>CM051241.1:42897934-43627934 GCA_027917425.1 Gastrophryne carolinensis
GCAGATGCTTTAAGCGTTGGTCATCCCCCCTGTGGTGGATTCACCTGTGCTCAGTTTGTCCAATTCCTCTGTTTTGCATTCTCCGGAATCTAATTCCCTTAAGGATGGGGAGGACAAACATATTGATCAGATGGCTTGCCATGCGTTTGCTAGCGTTGGCTCGGCCTTGCGGCCTGTGGGTGCCTCGGCACTTATGGCAGTCGCTATTAGGTCTGTTATTAGAGACCTATTGAATACCTCAGGGCTTGATCCAGCCTCTGAGGAGTTTTCCGCTCTCAAGCGATGTGATTATTTGTGTCTTTTGTACTTTCTGCTTTAGATGTCTCCATGGTCTTGTGTAACAGAACTTCTGCCTTGCATGTTGCGATTCGGCGGTCTATTTGGCTACGCCAGTGGGCGGCTGACACGGTGGCAAAGAAGTCGCTTACAGCACTTCCCTTTGGGGGATTACGCCTCTTTGGTGAGAAGTTGGATTCTGTCATTAAAGGAGGCAAATTGCCTCAGCGTAAGAAGCAACGTCATTCCTTTCGGGAATCGGCTTCCTTTAACCCTTCCTTTTGTGGTTCCAGAACGGGCAGAGGATCGGCCCTTTTCAGCCCCAAGGGGGACTGCATGGAACAGAGGAAGAGGACGTGGCCGTCCAGGTCAGAGTTGGGGGTCTAAGCCCAAGTCCACTTCCAAGCCTGCCCAGCAATGAGGAGGCGCCCTCACCCGTACGGGTGGGGGGACGGCTGCGATTCTTTTTTCCAGGCTTGGGTCAAGAGGTATCAGACAGATGGGTTCTGGAAATTGTGTCCTCCGGTTACAAGCTGGAATTCGAGGTTCGGATGTTATCCACCAGGTTCCTCCAGCGGAAAGAGGTCTGGGGTTTTACTCCAACCTATTTATGGTTCCCAAAAAAGGACGGCTCTGTTCGGCCTATTCTAGATTTGAGACGACTCAATCAGTTTATTCGTTTCCGAAAGTTCCGCATGGAGTCGCATCGTGCCATTTCTGGACGACTTGCTCATCACAGCGTCATCTTTCAATCAGACGGAATTGGACACCAGAACAGTGGTGACTACACTAGAGAGGTTTGGTTGGGTGATAACCCATGCCAAATCCTCGCTTTGTCCTGTAATGGAGATTCCCTTTCTGGGCTTGATTCTGGATACCCTTCAGGCCAGGGTATTTCTTCCTCAGTCCAAGATTGTTCTCCTGGCGAAGTGGGACAAGCGCCCGTTGTCTTTGAAGCAGACTTGTCTGTTGTCTCCCCTCGTCCTGCAGTCCCTCCAGTGGTGGCTGATTTCGAGCAATCTCAGGGACGGCAAATCATTTCTGACCCCTTGTTGGGAGTTGGTCACCACAGATGCCAGCCTTACGGGCTGGGGGGGGGGGGCATCTGGAGGAGACACCGGTTTCAGAGGTTGTGGGGGCCTCTGGAGGCTCACTCCCCAATCAATTTATTGGAACTTTGGGCCATTCATCTTGTTCTGCTCCAACTGACTCTTGCCGGGTTTGCGGGTTCAGATTCGGTCAGACAGCTGAACAGCAGTTGCATACATCTATCACCAGGGAGGGACTCGCAGTTGGGGTGCCCTCCGGAAGTGTCTCTGATCCTTCAGTGGGCAGAGATCAATGTTCCCTGCATATCGGCAGTTTACATTCCGGGGATAGAGAATGTGGAGGCAGACTCCCTGAGCAGAGCATGTGCTCGCCAGGGAGAATGGTCTCTCAACCCCGAGGTCTTTCAGTTCCTTTGTCACAAGTGGGGGACTCCACGGTTGGACCTGTTTGCGTCTCGCCACAAGCTTCCAGCTTTTGTGTCTGTATCCCTGGATCCTCTGGCAGTGGCATTGGATGCCATGTCTCTTGCCTGGAAGGATCTGGGGTTCCTGTATATTTTTCCCCCATTCTCCATGATAAGCCAGGTGGTGCACAAGTTGGTTCTGGAAGGGGCACCAGCAATTCTGGTGGCTCCAAAGTGGCCAAGACGCCTGTGGTTTGCAGAGGTCACAAGGCTGGCAGAGGATCTGTTGTCTCTGCCTCTTCTTCCAGATCTCTTAACTCGGGGTCAACTTTGTTACCCCAATTTACCAACGCTGGCTTTGACGGCGTGGCTGCTGAAATCTCCATCTTAAAGGAGGAAGGCCTTTCTGATGCTGTCATTCTGACTCTTGTTAGAGCTAGAAAGAAGTCTTTCTCTGTGGTTTATTACAGGACTTGGAGGTACTATATTGACTCGTGTGAGTCTAGGTCCCTGCCTTGCAGAGTATTTTCTATCCCTAGGATTTTGGAGTTTCTGCAACGGGGTCTGGATTTGGGCTTCCAGATTAGTACTTTGAAAGGGCAGGTTTCTGCTTTGGCTATTTTGTTTCAAGGTCATTTGCTCTTCACCCTTTGGTTAAGACTTTTTTTTCCAGGGGGTCACGCATGTGCGGCCTCCTAGAAAGCTCCTACTTCCAGTTTGGGATCTTAATCTGGTGCTCTCTGCTATGCTGGCGGCTCCTTTTGAACTTTTACAGGAGGTTCCTCTTCATATTCTCACTCAGAAAGTTGCCTTTTTGGTGGCTATTACCTCTGTCCGTCGGGTTTCTGAATTGCCGGCCCTGTCAATACAGGCTCCTTACTATGATAGGCATCAGGATAAGGTGGTTTTCCGTTTTAAACCAGATTTTCTTCCTAAAGTGGTGTCTGCCTTCCACTTAAATCAGGATATAGTTCTTCCTTCATTGTTCCCTAATCCTAGTAATAACAAGGAAAGGGTTTTACATTCTTGGATGTTATTCGTTGTGTTTAGTATTATTTGGTTACCATTTGGTTACTATTATTATTATTTGGTTACTACTTCTGTTTTCCGTAAGACAGGTGCCTTTTTTGTTGTGCCTTCTGGGCCTAGGAAGGGTTTGGCACCCGCCAAATCTTCCATTAGTAAATGATCCGTCAGGCCATTGTTGGGGCCTATTCTGCTAAGGGGAAGGTTTCCCCCTTTTCGTGTTACTGCTCATTCTACTCATGCTGTTGGTGCGTCCTGGGCTTTTCAGCACCAGGCTTCTGTTGAACAAGTTTGCAAGGCTGCTACTTGGTCTTCGGTTCACACTTTTTCTAAGTTTTACAAGGTTGATGTGCTTGCCTCAGCGGATGCTGCTATTGGTCGCAAGGTTCTGAAAGCTGCAGTAATTTAAGTTATGCCTTATTTTCCTTGTGGGATCCCCGCCCATTATAGACACTGCTATTGGATGTCCCAAGTGTCATGAATGTTGGAAGCGGGGTGTGTGACATACTAGGAATAATACCATTTTGTGAGTACTCACCTGTAAAATGGGTATTACGAGTATGTCACACACCCCGCTTCCCCCGCCCTTTTTTGTTCTGGGATCCTTTATATGGTGGTGGTTATTATTATTTTTCACTATATAATTTGCTCTTCCTGATTCTTCACTGCTTTTTTAAAAGAGTGAGGAATACTGGGAGGTCCCGGGTATTTATGGACCAGGAGGGGCTCCTTTTTCTCATGTCATCTCTGCAAGATCGCCCTCTACAGGCTGGTTACCCAAGTGTCATGAATGTTGGAAGCGGGGTGTGTGACATACTCGTAATACCCATTTTACAGGTGAGTACTCACAAAATGGTATTTTTTAGGCTTAGGCCAGTAGAGTCTTGTAGCCTTTTTTTGAATTTTACTGTCTTTAATCACCATAATGGAGGCATCAGGGGATAGTGAGCTGGGGGCCCCATGTGGGCAGGACAGGCTCTGCCCCTTGTGCAGAAAGAATCCCCTGGGGCGGATTCAGCACTGTTTGTACCACATGCGCCAGAGGCATTATTTTGGACCATGAGCAGGCAGTCGTCCCTGACCCTAGCCCTGTATTACCATCAGCCTCCCCGGACCCTCCGCTGCTGCATTCAGCCCCCAGCGAAGGGGGAGCCAGCAAGGGGTCTCATACTGACTCTGCGCTGGCCAGTCTCGAGAGACAGATCTCGTTGACGGCCCCTAAGAAAGCCTTGAGTAAGAAGCGGCATCTGGAGCCGATTTACTCGGATGATTATGATCTTTTTGATGGCTAGGGCTCTGCGGAGGAAGGTGAGTTGCCAGATGATTCACGCTCCATGGTGGAATATTCTGCTAGCGATGACCGTATTTCTGGTTCCTCCTTGGACGAGGATTCTTGGCTCCCGGATGATACAGAGAAATTGCTCTCCTCTGTGTTTGATACACTACACATTGTTCCTCCCAGAGCGGCTAAGAGGAAGCAGGGTGATTTGTTTAGGCCTGAGAGGCAGAGGTGGGTCTTCCCGGAGCAGCCTCACTTCTCTAACATGATCCTTAAGGAATGGGAAAGGCCTAACAAATTACCGTCCGTCCCTAAGGGCCTGGATAGGCGGTATCCCTTCCCTGATGAGTTGGTTCGGTTATGGTCTCACCCTCCCGAGGTGGATCCTCCCGTGTCAGGCTTGTCCAACACTACTGTTATGCCGTCACCTGACAATGCTTCCTTACGTAACCCTGCAGACAAGCGCATGGATCAGCTGGTCTGCCATGCTTTCACCTTTGCTGGTGCCCTTTTTCATGCTGTGTGTGCCTCGGCAATTGTCTCACTAGCCAACAGGAGGAAGGTGAGACACCTTGTGGCTAGAGCTAAGGCTCGCAGGCGGGCTGAGGAGTATAAGGAACTCAAGGCTTGCCTGGATTTCATTGGCTTTGTTGTTACTGCCATGGATGATGTGGTGCGGCTTGGTGCCAGGATTTCGGCTTTGCTTGTTGCTCTCCGCCGTTCGCTCTGGCTGCGGCAGTGGTCGGCTAATGCTGCTGCCAAGAAGTCTCTCACGAGTCTCCCTTTTGTGGGGAGCAGGCTGTTTGGGGTGCACCTGGACCTTTTGGTCAAGGATGGTAGACTCCCTTAGAGAAAGAAGCCTGCTCTGTCCTTTTGGAACCCCTCTTCTTGTCTTTCCTTTCAAGGAGGAAGAGCTTCTTAATTTCCAGGTGCCGCAGAGATACCTGGGGCAGAGGTAGGTTCCGTGGCCGACCCAACCCCTCATGGGGAAGTCGAAGCCTCCTGCCAAGCCCTCTCAGGCATGAGGGGACGGCTTCTGCTGTTTGCTCAGATCTGGAGACGTCACGTCTCAGATCGGTGGATTCAGGAGGTAGTGTCCTCCGGTTACAAGATAGAGCTGGCAGCCAGACCGTCCACAAAATTCCTCCGTTCAAGGATATCCTGAAACCCGCTAAAGGCTCAAGCTTTGAGAACGGCTGCGCAACACCTCCTGCAGATAGGTGTGATTTGCCCTGTACCCCGGCAGGGACAGGGTCAGGGATTTTACTCCAACCTGTTCACGGTTCCCAAAAAGGACGGAATGCTACGGCTGATCCTGGACCTGAAGGGTCTCAACAGGTTTGTAAGAGTCAGACATTTCCTCATGGAAACATTACGGTCAGCGGTGAGATCGCTTCGGCCTGGCGACCTCATGACCACGGTGGGCATCAGGGATGCTTATCTGCACATCCCGATTTTCCAGGGACAAAAGAAGTTCCTGGGGTTTGCTCTGGAGGATCAGCATTACCAGTTTGTAGCACTTCAATTCGTGATATCCTCAGCCCCCCGTGTGTTCACCAAGGTGCTTGCGAGCATCATGGCTATCCTGAGGAGTCAGGGTATTCATGTGTTACCCTATCTGGACGACTTGCTGATTGCGGCCCAGTCCCTTCAGCAGGCTGAGAGCGATACTCGAACGGTGTTGTCAACCCTGGAGGCCTTCGGCTGGGTAAAAAATTACCCCAAGTCCTTTGTCACTCCCTCAACAGTGAGATCCTTCCTGGGAATGATGATAGACATCGCTCAGGTCAAGGTTTTTCTGCCACAGCAGAAGGTTTTGGGTCTCCAGACACAGGTGCAGGCCTTGCTGTCTTGTCAGCAGCCGTCGGTACGTCTGGGGATGAGATTGGTGGGCCTAATGGTGTCGTGCTTCGAGGCAGTGCCTTTCGCCCAATTTCACATGAGACCTCTTCAATTGAACCTGCTGACCGGCTGGAATCGGACTCAGGAGTCCCTGGAACACGGCTTTTCGCTGTCCCCCCAGCCAGGCAGTCCCTGTGGTGGTTGGACTCCTGGAACCTGCTGGTGGGCAAGTCCTTTTTGACTCCCCATTGGGAGATAGTTTCCACGGATGCCAGTCTGACAGGCTGGGGAGGCGTCAGTGGGGTCCGCGGGAGAACCACTTACCCATAAATCTCTTGGAGCTGAGAGCGATCCGGTTGGTGCTTCTACGCTTGACTCCCCATTCAAGAGATTGTGCAATCCAGGTTCGCTCGGACAATCAGACGGCTGTCGCCTACATCAACCACCAGGGCGGGACTTGGAGCAAGAGATCCCTCAAGGAGGTAACCCAGATTCTGACCTGGGCAGCGGAGAATGTTCCCTGCATCTCGGCGGTCTACATCCCCGGGGTGGAAAACCAGGAGGCAGACTCCCTGAGCAGGAGTGCCTCGCGTTGTTCATTTGTGCAGACAATGATTCAGGCACGGAAGAAATCTTCTTCCATGATATACTACAGAGTTTGGCACGCCTATATCGCTTGGTGCGAGACCAAGAGTCTTCCTTGCCGCGTATTTTCTATTTCTAGGATTCTGGAGTTTTTACAACACGGCTTAGGCTTGGGTCTCCAGCTGAGCACCCTCAAGTCAAGGGTCAGGTCTCGGTCTTAGCCATCTTTTTCCAGAGATCCATTGCCAACCATAGGTTGATCATGACTTTATTCTAAGTATGTCACACACCCCACTTCAAACATGAATAATTACACTAGGGTTAACGCACCGCTAGGTGGCAGCATTGCTGAGAATTCTCCAAAAACTTCAACAGGCCCCTCCCGGTCTACACATACCTGGTACCTCCCAAGAACCTCCCAGTGTTGTTCTCTGCAAGGTGGCGACAAGACAGAAGAAAGAAGTCTCCTGCTTGCAGGTAGCCGGGGTATCCCCCCGGCCCCCCCCCCCCCCCCGTGGTCTATTTCTGCCCGGCTCGTGTTTGAGAGTATACTATTTAATGGCAGCCTCCCAGCTTCGGCTGTAGGCCGGGCAAAAAGGTAGCCGGCACCATTGGTGCCTAGGAGATTAGCTCCTCCGCTCGACCCTTCATTGCGGGGCATAGCGGGATTCCCGGAGTGGTGATCCGGATGTGGGATGCCCCATTTAATAGGAGGTTAGCGGTCAGGATGTGCCTAGCCCTGGGATATTGTTATTTCTCATTCCGGGGTGTGGGGCGCGCTGGGGACGGTGACATGCTGTGTGAGTGTGGCTGCTGCGCTGCTGCATTGTGAGGCTTTTCGTGATTTTTACTGTGACTGCCTTTATTGCAAGTTTTGCCTGGGTGTCCCTCTGTCCCCCTGTCTGTGTGTCTGTCCTCTCCCCTCAGGAGCCGGGGGGGGCGGCGCCGCGGTCCCGCCTGTGGCTGAGCGCCGTGTCCGGCGCTTGCAGCCTGCGTGTCCGGTCTGCACAGGGGGGGGGAACTGAGTATCAGTGTGTGGGTCCGTGTCTGGTGCGCACTGGGAACCGGCGGGTTGCTCCGCCGGTCCCGTCCTTGAGGTCTGAGCGCGGTCTCCGCCGGCAGACGCTGACGCTGCCAGGGGGCGGGGTCGCGCGCGGGCCGCGCACTGATTGGATGTCCCGGAGGGGCGGGGCCTTCTCGGCTCCCGCGCTCCCGGAGCTTGTCTTCTCCTCCCTCACAGCGCTGTGTGCGGGCCGCCATCTTCTGCGGTGCCTGGCTGCGCGGTTTCTCTCTCCCTCTCAGGTAGGCGTTTTAGTTTTCTTGCGATGGCCCCTCGGATTGCGTCCTCTCCTCCTCCTCCTCCTTCCTCCTCGCTCCGGCGCATCTTTAAGGTGCTGGTTTGTATTAACCATTTCCTGTGTCTCTGGTTAATGAGGGGGGGGGGGGTGTAAGGGGGGTTTTTGTATGTTATGGTGCTGGATTGACGCCTGTCCCTCTCCCTTTGTGTCTTTCAGATCCTGGGATCCCGTCTGGCAGGGCTCTCCCGGTCATATATACCTGGCTCGTGGGGGGTGTTTTTTCATTGCAATATATATATATATATATATATATATATATATATTTATATATATATATATATATTTATATCTTTATATATTTTTATAAGGGTCTTATGCTATTCCCCTGGGTCAGGATCTTGTGACTATCCTTAGACAATTGTTAGGTTATTAAGGGGCATCCCGGGTCGCGTACCGCATAAATCCCTGGGTTCTGCGAATACCATAAATTTCACCACATGGAGGCTGCCACAGATACCGGGAATGGTTCTTCGGGACAATCCAAGGTGTGCGGGGGTTGTGGGACTCCGCTCCAGGGAGATGATGTCATTTTGTGTATCCCTTGTGCACAGCAGAACATTGCACGGCAGTCCAGTACTCCGGTGCCTAGCACTTCTTCAGCCGCGCCATCTCCCTCTCCCCCTCGCTTATTCCGGACCCCGTGTGACGTTGTCCTGGGCGGGGATTCGCAGTCTGATGTATGTGCCCGCTTGTCCAGCCTTGAGAAGCGGTTTTCTGCTATAGCCGCTCAGAAGGTTTCAGCTAAGCGGAAGCATCTGTCTCCGCCTCCGCCGGATTCAGATGAGGAAGTGGTGGGAGATCTGGATTGGTCGGATCGTCCCCGTGAAGAAGGTGAGCTCATTGAGGAAGAAGATTCTGATGTTCAGCAGTTGCTGGGTTCTGAGGGGGATCAGGATGATGGCCTCCCTCTCGATTCCTCTACCATTCTGAGCCAGATGTTTGAGGTTTTGGATTTGGAGCCTCCGGTTGTTGCTCCTAGGCCTAAGGGTCAGCTTTTTGGGGTGTCCAAGCAGCGTTTGGAGTTTCCCAGCCAACAGCATTTTGAACGGGTTGATCAGCTCGCCCGTCACGGTTTTGTATGTGCGGGTTCGGTGTTAAGGCCTGTCTGTGCTTCGGCCCTGTTGACTTTTGCTGTCAGGTCTATTGTCAGGGACTTGGGGGTGGATCTCGAGCCCACCAGTGATGAGTCCCTTGGGCTTAAGCGCTGCGATGCTTTTTTGTCTTTTATCCTGGCCGCTCAGGAGGATGCCATGCTGATGTGTGGCAGGGCTACTGCCTTGCTGGTGGCTCTACGGCGCTGTGTGTGGTTGAGACAGTGGACGGCCGATTTTAATTCAAAAAGATCGCTCACGGCTCTGCCCTTTTTGGGTTTGAGGCTTTTTGGTGAGAGGCTGGATTCTGTTGCCAAGGGAGGTAAGTTACCTCAGCGCAAGAAATTTTGCCGTTCCTTTCGGGGGATGGTCTCGTTCAATCCGTCCTTTCGGGGAGTCGGAGCCGGTAGAGGTGCGGGCTCCTCGGCCCCCAGGGGCGCCAGTTGGAATAGGGGCAGAGGCCGTGGCCGCCCCACTCGCGTCTGGGGTGCCAAGCTCAAGCCGGCTGCCAAGCCCACCCAGCAATGAGGGGGCGCCCTCACCCGTTCGGGTGGGGGGACGGTTGCAACTTTTCTCCCGGGTGTGGGACCAGGAGGTCCCGGACAGATGGATCCGGGAGGTGGTTTCGGCCGGTTACAAGTTGGAGTTCGAGTCCCGTCCTCCTCCAAGGTTCTTCAGGTCTCGGGTGTCTTTGGATCCTTTGGCCGCGCAGGGGCTCCTGGCGGCAGTAAGGAATCTTCTAGATTTAGCTGTCATTTGCCCGGTTCCTCCTTCAGAGGTGGGGCGCGGGTTTTACTCCAATCTCTTCACGGTTCCCAAAAAGGACGGGTCCTTCCGTCCTATTCTGGATTTGAAGTTCCTCAACAGGTTTATTCGTCCTCGGAAGTTTCGCATGGAAACCCTGCGGTCTGCGATCGGTTCGCTTCGGCAGGGGGACTTTATGACGTCCATAGACATCAAGGATGCGTACCTGCACGTGCCGATCTTTCCTGCTCATCAGCGGTTCCTTCGTTTCGTGGTGGGGGATCGGCATTTTCAGTTTGTGGCTCTTCCGTTCGGCCTCACCTCTGCTCCGAGAGTGTTCACCAAGGTGTTGGCGGGGGTGATGGCCCTGCTCAGAGCTCAGGGGATTCGCATTGTGCCTTACCTGGACGATCTTCTCATCATGGCTCCTTCCTTCAGTCAAGCAGAGGGGGACACCAGCACGGTGGTGTCTATGTTGGAGAGGTTCGGCTGGGTGATCAATTACCCCAAGTCCTCGCTGGTTCCGGCCAGGGTGGTCACCTTTCTGGGGATGTCGTTGGACTCCTGCCAGCACAGAGTGTTTCTCCCTCAGGCCAAGGTTCTGATGATTCAGGAATTGGCCCAGCTGCTCCTCTCCCATCCTCATCCGTCCATTCGTCTGGGGATGAGACTGGTGGGGTTGATGGTGGCCTCGTTCGAGGCAGTTCCCTTTGCTCAGTTTCATACAAGGACTCTTCAACTTCATCTTTTGGCGTCTTGGAACCGGTGTCCGGGGTCGTTGGATCGGTCCTTCCGGTTGTCCCCTCGGATTCGGCAGTCCCTTCTGTGGTGGTTGGTCTCGGACAACCTTCTGAAGGGCAGGTCGTTTCTGACTCCACTTTGGGAAACTGTCACCACGGATGCCTGTTTGTCAGGCTGGGGAGGTTTTTGGAAGGATCTTCGGTTTCAGGGGCAGTGGGACCCTCAGGAGGCCCACTTGCCCATCAATGTTCTGGAATTGCGAGCCATCAGGTTGGTTCTGTCTCGCTTGACGCATCATTTACAAGGTCTGCCGGTTCAGGTTCGCTCAGACAATCAGACGGCGGTTGCTTACATCAATCACCAAGGAGGGACTCGCAGTCTGGGTGCCCACAGGGAAGTGTCTCTGATTTTGGTTTGGGCGGAGACTCATGTCCCTTGCATCTCGGCAGTTTACATTCCGGGAGTGGAAAACACAGAGGCGGATTTTCTGAGCCGGTGTGCGTCCCGTCGGGGGGAGTGGTCTCTCCATCCCCTGGTGTTTCGGTCACTTTGTCTCCGGTGGGGGACGCCGGAGGTGGATCTGTTTGCCTCTCGTCACAATCACAAGCTTCCGTCCTTTGTGTCCCTGTCCCGGGACCCTCTGGCTCTGGCGGTGGATGCCATGACCCTGAGCTGGAGGGACCTGGGGTTTCTTTATCTGTTTCCTCCGATTCCCATGCTAGGCAGGGTTCCTGCGAAAGTTGGTTCTGGAGGGAGTTCCCGCCATTCTCGTGGCTCCAAGGTGGCCAAGGCGGGTGTGGTTCGCGGACATCGTTCGTCTGGCCGTAGATCAGTTCGATCTGCCTCTTCGGCCAGATCTTCTCACTCAGGGTCAACTATGTTACCCCAGTTTACAAACGCTGGCTTTGACGGCTTGGCTGCTGAAACCTCCATTTTAAAGGAGGAGGGTCTTTCGGATGCGGTCATTCAGACTCTTATTAGTGCCAGGAAGAGATCTTCTTCTTCCATCTATTACAGGTATTGGAGATCTTATATTGATTGTTGTGAGGCTAGGTCTTTGCCTTGCCGGGTCTTTTCGGTGTCTAGGATTTTGGAGTTTCTTCAGTCGGGGCTGGATTCCGGTCTTCGGCTGAGTACCTTGAAGGGGCAGGTTTCTGCTTTGTCTATTTTTTTCCAGAGATCTTTTGCTAGTCATTCCTTGGTCAAGACTTTTTTCCAGGGGGTTTCGCATGTGCGGCCTCCTAGGAAGCCTTTGCTCCCAGTGTGGGATTTGATTTTGGTTCTTTCTGCTCTTAAGGCTCCTCCTTTTGAGCCTTTGCGGGATGTTGCTTTGTCCATTCTTACTCAGAAGGTTGCCTTTCTGGTGGCCATCACTTCGGTTCGGCGTGTTTCAGAGCTTGCAGCTTTGTCTATTCAGGCTCCTTATTTTGAGGATCATCAGGACAAAGTGGTTTTTCGATACAAGTCAGATTTTCTCCCTAAAGTGGTCTCTGCTTTTCATCTTAACCAGGACATTGTTCTTCCTTCCTTGTGTCCTAAGCCTAAGAATGTCAAGGAGAGTGCTTTGCACTGCTTGGATGTGGTACGTTGTGTCAGGTACTGTCTACGTGCTACGTCTTCTTTTCGTAAGACTGATGCCTTTTTCGTTGTGCCATGTGGGCCTAGGAAGGGTTTGGCTCCGGCCAAATCTTCCATTAGTAAGTGGATTCGTCAGGCCATTGTTGGTGCTTATTCGGCTAAAGGGAAGGATCCTCCTTTCCGTGTTACTGCTCACTCTACTCGTGCGGTTGGTGCGTCCTGGGCTTTTCAGCACCAGGCTTCGGTTGAACAAGTGTGTAAGGCTGCAACTTGGTCTTCTGTTCATACTTTTTCTAAGTTCTATAAGGTTGATGTGCGGGCCTCAGCGGATGCTGTTTTTGGCCGCAAGGTTTTGCAGGCTGCAGTGGTTTGAGTTTTTTCTGCGTTATTGCCTGATTCGGATACCCACCCTTTTCTGGACACTGCTGTTGGATGTCCCTAGTGTAATTATTAATGTTTGAAGTGGGGTGTGTGACATACATAGAATAATACCATTTTGTGAATACTCACCTGTAAAATGGGTATTATAAGTATGTCACACACCCCACTTCACCCGCCCTTTTCGGTACCCTGGCTCTTTATTTGGTGAAGTTTAGTTCTTTACGTTGAGGGTTACATTGTTTGGTTCTGGTACCTTGTCTTACTGCTGTTCTAATACTGGGAGGTTCTTGGGAGGTACCAGGTATGTGTAGACCGGGAGGGGCCTGTTGAAGTTTTTGGAGAATTCTCTGCAATGCTGCCACCTAGCGGTGCGTTAACCCTAGTGTAATTATTGTTTGAAGTGGGGTGTGTGACATACTTATAATACCCATTTTACAGGTGAGTATTCACAAAATGGTATTTTTCCAGGGAGTTACCCATGTCCGGCCACCGTGTAAGTCAGTATTAACGTTGTGGGACTTGAATTTAGTACAATCTGCTCTTCAGGGTCCTCCCTTCGAGCCATTGAGCGATGCTGCATTGTCTATGTTGACCCTCAAAGTGGTCTTTCTGGTAGCGCTTTGTATGAAACCACCCTACTTTGAGCTGCATAGGGATAAGGTGGTTTTTCGCTTTAAACCTGATTTTTTGCCTAAGGTCGTTTCTCCTTTTCACCTTAATGAGGAAGTTGTCTTGCCTTCCTTGTGTCCAGCACCGGCTAATTCCAAAGAACGGACCCTCCATGCCTTGGATGTGGTCAGAGCCATAAAGTATTACCTGGCTGCGACTGAATCCTTCAGGAAATCAGATTTGCTCTTTGTCCAAACAGAGGGCTCTAGGAAAGGATTGCCACCAGCCAAGTCCACTCTCAGTAAGTGGATCAGACAGGCGGTGGTGCAGGCATATTCTGCCAAGGGGAAGGAACCCCCTTTTCGGATCACAGCTCATTCTACCAGAGCTATTGGTGCTTCTTGGGCTTTTCAGCACCAGGCGTCGGTGGAACAAGTTTGTAAGGCTGCCACTTGGTCTTCAGTTCATACTTTTACAAAGTTTTACAAAGTGGATGTCAGGGCCTCAGCTGATGCTGTTTTTGGCCGAAAGGTGCTTCAGGCGGTAATGTCATGAGCTACATGCTGTTCCGCACTGGGGATCCCGCCCATATGGACATTGCTTTTGGATGTCCCAATCGTGAGATATGGGACGACCTGGACTGGATGTAGGGAAAAATACAATTCTGTGAAACTCACCTGTAGAATTGTTTTTGGATACATCCAGTCCAGGTTGTCCCACCCCGCCCTTTTGTTCATTGTGTCCTGTTTGCCTGTTATGGTGATGAACCATTTTCTTTTCATAGGACATTGTTTTGCTTAGAGAGAGTACCAGCTGAAGCAATGTGAAGTAACATGGTTTCTTAGGCCTCCCGGCCTGTCCTCTTGTTGAATACTGCTTTTTAACCACTGGGGAATGATAGAGGGACAGCTGCCTTTATAGGGGGCCGGGAGGAGCTACATCTTTGATCTTGCAGTCGGGCGCCCCCTGGGTGCGAACACCCCAATCGTGAGATATGGGACGACCTGGACTGGATGTATCCAAAAACAAATCTACAGGTGAGTTTCACAGAATTGTATTTTTACAGAAAGAGTAGTAGATGCTTGGAACAAACTTCCAGCAGAGGTAGTTGAAAATTCACTGAATTTAAACATGCCTGGGATAGGCACACATCTATCCTAAGATAAAGAGAACATACTAAAGGGCAGATTAGATGGAGTGTATGGTCTCCTGTCTTCAACCTTCTTTTCTCAAAACATCCTTCGGGCAGCATACGCCTGAGACCTCTGGGCTCCTCCTACCAATCTGGAACACCTGACCACCAGACAGAATAAAATCTTGACTCCTCCTCCCATTCCCCAGTTGTTTCCGTGTTCCTCCAGGAAGAGGAACGTGACCACTAGCTCCTGGACCGATGCCTGAGCAGGGAGTCCATTTCTCGGACCCGAAGGCAATCCTTCTGCCTGGGGCCCGGGATACCCTATGGGGTTGTTGGCCAAACTCCATTCTTTGATTATATCAAAGGGGGGTAAGTGATATGTTGCCCTCTAACTGAGGATGAGTTCTAGGAAGAGGCCGGGGTGACCGGACCCCATACTTGGAATTTTTTTGGGGGGGATCTAATTTTTATTTTTGGGATCAGACGAAAGGTCCCGATAGATTGGTTGCACTAGGAGTGTTTGATGGCAGCTCCCCCCTCTGCACACACTGCCCAGAAAGGAAGATATGAGTCTATGTGCCTGTTTGATTTTGCTATCAACATTACGAGGCAGGTGTGCTGAGCTAAAGATAAATTAAGGGCACCTCTCCCCCTCCAGACATCCTTTAGTGGTTTCACACTTACAGCCCTGCTCTCCCGGTGATTAGAGACACATGCTGCTTGTTTGTCTCTCATTAAGCTTCAATCTGCCGGACTCTGGCAGATGCACAGGCAGCCATTACTGTGGGAAAATGCTGTTTAGTTTATAAACAGCAAAGATATTTTATTTATTATATTATCCTTTGAATCCGGTTTAAGTTCCCTAAAATTAGATCCCAGGTCTCTTCCTCCCAGGGCTGCTGACGTCACATCCCAGCGCCCTTGGGAATTACCTGCCTTTTTTCCAAACATGTGTGTTTTTTTCTTAAAGGGAGGGCACAGTGTTTTTGGAGTTATATATATTATGGCCTCCCCTTCTATTCTTGATATGAAGGGTTAATATTGTAATATAGGATTTAGCTCCTACCCTATTTTGACGGGCTCGGGAAGCAAATCCATTGGTGCCTCATAACCAGAAGCCTGGCAGACCATAAGGATGACATTTATATCGATACTACTGAAGTTTCCTCCACAAATATACCTCATGTGAACCAGGATTCATCCTGTATTCCGTCGGCTGCCGATTCTGGAAGGAGGGGCCCAGTTTTGGCCGGTAAGTCACTTTTATTTATTAATAGTGTCTATTTATGGGCATGTTTAATTAAATTTTGACATGGGTATCGCCCTTGTTTTGCTTATGTATCTTAGTCTTTGGCCACAGACTAAGCTCATTTGAAGTATACCTAAATCCTCTTCTTCCAGACCTATTTCCCGTAAGAGGAGTAAAAGTAGTCCCAAGGATATACTGCGCCTTTTACATTTCTAGACATAACCCCTCTGCCAATATTGTCCAGACGGGTGTTGGATAATGTAATTACTATCTTTAGGTCAGATTAGACCAAATGCCTCCCTCACCTTGGGATCACAAGGTTGCAGAGAGTTCGGGTAACCAGGTTGTGTTTTCCAGACTTTCAGCTCCCATTTTGATCCCGCCTGTTATCCGGGGGGGGGGGTGGGGGGGGGGGGGGGGTGTAGGGAAGGTCAGACCGATTTAATGGCTTTAAACATAGGAAGGTACTATTCCCTCTGGGACATTTGCCCTTCCTTTCTTATGTTGTTTCGACCCTTGGGATAAAGGATTCAGACCCAAAGTGTAATTAGGTTGGGCTTTATTCTGATTTGGCTACTGACTCTTCTCGTTCATTCCCTTTCTTATTCCGGAAGTATTTTTTCTTAACCTATGTTCACGACACCCTTGGTGCGGCTGCTCTCATCTGTTCGGATTATGGCAGTATCGGGCCGGTCAATATTTGGGTCCTGGGCAGGGGAAATTGCCTTAAGTTGGAGATCCTTGTGCCAAATTCTTTAGGGGGGCAGGATTAGCCTTTTTGCTATCTCCTAAATAAGCATATTGATTCACTACCTTAACTGGTTTGGCAAGTGGAATCTTAATATTTTAGACCTATGGGCGTTCATTTTGTGATGGGAAGTTTACCTTCTGCTTCAACAATATAAGGACTGTCTGTTGAATAGGACTTGTCCACGGGTTTTGTTATATCCTTCCTTCAGCTTTGGCGGTTAGTGACAAATGGCATTACATTTTTTTTGGGGGGGGACAAGAAAACATGGCTGTAACATATTCAGTTCACAGCATTCTCTGAGATCCTGGACTGAGGATTCTAGGTCAGAGTGAGTCTTGTGCAATATTCTTTTGGGAATATTACTTTTTGGGTGGATTTGTGAATACGCCGATAAGTGTAGGTATTTTTCCACCTGATCTGGGCCGCCTGTTGAAGAGAATTCTCATTGGAGCTCCTTCTTTTAAGATGCTCCTTTCATTTGAGGATGCGGCTAAAGAACCCGGGGGGTACCTTCCTCCTCTACCTTATCTGTGGGGAAAAAGGATTTTTAAAAGGGTCCTCTCGGTCTGGAATCTATTTGCCCAAACCCACTGAGCTATGATGCCATGTTTGGGTTGGTGCCTGAATACTTTGTGTTGCCCTCTCCATTCCAGGGGCATTAAATGAGGGTTTCACGTAGAAAATACTTGTACCCCTCAGTCAGATTCTTGGTCTCTCCTATACCAGTGGGTTGGAGGTAAGATAAGTTATTCTGACGTTGCTAACCTTGGAAGCCAGGCGAGTAATATCCCAGTTCTCTTCACCAGCAGAAATCTTTCTGGTGGTGGAGACTTTGGAGAGAGATTTATTCTGCTTATAGAGTATCTGTCTCTATGTTCAATCAGATATTTAGAATGGTTTTTAGACATTTATTAGGGAGAAGCATGCTTCCACAAGGTTTTTTTCATGATCTTAACAGATCTGGGAAATGCCTGGCAGTTTCCAATGAGCTTTGGGCTCTGTCTTGTTTCAGATTCTAACAACCCCTAGGTTGTCTTAGCAGTAAAGACAGGGCTGGATATTGTTTGTTCCCTTTATGCTGGTTTCAGTCTGAGAATTCTACTAAAGGTTTTTGGGGCATAGACTTCGGACATATCGGAGACTGAGAGGGGTCGGTGGCGGCTGATCTGAACGATCTGCTACCTTTTTTTGTACACTTCAGGGACGAAAATGCCTTTGAGTTCCAGTTTCATGTGTAGAGCTGTGTTCAGCTCAGTTGGATTTTAAACCTTTTGGGATTCCCTCTTGGTTAATTTATGGTCAAGAAGTCAACAACTTCTTCAGACTCTTTTTCCTTTCCCAGAGGATTTTGGCCCTTCAGGAAATAGTGATTCCTTGTGCCGGTTTGGCACCTCCAATATCAATAGCCATGAGGGTATTAGAATGGTTGACATTGCTCTCTTCCGGGTGAGCTAATGTCACTTGCTTTAAGTACTATGATGTGCATGTCCGGAGTAGTTCCTGCGGCACCCGGAATGAGGAGCGAGGGGCAACGAGTTTTATCGCTGGATGGGGGTCGCATGGAATCCTTTATGTATTAAATGAGGGCCTGAGTCTCCTTCAGCTATGTTCTGTAGGAATGTTACATCAGGTGGCAGGTTTTTTCTGTATGACGTCTTTGAGGGAGTCAGTTTGGTAGGTCTATTCTAGGGTCTTCTAAGGGATCTACTTTTTTTGCTTCAGCAATTAGGACCTCAGCCCTTACACGGTATTCTACTCTAGCCTATGCACTTTACAGTTAGAGGGATTATCCATTTAGGTCCCTGGGCCACCTTTTGTCTGGGTGGTCTTTTTTCCTGGGATTACCTATAACCCTAAGGGGGCCTTTAACCCTAGGGAGGCCTTTAACCCTAGCTGGCCTTTAAGCCTACGGGGCCTCCAACCCAGGGCCATCTCTAGGTCCGGGGCCTTTTTCTAGCTGTCTGTGGTCTTAGGCTGTCTGTGGGGCCCTGGGCTGTCTTGGGCCCTGGGCTGTCTCTAGTTCTAGGCTGCCTCTAGACACTAAAGATATCTCTAGCCCTGGGTTGTCCCTAACTCTGGTCTAGTTCTTTCTTATACCCGTACATGGAACCTTGCTATTTTTTTCTCTCATCGGATTTTCTTAGGTGCTAAGAATGATTCTTCTACCAGTGCTGAGGAAGCTTCCTTTTATATTCTTGTACACATTTGGGAAGTACCTTTTTTTCTAGTTTAAATCAGGCTTTATGGTATCACATCTTATTGACAGGAAGTGATGCTACATCTTGGGCTAAACAGGCGAGCTATTGCAGCCTCTTGGTCCTCAGCGAGATGTGTTTTTTTTTTTTTTGCTGAACTCTCTTGATTAGATCTGCTGTCCTAGTGGGATCAGTCTTGTGGCAGTAGTATCCTCCTTTCTATTCTCCCTACCCAACGAGGTAGTACTCGCCTATCTCTCAGGCGTATGCTGCCCGAAGGATGTTTTGAGAAAACTTAAGTTAGGTACCTGGTAACTTATTTTCTAAACATCCGAAAGGGCAGCATACGCCAGCTTCCCTCCCTTTTTTTCTTATGTGGAGTTGGATTATGTATTGATTATATGTTGGAGTTGTGGGTCTGTTTCTTTTGTCTCTTTCAGATCTCTACAACAACTGGGGAATGGGAGGAGGAGTCAAGATTTTATTCTGTCTGGTGGTCAGGTGTTCCAGATTGGTAGGAGGAGCCCGGAGGTCTCAGGCGTATGCTGCCCGTTCGGATGTTTAGAAAATAAGTTACCAGGTACCGAACTTAAGTTTTTCATCTGGAGTCTGTCCCAAGTGCCTCCCCTCTATTTCCTGCAGTACACTGTAGCAAAATATTCCCCTTCTTTCTATCCAAATGTGGTCTCACCGCTGCCCATGTCTCTTGGAGCTCCCAGTAGGAGCGAGTCCCACAAGCCACGGTGGTCAGGCTTTTTGGGCCTCACTGGGAGTGCTGAGGGACAGGGGTGGCCAAGGAACAGCAAGTAATGGAGGAGAGGCATGTGGGACAGGCTTCAGATGAGGCCCCTGCTGGCTTATTATTGCCATCAGCAATACTCTCCTCTTTCAAGGCCAAGTCTCTGCCCAACCTGGTACCAAAAGTCACAGCATACAATACATTGGCTGGCAGGAGGTTCCAATGAAAGCGTCTGCTGTCCTGGAAGAGGCAAATATTGCTCACTGCAGGGATGTGGCTTTCCATTGCCACTATTCGGGTAAAGGTCCACTTTAATTCTGATCACATTTCTTCTCCTTCCAGGCAAAGCGCTTTGAGGAGAGTTTGAAGCGGCTGCGCTCGGAGGAGGAGGCAGCACAGAAAACGGCGCGAGGGAAAAGCCAGGAGCTGACCACTGTACAGGAGAGCCTGCAGGAGCTGAGGAGCCAGCTGGCTGCTGCACAGAATGGCCAGAGGGAGGCACGGGAACAGGTAACCCTTATGCCATGTCTCATTGCCTGCACTGCTCCCAGACAGCTTACTGGACTATTTGTAGCTTGGTAATTCTGCTCATTATTCCCTTTAAAGTGAACCAAAACCCAGGATGTTGCCAATCACAGGTTCTGGTTCTATTCTTCCCAGGGCATCCCATTTTAAAACCCCCCTGGGATCACCTCACGGACTGTCACTGCTCGTCTTTGTCCGCAGAGCAGGAAGCGGCCAGTGTCTCTGATTTACTCCAGCTTACACTAATGCTGCCACCCTCATCCTACCTGAATGGCTGGGTGCCAGAGCACGCTCCCGCTGAGGGAGGCCAGGTATGCAGCCACAGCCCATGGAACACTGGCATTTCACAAAGCAGGACATCCCAAATTGGGGTGCCCCAGGGATAGGGAACCAGTTGACCCTGGCATATTTTACACACCAGGGCTGGCAAAAGTGTTTTTTGGTCCTCTTTAAAGCAGAACAAACCATAGTAACCAGGACTACAGGAATGGGTTGCAGCCCGTGTGAGCATCCCCTGTGCTGCATCCCTGTTTGCCAGCCATTCAGATATGCTGTGAGGGCGTACAGCAGAGGTGCCCAGCAATCCTTCTATTTAGAAATCCTCTCTGGGCATGAATATGCAAGGCAGTGAGTTCTGATTGGACAAGAGCCTTCAATGCAGGAGCATAGCAAGCAAGCAGTGGATCCTGGGGATTTCACATATAGGGATGCCCCTGTAAACCCAACCAAAACTGGGGTGAGTGAAAATCCTTGGTTTTGGTCTGCTTTCAAACTTTGACCTCTGCAGGTCCCTGTCTGGAGCATCTCCAAAGGCTGGTGGCCATTTGTATAGGCACCTCTGTAGTGTTTGGCTCCTAATTGTGACAGATATGCTGCCCACACACTATACAATGGGACCAGCCAATCACTGGACAGGTTTACCCACAGACGTGTAGTAGAAGGGGAACTAAATGGGGCATTAAGCACCTTTTAAAGAAGCTCTATCACGTACTATAGTAAAAACCGACATAAACATACTACATGGCCAGTGGGAGGTTATTTATACAACCGGCATCAAAATCGTTCCAGGCTGAAGAATCAGGGGTGCCCAAATGTGACTGTAGCATTCTACTTTTTACAGGAAACGACCCCTCAACCCTTCTACTGTGTGCAGATGCTTTTACCCATTACACACTTCCTTGGGTACATGGACCAAAACCCAGGATTTTAACTATCCTGAGTTTGGTATTGGCCCCCCGGATAACCCGATCAGGGGTGTCCCACTGTGTAACCCCCCCACCAGTTCGCCCGATCTCACTTTACCTTCCCAGGTCCTCTGGCATATCGTCCAATCAGCATCAGGTGCCAAATCCGAGGTCGCTGGTAGGCGCATCCCCCGGCAATTCACAAATGCCTGGTACGGGCATGCGCCCTGCTTAAGGGATAGCGGGGGTGCAGCTTCTGCTCGCATATGCACCGTTGGACTGGGGACGAAGGTGAGTATGCCTGCCTCTCATAGACTCCAGGGTGGGTTTTGGTCCCTGCCCTTGGCGCTGAGATAGGACTGCAGGAGGTTCCATTGAATAGGCAGGTGAGGCCACACACACACAGTGGGGGATGTGCAGCCTCTCTAAGATGGCTTTGCCCAGGGCTGAAATCCCAGAGAAACTGCACTGGATAGTGGACAAGGTAAGGCTTTTACTTATTCTTGGTGTGCCACACACCCCGCTTCACCTTTAGATATTCATCCATTATTGGGTTAATCCACCGCAGGTGACGTAGTGCAGAGAGGAAGTCTTGTAACGAGCCCCCTTCCGGCCTATATATACCTGGTACCTCCCTTCAATCACCAGTATTTTTCTCTCTGCTTGCTGGCAAGTCAGAAGTTGGAAGTCTCCTGCTTACAGGTAGGCCGGGGTATTCTTACCCCGCCACCCCCCTTTTGGTCTATTTCTGCCCGGTTTGAGTTGTATACCTTTATGGTGAAATGGAAGCCTCCCAGCCTTGGCTGCTCGCCGGGCAAATGGTAGATAGCACTTTAAGTGCCTACGAGCTTATCTCCTACCGCTCGTCCTCATGCATGGGGCTATGCGGCGATCCGGCATGGTGATCCGGAAATGGGATGCCCCTGTCCCGAGGGTCCCCTTAGCCCCTTGCTCTCCCGTTACGGTCCCTTCTCCCTTCACTATGGGGGGGGGGGGGGTATAGAGGGTTGTGTATTATGGATAGTGTTTCACTGTATTGCTGTCTTTTACATGTGTGTGTTCACTTTGTGCACATTCACAGACTGCGCAGCATGGTGCGCTTGAGTCTGCTATGCTGGAGCCCCGGGCAGATCCTCCAAAAAAAAAAAAAAAAAATGAGTGTTTCAACAGTGGCCAGAGTGTTGGTCAGCTTTATGGGGGCGGGGCAGCTGACCGCGCTCAGCACTTGGGCTTGCCGCCTTAAGTCTGCGGCCCCTCCCGCCTCCCCCGGGCTCCGTGCGGCAGCTGGTGGCAATCGCTCAATGAATTGGTGACCGGCTTGTAGGGGGCGGCTCCCGGTGACACGGGGGGGCGGGGCGCCGGCGGGAGCGTCGCTCGGCGGCCCCGGCCTCACTTCCTCCCTGTCTGTTGATAACAGAAGTCACGTGGGGGGGCGCGCGCTGCAGCACACTTGAATCTTGCGGCTGCTGCTCAGTGCCCTCCGGTCCTGCGTCGGCCTGTCAGGTAAGCGGCCCCGCTTTGGCGGGGCCGAGATTGAGTTTTCCTTTTTGTCTTATGGAGGAAAAAGGGGGATACTTGGGAAAAGCATTTAAAGAGGCACTCTTATCATTTATATGTGATGCTTAAGACAGGCTGCATGTGTTACACTTATATGGGGATCTGATGGTTTCTTTCTTTCCTTTCAGATCCTGGGATCCCTGGTTATAGCGGCCCTCCGGCTCTATTTTGCCTGGCTAGTCTTTCTTTTTTAGTAAAGAAAAAGGGGGATATTTCTTTATATAAAGTTTACACATTTAATATATATATTCTTAGAAATATATATATATATATATATATATATATATATATATTTACTAAGGGGGACCTTTTTCCTAAAAAAAAAAAAAAAAAAAAAAAAAACCCTCCCTTCCGGGACATTTTTTGATAAAGGGGCATCCCGGGTTGGCTTATGCCTTAAAAATCCCAGTATTTGCGATACCATAAATCACCAATATGGAGGCTTCCCTAACTACCGGTAACGACTCGTCAGAGTCGTCCAGGGGGTGTGTAAAATGTGGGGCTGCGCTCCCCGCTGATGATGTCTTTATTTGCATTCCTTGTGCAAAGCAGAGCATTGCGCGTCAGTCTGTTGATCCGGATGCTGGCCCGTCGCATCTTCCATCATCTCCTGCCTCTCCCTCCCTGTTCCGGACCCCGCATGACACTGTCAAAAGTGGGGATTCGCAATCCGAGGTGGCGGCAAAGTTGGCCAGCCTTCGGAAAGTATTGCCCGTTAAGGCAGGGTTGAAAGCCCCTGCGAAACGGAAGCGCCTGACTCCAGTATCTTCGGCTCCACAGGACGAATTATGTGAGCCTGTGGAATGGTCCGATGGCTCCCCGGATGAGGAAGAATTCCTCTTGGAGTCAGATGAGCCGGCAGATCAGCTTGAGGCTGATGCGACTGGCGATTGGTCGGCGGGGGTTGCCCTTGACACCCCCTCCATTTTGGCCCAAATGTTTGAAATTTTGAATTTAGATCCGCCTGAGGCTGTCACCCTGCCAAGGGGCCAGTTGTTTAAAGAGCCTCAGCCGCGTTTGGTTTTTCCCAGACAGCACCACTTTGAGAGGGTGGTCCTTAAGGAATGGGAACATCCCACGCGGTTATCTGGGATCCCTCCCAGGTGGGAAAGGCATTATCCCTTTCCGCCAGAATTGGTGAAGCTTTGGTCCATTCCTCCTGAAGTCGATACCCCTGTGCTAGGGCTATCTAGCTCTGCTATGGTACAGTCTGCTGAGACCTCTGTCCCTAAAGATGGGGAGGATCGTAGGATTGACCAGTATGCTCGCCATGGCTTTATTTATGCTGGGTCAACGATGCGCCCTGTGTGCGCTTCGGCCCTTCTTCTATTAGCAGTAAGATCTGTAATCCAGGGGCTATGCGAGGATCTCAATCCCGCTTGTAATGAGTTCGCTGCACTTAAGCAGTGCGAATCTTTTGTGTCTTACGTTCTATCCGCTCAGGACGATGCGCTGGCTATGAGTAGCAAGACAGCGGCAATGCTGGTGGCCATTCGTCGGTCTGTATGGCTGCGACAGTGGTCGGCGGATTCAGCTTCTAAAAAGGTGCTCACGGCTCTCCCCTTTTTGGGGCTACGTCTGTTTGGGGAGAGAATTGACTCTGTCGCGAAAGGTGGTATGATGCCACAGCGCAGAAGGCCTCGACGCCCCTTTAGGGGGGCAGGTTCTAGTAGGTCTTCCTTTCGAGGATATAGAGCGGGCAGGGGGGCTTCCCTTCCCTCTTCCAGTCGCACAGGTTGGACTCGGGGCAGGGGCCGTGGCCGTCCCGCCCAGTCCTGGGGCTCCAAGCCCAAACCTGCTGGTAAGCCCGCTCAGCAATGAGGGGCTGCCCTCACCCGTGCGGGTGGGGGGACGATTACGACACTTCTCCCAGGTTTGGATTCAGGAGGTAGTGTCGTCCGGTTACAAGCTGGAATTCGAGTCTCGCCCTCCTTCACGGTTCTTTCGGTCTCGGGTGCCCATCGATCCTGTCGCCGCACAGGGGCTCCTGGCGTCGGTAAAGAATTTACTAGAGATGGCGGTCATCCGGCCGGTACCGCGCTTAGAGATGGGCCTCGGTTTCTACTCCAATCTGTTCGCAGTCCCCAAGAAAGATGGGTCAGTTCGTCCCGTCTTGGACCTGAAGTTGCTCAACAGGTTCATCCTGTTTCGGAAGTTCCGCATGGAAACCTTGCGCACGGCCGTCGGCTCTCTTCGGCAAGGGGACTTCATGACGTCCATAGACATCAAGGATGCTTACCTTCATGTTCCCATCTGCCACGCTCATCAACGTTTTCTTCGATTCGTGATGAAGGATCAGCATTATCAATTCGTGGCACTTCCGTTTGGCCTTACCTCAGCTCCAAGAGTGTTCACCAAGGTGTTGGCAGGGGTCATAGCCATTTTCAGATCTCGGGGCATTCGTGTCGTGCCTTATTTGGACGACCTTCTCATCATGGCTCCGTCGCTCAATCAGTCAGAGACAGACACCAGCATGGTGGTCTCCACGCTGGAAAGCTTTGGTTGGGTGATCAACTTCCCCAAGTCCTCCCTCGCTCCGGCCAGGGTAGTGTCCTTCCTGGGGATGCAGTTGGACTCTCATCAGCACAGTGTGTTTCTTCCTCAGTCCAAAATTCATCTGATTCAGGAGTTGGCTCGGGTCCTACTCTCCAATCCTCGGCCGTCCATCCGTCTGGGGATGAGGCTGGTAGGGTTGATGGTTGCCTCCTTCGAGGCAGTTCCTTTTGCTCAATTCCACACGAGGACGCTTCAGCTTTATCTGTTGGCGTCTTGGGACCGACGGCTTCGGTCGCTGGATCAGCCCTTCCAGTTGTCCTCCCGGGTCCGGCAGTCTCTCCAGTGGTGGTTGGTCTCGACCAATCTCGTGAAGGGCAGGTCTTTCCTGACCCCTCTTTGGGAGATTGTCACCACGGACGCCAGTCTGACGGGATGGGGCGGATTCTGGAAGGAGCTGCAGTTCCAGGGGCAATGGGGACCTCAGGAGGCCCACTTACCCATCAATATTCTGGAACTGAGAGCCATCCGTCAGGTGCTTGCTCTCCTGACTCAGCACGTCCTGGGCCTTCCGGTCCAGGTGCGTTCAGACAATCGAACAGCGGTTGCTTACATCAATCATCAGGGAGGGACTCGCAGCCTGAGTGCTCTCAGGGAGATGTCCCTGATCCTGACCTGGGCAGAAGCCCATGTTCCTTGTCTCTCGGCGGTATACATTCCAGGAGTGGAGAACCAGGAAGCGGACCGGTTGAGCAGGGGCTCTCCCCGTCTGGGAGAATGGGCTCTCCATCCTCGGGTGTTTCGCTCACTATGTCTCCGATGGGGGACACCGGAGGTGGACCTGTTTGCCTCCCGTCACAATCGCAGGCTCCCGAATTTTGTGTCGCTCTCCCAAGATCCTCTGGCGCTGGCAGTGGATGCCATGTCCCTGAGTTGGGGGGATCTGGGGGCTCTATACCTGTTTCCTCCGATACCCATGCTAGGCAGGGTGCTTCGGAAGTTGGCTCTGGAAAGGGTGTCCGCCGTTCTCGTGGCCCCAAGGTGGCCAAGGCGAGTGTGGTTCGCAGACATCGTTCGGCTGGCGGTGGACCAAGTCGTTCTGCCTCTTCGGTCCGATCTGCTCACTCAGGGTCGATTGTGTTACCCCAATTTACCAGCGCTAGGTTTGACGGCCTGGCTGCTGAGACCTCCATCCTGAAGGAGGAGGGTCTTTCTGATTCAGTCATTAAGACTCTGATCAGTGCTCGGAAGAGGTCTTCTTCTATCACTTACTATAGGACTTGGAAAGCCTATATCGCCTGGTGCGAGATAAGATCTTTTCCTTGTAGGGTCTTTTCAGCCTCCAGGATTCTGGAGTTTTTACAATCAGGGCTGGACTCTGGTCTTCAGGTTAGTACATTGAAAGGGCAAGTTTCTGCCTTATCTGTCTTTTTTCAGAAACGTGTTGCGCTTAAACCTTTGGTTAAAACATTTTTCCAGGGGGTTACGCATGTGCGGCCTCCCAGGAAATCACTACTCCCTGTTCGGATTTGAATTTGGTTCTTTCTGCTCTTCAGGCTCCTCCTTTTGAGCCTTTGCAAGATATTGCTTTGTCTACCCTGACTCAGAAGATTGTCTTCTTGGTAGCTATCACTTCGGTCCGGCGTGTCTCAGAGTTGGCGGCCTTAACTATCCAGGCGCCTTACTTTGAGAGGCATCAGGATAAAGTGGTCTTTCGGTTCAAGCCAGACTTTCTTCCTAAGGTTGTTTCTGCTTTTCATTTGAACCAAGACATTGTTCTTCCCTCCTTATGTCCTAATCCTAAGAATGACAAAGAGAGGGTTTTGCATTGTTTGGATGTAGTACGCTGTGTTAAGTACTACTTGATTATCACGTCTCCTTTTCGTAGGACGGATTCCTTTTTTGTTGTGCCCCATGGGCCTAAGAAGGGTTTGGCACCAGCCAAATCTACCATTAGCAAGTGGATACGTCAGGCCGTTACTGCGGCCTATTCTGCTAAGGGGAAAGTTCCCCCTTTCCGTATCACTGCTCATTCTACTTGCGCCATTGGGGCGTCTTGGGCATTTCAGCACCAAGCTTCTGTTGAACAGGTTTGTAAGGCCGCCACTTGGTCTTCTGTTCATACTTTTTCTAAGTTTTACAAAGTTGATGTGCGGGCCTCAGCGGATGCTGTTTTTGGCCGCAAAGTTCTGCAGACTGCAGTCATTTAAGTTATGCTTCACCTGGCCTTGAGTTGCCCATCCCTTGTGGACACTGCTTTTGGATGTCCCAATAATGGATGAATATCTAAAGGTGAAGCGGGGTGTGTGGCACACCAAGAATAATACCATTTTGTGAGTACTCACCTGAAAAATGGGTATTGTTGGTGTGCCACACACCCCGCTTCACTCCCACCCTTTTTTCGGTAGTTCCGAAGCCTTTATATGGTGAAGCTTTTTGTTTATATCAAATTTGATTTTGAGGTTACTGGTGGAATACTGGTACCTTGTATTACTGCTTTTTAAATATACTGGTGATTGAAGGGAGGTACCAGGTATATATAGGCCGGAAGGGGGCTCGTTACAAGACTTCCTCTCTGCACTACGTCACCTGCGGTGGATTAACCCAATAATGGATGAATATCTAAAGGTGAAGCGGGGTGTGTGGCACACCAACAATACCCATTTTTCAGGTGAGTACTCACAAAATGGTATTTTTGTAAGCCCGCCTCAGTAATTTCTGCCTCAGTTCCAGGGGAGAAAGACAGGGGGGGTTACTATATGACTGGACATCTACTTCAAGAGTGGTTGTTGGTTCCTCCCTGTAAAAGTGGAAAGGGGAATCTCCCTGGCTTCTCTTCCAGTAAAGATAAACAAGCTTCGCACAGGGTATATAAGTAACCCCTCCTTTTATTTTCTGATTTTTAATTTGTTCATTAGAGCTCCTTTAAAGCCAACCCAAACCCAGGATTTTCACCCTCTGGGGTTTTGGTCTGCTTTACAGTGACATCCCTAGTGACCCTGTGTTTGATATCCCCAGAATCTCCCACAGTGCATATGCTGAATGTATTGCCAGGCACCTCCGGCTGACCCACACATGCACCATGACATTGATTCCTGAGGTGAGTATGTGGCAATACCAGGGGGTTGTCACCCAGCAGAACATCCCATTGCCCCAGGGAGAGCTAGTAGGTTTGGTTCTGCTATAAGAGTTTAGGAAGTCCGTTAGTAAGGCTTGTGTTTAGATTTTTCAAAATGTCCATTGCTGCTATTTACGAAGAACTGCCTTTACTCTGCAGATCAGTGACAGGAGCAGAGAAGCAGCTGCTTTGAGGAATGAGCTGCAGCGCACTCAGCACAGAAAGGCGGAGCTAGAGAGGGAGTGCGCCGCCCAGGAGGAGCGAATCAGGAGGCTGAGTGCAGAGATAAGCGGCATGCATGACCTGCAGAGACAGAAGGAGCAGGAGGTAACTTTCACTGGGGTGATCCCATTTATCTGTCACCCTCCTTCCTTACTGGATGGGGCACCTGCAAAGGTGACATCACGCATTCCCTATGAGCCAGGCACCAACATAACCGCACACACGTATAGAGCTGGTGCCAATAAGTCAGAGATATTTTCCCATGGTCGGGTCCAAACTGGCCAGAGGTGCACAGCAATCCCCGGGAACCCTTCCTGACCACTGATTGGCCAGATATGGGCCTGCCTGCTGTAGTCCAGGGTAGATCTGTCTATTCCAAACCCAGACTTAATAAAATAAAAGGTGGTCTGGAATCAGGCGGTCTAGGTGATAGAAATGGAATTGAATGTCCTGCTAGGTCAGTCAGCAAGTCAGTAATGTCCTTACACCCCAAAGTATTGTATTGGCGTTGTGGCTGCCGAGAGGCAGCTTGGTGCTTTAGTTACCCAGGGGTAAAGACTTGCAGGGGTATGAAGGCTGCCCCATGCTGTAGGTCCTGTGAAGTAGGAGCCTGGGCATATCAATGAGCCAGACCTGGTCAGGCCATATACTGGCTTTAACTTTTATTCATTTATCTGGCTCTTCAAGTCATCGGGGTCTACGAGTCCTACGAGACCAGAGACTGTGGTTGCAGCCCTCCCCCACAACTTATACATACACCCCCCAATCCATTAATGTCACAACTACACTGTGACCCACTTATATATCTAAGCCCCCCTCCCACAACTTCAGTTAGCCCTTAGTTCTACCCTTAACCAACCTAATGACCTCTCGTACAATCCTGATGTTTGCCAATGGTACTGTGCCCCATATCATTTTAATGACCCCTTTGGCCTGGTAATAACTATTTCTAGGCTTATCGCTAAAAAGCTGCATCAGGAGACCAAAATTGCCAGGCCTCCCTTCCAAAGTGATGAATGGAGCCCATCTGTAGAGAAGCCCTTTTCCAGCCCTGGCTCCTCTTTCTCTAGTGTGTGGGAATGATTTTGTCCCTGTCCTTGCATTACAGGCAGAAGGCTGTGAGGGGCGCATGCGGGATCTCAGTGGCCAGCTCAAGCATTGGCAGCGATTACACCAGGAGCGTTCAATCGATCTGCGGCAGAGAGAAGACGACATAAAGCAGCTTCAGGAACAATTAGCGGCCATGATGGAGAAGCTGAAGACTGAAAGCAGAGAGGTCAGTGAACTCCATGCATACAGAGCTTGGAACGTAAGGGAGCGTCTCCCTGTCCACAGCCTAAGGATTAAAGTGGACTGTGTGAAACACCCCGAGTCGCCCACACCTCCCCCCGAGCAGCTCACTCAGATCCTCTTGAGCCTCTAATGCGAGCAGATGAAAGCACGTTGGTGGACGCATCCCCCGCTACCCTTTAACAGGGCGCATGCCGGCCATTCACAAATGCCTGGTGCGGGCCCTGCTAAAGGATAGCGTGGATGCGGCCACTGCTCGCTTATGCACCATTGGACCAAGAACGAAGGTGAGTTTTTGGGTAACCTGGGGGGTTTCAGACCCAGATCGGTGTGCCCTAGGGGGAGCGAGTACGCCTGCCCTGGAGTTTCAGACTCCAGGGTGGGTTTGGTCCACTTTAATCCTATGGTTAATAATATTGGCTGTGCACACCCCTCCTGCTGGGACAGCCAATTATGAGGGTGGCATCCAATGGAATGCGTGTCTGGAACACTAAATCCAACAGTGCTAAAACCAGAGGGTAGCATCCTGCAGGACTCCGGGGGGTGGAGCCTGTGGGCTGAGGGGTAGGTGCCTTTTGTTTTTGGGGCTTGGGCTGTAACTTTTTAAAGTGGAAGTCCAGCCTCTGCTGTAAATGTCCCTTGCTGGGTGCTCACCTAGATTTGGAAAATAATTAAGGAAGCTTACCTCATCAGCGCAGGCCACCCACTCCCCCTGCACACTGATTGGCCGATTACACACTCAGTCATGGCCAGAGCAGGCCACCCACTCCCCCTGCACACTGATTGGCCGATCACACACTCAGTCATGGCCAGAGCAGGCGCTCAGAGCGGCGGGGGAGTGGACACACAGTGCCAGTAATGTACGTTTTTGTTTCTCGGCTTAAAGTGGACCAATCACCATGCATGGCGGCCCAAAGATTCCAGGGCTGGCTGTTTTAGTCCCGCTGGGGCATCAGTTTCAGAATGCTGTGTTGTGTGGGACCCCAGATTGCCCACATTCACTCACTATTCTTGGTGTGCCACACACCCCGCTTCACCTTTAAATTCTTCACGATTGGGTTACTCACCACCAGGTGACGCTGTGCAGAGAGGAAGTCTTGTAACGAGCCCCCTTCCGGCCTATATATACCTGGTACCTCCCATTTATCACCAGTGTTTTTCTCTCTGCATGACGACAAGACAGAAGATTGAAGTCTCCTGTTTGCAGGTAGCCGGGGTCTTACCCCGGCACCCCCTTTTGGTCTATTTCTGCCCGGTTTTTGATTGTTTGTACCTTTATGGTGGAATGGAAGCCTCTCAGCCTAGGCTGCTCACTGGGCAATTGGTAGACGGCACTATAGGTGCCTAGGAGCTTATCTCCTCCGCTCGACCCCCTCTTTTGGGGGCAATGCGGCTATCCGGCATGGTGATCCGGAAGTGGGATGCCCCTGTCCCGAGGGTCCCCTTAGCTCCTTACTCTCCCGTTGCGGTCCCTTCTCCCTTCACTATGGGGGGGGGGGGGGGGGTAGAGGGATGTGTATTGTGTGTATGGTTTACTGTATGTTCATGTGTTTTGCTTATTTCAACGTTGTCAGGCTGCACCGCAAGTGAGTGTGCATATGGCCTGACTTTGATTCCTCCTTATATGGCAGTCTCTGTTTTGCGGGCTGCTGCTGCTGGCCTGTAGGGCCAGAGCTTTGGGTCAGCTTTAGGGGTGACCGGGGCGGGCTGTACGGTGTCAGGCTTGCTTATGGCTGCCTGCGCTTTTCTCACTTTATCCAGCTCCCCTCCCCCCTCCGCTTATCTCCTTTGTTTTAATCGGCCACTCCCGCCTTCGCTGACATTTGCTGCCTGTCTCCACCACCTCTTTGGTCGGGTGCTGGGCTTTTGTAAGCCTTACTGGGGCAGGTAAGCGGCCTCACCTGGCGTGGGGCCGTCTATTTTTTTATGGTGTTTGACTGTTTATTTAAAAAGTAATATATTTAATGGAAAAATACTTATATATTTTTCTTTTTTTTTTTTTTTAAATAAAAGGAGGAAAATCAGAGGCCAGTTTTCTTGCCTCTTCAAAGCACTTGGTGCTGTGTATGTGTGTTATATTGCATGTTGCCATTGGTTTCTGGGGGTCTTACTGTTGGTTTGTTTCTTCCCCACAGTTCCTGGGATTCCCTCAATACAGCGGCCTCCCGGTTCTTTTTTGCCTGGCTAGTCCTTTCTTTTCCTCCAAATTGGGACATATTTATATATATATATATATACATGTATATATATTAAAAAAAAAAAAAAAATAATAAAAAAAAAAATATATATATATATATATATATATATATATATATTTAAGGGGATCTTTATTATAAATTAAATCCTCCCTCCCGGGACATTAACATAAAGGGGCATCCCGGGTGGCTTATGCCTTAAACCCTATTTTTTGCGAATATCATAAATCACCATATGGAGGCTTCCGATATTACCGGAAATGGTTCTTCTGGGCCTTCTAGGGTATGCGGAGGATGTGGGACTCCGCTCCCAGCTGATGATGTTTTTGTTTGCATTCCTTGTGCAAAGCAGAGTATTGCGCGTCAGTCCTTTGCTCCGGCTGCTGGCCCTTCGCAACTCCCATCATCCCCTACCCCTCCCTCCCTATTCCGGACCCCGCGTGACATTGTCAAGAGTGGGGATTCGCAATCCGAGGTGGCGGCACGGTTGGCCAACCTCGAGAAAATAGTTTCCGTTAAAGCAGGGTTAAAGGCCACTGCGAAACGGAAGCACCTGACTCCTATACCTCCGGCTTCACAGGATGATGTATGTGAGCCTGTGGTTTGGTCCGATTGCTCCCTGGACGAGGAGGGAGAATTTTTGGTGGAGTCAGATGAGCCTGCAGATCAGCTTGAGGTTGATGCTGTTGGCGATTTGTCTGCGGGGGTTTTCGTGACACCCCCTCCATTCTTGCTCAAATGTTTGAAATTTTGAATTTAGATCCACCTGAGGCTGTCACCCTGCCAAAGGGTCAGTTGTTTAATGTCCCTCAGCCGCCTTTGGTTTTTCCCAGACAACACCACTTTGAGAAAATTGTGCTCAAGGAATGGGAACATCCCACGCAGTTAACTGGAATTCCTTCCAGTTGGGAGAAACGTTATCTTTTTCCGCCAGAATTGGTGAAGCTTTGGTCGGTTCCTCCTGACGTCGATACTCCTGTATTAGGGCTCTCCAGCACGGCTATGGTGCAGTCTGCTGAGACTACTGCCCTTAAGGATGGTGAGGATCGTCGGATTGACCAGTACGCTCGCCATGGTTTTAGTTACGCCGGGTCAGCAATGCGCCCGGTGTGTGCTTCAGCGCTTCTTCTTTTGGCGGTTAGATCTGTAATTCAGGGTCTGTGTGTGGATCTTGATCCCACTTGCAAGGAGCTTATTGCTCTCAGGCAGTGTGAGTCTTTTGTTTCCTATGTTCTGTCCGCTCAGGACGATGCGCTGGCTATGAGTAGCAAGACAGCTGCAATGCTGGTGGCTATTCGTCGGGCAGTATGGCTGCGCCAGTGGTCGGCGACGCAGCTTCTAAAAAGGTGCTCACAGCTCTCCCCTTTTTGGGGTTGCGGCTGTTTGGTGATAAAATTGATTCAGTTGCCAAAGGTGGTAAAATGTCCCAACGTAAGAAGCCTCGTCGTCCCTTTCGGGGGGCAAGTTCTGGTTGGCCTTCCTTTCGGGGATTCAGAGCGGGTAGGGGGGCTTCCTTTCCCGCTACCAGAGGTGCAGGTTGGACTCGGGGGAAGGGCCGTGGCCGTCCCACTCAGTCCTGGGGCACCAAGCCCAAACCTGCTGATAAGCCCGCTCAGCAATGAGGGGCTGCCCTCACCCGTGCGGGTGGGGGGACGATTGCGACACTTCTCCCAGGTTTGGAACCAGGAGGTTCCGGACAAATGGATCCAGGAGGTGGTGTCGTCCGGTTACAAACTGGAATTCGACTCTCGCCCTCCTTCACGGTTCTTTCGGTCTCGGGTGCCCATCGATCCTTTGGCCGCGCAGGGGCTCCTGGCGTCGGTAAAGAATCTGTTAGAAATGGCGGTCATCCGGCCGGTGCCGCGCTTAGAAATGGGCCTCGGTTTCTACTCCAATCTTTTCGCAGTCCCCAAGAAAGACGGGTCAGTTCGTCCCGTCCTTGACCTGAAATTACTCAACAGGTCCATCTGTTTTCGGAAGTTTCGCATGGAAACTTTGCGAACGGCCGTCGGTTCCCTTCGGCAGGGGGACTTCATGATGTCCATAGACATCAAGGATGCTTATCTTCATGTTCCCATCTGCCACGCTCATCAACGTTTTCTTCTATTCGTGATGGAAGATCAGCATTTTCAATTCGTGGCACTTCCGTTTGGCCTTACCTCGGCTCCAAGAGTGTTCACCAAGGTGCTGTCAGGGGTCATGGCCATTTTCAGATCTCGGGGCATTCGTGTCGTACCTTATTTGGACAACCTTCTCATCATGGCTCCGTCACTCAGTCAATCGGAGACAGACACCAGGATGGTGGTCTCCACGCTGGAAAGCTTTGGTTGGGTGATCAACTTCCCCAAGTCCTCCCTCGCTCCGGCCAGGGTGGTGTCCTTTCTGGGGATGCAGTTGGACTCTCTTCAACACAGAGTGTTTCTCCCCAGTCCAAAATTCATCTGATTCAGGAGTTGGCTCGGGTCCTACTTTCCAATCCTCGGCCATCCATCCGTCTGGGGATGAGGCTGGTAGGGTTGATGGTTGCCTCCTTCGAGGCAGTTCCTTTTGCTCAATTTCACACAAGGACGCTTCAGCTTTATCTGTTGGCGTCTTGGGACCGGCAGCCTCGGTCGCTGGATCAGCCCTTCCAGTTGTCCTCCCGGGTCCGGCAGTCCCTCCAGTGGTGGTTGGTCTCGACCAATCTCGTGAAGGGCAGGTCTTTCCTGACCCCTCTTTGGGAAATTGTCACCACGGACGCCAGTCTGTCGGGATGGGGCGGATTCTGGAAGGAGCTGCAGTTCCAGGGGCAGTGGGGGCCGCAAGAGGCCCACTTACCCATCAATATTCTGGAACTGAGAGCCATCCGTCGGGTTCTTGCTCTCCTGGCTCAACACGTTCTGGGCCTTCCGGTCCAGGTGCGTTCAGACAATCGAACAGCGGTTGCTTACATCAATCATCAGGGAGGGACTCGCAGTCTGAGTGCTCTCAGAGAGGTGTCCCTGATCCTGACCTGGGCAGAGGCCCATGTTCCTTGTCTCTCGGCGGTATACATTCCAGGAGTGGAGAACCAGGAAGCAGACCGGTTGAGCAGGAGCTCTCCCCGTCTGGGAGAATGGGCTCTCCATCCTCAGGTTTTTCGCTCACTGTGTCTCCGAGGGGGGACACCGGAGGTGGGCCTGTTTGCCTCTCGTCACAATCACAGGCTCCCGAACTTCGTGTCGCTCTCCCAGGATCCTCTGGCTCTGGCAGTGGACGCCATGTCCCTAAGCTGGGGGGATCTGGGATTTCTATACCTGTTTCCTCCGATACCCATGCTGGGCAGGGTGGTTCGGAAGTTGGCTCTGGAAAGGGTGTCCGCCGTTCTCGTGGCCCCAAGGTGGCCAAGGCGAGTGTGGTTCGCAGACATCGTTCGGCTGGCAGTGGACCAGTTCGTTCTGCCTCTTCGGCCCAATCTGCTCACTCAGGGTCGGTTGTGTTACCCCAATTTACCAGCGCTGGTTTGACGGCCTGGCTGCTGAAACCTCCATCTTGAAGGAGGAGGGTCTTTCTGACTCAGTCATTAAGACTCTGATCAGTGCCCGGAAGAGGTCTTCTTCTATCATCTATTATAGGACTTGGAAGGCCTATATCGCTTGGTGTGAGATTAGATCCTTTCCTTGTAGGGTCTTCTCGGTCTCCAGGATTCTGGAGTTTTTACAATCTGGGCTGGACTCTGGTCTTCAGCTAAGTACTTTGAAAGGGCAAGTTTCTGCCTTATCTATCTTTTTTCAGAAGCGTTTTGCGCTTCATTCTTTAGTTAAAACTTTTTTCCAGGGGGTTACGCATGTCCGGCCTCCCAGGAAACCATTACTCCCGGTTTGGGATTTGAATTTGGTTCTTTCTGCTCTACAGGCTCCTCCTTTTGAGCCTCTGCAAGATATTGCTTTGTCTACCCTGACTCAGAAGATTGTCTTCTTGGTAGCTATCACTTCTGTCCGGCGTGTCTCAGAGTTGGCGGCTTTGTCTATCCAGGCGCCCTACTTTGAGAGGCATCAGGATAAAGTGGTCTTTCGGTTCAAGCCAGACTTTCTTCCTAAGGTTGTTTCTGCTTTTCATTTGAATCAGGATATTGTTCTTCCCTCCTTGTGTCCTAATCCTAAGAGAGAGGGTTTTGCATTGTTTGGATGTAGTACGCTGTGTTAAGTACTACTTGATTATCACGTCTCCTTTTCATAAGACGGATTCCTTTTTTGTTGTGCCCTACGGGCCTAAGAAGGGTTTGGCACCGGCCAAATCTTCCATTAGCAAATGGATACGTCAGGCCGTTACTGCGGCCTATGCTGCTAAGGGGAAAGTTCCTCCTTTTCGTATCACTGCTCATTCTACTCGCGCCGTTGGAGCGTCTTGGGCTTTTCAGCACCAAGCTTCTGTTGAACAAGTTTGTAAGGCCGCCACTTGGTCTTCTGTTCATACTTTTTCTAAGTTTTACAAAGTTGATGTGCGGGCCTCAGCGGATGCTGTTTTTGGCCGCAAAGTTCTGCAGACTGCAGTCATTTAAGTTATGCTTCACCTGGCCTTGAGATGCCCATCCCTTGTGGACACTGCTTTTGGATGTCCCAATCGTGAAGAATATTAAAGGTGAAGCGGGGTGTGTGGCACACCAAGAATAATACCATTTTGTGAGTACTCGCCTGAAAAATGGATATTGTTGGTGTGCCACACACCCTGCTTCACTCCCACCCTTTTCGGTATTCCGAATCCTTTATATGGTGAAGCTTTTATTTATTTTGATTTATATTGAGGTTACCGTTAATTTACTGGTACCTTGTCTTTCTGCTTTTTAATACACTGGTGATAAATGGGAGGTACCAGGTATATATAGGCTGGAAGGGGGCTCGTTACAAGACTTCCTCTCTGCACAGCGTCACCTGGCAGTGAGTAACCCAATCGTGAAGAATTAAAGGTGAAGCGGGGTGTGTGGCACACCAACAATATCCATTTTTCAGGTGAGTACTCACAAAATGGTATTTTTCCATATTTGCCCCTGGCACCCATGTATGCCGAACTCTATGTTGGCCATATGCCAATCATTAATATGTATGGCATACAACGCTTATTGGACGAGAGATGTGGGACTAGGTAAAGGTGAGTTTTCTTTTGTGGTGAACTGGGGGTGGGGGGAAAGGGTTTACCCAGGGGGGCATCCCAAATCATAATGCCCCCATGGCAACTACCAAATGAAGGTCAGCACTTGAGAGGGGGCATAGGCAGCGGAGGTCAGACTTCTGGCTTAAAAGCACCAAAATGCCCTGCAGCCTGTTACATAGCCAATCCTAATTTCATAATCATGTGATCATCCTTTACCAATAGAATAGGTAGCTAAAGCTAGACAAGCAAGGCAACTTTAATATTAATGAGATGATTAGCATATTTGTAGAATGATCTCTGTGAGCAAGGTCGGAGGGATCTTGCGGGTACAGTACATTGACACATGGTGGAGAACTAACCTCACTGGAGATTCTTGTTTCCACAGCGAGATGATCTGCAGAACACTGTGAACCAACTGAAGACAAAGTACAGTGCAGCCAGCAGTGAGGTGAGTAATACAGCATCAGCTCTGTGCAGCCCAGGCCCAATGGCAGGCACATGCCACTAGGTTCCAGGCAAGGCATTGGGGGACACAACTTCTGTTTAGTCAGAAAAGAAATTAAGCTTTGAAAGCATAAAAAAATCATAACAAAACCCGTCAGTTATGCAAAACCAGGTTAGCCAATATCCCCTCCTTGGGAGTAGAAAAATCCATCGCTATTTCCACTTACCCCATATAGTAAGTAAAGCCCATTTTGGCGTTCTATTCCCAGGCCTCCGCCAACAGACAGCAGCACAGAGCAGGTCCTGCATTGAATCCTGGGAGGCTTTACATTTCTTCCTCTCCTCAAATCCCATGTGCTGGGCCATGATGGGTCATCCAGAAGGATAGTGAAAAGTAACTCTCTCTAGGGTGAGGGGGATATTGGTCATAAGATGGGGTAAGGTCTACTTTAGAACAAAAAGAAATAGCTAATCTGATGTTCCACCTAAATCATTACTCTTAAAAGGGTCATTCCACTTTCATTTTTAAAGTGGACCAACACCCAGGATTTTCACTATCCTGGGTTTTGGTCCACTTCTGCGGGGCATCCCGATTGGGGGTGCACAGCTGTGTGAAACCCCCCAGAACGCCCGAAAAAACTCACCTCACCCCACTCCTACGGCGCATGTCCAATCAGCGCGCTCGGAGCCACTGTGGTATGCGCGTCCAAGTGACGTACAACAGCGGCTCTTAGCACGCTGGCGGCCGGATCTCGCGCTTCCCTCTAACAGGGAGCGCGCCCACGCCGGCCATTGACAAATGTGGCCCACACATGCGCCGTTGGACCGGGAGTAAGGTGAATGGGACGTCCTGGGGGGTTTCACACAGCGGGGCAGCCCAATTGTCCACAAAGCATCATGACTTGTTGCTGGGCCTAATGCACTGCTAGTGATTGATTGTAACTGGTAACATTTTCTTTCCTTTTTAGCTGGAGAGCCTGCGCAGCTCCCTGGAGGCGTCACGTGAAAGCTGCCGCAGGCTGCATCATGAGAGTGAACTGGTGGTGACCAACGTCAACGAATGGGTCACTGAACAAAAGTAAGTGCTGAAGCTCTGCACCTGCTGCGGTCACAGGAAAGATATGGATGGGGCTCGTCAGGAATAACACTCACTGTGACAATACAGGTGACGCTCCTTAAGCTTTTCATTTTTTCTTTTTTACAGGGATGCTAATAAGTCCTTGGGGGAGAAGATTAGAGAACAGAACAAACAGATCCAGCAGCTGACCACTGAAAGAGAGTGAGTAGTCTATATATCCTCCCACCATGGCCATCCCAGAGTGGAATGGTTCAAATGGCCTGTCCCCTGCTTGTTCTGGAATAACACCTTGTTCCTCTAATGGAAAGTGTGTAGATGCTTTAAGTAAATATTCAAAGTATGGTTAGTTCCCCAGTCTGGATAAGTAAAAGTAGAATGGTAGCCCCCCCCCCCCCCCCTATTGCTAGCCGTAGAAGAGAAAACAAGCTTGGAGGGGGTTGTATACGCAACTTCTTTTTAATATTAGACATTCAAAATACACCTCCTTTAAAGTGGACCAAAAACAAGGACTTACTTTCCTGTGTTTTTTGGTCCATGTTGCTGTGGCCTACTGATTTGGTATGGTGAAGCCACCTGGGAGTTCTGTCTGGGCCCTTGTCTGTGTTCTATGTATGAACAGCATAGAATGCCCTTTGCAGCCGCTCCCTCCTGCTGCACAGCCTCTGATGCCACTCCAACCTGTAGCTGTGCAATAGGTTTGGGGGGTTTTGTAGATCTAACAGGCAATCTACGGGATTCACACATCCCAACAAAGGTTCCTACATGTAACTGGCTAAAGTTCACCCATGTTGGCCTGTCCCTGGGGGGAAATCTGGATGTGCGGGCTGTAATAGGTTTCTGGGGTTCCATGCAGCTGAACTTCAGCCACAGCTATAGTGCGTTTCAGGAACCTTTGTTGAGTTGTTATTGTAGCCACGCTCTTTCCGTTTATCTCCCTGCCATGAGCACCACCAGATTAGTTTCCTCTGGCTTTTCTGCTGCTGTGACCTGAGCTTACCTAACCCTGTCTGTACACACAGGAAGAGAGGAATTCTTGGAGCAGTTGGATAATAATGGATGTCTATTTCACTTTGCAGCCACTTCCAGGAAGTGCTGGAGAGGCTGCAGCGGGAGAACTGGCACCTGAGGAATCTGGAGGACGAGAGGCGCATAGAGCAGGAGCGCTATAAGGTGACGCAGGAGGGTTAAGTGAGATTAGCGTACGTGAGGAGAGGCATTTTTACTTTTGACAAGCACAGGCCACACTGAATAGCTTTAGGATTTTTTTTCATTTGGAATGAAGATTTTCTACATCAGTCAGGATTCCAACTGTCGTCACTTGTATGTTGTCCTACCGCATTCAGATGTTAACAATACACATGCTGATTGGCTCATCTCTGGAATACATGAGTCCCTTATTTATAGCCCTCCCACATCCTAACCATGCTCCCAATACTAAACCCATCTAACCTCCCATAACTGTTAACATACACTAGGATTGGTGACACATTCTTCCAGGCCAGCAATGTGCTTTTTCTATATTGCCCATCCATTTCTATGTGTCTACATCTGCCACATATGGACACAGGTTTAGCACGGGTGCCCTTGAGGGTGACAGCGGATTTAAAAGACTTGCTCCATGAGAAGGGATAGGTGCACTTACTTTATATATGTGATGTCATTTCAGCTAACACTGCAGCAGTCCGATCTGGCGCTCCAGCATCCCTCCGAGCAGCTGGGGTGAGTAATGGAACAGCATCACCATTCCTGTTTCCCATTGTTCTGCTGTGCAGGTTACTAACTGGTGTCTCCGCAGGTCAATACGTTCAGTCCGTCGAGCGTTCACCAGCACTGGAAACCTCAGAAGCAAGCCACGTGGTGGCCCATGATGCACTGCTGTCAGCTTGTCACCTTAGCTACACTATGTCACACAGTGCAGCCACTAGAAATACTCAGCAGCTTGGCACTGTGGGCCATCAGAAATGGCTGGCATGAGAATGTTCAACAAGAGGGAAGCATTCCATTCATTCATAATGGATTCTAATTGGCTGGTGGCACCTGGCAATCTGTTTTGATTAGAGGTGAGCACTGGAGAGAAAAGAATACCTACGTGCAATGCTCCAGTAAAGCAGAGCAAAACCCAGGTGAGGGGAAAGCTAGGTTTTGGTTTGCTTTACTACCTGCTGGGGGCAGTAACAACCAGCCAATTTGAAAGGCTAGCACCATGTACTGCAGACCTACCCCCCCTCCCCCCTCCCAAGCTGGCAATCATGTGACTGGTTAAGTTTGCGGTTGCCAGCACTCACATAATTGTCTACCATACAAGATGGTTGCTCCTCTGGCATCAAACCTCAGCAGCACCCTGTGAATTCAGGGGAGCAGGGCATGTCCCACAGACCAAGAAATGAGTCTATTGCACCTGCAATGAGAGCAGCTTCCCTGTACCCACCTGTCATGGCGGCAATCACTGAATGTAACCAGCCAACACTCTGATCATTGCACTGTTTTTATATTTGTAAATCATTTTAATAATTTATAAATTGCTATTTTGTAATAAATTATGAATAGAAAATGGTGGTCCCATCGTCCTGCTTCAGTCCTGTCACAGCCTAATGAGGAAACCTCCATTAAAGTCCAGGAAAGCAGTGTACAGAGCAGGAATCCGCGCAGGAATCCCTGAGCTGCACTTCATCCCGTCAGCAGAGCAGGAAAATCAATAATCAGCATTTAACAGTTGCCTGCTCGTCAATATACGGCACTTAACTCTGGCTTCAAGCAGAGGGAGCTGCCGATAAGCCGGCTGATCCGCTTGTTGTGGGCCCGCCTCTGACATTGCCACACTCGTTAGGCGTTAATTATAATGTTAACACCGGCCCGTGCCTATCAGGCCCGCCAGGCCCACGCCCCGGGGGCGCAACATACGCAGAGGTGGAAGCGGAATGAACACTCAGAGCCCAGCTATTCTTTACCGCCATGTTGTGTAAAAATAAAGGTTTCACTTTGACACCATTCAAACACGAGACATTATTGCTTTAAAATAACAATACTCCACTTTACAATAAAACACCCCCCCTCCCCCCAGAGCTATACAGTCACTTTTCATGCCTAGCCTGAACCACAAGGCTGCATCACAGGCCAAACCGCGCAGGAGTGCGCCGAGGGGTCCCCGGCTCCGCCTGTTCCTTTCTCCCCGGGGTGTAGATCTTCACAGACCTGCAGAAAACAAACATGTTAGCATGATCGGGATCAGATGAAATTTCCAGCATACCTTGCCAACTTCTGCCACCCATACTGCTGGCAGGGAATGCTGGAAGTTGTAGTTCTACAAATAGGGACATGCTAGTTGAAGGCAGTCTATATAGCTGGAGGCCATATATGTTGCTCCTGGTATAGATTTTTTTTAAACACATATTGGAATGAGAAAACTTTACAACTAGTAAAAAATATTACAATCCTGGTCTGTGACCCAAATAATGGAAAAGTACTTTCCGGTCAAATAGGAAGTCCAGATGTGTAAAAGTCTAAAGCAAATAGCAGCAAACCTGCTATAAGGGCTTGTGACACTGCTTGTGTGTGATAAAAGCCAATATGCAACTATCACACTGCTTCTAGCATTTCATTTCTATGAGGCTTCTTGGTGCCTATTATTATGTAGAGCATTGCAGCCTTCTGTATAGTTCTATTGGGCGGCTGCTGGGAAAGAATGGAAAGGTGAGAGCAGGCAGAGAGCCATGACCTTTCATACAAATGGAGCATGCTGGGAGTTGTAGTTCCAAAATGGGGAAGACAGACAAGCACAGCTCCTGGGTACTGCCCCAGCAGCACATATTAACAAGCAGCCGTGGTTCCCTCCATGTCTATGGTGTGAGAAATGAGCAGCTACCCTGCGCCATCAGGGAAAGGTCCATTTCAAACCCTGCAGAATGGAGGTAAGCAGCACGTTTTTATACCTTGTAGGTAAGTGACGGAACCCACCTGGAACTGCCGAGTGTGCTTTTTTTATCTTGCTCTTCCCTCCTTGCTCGCAGCTGCTCCTCCGCCATCATCATCTCTTCTTCCATGGCCGATGCTTCCTCCTTGGCCCTTCTCTTGTTCTCCTAAACATCAGGAAAAACAAGGCAAAGGACATAAGTAGAGCGTCTCTTCTGAGGAGAGCAGGGAACTCCAGTTAAAGTGAACCAAAACCCTGTGCACTTAGCCCTAGAGAACAAAAGACTCCAGGGCCAAGTGAAAACCTTTCCCCAGGGGCATCCTAAATCACCAGGATTGCATCTATTCTTACCTTGAGCCTCACTCCCACAATGCATCCCTCCATCCGGTATGCACGCCCCTGTCAGCATATCTGAATAGCTGGCAAGTGGGTACATGCAGCCAGTTTCTGCCGGGCCTGGATTAAGCTGTAGGGATGGCAGCCACTCCCTGCCAGGCTCTGTGCACAGGGTTCTATGGTGTGCATTAATATACACGGCATATACCTAGATAGGAAATGTGCCCACACATGGGATTACTGGCAGGTTAAGTATACCCAGGGCACTGGGTCATTATGAACAGTCCAGGCAAAAGAAACACATACTGACCCAGAGGTCAGTATGCCTTCCCACAGTGTCCCCACATAAATGTCAGTGACTTAAGCACACCCAAACCATTCATTGGAATGGAGCAAGCTTACCCAGTTACAGATGTAGGGAGCAGCTGTTAGCTCCGGAGGTGCGTTTTCTTGGACTAAGACAGAAGCAGCGCTGGCAACACTGCTTTTTGCCTGGAATGGTAATATAACCAAAGTCTTCCTGACATATACCAGTTGGACCCCCCCCCCCCCCTCCCAGATACATATCTATGGCATGCTGCAGCCTTCAAGTAGGGAGCATTAGTACAAGTTGAAAGTGAGGCTTGGCCTTAACTTCCTATTATACGCATACTCATCAAGACTTGCTGCCCCAGTCACATGGTCCGCATACTTCTTCCCGGTATCTGGACATTCAGCAACCACTTGTAAGGGGCGGCCAATTGCAGTGTCCAATTAGGCTGAGGGACAGAGGAGAAAGGCAAGGTGATTTCCCGGGTTAATTCCAGATGGCCTCTCTGCGCTAACATCACCCAGTTTGTGAGAAATTGGTTTGTTCTGGTAATAAGGAAAAGTATCCTAAACATGGATAAGGGGCCTTGCAGACCTGCACCCAAACCAGCAGAAAGTTACCAGGGAAGTTTGAGGTCCGCTTAAGCCTTATTTGGTGTCAAGGGGATACCCCTGCCCCAAATAAGCACCTCAGAGCTACCACCACCACAAGGTGTCTTGAGGAAGTTGGGGACTGGGAGCTGTAGCACACACTGTGGACAGTGCCCCTGCCATTGGGAAAAGTGTTGACATTCTGAGTGTGAGCTTCAGCTTAGGATTTCCAATGCCGGAAGAAGTCAATATTTCAGCTCCCAACGGTCACGCTTTTCTAGTACAAACATACAATGACCCAGCAAAAAGTTATACATTACGCAACAAGTATGGCAACTGAAGGCAGCCCCTTCTTCATGTGTCTTACCCACCTGCCTGGACTTCCCAGCATGCTTTATGCTGTAGAACATGGGTCCGAGCTCCGCCAGCCACTCTCCGTCCACGGCTGTGACACACTGCATGTACTCCTGGAAGCACACAACAATGGCAGTGAATGGAGGTGAATATATTGTGACACTTACAGTAAGGTGAAGCGTGCAGTACAAAACCTTCAACCAATAAGCAACAACATTCATCTTCATATAGCTTTTGCACATAGCCCCCCCTGCAAACATAAAAACCAGGACCCCAGATCCCACTTACTCCACGCTCCGACCCACATGACCAGCCACAGCCAATTGCTGCTCCTGGCTTAAATGAGAAAGTTCACTTGCATGGACCTTCAAATACCTTTGATCTGATTAGAGGGCACCAGACCTCAATAATTTTAGGCACCAAAAGAACATTTATTTTTTAGCATGGCCTTGACTGGTATGAATGGTATGCCACTTTTGCAACTTTTTTTTAATGGAGTAGTCTTTTGGCCCCAGAATTAACTGAGCAGTGAGTAAACTTAATTCCTGTCCTGTTTTTATTTTTATATTTAGGCTCCGTAATATCCATTGCATCTGCAAGTTCAGCCATCTGTTTCTATTTTACTGCTGCGGTAGGGGTTCATGGTGATCGGGAAGGGGGGGTACAAGAAGCAGGGTGAGGAAAGAGTGTGAGGAGGCAAAGAAAATACAATTCTGTGAAACTCACCTGTAGAATTGTTTTTGAATATATCCAGTCCAGGTCATCCCAGAAGTGATGACATGTGGGTAGTCCCCCACCAGGTGGCGCAGTTACTGCAAGATCGCTCTCAGCTCCAGGAGAGTTATGAACCCTGGAGCCCTGGAAACTTCTGCGTCAGACACCTCCCCAGCCGGTCAGACTGGCATCCATGGCAACAATCTCCCACCGGGGAGTCAGAAAGGACCTGACCTTCTGGCCAGAGGGGACAAGAAAATTCCTGTTCCAGCGACTCCTGCATCCGATCCCAGCCGGTTAGCAGGTTCAATAGAAGAGGTCTCATGTGGAACTGAGCGAAGGGCACTGCCTCGAAGCAGGACACCATAAGGCCCACCAGCTTCATCCCCAAACGGATCGAGGGTCTTGACAAGACAGCAAGGCCTGCGCCTGAAGCCCCACCACCTTCTGCTGTGGTAGGAACACCTTGACCTGAGAGGTGTCTAGCATCATGCCCAGGAAGGACTTCACTGTTGAGGGAGATATCGAAGGCTTGGGGTAGATGAACTCCTCGAGAGTGGATAACACCGTCCACGTGTCGCTCTCGGCCTGCTGAAGAGACTGAGCCGCAATCAGTAAATCGTCCAGATAAGGCAGCACACAAACGCCTTGATTCCTCAGAATAGCCATGATGCCAGCTAGCACCTCGGTTAAAAACCCAGGGGGCTGAGGATATCCCGCATGGCAGAGCGACAAATGATAGTGCTGGCCCTCCAGAGCAAAACTCCGAAACCTCTGGTGTCCCCTGGAAAATTGTGACGTGCAAATAGGCATCACTGATGTCCACAGTGGTCATGAAATCGCCGGGCCGAAGCAAACTCACCGCTGACCGTAAGGTTTCCATGCGGTAATGCCGGACTCTTCCAACCTGTTGAGACCCTTCAGGTCCAAGATAGGTCTTAACGTTCCATCCTTTTTGGGGCCCGTGAACAGGAGCAGTAAAGCCCCTGACCCTGCTCCTGAAGAGGTACATGGCAAATCACACCTAGCCGCAAGAAATGCTGTACGCTCATTATTAGGCCCTGTGCCATCGCAGAATTCTGGGACATGAGAGACTAAAGAAATCTTCGGGGCGGCCTGACTGCCAGCCCTATTTTGTAACCGGAGGACACCACCTCCTGAATCCACCGATCCGTCCCTCCACCCGGATGGGTGAGGGCGCCTCCTTATGCCTGAGGAGCCTTGGCAGAGGGCCTGGATTTGGACCCCCAAGAGGGATTGGGGCGGCCGCGGGACCTACCTCGTCCCCAGAAATCTCTGCGGCCTCCTGAAAGGAAGTGCCTCTTCCTCCACAGAAGGAGCGACAGGCAGATGAACCCCAAAAGGGCCGCGCAGGCTTCCGTCGCTGAGGGAGTCTCCCATCCTTAACCAGGAGGTCCAGACGCTCCCCGAATAACCTGTGCCCCACGAAGGGGATACTAGTGAGCGACTACTTGGCCGCAGCGTCAGCCGACCATTTCCGCCTCCAGAGAGAGCAACGGCCGAGCCGGACACCATTGCCCGTAGCGGAGACAACAAGGCAATAAAATCCACACAAGCTTTGAGGTCTTTATACGCCTCCGCCCGCTTGCGAGGCTTAGTAATATCTACAAGACGTCTCACCTTCTTCCAGATGGCTAAGGAGACAATAGCCGCGGCACACACAGGGCGAAGCCAAGCACCGGCAAAGGCGAATGTATGACAAGCCAGCTGATCCATGCGCCTGTCAGCAGGATCGCGCAAGGAAGCAGTATCGGGTGACGGCATAACCGTAGTGTTGGATAACGCCGACACAGGGGATTCCACATCGGGGAGACGGGACCAGAGGCGGACCAGCTCCTCCAGGAAGGGATACCGCCTGTCCCGGCCCTTAGGCACCGATGGTAGTTTATTAGGCCTATCCCATTCCATAAAACCCAATTGGAAAAAATAGGCCAGAATAAATTACCCTGCTTCCTCTTCGCCGCTTTAGGAGGGACAATATGCAACGTCTCAACACAGAAGTCAGTAACTTCTCAGTATCATAAGGAAGCCACACATCCTCTCCCGAGGAGGAGCCAGGCTCGCTGTCATAGCCGGCCGAATGATCCCTTATGGAAAAGGAATCCTTAAGCAACAAGCCTTCCTCCATGGGGCCCAGACCTCCAAAAAGATCATCATCATCGGCAAATCCAAGTAACCGGACTCAATGTGCCGCTTCTTACTTGTGGCCTCTTTTTAATTTTTTCAGGAGCCGTGCAAGATAATAGTCTCTCAAGGCTGGCCACCCGGTATGTCAACCAGTTCGGGACCCCCTGCTGGCTTCCCCCTCGCTGAGGGCTGAATGCAATAGTAGGGGTGCTGGCGAGGCCGCAGGCAATAAGGGGCTAGGGGCGGATACGCCCGCCCTATCATGCTCCAAAAATACGCTCCTGGCGCAAGTGACACAGACCATGCCGAGTCCGTCCAAAGGACAGATACCGCACATGGGGCAGAGCTTCACCCGCCAGATGGGGCCCCTAGCTCACTATCCCCAGAAGCCTCCATTATGGTGATTAGCAGACAATTGTAGCAGGTTACAGAGCACTAACGGCTGATCCCTCCAGTTTAGTCCCTCTTTTTGTGATCCCTCTTAATAAAAAGGGGGGTGGAAGAGGGAGGGCGAGACCGGGAGGAACCACAACCACCGCTAAAAGGGCCCGACCTGAAAAAACAAGCAAGGGGCCAAAAGCATCCCACAGCACATGCACAGAAAAATACAGCCAAAAATACAATTCTGTGAAATACTCACCTGTAGAATTGGTATTATACGCATACAGTACGTCCTGCTCCATCTATAATACTTACACGTGGGTAATCCTCCGCCAGAGGGCGCTGTTCACTGTAGACATGCAAAAACAGGCTCCTCCTGGTCCTTCATATACCCAGGGACCTCCCACAAATCCCCATTATTGAAAAGCAGTGAGAAAAGAAGCCGGGAGAAACCAACCACCAACTGGTAACAATAGTAATGATAACAATCACCATACAGGGGGATCTAGAAAAATGTAAAAACCAGGGTGGGGTGGAGCAGGACGTGCTGTATGCGTATAATACCAATTCTACAGGCGAGTATTTCACAGAATTGTATTATTCTAAGCATACAGCACGTCCTGCTCCATCTATAATACTTACACATGGGACATCCAATAGCAGTGTCCATAAAGTAGGGTGGGATCCCCATAAAAAAGGCACAGCAGACAGTAAAAGCGCTGTCACCTGCAAACCTTTGCTACCGAGTACGACATGAGCAAAGGCTCTAACGTCAATCCCATAACAAAACCTTTGAAAAGGTATGAACAGAGACAAGCAGCGGTCTAGCAACCTATTCAACAGAAAACCTGGTGCTGAAGGGCCAAGGTACCCAAACACCAATAGAACGGAGCAAAACGAGAGAGGGAGATTCTTCCCCCTTAAGGAATAGGCCAGTGTAACGGCCTAACCAGCCCACAGGCAACAGAAGCCTAGGTAAAACTTAGAACTCTCCCCAACGGGGAAACGACAACTGGTCTCCCGCCAGGCAGGCGGGGATACTGACCCCTTCACTAACAAGGATCAGCAAGAAGCCAAAACCTCTACTCAGGACCAGGAAGGCAACCATCCAAATAAGATCAGTCCAACGGGCGCATAGGCCCAGGAAGCAAACGAGATCAGGCGCATACATAAGGAGGCGCCCGCAGACCCCAAGGGCATCAGTCCCCCCAAGGGACAAGAAAACAACCAGGAAAATTTCAACACCTGTTGAGGGAATGTAGACCCCTTGCTTCAGCATTATTAAGAATAAGGCCCATAGGCAGACTAAAAGGACTTAAATAATGATCATAAAAAAACACTTGGACAAAGGGGTCCGGCGTAAGGCGGAATACCACCACGTCATGGTGTGTTATATAGATATATATTATATATATATATACACATAATGAGCGAAGGCTAAGTAATCAGATCCACCTTCTCAGGCACACGTCTGACTGAAGCAAGAGCCCCCGGAGAAGCGACTTGGACTACAAAACAGCTCAGACAGCATCCGGAATAAGTCCCAAGGGAACAATCCGCAGGGCAAACAGAATGAAAATTGATCCCAACAGGGACCATGGAACTACTTGGGAGATGCCCCTGAGCAATCCCCAAGAGAACTCCTCGCAAGGAAGACCGACCCAGACTTCTACAGGAAGACAGACAGGACAGAACCTGAATCTTCAGAGTACCTAGATGGGGAGCCAACCCCAACCTATGCTGTAATGACTCTAGAACCCTGGGAACCGAGAACGTCCAACAGGGAAGAGACCAAGACCCATGCCAATCAATACGGGTACACCACAATCCACGATAGACGGAGGAAGAGGAAGCCAAGGAAGCTTGCTCCTCGCCCCCCATGTACCAAGTCACCCAGAAGATAAGCCCGTCTCCAAGGGGTGAATGAATCAGCTGTCAGGCCCCAGACTAGAATCTGTAGAGTGGGACGACAAAAGAAGGGGCCTGACAAGGGCAGAACCGCACTACTGAGAGAGCGTACAGGTCAGCTGACCTCAGCAGAAGCATCTGCGAACCACAGTTCACTAGGCCACCCAAGGGCCATCAATCTCACTGGTCTCTTTATCAGCACAACCGTGCGCAGAACCCCTCATAGTAGGGTGAATGAAGAGAAGGCATATAAGATAGAAAGTCCATGCATAATTTTACTAAGCCCCCCATGACCAGAGTCAGAATATTCTGGGACAGTAAAAACAAGGGCAGAGCCCCTGTGGTATAAGCGAGACCCAACAGAGCCACCCTAGTTGGCTCTCAGAATGACACCAGGATAGCAAAACCTGCCACTGAAAAACATCCACTGGAGCGAATACCGCTGAGGAGCAGGGGGCGTAGACCCCCGCCCAGATCAGGAACCCTCCAGAGGGATCATCCTGCTTCAAGCTCCAGACCAACAATAAAACAGGCCATTGTCTCCCAACAGGCCAAGATTCCCCAAATAGACAGGTCCTAAAATAGGAGAAGTCCAGCCATATAGCGTCAACGGAAGGCTCATGTTTTAACAAACCAGTAGGTAAGATGGACCCTCTAAGGGACCCTACCCAGGAGCCACAGGGGGTTTTTGCTGGTCATCCCCGCTCGAGTGAGATTCATCAGGAGTGAGATTTAGGTCCGGGGAGACAGGTGTATTGAAGGGAGGTGCAGCCACTGGCAAACCTGATTGCAGGGTCAGTGCCTGTTCAGCACACGGTCCGCAGACCCGTGCTCTGTCAGCATCAGCATGGGGCTGACCACACACTGCACACAGCTGGTCACGTCCCAGAGGGACCCCGGGTACATAATTCTGAGATGCCTCCATATGGTAATTATCTGAGCTGTATGCCCGCAGGGATTTACGCAATAGGCAACCCTGGATGCCCCAAGACCCGCTAGGAAGTGGGAGAATTTGTTAAGTGGACCCGCTATAATATATGTTAGGCCGGGAGAAGCCACCGAAATTCTGGCGTCTGAAAGACATAATGGGATAAGAGGGGGGGGGGGGGGGGGGGGTCAGTGCCATGCGCAGCCGAATGAAACACAGGAACAAATACCGCCCTGGAGGGCACTTACATGACCAAGGGAGGAGGCGGATCGCACCACGCGCGCGAAGACTGTCAAAATGGCGCCAAGCCAACCTCGAGGGGCGGGCCTGATCTGGCTGTGACGCGGAGCGCGTCATGCCGAGGCCCCGCCTCCCCCAAAGAGCGCAAAGCTCTAACCATCGAAACGTGAACGACAGTAGTGGATAGTACGCACATACATAATGTTGCTCTCACGCTAGAAAATGATGCTGCCGCCGTACACTCATGTAATGAAAGGACAAACATGCGCGCAACCATAAACTTATGTGGAGCAAGGAGCGCGACACTGACACCCAAGTTCAATGAAAGATCAAAGGCCTTAAATGTGTTACATTACACTAGGACTGCCACACATACCCCCTCCCCCCTTTCTTTTCCCCCCGAGCTACAGGAGGAAGCGAGGGAGAAGCGGACCTGCGTCCAGGGATTATCGCTATGAGGGGCACGGGCAACAATGCGGGAGGGGCATCTAATGGAGGCTCACCGTCGGCCTAAACCGCCTACCCTATGGTGGGGGATTGCGGTGAAGCGTAGCTCCGTGAGCACATGAGGTGCTGCCTACCTTCACCCGACCAGCGCAGCCCAGGCTGGGAGGCACATCTGTATCGAAGAGGACGGGTGGAAATAGTCCCGCAGGGCCGCAGGCTGTAATAGCCCTGCTCACCTGCGAGAGAGTTGATACTTCATGTCTTCGCAGTCAGCACTGCAGAGAAATCTGGGGATTTGTGGGAGGTCCCTGGGTATATGAAGGGCCGGGAGGAGCGCCCTCTGGTGGAGGATTACCCATGTGTAAGTATTATAGATGGAGCAGGACGTGCTGTATGCTTAGAATAAAACAAAAATGACTCACGACAACAATGGAGCCAGAGGAGTCCCGGCAGCAGCAAGGAGGCCGACAGGAAGTCAAGATGGCGGTCGCAGAACACACAATCCTCGAGGCCCCCCCCCCCCCCCCCCCCAACAGTGCGAAGACAGCGTCCACCTCTCATCTCCTCAGAGGCCACAAGATGGCGGAGGCCGCCGCCGAAGACAAAAGCAGAGCAGCCTGCAGCGGGGCCCCTGCTCAGTGCACGGCGAATCCCCGCGCCCGGACAGTGCCGGCGGCCGTAGGTTCCCAGGCCGATGGCACCTCCCCCCACCCCCTCACAGCGTGCAGATGGAAGCAGAGGAGGCGGCACCGGAGGAACAAGGGAGGTAAGTAAGCGCAGTAAAAAAAAAAAAAAATACAGAGTAAAAAACACACAAAGATAATAAAGCTTGTGGGATAATGGGCAAATAGGCGTCCCAATAGGCTCACCATTAGCCTATGGCCGACTACCCTTTATGGAGGGTCTGCGGCCCAGAGCCTAGCTCTGACAACGCCTGACCCCCGGCGTTCACCCTACCGTCACCTGTCCCATCAGCCAAGGCTGGGAGGCAGAAATGGGTCCACGGGGACGGTGGGAAACGGGGTGCAGTGGCTGACAGGCTTAGAATGCTCCGCTCAGCTGCAGTATCCAGAGAGAGTATCCAAGACGATCCTAGCAGCAGCACTGCAAGACGAACACTGGGGATTTCTACTGAGACACCTGATTTTGTAGGGGGCCGGGAGGAGTTACAGCTTTGGATCTTGCAGTAACTGTGCCACCTGGTGGCGGACTACCCACATGTCATCACTTCTGGGACGACCTGGACTGGATATAGTGAAAAGGGGCCATGTTTTGCAGTGTGGAAGCGGGCACAACAGATTAAGGGTATAGGGGGCCAGAGGAAGGAAATCCACAAGTGTATATTTCTCCATCACACTCATACAGGCTGGATGGGAAATCTGTTCACAGCTGCTGCATAATAAATATTCAATAAGCATTACAAAACTCAGGTACTAAATAACTATTCTAACAAGTGCATCCCTAGGGAAACGCAGTCTAATATAAAAGCTCTGAGTGTATGAGAATTTACTGGTAGGATGTTGCCATCCAGTGGTCATTAGGTAGAATATCACCAGGCATTTATCTTTGATGTAGCTGTAATATCCCCCTGGTGTATAGGCAGTTCAGATATGAAATGAATGTCTGTGCTGTGGAGTTGCTTTCTAAGTTAATATACACAGTTACAGCTGGTTGTATAAAATACAATTCTGTGATTTCTCACCTGTAGAATTGGTATTATGAGTATACAGCACGTCCTGCTCCAGAAGATTCCTTACACTTGGGTTATACATCCACAAGATGGCGCTGGACTGCAGAGACAGCAAAAAAGTGGCTCCTCCCGGCCCCATATATACCAGGGACCTCCCACAAATTCTCCAGTATTGAAAGCAGTTAAAATGAAGCCGGGAGAACTATAACAATCAAAATTCAATGAACATCTGACCAGTCACCATAAAGAGGTAACTGAGAATAACAACAAGGGTGGGGTGGAGCAGGACGTGCTGTATACGCATAATACCAATTCTACAGGTGAGAAATCACAGAATTGTATTTTATACAACCAGCTGTAACTGTGTATTCTTAGTATACAGCACGTCCTGTTCCAGAAGATTGCTTACACTTGGGACATCCAATAGCAGTGTCCGTAAGGTAGGGTGGGATCCCCAAAAGTAACAGCAGACAGTTTAAACCACTGCTGCCTGAAGAACTTTGTGGCCAAAAGCAGCGTCAGCTGAGGCCCTAACATCAACTTTGTAAAACTTGGAAAAAGTATGAACAGAAGACCAAGTAGCGGCCTTGCAAACTTGTTCAACAGAAGCCTGGTGCTGAAAAGCCCAAGAGGCACCAATAGCACGAGTAGAATGAGCAGTAAGGCGGAAGGGAGGATTCTTCCCCTTAGCAGAATAGGCCTGAATCACAGCCTGACGAATCCACTTGCTGATAGTAGATTTAGCTGGAGCCAGACCCTTCTTAGGTCCAGAAGGGAGAACAAAAAGAGCATCAGTCCTCATGAAGGAATCAGTAGCCACCAAATAGAACTTCAAGTTCCTGACCACATCCAGAGAATGTAAGAGTCTCTCCTTAGAGTTACTAGGATTAGGACACAGAGAAGGCAAAACAATGTCCTGATTGAGATGAAAGGCAGACACAACCTTAGCCAAAGTCTGGCTTAAAGCGAAACACCCTCTTGTCCTGGTGTCTCTCAAAGTAAGGGGGCTTGATGGAAAGCGCAGCCAGCTCAGAGACACGCCTAACAGAAGTAATAGCCACCAAAAAGACTACCTTAAGCGTAAGAATAGACAAAGGGGCCTCCTGCAAGGGTTCAAAAGGGGACCCCTGCAAGGCAGATAAGACCAAGTTCAAGTCCCAGACAGGTAACATAGGCTTACGTGGGGGACGCAGGTGAGTAACCCCCTGGAAAAAAGTCTTGACCAGGGGATGCTGAGCAAAGGATTTTTGGAAGAAAATGGCCAAGACAGAAACATGACCTTTAAGAGTACTGAGCTGAAGACCCAGATCCAAACCATGTTGCAGAAATTCAAGAATCCTAGGAATAGAAAACACACGACAGGGGAGTGACTTAGACTTGCACCAGTCAATGTAGGTACGCCAAACCCTATAGTGGATGGAAGAAGAGGACCTTTTCCTAGCCCTGATCATGGTGTTAACAACAGAGGCAGGCAGCCCTTTCTTCATCAAGCAGCCAGGCCGTCAAAGCCAGCGTTTGTAAATTGGGGTGGCGTAGGTGTCCCTGAGTGAGCAGATCTGGAACCTGGGGCAGGGCGTACTGATCTACTGCCAGTTGCACAATGTCTGCGAACCACACTCTTCATGGCCAACAGGGGGCCACCAGAATGGCTGGCACCCCTTCCTGAGCTATCTTGCGCAGCACCCTGCCCAGCAGAGGAAACGGGGGAAACACATACAGGAGCTGAAAGCTCTTCCAAGACATTGCCAGGGCATCCATGGCTAAGGCCAGAGGGTCCTGGGACAGAGGGACAAATACTGGAAGCTTGTGATTGTGACGGGACGCAAACAGATCCACATCTGGCTGACCCCAACGGGACCATTCTCCCAGGCGAGAGATCCCCCTGCTCAGAGAGTCTGCCTCCAGATTCTCCACCCCCGGAATGTACACTGCTGAGATGCAAAGAACATTGTCCTCTGCCCAAGACAGAATCAGAGACCCTTCCCTGAGGGCCCTTCTGCTCCGGGTCCCTCCCTGATGATTGATGTAGGCAACCGCCGTCTGGTTGTCCGAGCGGACCTAAACAGCCCTACCCCGAAGGTGTGGGGTTAGGTGGGCAAGAACCAACCTGATCGCCCTCAACTCCAGAATGTTGATAGGGGTGTGGGCCTCCTGAGGGCCCCACTGACCCTGGAATTGCAGGGACTTCCAGAAGCCCCCCAACCAGTCAGACTGGCATCCGTGGTGACAGTCTCCCAGCAAGGGACCAGAAAAGATCTGCCCCCCAGCAGGTTCCTTGAGTCCAGCCACCACGACAGAGACCTCCTGGCCAGAGGGGACAGAACAAACACCTGACCTTGAAGACTCTCCACCTTCTGCTGAGGAAGAAAAATCTTGACCTGAGATGTATACAGAGTCATGCCCAGAAAGGACTTCACCATGGAGAGAGACAGGGAAGATTTGGGTGGTTGATCACCCAGCCGAATGACTCCAGTGTGGACACCACCAACTGGGTATCCCGCTCTGCCTGCTGGAAGGACTGAGAAGTGATGAGAATGTCGTCCAAATAAGGAAGAATGCGAATGCCCCGAGATCTCAGCAGAGCCATCACCCCTGCCAACACCTTGGTGAATACCCTGGGAGCCGAGGTGAGACCAAGGGGAAAGGCCACAAATTGGTAGTGCTGATCCTCCAGAGCGAACATGAGGAATCTCTGATGACCTGGAAAGATAGGTACGTGAAGGTAAGCATCCTTGATGTCCACAGAAGTCAAGTCGTCCCCTGGACGCAGAGAAGTCACAGCTGAGCGCAGAGTCTCCATGCAAAAGTGTCTGAATCTGACAAATTTGTTGAGGCGTTTTAAATCCAGAATGGGTCTGAAGGACCCGTCCTTTTTGGGAACAGTGAAAAGATTGGAATAATAGCCCTTGCCCCTTTCCCTTAAGGGCACTTGGCAGATGACCTTCAACTCCAGAAGATTCTGGACAGCAAAGTACAGACCCTGAGCTGACAAGGGGTTTTGAGCTACCAGGGATCTGATGAATCTTGGGCCGACCAGGCTGCAAACCCTATCTTGTAACCGGAGGACACTACCTCCTGAATCCACCGGTCTGAGACATGACGCCTCCAGACGTAAGCAAAGTGCTGAAGTAGTCTCCCCACCCGGATGGGTGAGGGTGCCCCTTCATGCCTGAGGGGGCTTGGGAGAGGACTTGGGCTTGGGACCCCAGGAGGGACCAGGGCGGCCACGTCCTCTGCCCCTGCCCCAGAAATCTCGGCGGCCCTAGCAAAGGAAGCTCCCCGTCCAACTCTGGAACCACGGAAGGAAGGAAGACCTGAACCCCGAAAGGGCCGGGGCTGCCTTTTACGCTGAGGTAACTTGCCTCCCTTAGCAAACAGAACCAGATGTTTACCAAAGAGGCGCAGCCCCTTGAAGAGAAAACCAGTGAGAGCCTTCTTAGCAGCATTGTCAGCTGCCCACTGGTGCAGCCAGACCGAGCGGCGTATAGCCACCAATAAGGCAGATGCCCTGCCACACATCCTAATGGTATCATCCAGGGCAGAAAATACAATTCTGTGAAATACTCACCTGTAGAATTGATATTATTTGTATACAGTACGTCCTGCTCCAGATATAGTACTTACACTTGGGTTATCCTCCGCCAGATGGCGCTGCACTGCAGAGACATGCAAAAAGAGGCTCCTCCCGGCCCCTCAAATACCCGGGGACCTCCCACAAATCCCCAGCATTGAAAAGCAGTGAACAAGAAGCCGGGAGAATTTAACCACCACAAGACTGATAACTATAACAATAACAATCACCATACAGGGGATCCAGAATAATGCAAAAACCAGGGTGGGGTGGAGCAGGACGTACTGTATACAAATAATATCAATTCTACAGGTGAGTATTTCACAGAATTGTATTATTCGTAGTATACAGTACGTCCTGCTCCATATATAGTACTTACACTTGGGACATCCAATAGCAGTGTCCATAAGGTAGGGTGGGATCCCCAACAAAAAAGGCAACAGCAGACAGTTGAAACCACTGTCACCTGCATAGCCTTGCGGCCAAGACAGCATGAGCTGAAGGCCCTAACAACCACCTTGTAAAACTTTGAAAGGTATGAACAGAAGACCAAGTAGCGTTCTAGCAAACAAGTTCAACCGAAGCCTGGTGCTGAAAAGCCCAAGAGGCACCAAAAGCACGAGAAGAATAAGAAGTCAAGCGAAAGGGAAGATTCTTCCCCTTAGCGATTGGATTGTCAGGCTGTCACTCAGGCCTATTCCACTAACAGTAGACGTGGCAGAAGCCAAAAAAAAAAAAACTTTCCATGGACCAGAAGGAACCATCCCATCCAAGTAATGACTAGGCCAAAGCCGCCTAACCCCCCCCCCCCCCCCCCCCCGAGATCAAAAGAGATCGGGTACAAACAAGATGGAGTGGTCGTAGGACCCAGTGACTACCAAGGAAAAACTTCCAACACCAGTTCAAGGAATGCAGAACCCTTTCCTCAGCGTTGCTAGGAATAAGGCACGGAAGGAAGAACAATATCCTAAATCAATGACATAAGACACCACCTTAGGCAAAAAAGTCCGCCTTAAAGCGGAACACCACTTTATCCTGGTGTATCTCAAGAATGGGGGCTAGATAGACAGAGCCACCAGCTCAGACACACGTCTGACCGAAGTAACAGCCACCAGAAGGACAACCTTGAGGGTAAGAACAGCCAGACAGCATCCTGAATAGGTCCCAAGGGAACACCCCGCAAGGCAGACAGAATCAATTCAATCCCAGCCGGGACCATAGGATTCCAGGGGGGACGCACATGAGTAACCCCCTAAAGGAAAGTCTTAACCAAGGAAAACTGAGCAAAAGACTTCTAAAGGAAGGCGGACAGGGCAGAACCTGACCCCTCAGAGTACTGAGTTGGAGAATCAACTCCAACTCATGCTGTAATAACTCTAGAAGAGACCTAGACTCACACCAATCAATATGGATACACCATACCCTATAATAGATGGGAGAAGAAGAAGAAGCTCGCTCCTAGTCTTCCCATAGTCTCAATCACCGAGACAGATAAGCCTGTCTCCAAGATGGAAGTTTCAGCAGTCAGGCCGTCTAGGCCAGAGTCTGTAGATTGGGGTGACTTAAAGGGGCCCTGAGTGAGCAAAGCTGGCACTTCAGGCAGAACGTACAGATCTACTGCCCTCAATACCACGTCTGCGAACCACACTCTACTAGGCCACCTGGGGGCCACCAGAATCACTGGTCCCCCCTTCCAGAGCAAACTTGCTCAGAAACCTGCCTAGCAGGGGAATGGAGAAAAGGCATAAAGAACAGAATGTTCAGCCATGACATTACCAAGGCATCATGACCACGGCCAGAGGATCCGGGGACAGGGAAGCAAGGTCCCTCTCAGATGATTAAAGTAGGCCACTGTCGTCAGACAGACCGAGCGCCCCCGAACGGGCAGGCCCTGAAGAGTAGGCAAGCGAAAAGGAACCAACCTGAACGCTCACTGTTTCAAACATCAATAGGTGTATTGACCTTCTAAGGGCCCCACCTCCCCAAGAACCTCGGGGAGTTTCAGAAGAAAAACCCCCCCTTCAACCTGACAGATTGGCATCCATGGTGACCGTCTCCAGGAAGGGACAAGAAGGAAACTGCCCCCAGACAAGTTCCTTGAGTTCATCCACTCCAAGAAGGAACCAGGGGGGAAGGCACACAGACCCTGCTCCAGGGATGCTGGATCCCTGTCCTGTATTAACAATAGAAGTTGCAGAAGGGCCCAGGGGGAACTGAGCATAAGGAACCCCTTCCAAGCAAGCCACCAACGGGCCCACCAGCTGCATCCCTGCCTGGTAAACGGATGGGGACAGCAATGAGGGACTGAGCCCATGCAACCAGATTGTCCACTTTATTGCTGAAGGAGGAGGATTCTCGCCTGAACCGAATCCAGATTCATTCCTAGGAATGAGGTTACCAATCAAGGGGACAATGAGGACATGGGGTGATTGAACACCCATCCAAATGACTCCCAGTGGACACAACCAGCCAAGAGACCAACTTAGCCTGAAGTAGAGACTGGGAAGTGAAAAAGGACGTCCAGGTAGGTCATAGCGCGGACGCCCCTTGGTCTCATCAGAGACATCACCCCCGTCAGCACCTTGGTGGGCACTCTGGGGGCTGAAGAGAGGCCAGATCACAAGGCCACAAATTAGCAGTGTTGGACCTCCAACACGAACCTGAAGAGCCTCGGTGTCCAGAGGACACAGGGAAGTGAACAGAAGCATCTTTTGAACTCCACAGACGGTGAGAAGCCCCTTGAGCGCAAGGCGCTGATGGCCCAGCCCAGAGTATCCATGCAGAACTGCTGTAACTGGTGAATTGCCGCAAACTTGTGAATCCAGGGTGGACCAGACTGACCCATCCTTTCGGGGGACTGTGGAAAAGGTTGGTGTAGCGGCCCCTGCCTCTGCCTGTTAGAGTCAATCTGCAAGTGACCCCAAGACTCCATAGGCCCTGCAGGCCTGCACCAACACCTGAACAGAGGCAGGGACCAGGAGTACCCCGATAAACTTGGGGGAGGCCACGCAGCAGACTATCCTGTATCCGGAGGATGCTACCTCCTGAATCCACCAGAATGAGGCGAGATGCCTCCTGATAAGAGCAAGGTGCTGCAGCCATCCCCCTCACCCAGACGGGCGAGGGCGCCCCATCATGCTTGAGGGGGTTTGGTGGAAGATTTGGGCTTAGCCCCGCCGGAGGGGCCAGGGCGTTGTCTGCTGCTCATGGGGCAGGAGTCTGCACGAAACGCCAGGAAGGACACCCCTGGTTCCTGTTTAACACTAAGGTGGAGGGGGAGGCGTGCCCCTGCCCCGAGGGGGCCGAGACGGCCGTCTGCGTTGGGGTGATTTGCCCTTTTTACCAAACAGGTCCAGACGGGCCCCAAATAGGCGTTGCCCTCTAAAGGGAAGCCCAGTAAAAGTCTTTTTAGTAGCATTGTCAGCACCCCACTGTCGCAGCCAGACCAAGCGACGTATAGCCACCACAAGGGCAGAAGTTCTTGTACACATTCTAATGGTGTCATCCAGCGCTAATAGAATAAATTTTACAAATACATCACAACTGGAGAGTGCATTAAACACCTCCCAGGGGAGATCCTCAGGGAGATGATCAAGCATCTTTCTGATGAGGGTTCTAGTGGTCACTGCAGTAATAGCCGCGGCACAGACCGGGCGCAGCGCCGTCCCTGCACAAGAAAAGGCGTGGGAGGCCAGCAGATCAATGCGCCAGTCCTCTATACTATAAGTAGGGGCTGTAATAAAGGGGGGGTTAGGAACCCCTATGATCCCAATGATGATGACCAACAATTAACCACTTCAGGGGGAAAAGGGTATTTCCTATCCCAGTCCCCTGGAACCCCTGGAAGTTTACTGGGGCATTCCCATTCCTTGAGCACAAGAGCGTGGAAATGAGCCTGCTCTAGAAATTCCAAGCGTGCTGTCGCAGTATGGAAACGCTCCCCTCTAGGCTTGGGGACCTCACCAGGGAGAGAGATAGACAGTACCTTAAAGACCTTAATCAACAAGTCGTCAGTGTCACACTGGCCCCAGTATTCAGGGCCAGAATCGTCATGACTCCTCGGCCTCTCATCAGATGAGCCTGAGTCAGAGAACAACTCCCCTTCATCAGAAGGAGTATAGTCACACGGGAGTAGTAAACTCCTCGGTTCCCATAGAAAATACAGAAACATGAGGCGTCAAGTGCCGCTTCTTACCAGGGCCCATGCGCTCGGACAACCTCGCAATAATTTGTTCAGCCGTAGGCAGTCTGGAAGGCCCAGCAGGCTGCAATTCCCCACTTGTATGCGACTCAGCAGGAGTGAGATTTAAGCCTGGGGTGATAGGTGAATTGAAGCGAGGTGCAACCACTGGCAGGCCTGATTGCAGGGCCAGTGCTTGCTCGGCACAGGGTCCGCAGACCCGTGCCCTGTCCGCATCAGCGTGGGGTTGTCCACACGCTATACACAGCCGGTCTTGTCCCAGAGGGACCCCGGTCCCATAATTCTGAGATGCCTCCATATGGAGATTATTTAGACACTATGCCAGCAGGGATTTACGCAATAGGCAACCCTGGATGCCCCAAGACCCGCTAGGAAAGTGGGAGTAGATTTACAAGGCCCGCTATAATAACACCGGGCCGGGAGAAGCCAATGGTGTTCACCAGTCTGAAAGACATAATGGGAATAAAGGGTGTCAGAACCATGCGCAGTAATCAAGGATCATGAAAATCGCCCGCAAGGGCACTTACAGACCAAGGGAGGAGGAGGACCGCTACCACGCGTGCGTGCGACTAGCATCAAAATGGCGCCAAGCGAACCTCGAAGGGCGGGCCAGAGCGGGCTGTGACGCGGAGCACACCAAAGCAGGTCCCCGCCCCCCGGAAGAGCGCGAAGCTCTGAGATAGTTTCAACGTTGTCATGAGGAGCGAAGTGTATGACACACTTAGAAAAATGATTTGCCAATGAAGACACCGCAGCGTCTGAGGCGACAGATACACAATAAAAATGCAAACAGCGCGGCTCTGACACCAGGAATACCAGTCAAAGGACAATACTAAGGCCATAAACGTGTAAACACCATACACTGAGACCCCCACACACCCCCCCCTTTCTTTCCCCCCGAGCTACGGGGGGGGGAACGAGGGAGGATGGCGACCCTTTGTACAGGGCCCACCGCTACACGGGGCATGGGGCAATAGTGCGGGAGGGGCATCCCCTAGAGGCTCACCATCAGCCTAAACTGCCTACCCTTTGGTGGGGGACTGCGTAGAGCATGGCTCCATAAGCACGCATGGTGCTGCCTACCTTCACCCGACCAGCGCAGCCCAGGCTGGGAGGCACATCACAGGGAGGACAGGTGGGAATAGTCCAACAGGGCCGCAGGCTTTGATAGCCCCGCTCACCTGCAAGAGAGTGATACTTCATGTCTTCGCAGTCGGCACTGCAGAGAAATCTGGGGATTTGTGGGAGGTCCCCAGGTATTTGAGGGGCCGGGAGAAGCCTGTTTTTGCATGTCTCTGCAGTGCAGCTCCATCTGGCGGAGGATAACCCAAGTGTAAGTACTATATCTGGAGCAGGACATACTGTATACTAAGAATAGAACATAAGCAACAAATTCCTCACAACGCAGAAGAGCTCTAAACTCTTCACTACCTGCATCATCAGGGGCCCCATCTAAGAGACTCCTGAGCAGGCTCTTGATAGCAACAACTGTAATAGCAGAGGCACAGACCGGACGCAGCGCGGTCCCCACACAGGCAAAAGCATGGAAAGCCAGCTGATCTATGCGCCTGTCTTCCCCATCCCGCAGGGTAGTAGAGTCAGGGGAATGCATGACGGATGTGTTGGACAACCCCAAAACCGGTGCATCCACGTCGGGAGGACATGACCAACGTTTAACCATCTCAGCGGGAAAGGGATACCTCTTATCCCAACTCTTTGGTACCCCGGGAAGCTGGCTAGGCTGTTCCCACTCTTTGAGCACCAGATTATTAAAATGAGTTTGTTCAGGAAACTCCAAGCGTGGTTTAACAGTATGAAACAGCTCCCCCTGCTGCCGCAGGGCCACGGCAGGAGGAGAGACACAGAGCACCTCAAAAATGTGAGCCAAAAGTCTGTCAGTATCATCTGAAGCCCATGGGTCAGACCCAGACTCAGCATAACCCCTAGGCTGATCCTCAGATGATTCTGAATCAGAAAATAATTCCCCCTCTTCCAGGGGTGTATATCCAGTAATATCAAAAAACTCCTCAGCTTCCATAGGAAAGAGAGTAACATCGGGTGCCAGATGCCGCCGCTTAGCAGGAGCCTTACGCAGACCAGACCCAGCAATATGCCTTTCAATGCTGGCCACCCGGGCAGCCAAATCAGGTTGAAACTCCCCACTGGTATGAACCTCACTGAGAGTCAGGTGTAAGCGTGGGGGAGTAGGCGTAGCCAGAGGGGGCGCAGCACTAGGCCCAGCCGCAGGTAACCCAGACTGCAGAGCAAGTACCTGCTGGGCGCAGGGTACACAAACCCAGACATCACTTATAGGGGATACCCCACATGCAATACACAGCCGGGCTTGTCCCGAAGGAACCCCGAGCACATTATCCTGAGAAGCCTCCATATGGTGATTATCACGGCACAACAGGCCAATAGGGATTGACGCTAATAGCAACCCGGGATGCCCTAATAACCCGCCAGGGAAGTGGGAGGTAAGGGAATACAATAGCCCTCCAATAAGAGTTAACACTAAATAGAGGGGATAGGACTGGAAGAAACCACAAAAGTTTGACCCGCCTGCAAGACATAAGCAAAAAGATCCCATAAGCAATTGCAATACAGAGAAATACAAAATGAATCAGCCCGCAGGGGCACTTACGGACCGCAATAGGGAGACACCAGACACGCAGCAGAGAACTTAAATGGCGCCTGCCTATACCTCGAGGGGCAGGCCGCGGAGACAGTGATGCAGAACGCGTCAGCCGCAAGGCGCATCCCCAGTGCAGTGCATGGCTTGGAAAAACCAGCATAGAGTGGCGACCAATCAGTTATGGGGCATGACCAGCAATCTCTTACCTCCTTACCCATGTTGCGCAGGGAAAGGACCACTCTGGGGAAACATTCACAGTAACTGCGCATGTGCCAGATGTGATGAAGGGGCCCCTGCAAGGAAACATTCAAAAGCCAAGCACACCCACTGCAGCCCTCCGTTTCCTATAAACTCCAATGAAGGATGTCACAAAGATGTAATGTTGGGACCAGGTCAGAAGACATCACAGCGCACCACAGAGTGTTAGGTCTGTCCAAGTCTGCTTGGAGCTTAGGTGTTTCTGAGTGATTCCCCCACACCCCACAGTTGTGACATGACTGCTACAGATAGGTTGACCAGGTCAATTTTCAGCAATCACCTCACTGTTGGTCATGTCACTGCTGGTTCAACACCCCCCGAGTTCAACATTGAATTGACAAACCCTTCTACCCGACTGTTGCATTCTCACCTTGGTTGTCATCACCAGCTCATGGTAAACGATATAGTCCGGGGTGTAGCCCATTCCAAACAGGGAGCTGGTTGGGTGCAGGTGGCAGGGCATGCCTGTTCGCACATTGACATATTCCCCGATTCCCTGCAAAGAGAACAGATATTGGTCAGGTCACTGCAATCCGCATTTACTACCCACATTCAGGTCACCTACCGCTCACTAACCTTTAGTCTGGCAGCTTGATGGAAATAAGCAGCACAGATACATTTCCGGACCACATCCCAGTCTGAGCCACAGGAGGACAGAGACATGCGCTGAGACACCATGATGTCCTTCAGCTGCGCCCGAACTTCCCGCACCTGAGCACACAGACAACAAAGATGACTTATTTTATTTTCTATAAAAGTAGGGCATAAGTCTCAAACTATATCAGTGGAAATCCGTGGTACTCAACAAGACGACTTAAGCAGGGGTTCCACTGCCTTCCATTTTCTGATAATCTTATGCACCATCTGGAAAATTTCCATTACTATTAGGAGCAGTTTGGTATTGATGGAGCAAATCAGACTAGGGTAGTATACATGGCAGCACACTGCCTGGGGTATAGATCAGTCATCACCAAGCAGCACTGGCTGGGAGCCCCTGGTCTAGAAGCTGCACTGTCCTTGGGAACCTACAGGGCAACACTCGATATCCATAACATAGCCGATACCTAGCTGACATGGACCCAACTAAATTTACCCCAGCACACTACACATCTAGCAACAAATCCATCCACCTATCACTGGCCAGTGAGTGTTGGGGAATTTTTTGTTTGCCCTGCCCATTGTACACTGTCCAGACCAGTTTCAAATTGATTGTGCTGCTTGCCATTTTTCCTGACTTTTTGCATATGGGAAGGCTAAATTGTGTGCCTTGGGATTAACAAATCAGCCCCTTCGTTGAATTCACTTCTGGTGGAACCTTCACAATGAAACATGCATGGATGAGTCATGCTCTGCTGCTGAGGAGACCCAGCAAAAGGTAGAATGTTTACTAGGGCTTATTAAGAAATACAAAAGTAGGCTGAATGAAAGATGCAAACCCTGACAGCCATCATGTATTTATAAATCTCAAAGGATTAGTATATCATTGACTTGGCTTCAGGACCAGGCTTAGTGCAGCATTTAGCAATCGGCAGTGCAGGAATGCCCCTTCAGAAGCATGGGCTTATAGACCTCTTGTCTACATCATTTGGGTTTGTAACGCCTGTCTTTACACTGCAAGCTTTGATATTCCACAAACAAAAATACAATTCTGTGATTACTCACCTGTAGAATTGATATTATAAGTATACAGCAAGTCCTGTTCCAGAAGATTCCTTACACATGGGTTATACATCCACAAGATGGCGCTGGACTGCAGAAAACAGCTTGTGGCTCCTCCCGGCCCCATATAAGTCGGGGACCTCCCACAAATTCCCCAGTACTTACAAGCAGTAACACAAGAAGCCAGGAGAACAATAACAAAAATCCCAAATGAACAATCACCATACAGAGGTAACTAAGAAAAATGATAAGGGTGGGATGGAACAGGACGTGCTGTATACTTATAATATCATATATAATAATACAGGTGAGTAATCACAGAATTGTATTATTCCAAGTACACAGCACGTCCTGTTCCAGAAGATTCCTTACACATGGGACATCCAATAGCAGTGTCTAAGGTAGGGTGGGATCCCCAAAAGTAACAGCGGGCAGTTTAAACCACTGCCGCCTGCAGGACTTGAGGGCTGAGGCCCTAACATCAACCTTGTAAAACTTTGAAAAGGTATGAACAGAAGACCAAGTAGCGGCCTTGCAAACTTGTTCAACAGAAGCCTGGTGCTGAAAAGCCCAAGAGGCACCAATAGCACGAGTAGAATGAGCAGTAAGGCGGAAGAGAGGCTCCTTCCCCTTAGCAGGGTAGGCTTGAATCACAGCCTGACGGATCCACTTGCTGATGGTGGAATTAGCTGGAGCTAAACCCTTCTTAGACCCAGAAGGGAGAACAAAAAGAGCATCAGTCTTTCTGAAAGGTTCAGTAGCCACCAAATAGAACTTCAGGGTTCTAACCACATCCAGAGAATGTAATACCTGCTCCTTAGAGTTACTAGGATTAGGACACAGAGAAGGCAAGACAAGGTCCTGATTGAGATAAAAAGCAGACACAACCTTAGGCAGAAAATCTGGCCTAAAACAAAACACCACCTTGTCCTGGTGTCTCTCAAAGTAAGGAGATTTGATAGAAAGTGCCGCCAACTCAGAAACACGCCTAACAGAAGTGATAGCCACCAAAAAGGCTACCTTAAAGGAGCAGTATCGCGAAATTTCCATTAAAAAAGATAGATAATTAAATAGCCACACAATAGCTTCTAACATGTGTACAAATAATGTGGCGATAGAAAAAGGAAAAAATATATGCCTTACTTTTAAATTGTATAATGACAATGGCTCAGTCCATTTGATGAATAGGGGCATCTGTTGGGTTGTATTTAGTGAGCTGCTTCATTTAGCCCACTGGTCTCCTAGCAACACTTTACCTCAGAGGCTGACACTGTAATCAGTGGTAACGGCTGTGTGTGTGTGAGGTGCTGCTTTTTTTATGAGACCAGGTGACTCAAATGTGTAAAATCTATACAAAATAAACTAAACTGACTGAAAATAACTGAAATTCTTCCTTGAATAACTGTGCAGGAAAATCTAAAGGTATTAAAGTGGAACAAAACACTGAGTGGCCGACCTTGAAGTCTATAAGACCCGGCCATTGACTTTCCCCCCTTGGGCATCCTAAATCGGGATGCCCCACTGTGTGAAACAACCCCTGGATAACCACAGATCCCCCTATTTTTCTGGCGCGCTCACGCAGATAGTCATTTAGACAGGCCGGTTACTGCTCAGGCTCCCCATCTGCGTGCAAACAGCGCTGATTGGATGAGAGCCCGTACATGCGCTGTGGGACAGGGAAAGGTACGTTTTCAAAGGCGAACTTGGGGATTTCACATATCAGGGCATCCTAAGTCGGGATGCCCCTAGGGGCACAAAACCCCAGATAGTGAAAATCCTGGGTTGGGCTTTGCTCAAAACACACAAAGCTGAAAGAAAGATCATATGGAAAAATGTGTTGAGAAAAGATTCTGCAGCAGAGCCAACATGAAGGGAAAACTGTCAAAATAAAAAATGTTTAGAGCAAAGAAAAAGGATGTAAACATAAAAATCCAATTCTGAATTAAAATAAACCCCCCCCCCCCCCCCCCCCAAAAAAAAAAAAAAAAAAAAAACCACTGGTGAGTCTGAGATTCGAACCAATGATTCTCTGGTTCAAACTGACATTTAATTTACCAATGAGCTAAATGATTTCTAGAGCTTTTCTTTCTGTTTTAGATATACAAGTTCTGGCCAGGCAATGTTACATCATCTTATGCTGGACAGCTGCCAGCACTGAACAGCTGATTACTTTGTTACATTGTTTCCCCCTCTCCTCAGCGTGGAACAGGCCAGAGTGTCGGCCCGACACTCAGCAGACATAAACATGAGCTATTAGTCTCTAGCTGCACAACACAGACATTTTTTTCAAAATTTGTAATTCTTACTCCAACACTTACCTATATTCAAAGTACCATTTAAATATAAGTCACCAAGAAAAATTTGCCATACTGCTCCTTTAAGCTTCAAAATAGACAAAGGGGCCGCACGCAAGGGCTCAAAGGGAGACCCCTGCAAGGCCGATAATACCAAGTTCAAATTCCAGACTGGTAACATAGGCTTACGAGGAGGACACACGTGAGTAACCCCCTGAAAAAGGTCTTAACCAGACGATGGTTGGCAAAAGATCTTTGGAAGAAAATAGCCAAGGCTGAAACGTGACCTTTGAGGGTACTAAGTTGAAGACCCAATCCAAACCATGTTGCAGGAATTCCAGAATCCTGGGGATAGAAAACACCCGACAGGGAAGCAACCTAGACTCACACCAGTCAATGTAAGTATGCCATACCCTATAGTAGATAGATGACAAGGACTTCTTCCTAGCCTGAATCATGGTACTAAAAACAGACGCAGGCAGCCCCTTTTCCATCAAGATGGAGGTTTCAGCAGCCAGGCCGTTAAAGCCAGCGTTTGTAAATTGGGATGGCGAAGCTGTCCTTGAGTGAGCAGATCTGGTACCTTGGGCAGGGCATACTGATCTACTGCCAACTGCACAATGTCTGCGAACCACACTCTTCTTGGCCAACGGGGGGCCACCAGAATGGTTGGCACCCCTTCCTGGGAGATCTTGCGCAGCACCCTGCCCAGCAGAGGGAACGGAGGAAACACAAAGGAGCTGAAAGCTCTTCCAAGACATTGCTAGCGCATCCATGGCCAAGGCCAGAGGGTCCTGGGACAGAGAGACAAAGACTGGAAGCTTGTGATTGCGACGGGACGCAAACAGGTCCACATCCGGCTGACCCCAGCGACGGCACAGGGACCAAAAACACCTTGTTGCTGAGGGACCACTCCCCCAGCCAAGACATCCCCCTGCTCAAGGAGTCTGCCTCCAGGTTCTCCAATCCCGGGATGTAAACTGCAGATATGCAGGGGACATTCTCCTATGCCCAGGACAAAATCAGGGACACTTCCTTGAGGGCCCTCTTGCTCCAGGTCCCTCCCTGATGATTGATGTAGGCAACTACCGTCTGGTTGTCCGAGCAGATCTGAACCGCCCGACCCCGAAGGTGTGGAGTCAACTGGACGAGAACTAGTCTTGTCGCCTTCAGTTCCAGAATGTTGATAGGGGTATGGACCTCCTGAGGGCCCCACTTACCCTGGAACTTCAGGGATTTCCAGAAGCCCCCCAACCTGTCAGACTGGCATCTGTGGTGACTGTCTCCCAGCAAGGGGTCAGAAAGGATCTGCCCATCAACAGGTTCCTTGAGTCCAGCCACCACGAAAGAGACCGCCTGGCCAGAGGGGACAGAACAAACACCTGATCCAGGGACACAGGGTCCCGATCCCATACTGACAAGAGGTGAAGTTGAAGAGGTCTCATGTGAAACTGAGCGTATGGAAACACCTCGAAGCAAGACACCATCAGACCCACCAGCTGCATCCCCTGCCAGATGGAGGGACGGGGCAAGACAGAAGAAGCCTTGCTTGAGCTTGAAGACTCTCCACCTTCTGCTGAGGGAGAAAAATCTTGAGATGTATCCAAAATCATGCCCAGAAAGGACCTCACCAATGACGGGAACAGGGAAGACTTGGGGTGATTGATCACCCAGCCGAAGGACTCCAGTGTGGACACCACCATCTGGGTATCCAGCTCTGCCTGCTGGAAGGACTGAGACGTGATGAGAATGTCGTCCAAGTAAGGAAGGATGCAAATGCCCTGAGATCTCAGCAGAGCCATTAAGTCCGCCAGCACCTTGGTAAAAACCCTGGGAGCCGAGGTGATACTGAAAGGCAAGGCCACAAATTGGTAGTGCTGATCCTCTAGAGCGAACCTGAGGAATTTCTGATGACCTGGAAAGATTAGTACATGAAGGTAAGCGTCCTTGATGTCTACAGAGGTCATGAAGTCGCCCGGGCGCAGTGAATTGACTGCAGAACGCAGGGTCTCCATGCGAAAATGCTTGAATCTGACAAACTTGTTGAGACGTTTTAAATCCAGGATGGGCCTAAGGGACCCGTCCTTTTTCGGAACAGTGAAAAGATTGGAATATAAGCCTCTGCCCCTTTCCCTTAAGGGCACCGGGCAGATGACCCCCAACTCCAGAAGGTTTTTGGACAGCACGGCACAAACCGTATTGCTGACAAAAGGTTTTGAGCCATCCGGGATTTTACGAATCTTGGGGGTGGCCAGGCTGCAAACTATCTTGTAACAGGAGGATACTACCTCCTGAATCCAGCGGTCTGAGACATGAAGCCTCCAGACGTGAGCAAAGAGCCGAAGCCGGCCCCCTCACCCGGATAGGTGAGGGCGCCCCTTCATGACTGAGGGGGCTTGGGGGAGGACTTAGGTTTGGGACCCCAGGAGGGGCCAGGGCGGCCACGTCCTCTGCCCCTTTCCCAATAGTCTCAGCGAGCCCCAGGAAGGGAATACTCCACGACCAATTCTGGAACCACGAAAGGAAGGGAGAAAGGCACCCGTCCCCCTAAATGACCGGGACGGCCTCCTACGTTGAGGTAACCTGCCGTTCCTGGCAAACAAGTCCAAGCGTTCAAAGAGGCGCAGCCCCTTAATGTTGCTAAAAAGGCTCTCACTGGCTTTCCTTTTATCAGCTACCACTGACGCAGCCAAACAGAGCGGCGTATAGCCACCAACAGGGCAAATGTCCTCCCACACATTCTAATGGCATCATCCATGGCAGACAGAACATATGCAACAAATTCATAGCAAAGCAGAAGAGATCTATACTCTTCTCCTCCCGCATCATCAGAGGCCCCATCTAAGAGGATCTTAAGCAGCCCTTTAATAGCAATAGCTGTAATGGCAGAGGCACAAACCGGACGTATCACGGTCCCCACACAGGCAAAGGCATGACAAGCCAGCTGGTCCATGTGCCGGTCCTCACCATCCCTCAGGGTAGTAGTGTCAGGGGAATGCATGACAGATGTATTGGACAGCCCCAGAAAGGCCGCGTCCACCTCAGGGGGACATGACCAATGCTTAATCACCTCAGCAGGAAAGGGATACCTCTTATCCCAGCTCTTGGGCACCCCAGGGAGCTTGCTAGGCCGTTCCCATTCTTTGAGCACCAGATTATTAAAGTGAGTCTGCTCAGGAAACTCCAAACGTGGTTTAACCGTATGAAAAAGCTCACCCTGCTGCTGCGGAGCCACGGCAGGAGGGGAGATACAGAGCACTTCAAAAATATGAACCAAAAGCCTGTCAGTGTCATCTGAGGACCATGGGTCTTCTCCAAAGGGAGACCTGGTGCCACCATAACGCCTAGGCTGTTCCTCAGATGACACTGAATCAGAGAATAACTCCCCCCTCCTCCAGAGGGGAATAACCAGTAAGGTCAAAAATTTCCTCAGCCACAACAGGGAACCCGCGGGTGATAAATGCTGCTTCTTAGCAGAAGCCTTACGCAGGGCAGAAACATCAATATGTTTTTCAATGCTGGCCACCCGTGCAGCTAAAGCAGGTTGAGACTCCCAACTGGCGTGCCCCCCACTGGGGGTCAGATGTAGGCGTGGGGGGGTAGGCGAAGCCAGAGGGGGCGCAGCACTAAGCCCAGCAGCAGGCGACCCAGACTGCAGCGCAAGCACCTGCTGGGCGCAGGGTACACAAACCCCGACATCACTTATAGGGGATACCCCACACGCAACACATAGCCGGGCTTGTCCCGAATGAACCCCAAGCACATCATCCCCAGAAGCCTCCATATAGTGATTATCATGGCACAACAGGCCAGTAAGGGTTAACGCTAAGAATAGCTACCCGGGATGCCCCAATGACCCGCTAGGGAAGTGGGAGTAATGAGGGAAAAAGGCCGGGAGAAACCACAGTGCCGAAGTTTTAACCCGCCTGAAATACATAATAGACATTCCAATGAGATAATGCAGAAGAATTAGAAAAATTCCACCCCGCCAGGGGTTACTCACGGACCGCGGGAGCCAGCAGCACATACAGCAAGGGAAGTCAAAATGGCGTCCGCAGACCTTGAGGGGCGGGCCTCCTATGAGATGTGATGTAAAAAACATAATCCCCATAGTATGCCCCTCCCCCCCGTCCGAAGAGCGCAAAAACGCGCCCATGTGATCCTGCCAGCCAATCGTGGCCCGACAGCTCTGAGGAGAAAGGCGCCGCCGTCTGCGGAGCGCTGTATAAGTGCGCAGCGTTTTACAGTATAAAATACATAGAAAAAGTAAAACACAGACATATCACAGAACTTCCCCCCCGATTAACAAAGGATTCCCGGTGGATATAACGCCCAGGGGAATATGAGAGAAGTGAGGGGGAAGGGACACCTATGGTAAGGGTAACTGCACAGGATTACCTGGCAACACCCAAGAAGCAGTGGGGGCATCCCAAAAGGCTCACCATCAGCCTAAACCGCCTACCCTGTCAAGGGACTGCGGTAGGAGCCTAGCTCCTCAGCACCTCTTTAACTGGTGCTACTAACCTACCTTCACCCGAAGCTTGTCAGCCGAGGCTGGGAGGCAGTATATGGTACGGAACGGGTGGGAATAGTCCTGCAGGGCCGCAGGCATATAAGCCCCGCTCACCTGCGCCACATAGAGGGCTATCTTCTATCTTCTCAGCACAGACTGCAGAAAGAAACTGGGGAATTTGTGGGAGGTCCCTGACTTATATGGGGCCGGAAGGAGCCACAAGCTGTTTTCTGCAGTCCAGCGCCATCTTGTGGATGTATTACCCCAAGTGTAAGGAATCTTCTGGAACAGGACATGCTGTATACTTGGAATATTCTACCCTTTGTTTTCATCCAGACAGGGAAGGTAAACCCCCTGGATTCCCAGCTACAACAATTAAATTATTGGACGGCCATAGTTGTTCAAAGACCATGCCTCACCCTGTCACCCAATCTCACCCTGGCCGTCCTCACCTTTCGCATGGCTTTGGCATGAATAAAATGTTGGTTACACCATCCGCTGGAGTAGTTGTTGTTCTTCCACTGGAGGAAAACGTTGAGATAAGTCAGGTGGTCACTCTCTGGGACCGCAAATTTCTCTCGAACTTGATCACTCTCCTCCTCGCGCCCCTGTAAACAAGCAGTGGTCATCAGAAAGAGAAATATGCCACCTCAGCAATATCTGGAAAGCATTGTGTATAAAAGAGCCATGATAGAGAAGAGGTATACACACTCAAAATACCACATTAACATTAAGCCAGGGGTCCCCAACCTTTTCTCATCAGGTACCACTTCCCATTATTTAATTATCACCAGTGTGGTAAATGTGTGTTATCAGTCACCAAAAATCTCTTTAAAATGAACAAAACAGTCCAATAAAGTGCTTAAAAATACCATTTTGTGATTACTCACCTGTAAAATGGGTATTATAAGTATGTCACACACCCCGCTTCCAATAATCATGACATGTGGGTTATGGCCAGCAGAGGGCGAACTTTGCAGAGATGACAGGAAAAAAAGGAGCTCCTCCCAGTCCATAAATATCTGGGACCTCCCACACATTCCCCAGTATAGGACAGCAGTAAGGGGACCAGGAAGAGCCAAATATAAACAATCATAACACTAAAAGGTTCACCATATAAAAGATCCAAAATACCAATAAGGGCGGGATGAAGCGGGGTGTGTGACACACTTATAATACCCATTTTACAGGTGAGTAATCACAAAATGGTATTATTCCAAGTATGTCACACACCCCGCTTCCAATAATCATGACATGTGGGACATCCAATAGCAGTGTCCATCATGGGTGGGGAACCCAATACAGCAAAAAATGCACAAATTTTAAACCACTGCAGCTTGCAGAAACTTGCGGCCAAAAACAGCATCTGCTGAGGCCCGCACATCGACCTTATAAAACTTGGAAAAAGTATGAACGGCGGAACAAGTAGCAGCCTTACAAACTTGTTCAGCAGAAGCCCGGTGCTGAAAAGCCCAAGAAGCCCCAACAGCACGAGTCGAATGAGCAATGATCTGAAAAGGGGGAACCTTCCCCTTGACAGTATGGGCCCCAACAATGGCCTGGCGTATCCATTTACTAATGGTAGACTTGGCGGGCGCCAAACCTTTCCTGGGCCCGGAGGGCACCGCGAACAAGGCAACAGTCTTACAAAAGGGAGAAGTAGCCACCAAATAGTACTTCACACAACGAACCACATCCAAAGAGTGCAAAACCCTCTCCTTCTCATTGCTAGGCTTAGGACACAAGGAAGAACTACATCCTCAATGAGGTGGAAGGCAGAAACCACCTTAGGAAGGAAATCTGGCTTAAAGCGAAATACCACCTTGTCCCGGTGTCTCTCAAAGTAAGGGGCCTGAATGGACAGAGCCGCCAACTCAGAGACACGTCGAACAGAGGTAATAGCCATCAAAAAGGCAACTTTTTGAGTGAGCATGGAAAGTGCAACATCCTGCACCGGCTCAAAAGGAGGCCCCTGGAGGGCTGACAGAACCAAATTCAAATCCCAAACGGGCAACAAAGGCTTTCCAGGGGACCGCACACCAGTAACCCCCTGGAAAAAAGTCAACCAGAGGATACAGAGCAAAAGACCCTTGAAAAAAGACAGTCAGAACAGAGACCTGCCCTTTCAAGGTACTAAGCTGGAACCCCAGGTACAGACCGTGTTGAAGAAATTCCAAAATCCTAGAATTAGAAAACACCCTGCAAGGCAAGGCCCTAGCCTCACACCAGCCAAAATAGGACCTCCAAGTCCTGTAGTATATGTTAGAGCAGGGGTGGGCAATTATTTTTTCCATGGGGTCACATGAGAAACTAAAAATATTGTGGAGGGCCGCTGAGCTATGGGCGTCTAAGCGACGTCTAAGCTCAGCGGCTCTGAGTGCGCTGGCGGCTGCATCTCGAGCTTCCCTCTAACAGGGAGCGCGCCCGCGCTGGCCATTCTCAAATGGCTGACACAGGCACGCGCCCTGCTAGAGGGATAGCGGGCATGCGGCCGCAGCTCGTGCATGCGCCGTTGAACTGGGAAAGAAGGCGAGTTTATGGGCGACCTGGGGGTTTCACACAGCGGGGCATCCCGATTTTGGATGCCCCGCGGGGAGGGGATCTATAAGATTCCCAGGCTGATAAAGCAGGGTTTTGGTCCACTTCAAACGTTCTGATGTGATAATTTCCCAGCCAATCAGAGAAGCCCTTGGCTTCTGGCAGTCTGGAAGGAGAGCTCATATCAGCTGGGGCAAAGTGTAAGAATGGTGGGCAGCAGGAAGGGGGCATGGTGAGAGCATGTGGGCAGCAGGAAGGGGACATGGTGAGAGCATGTGGACAGCAGGAAGGGGGCATGGTGAGAGCATGTGGACAGCAGGAAGGGGACATGGTGAGAGCATGGTGGACAGCAGGAAGGGGGCATGGTGAGAGCATGGTGGACAGCAAGAAGGGGGCATGGTGAGAGCATGTGGACATCAAGAAGGGGGCATGGTGAGAGCATGGTGGACAGCAAGAAGGGGGCATGGTGAGAGCATGGTGGACAGCAAGAAGGGGGCATGGTGAGAGCATGTGGACAGCAGGAAGGGGGCATGGTGAGAGCATGGTGGACAGCAAGAAGGGGGCATGGTGAGAGCATGTGGACAGCAGGAAGGGGGCATGGTGAGAGCATGGTGGACAGCAGGAAGGGGACATGGTGAGAGCATGGTGGACTTCAGGAAGGGGGCATGGTGAGAGCATGGTGGGCAGCAGGAAGGGGGCATGGTGAGAGCAGGTGGGCAGCAGGAAGGGGGCATGGTGAGAGCATGTGGACAGCAGGAAGGGGGCATGGTGAGAGCATGGTGGACAGCAGGAAGGGGGCATGGTGAGAGCATGGTGGACAGCAGGAAGGGGGCATGGTGAGAGCATGGTGGGCAGCAGGAAGGGGGCATGGTGAGAGCATGTGGACAGCAGGAAGGGGGCATGGTGAGAGCATGGTGGGCAGCATGAAGGGGGCATGGTGAGAGCATGTGGACAGCAGGAAGGGGGCATGGTGAGAGCATGTGGACAGCAGGAAGGGGGCATGGTGAGAGCATGTGGACAGCAGGAAGGGGGCATGGTGAGAGCATGGTGGACAGCAGGAAGGGGACATGGTGAGAGCATGGTGGACAGCAGGAAGGGGGCATGGTGAGAGCATGGTGGACAGCAGGAAGGGGGCATGGTGAGAGCATGGTGGACAGCAGGAAGGGGGCATGGTGAGAGCATGGTGGGCAGCAGGAAGGGGGCATGGTGAGAGCATGTGGAAAGCAGGAAGGGGGCATGGTGAGAGCATGGTGGACTTCAGGAAGGGGGCATGGTGAGAGCATGGTGGGCAGCAGGAAGGGGGCATGGTGAGAGCATGTGGACAGCAGGAAGGGGGCATGGTGAGAGCATGTGGACAGCAGGAAGGGGGCATGGTGAGAGCATGGTGGACAGCAGGAAGGGGACATGGTGAGAGCATGGTGGACAGCAGGAAGGGGGCATGGTGAGAGCATGGTGGACTTCAGGAAGGGGGCATGGTGAGAGCATGGTGGACAGCAGGAAGGGGGCATGGTGAGAGCATGGTGGACAGCAGGAAGGGGACATGGTGAGAGCATGGTGGACAGCAGGAAGGGGGCATGGTGAGAGCATGGTGGGCAGCAGGAAGGGGGCATGGTGAGAGCATGGTGGGCAGCAGGAAGGGGGCATGGTGAGAGCATGGTGGGCAGCAGGAAGGGGGCATGGTGAGAGCATGGTGGGCAGCAGGAAGGGGGCATGGTGAGAGCATGTGGACAGCAGGAAGGGGGCATGGTGAGAGCATGTGGACAGCAGGAAGGGGGCATGGTGAGAGCATGGTGGACTTCAGGAAGGGGGCATGGTGAGAGCATGGTGGGCAGCAGGAAGGGGGCATGGTGAGAGCATGTGGACAGCAGGAAGGGGGCATGGTGAGAGCATGGTGGACAGCAGGAAGGGGACATGGTGAGAGCATGGTGGACAGCAGGAAGGGGACATGGTGAGAGCATGGTGGACTTCAGGAAGGGGGCATGGTGAGAGCATGGTGGGCAGCAGGAAGGGGGCATGGTGAGAGCATGTGGACAGCAGGAAGGGGGCATGGTGAGAGCATGGTGGACAGCAGGAAGGGGGCATGGTGAGAGCATGGTGGGCAGCAGGAAGGGGGCATGGTGAGAGCATGGTGGACAGCAGGAAGGGGGCATGGTGAGAGCATGTGGACAGCAGGAAGGGGACATGGTGAGAGCATGTGAACAGCAGGAAGGGGGCATGGTGAGAGCATGGTGGACAGCAGGAAGGGGGCATGGTGAGAGCATGTGGACAGCAGGAAGGGGGCATGGTGAGAGCATGTGGACAGCAGGAAGGGGACATGGTGAGAGCATGTGGACAGCAGGAAGGGGACATGGTGATAGCATGGTGGACAGCAGGAAGGGGACATGGTGAGAGCACGGTGGGCAGCAGGAGGAGGACATGGTGAGAGCATGTGGACAGCAAGAAGGGGGCATGGTGAGAGCATGGTGGACAGCAGGAAGGGGACATGGTGAGAGCATGGTGGGCAGGTACATGGTGAAAAAGAGACAGCAGGCAGGAAGGGAAAACACAAGCAAACTACATAATCTTTCTGAGCAGACTTACTGGTGCTTTGGAGCTCCTACTCTGTCCTTCCAAAGTCCCCAGGTCTCTATCACCTGCTCATCGGGTCTGGCTTCCTCAGAGGAAGGGAGAATGTGCCAGACCCGACGAGCCGAGCGGCCGATCAGCTGCTGCTTAACCTAAGCCTCTCACACTGTACACAGGCGATCACCTAAGTTAAGCAGCAGCCGATCGGCCACTCGGCTCGTCGAGTCTGGCATGTTTTCCCTTCCTCTGCGTCTCTTACTGGCCAGCTCAGCCCGGGCCGGTAAGAGCCTAGTAAAGGGCCGTATACGGCCCGCGGGCCGTACATTGCCCAGGTCTGTGTTAGAGGAAGATCTCTTCCTAGCTCTAACAAGAGTCTGAATCACAGCCTCAGACAAACCTTCCTCCCTTAAGATGGAGGTTTCAGCAGCCAGCGTTTGTAAATTGAGGTAACGTAGTGGACCTTGAGAGATCAGATCCGGAAACAGGGGCAGCCATGATCTACCGCCAGCCTTACGATGTCTGTGAACCAAACCTGTCTTGGTCACCTTGGGGCCACCAGAATTGCTGGCGCAACCTCTAGAGTCAGCTTGTGCACCACCATGCCTACCATGGAGAAGGGGGGGGGGAACAGATACAGGAACCCCAGATCCCTCCAGGCAAGAGACATGGCGTCCACTGCCAGGGCCAGAGGATCCTGAGACAGGCACAAACTTTGGGAGCTTGTGATTGTGACGTGAGGCAAAGAGATCCACCTCCGGAAACCCCCACTTGTGACGGAGGGACCGGAATACCTTGTGGTAGAGAGACCATTCCACTCTGCGACAGGATCCCCTGCTCAGGGAGTCCGCCCCCGTGTTTTCCACTCCCGGAATGTATACTGCTGAGATGCATGGAACATTGCTCTCCGCCCATGCAAGAATCAGAGAAACTTCCCTGAGGGCACTCCTGCTGCAAGTCCCTCCTTGGTGATTGATGTAAGCGACCGCAGTTCGATTGTCTGATCGAACCTGAACCGATAAGCCACGTAGGTGATGCGTCAAGCATGACAGAACCAACCGAATAGCTCTCAGCTCCAAGACATTGATGGGGGTGTGAGCCTCCTGAGGACCCCACAGCCCCTTGAACTGATGCGTCTTCCAAAAACCTCCCCTGCCCGACAGGCGGGCATCCGCGGTAACCGTCTTCCAACAAGGGGTCAGAAAGGATCTGCCCCTCATCAGATTGCTTGGTTCCAGCCACCACTGAAGGGGCTGCCGAACCCGGGGAGACATCATGAATGACTGATCCAATGACTGCGGACATCTGTCCCAGGCCAACAATAGATTGTGGATCATGTGGAACTGAGCAAAGGGAACTGCCTCGAAGGAAGCCACCATCAATCCCACCAGTCTCATTCCTAGCCGGATAGAAGGACGAGGTTTGGACAGGAGAAGACGTATCAGATCCTGAACCATCTGCACCTTGGACTGAGGAAGGAAAACCCTGGTCCAAATGGTATCCAGATTCATGCCCAGAAACGAGATCTCCCTTGAGGTGGAGAGAGAAGACTTGGGATGGTTGATCACCCAGCCGAACCTCTCCAGCGTCGCCACCACCATACCTGGTGTCCAGCTCCGCCAGAGAGGATGCCGTAATGAGGAGGTCGTCCAAATACGGCACAATGTGAATGCCCTGGGCTTTGAGAAGGGCCATTATGCCCGCCAGCAACTTGGTGAACACCCTTGGTGCTGAAGTCAACCCGAAAGGGAGGACCACAAACTGAAAGTGCTGATCTCCCACCACAAACCTGAGAAATCTCTGGTGTGCTGGGAAGATTGGTACATGAAGGTAAGCATCCTTGATGTCTATGGATGTCATGAAGTCCCCCTGACGAAGGGAATTGATGGCTGAGCGCAGAGTCTCCATGCAGAACTTCTTGGTTCTGATGAACCCGTTGAGAAGCTTCAAATCCAGAATGGGTCTTATGGATGCATCCTTTTTGGGAACCGCGAAGAGGTTGGAATAATAGCCCCGGCCTCTCTCTGAGAAAGGCACCGGGCATATGACATCCATGACCAGAAGATTCTTTACAGCCAACAGGAGCCCCTGCGCAGCCCGGGGATCCGAGGGGACCCGAGACCTTAGGAATCTGGGAGGAGGCCGGTACTCGAACTCCAGTGTGTACCCGGAAGAGACCACTTCCAAGATACATTTGTCTGTGACCTGCTGGGCCCAGACCAGGAAGAAGTGCCGCAGCCGTCCCCCCACCCGCAAGGGTGAGGGCGTCCCCTCATTGCTGAGCTGTCTTGGCAGCAGGCTTGGGCTTGGAACCCCAGTTAAGGCCTGGACGTGCACGTCCTCTGCCTCTGTTCCAGGAATAACCTCTGAAATTAGAGTAGGCAAAGCCTCTGCCTGCTCTGGCACCGCGAAAGGAAGGATTGAAGGAGCCTGCCCCCCGAAAGGGGAGACGCTGCTTCTTACGCTGAGGTAACTTTCCACCTTTCGCCACTGAATCCAATATATCTCCGAACAGCCTCATATCCAGGAAGGGTAGCGCTGTGAGTGATTTCTCAGCCGCAATGTCAGCCGCCCACTGGCGTAACCAGACCGATCGGCGAATAGCCACCATCAATGCCGAGGTTCTACTACACATAATAATTGCGTCATCCATAGCAGAAAGGTCATAAATAATTTACACCGCTTAAGGGCTGTGAATTCATCACTGGCCAGGTTAAGCTGGGAACCACTCAACAGGTCCCTAACCACAGACCAGGTAGCCACAGTCGCGAGCGCCGAGGCACAGAACAGGCGTAAGGCTGAACCCACACTGGCAAAGGCATGGCATGCCATCTGATCAAAGCGTTTGTCCTCACCATCTTTAAGAGTGGTGGCGTCTGGAGAATGTACAACGGAGGTGTTGGACAATCCCAGAACGGGCGCATCGACCTCGGGAGGGGACGACCAGCGCTTCACCGCGTCCACCGGGAAGGGATACTTCCTATTTCATCCCTGAGGAACACCGTGGAGCCGCTAGGCCTCTCCCATTCCTAAAGAACCATGCAATCAAAAGGATTCTGATTTGGGAACTCCAAGCGGGGCGGAGAAATATCCAGTACCTCAAATAGATGGGCCAGGATCTTGGGGGTATCCACGGCATCCCCCAGCGCCTGCCCAGTATCAGTATCAAAAACTGCTGATCCTCAGCATAAGATTCCTCAAACAATTCCCCATCAAACAATAATCAGACCAGTCAAGGGAATAATAGTCATCAAAATCCAGTACCGGCGCGGCCGGCGACAGATGCCTTCTCTTAGCTGGGGCCTTTCTGGCCGCAGAGCTAGAAAATACAATTCTGTGAAATACTCACCTGTATAATTGGTATTATAAGTATACAGTACGTCATGCACCAGAAATAATACTTACACTTGGGTTATCCTCCGCCAGATGGTGCTGTGCTGCAGAAGCATGCGAAAACAGGCTCCTCCCGGCCCTTCATATACCCAGGGACCTCCCACAAATCCCCAGCATTGAAAAGCAGTGAACAAGAAGCCGGGAGAAACAAACCACCCAGAACAACTGGTAACAATAACAAGATAACAATCACCATACAGGGGATCCAGAATAATGCAACAACAGGGTGGGGTGGAGCAGGACGTACTGTATACAAATAATACCAATTCTACAGGTGAGTATTTCACAGAATTGTATTATTCTTAGTATACAGTACGTCCTGCTCCAGATATAATACTTACACTTGGGACATCCAATAGCAGTGTCCATAAAGTAGGGTGGGATCCCCTAACAACAAAGGTGACAACAGGTAGTTCAAACTACTACCGCTTGCAAAACCTTACGGCCAAAAGCAGCATCTGCTGAGGCCCTAACATCAACCTTGTAAAACTTCGAAAAGGTATGAACTGAAGACCAAGTAGCGGCCTTGCAAACCTGTTCAACCGAAGCTTGGTGCAGGAAGGCCCAAGAGGCCCCGATAGCACGAGTAGAATGAGCAGTAAGGCGGAAGGGAGGACTCTTCCCCTTAGCAGAATAGGCTTGAATAACAGCCTGACGAATCCATTTACTAATAGTAGACTTGGCCGGAGCCAAACCCTTCCTAGGACCAGAGGGGACCACAAAAAGAGCATCAGTCTTCCTGACGGCCGCAGTGACTACCAGGTAATACTTCAGACACCTGACCACATCCAAGGAATGCAGAACCCTTTCCTTAGCGTTACTAGGATTAGGGCACAATGAAGGAAGCACAATATCCTGATTCAAGTGAAAGGCCGACACCACCTTCGGCAGAAAGTCTGGCTTAAAGCGGAACACCACCTTGTCTTGGCTGTCTCTCGTAGTAGGGGGGCTGAATAGACAACGCCGCCAGCTCCGAAACACGCCTGACCGAAGCGATAGCCACCAGAAAAACCACTTTGAGGGCAAGTACAGCCAAGGCAGCATCCTGAATAGGCTCAAAGGGAGCACCCTGCAAGGCAGACAAAACCAGGTTCAGGTCCCAAACAGGAACCGTAGGCTTACGTGGGGGACGCACGTGGGTGACCCCCTGAAAGAAGGTCTTAATCAGGTGATGCTGAGCAAAGGATTTCTGAAAAAAACCAGACAGGGCCGAAACCGGACCCTTCAGAGTACTGCGCTTTAAACCCAACTCTAATGCGTGTTGTAAAAATTCCAGGATCCTAGGGATGAAGAACTCCCTGCAGGGAAGAGACTTGGACTCACACCAGTTTATGTAGGAATGCCATACCCTATAATAGATGGCAGAAGAAGTTTTCTTCCTAGCCTGAACCATGGTATCCACCACTGAGGCAGACAAGCCTTTCTCCATCAAGATGGAGGTTTCAGCAGCCAAGCCGTCAAAACCAGAGTTTGTAAATTGGGATGGCTTAAGGAGCCCTGAGTGAGTAGATCTGGCGCCTCTGGCAGGACGTACTGATCTACTGCCATTTGTACCACGTCTGCGAACCACACTCTTCTTGGCCACCTTGGGGCCACTAGAATCACTGGCACCTTTTCCAGGGCAATCTTGTGCAGAACCCTGCCCAGCAGGGGAAACAGGGGAAATACATACAGGAGGCGAAATTTCTTCCAAGACAACGACAGAGCGTCCGTGGCCACAGCCAGAGGATCCTGAGACAGAGAGACAAAGGCCGGGAGCTTGCGATTGTGACGGGATGGAAACAGATCCACATCCGGTAGGCCCCAACGGTGACACAGGGACTGGAACACCCTGTTGCAGAGGGACCACTCCTCTTGCCGGGATGTCCCCCTGCTCAGAGTCTGCCAGGAGATTTTCCACCCCCGGGATGTAAACAGCCGAAATGCACTGAACATTGGCCTCCGCCCATGTCAGAATCCGCGACACTTCCTGGAGGGCACCCTTGCTCCGGGTCCCTCCCTGATGATTGATGTAGGCAACCGCCGTCCTGTTGTCTGAGCGCACCTGCACAGACAGTCCATGCAGGCGATCGGTCAACTGCTCCAGAACCAACCTGACCGCCCGCAGTTCCAGAATGTTGATGGGTAAATGGGCCCCACCTGCCCTGGAACCTCAGGGACTTCCAGAATCCCCCCCCAACCTGACAGACTGGCATCCGTGGTGACCGTCTCCCAGGAGGGGGCCAGAAAGGACCTGCCCTTTAGCAAATTCTTGTGGTTCAGCCACCACGAGAGGGACCTTATGACCGACGGGGGAAGCACACAAAACCCGTCCAGGGACGCAGGATCCTTGTCCCATACTGAGAGGAGGTGAAGCTGCAGAGGCCTCAAATGGAACTGAGCAAAGGGCACCGCCTCGAAGCTCGCCACCATCAGACCCACCAGCTGCATTCCTTGTCTGAGTGAGAGCTGGGGGCACGAGAGCAGGGACCGCACCTGCACAGTCAGGGCTTCCACCTTCTGTTGGGGAAGGAATATTCGTGACTGAACCGTATCCAGAATCATCCCCAGAAATGGGGTCACCGACGAAGGGGACAGAGAAGACTTTGGGTGATTGATCACCCAGCCGAAGGACTCCAAGACGGACACCACCCGCTGAGTGTCCAGCTCCGCCTGCTATAGGGGCCACGAGGCGATGAGAATGTCGTCCAGGTAGGGCAGCATTCGAATGCCCCCCGACCTTAACAAGGACATCACTCCCGCCAGTACCTTGGTGAACACTCTGGGAGCTGAAGTGAGGCCAAATGGTAGGGCCACGAACTGATAATGTAGATCCTGCAACGCAAATCTGAGAAACCTTTGATGACCCGGAAACACAGGGATGTGAAGGTAAGCATCCTTGATGTCCACAGTTGTCATGAAATCCCCTGGGCGCAGAGAGCCAATCGCCGGGCGCAGAGTTTCCATGCGAAAGCGCTTGTGCTTGACAAAATTCATCTTTAAACCCAGAATGGGCCTGACTGACCCATCTCTTTTGGGTACTGTGAACAGGTTGGAGTAGAACCCTTCTCCCAATTCTCTCAAGGGAACCTGGCAAATAACTCCCAGATCCAGAAGGTTTTGCACTGCTTGCATCAGGACCTGAGCCGATGCCGGGTCCTGGGAAATCCTGGACCTGACAAATCTTGAGGGGGGCCGTACAGCAAACTATTTTGTAGCCAGAGGTAACTACCTCCTGAATCCACCGGTCCGAGACTTGGTGCCTCCAGACATGCAAAGTGCTGTAGCCGTCCCCCCACCCTGGCGGGCGAGGGCGTCCCATCATGCCTGAGGGGTCTTGGGAGGGGCTTTGGGCTTGGTTCCCCAGGAGGAGCCGGGGCGTCGCCCCTTGCTCCTATGCCAGGAGTCTGCGCGAGCCCCCGTGAAGGACACCCCTTTCCGTTGCTTAGCACCTCTGTAGGGGGCTGAAAGGGAGCCCTGGGTCCGAAAGAGCCGAGGCTGTCGCCTGCGCTGTGGTAACTTGCCTCCTTTAGCAAAGAGGTCTAGGCTGTCCCCAAACAGGACCAGACCCTTGGAGGGAAGCCCAGTAAGGGCTCTTAGCGGCATTGTCCGCCGCCCACTGGCGCAGCCAAATCACGCGGCGTATAGCCACCGCCAAGGCGAAAGATATGGCACACAGCCTAACAGCATCGTCTGACGCGGACAGGATAAAGTTCACAAAGCATCACAATTAGACAGTGCATTAACAGCATCAGTAGGCAGCTCGTCTGGGCCGTCAAGAACATTCCTGATCATGGCCCTGAGCGCCACAGCAGTAATGGCCAAGGCACAAACCGGGCGCAGCACCGCCCCACCAAATGCAAAGGCATGACATGCCAATTGGTCAATGCGCCGGTCCTCAGAAGCCCGTAGCGTAGTGGTATCGGGGGGAGTGCATAATAGAGGTGTTAGACAGCCCTAAAACCGGGGCATCAACCTCGGGGGGGGGGGGGGGGGGTGATGACCAGCACTTGACCATATCAGCAGGGAATGGATACTTCCTGTCCAAACCCTTAGGGATCCTGGAAAGTCTGCTGGGATGTTCCCATTCCTTCAACACAAGGTTATTGAAATAGGTTTGCTCGGGAAACTCCAATCGAGCCTTAGCAGTATGAAATAGCTCACTCCTTTGCTTGGGAGCCGCAACAGGGGGAGAGATGGACAGAACTTCAAGTCTGAAGCAGTAGTTTGTCAGTATCATCCGGGGTCCAGTGGTCCGAACCCGGAATCGTCATGACCCCTAGTCTTCTCATCAGAAGATTCTGAGTCAGAGAACAGCTCCCCTTTGTCCAAAGGGGAATGGCCATAAAAATGCGAAAACTACTCAGACTCCATAGGGAAGGGAGCCGCATCAGGGATTATGTGCCGCTTCTTAGCAGTGGTCTTGCGGGCTAGAGAACTAGCAAGCAATTTTTCAACACTTGCCAGTCTAGTGGCCACATCAGGATGAGAATCCCCGCTTGTATTGGGGGTTAGACTCAGGCTTGGGGGAGTAGGTGAAGTGAGGCGAGGTGCAGGCCAGCCACAGGAGGGGCGGGAAGGACCATTAGCGCCTGCTGTGCACAAGGGACACAGACCCGTGCATTGTCCCCGCTGATAGGCGAGACCCCACAAGCTACACACAGACGTGCTTGTCCCGAAGGAACCCCGTTCACAATATCCTGGGATGCCTCCATATGGTGATTAATAGGCACAATAGGCCAGTAGGGATTGACGCTATAAGCTACCCTGGATGCCCCAATGACCCGCAAGGAAGTGGGAGTAATTTAACTAAGTCCACTGGTAATTAAGCCGGGCCGGGAGAAGCCGCTGGTGTTCGACCGTCTGAAAGACATAATGGGAATAGGGATGTCAGAGCCACGCAGTAAGCAAGACAAATGAAAATCGCCCGCGAGGGCATTTACAGACCGAGAGAGGAGGAGGACCGTTACCACGCGTGCGCGCGATGAGCATCGAAATGGCGCCAAGCGGACCTCGAAGGGCGGACCAGAGCGGGCTGTGACACGGAGCGCGCCAAGCCAGGTCTCCGCCCCCCCGAAGAGCGCGAAGATCAAGTTAAGTTCAGTTGTCAGAATAGAAGTGAGAGGCACACTTAGAGACAGATCTGCCAATGACGCCGTAGCAGCGTCTGAGGCAACGCCGCCGCTCATCGCAGCCCATTCAATAAGAGAAGCAGTGCGCGCGGCGGCTATATATGTATAATAATTTTTTTAACAGCGCAGCCCTGACACCCGGAATACCAGTAAAGGACAGTACTAAGGTCAAAGCATGTAAGCATACACTGACCACCACACACCCCTCCCCCTTTCTTTCCCCCCAGACTACGGGGGGAACGAGGGAGGATGGCGACCCTTTGTATAGGGCCCACCGCTACACGGGGCATGGGAAATAGCGCAGGAGGGGCATCCTCTAGAGGCTCACCATAAGCCTAAACCTCCTACCCTTTGGTGGGGGACTGCGTGGAGCATGGCTCCATAAGCACACAAGGTGCTGCCTACCTTCACCTGACCGACGCAGCCCAAGCTGGGAGGCACATCACAAGGAGGACGGGTGGGAGTAGTCCAACAGGGCCGCAGGCTTTTATAGCCCCGCTCACCTGCGAGAGAGTGATACGTCATGTCTTCGCAATCAGCACTGCAGAGAAATCTGGGGATTTGTGGGAGGTCCCTGGGTATATGAAGGGCCAGGAGGAGCCTGTTTTCGCATGCTTCTGCAGTACAGCGCCATCTGGCGGAGGATAACCCAAGTGTAAGTATTATATCTGGAGCAGGACGTACTGTATACTAAGAATATCAACTTTTCGATGTTGGCCAGCCTAGCACAAACATCAGCTTGCGACTCCCCGCTAATGACAGTGTCACTTGGGGTACGGATAAGGCGGGGTGGGGTAGGTGATGAGGCCGGCGGCACGGACCCAGACGCCTGGGACCCCGACTGCCGCGTAATGGCCTGCTGTGCACATGGAATGCAAATAAACACATTATCCCCCGCAAGGGATGCCCCACAAACCACACACTGCCGGGGTTGACCAGAAGGGAGCCCGAGCCCGGTATCCTGGGAAGCCTCCATATGGTGATTTTTTATGGTAGTCACAATGACCAGTGGGAATTACGCTAGTAAGCTACCCGGGATGCCCCTTAAAGTCCGTTAGTGGGAGGATTTGTAAAGCCCCAATTTGAGTGAGGGACCTAAAGCCACAAGCCATTATAGCAATCATACTTCAAAATATCAACGTAGACATAGAATATAAATGCATAGGCTTAATGTATGTAGCAGGATAATGCAGCATAAAATGCACCCTCATAAAAACGTGAAATAGTAAAAAGACGAGCCCCGCAGGGCACTCACAGTGAAAAAAAATATGGCGACCAGGGAACAAGAGACAGCAGCGGCAGCATCTAGGAGATAAGGAGAAGGGGGGTGGGCCAGCGCGGATCGCGTGGCCCCGCCCCCTTCTGCAGAGAAGAGGAACCGCAGTTCCCAGCGATTTGCTGGGAAACTCCTTGGGCGCCAAAGAGAGGGGGAGGGGCGCCGCAGCGTGCCAAGCTCCCGGCCCCGCCCCCCCCTCCAAGCTGAGAAAAAGGAAGAGAACCCCCTTTACAATGGCCACGCTCCCAGCATCTGCGGTGCCGGCACGCACTCCAGGCCACCTGGCATAGCAGCGCGGCCTGGCCAAGTGAAACAAACATGCACACCAACACTCACCATCAAAGCAACTGACAGTAAGATCAAGGTGAAATAAAAAGGAGGGACAGGCCCCCCCCATGAATCCGGGGACAGGGAGCAACGGACAAGGGGGACACCCCAGCCATATAATGCGGCGCAGGGAAGACACGGACAGGGCATCCCAAACCAGGATCCCAAACCTGGTATCCGCCTACCCCTAGGTGGGGGTCTCACGGAGGAGTATAGCTCCTAATTAGTACACCACTAGGGTGTCAGCTACCATCGCCTGGACCTACAGCCGAGGCTGGGAGGCATAGGTAATCAATAAGACAAGGTCTGAGCAGAAACAGAGGAATAAAATGGCCGGGTGTAAACCCGGCTTACCTGCAAAGGAGACGGCCATCTTCTGACTTGCTCGCCGTCTGCAGAAACGATTACTGGGGAATGTGTGGGAGGTCCCAGATATTTATGGACTGGGAGGGGCTCCTTTTTTTACTGTCATCTCTGCAAAGTTCGCCCTCTGCTGGCCATAACCCACATGTCATGATTATTGGAAGCGGGGTGTGTGACATACTTGGAATATGCACATACATTTATTTGCATCACTTTTTAAAATAGTTTTGTACTTGTGTAGATCAGGTTTGGGTAAACTACAGATAGCAGAAGAGGAGGTTGGAGTATAGGTCAGCGAGGAAACTACCACCCAACAGGCTCTCGCTCTCACCACCATTGGTGCCCTCTTTTTACTGGTTGGGAACCCCTGCACAAGGCTATTGAGGGCATCCAGAACGAGACATAGCATATAATTGCCCACAAATGTTTATTAATGTGACTTTTTTCTGTCCCTACATACATATGTGGCTGTAAATAGAGAAGATTTTTATTTTAATCAAAACATAAGTTGGGGCTGAAGGGCCAAACTTTTAGACTCCTCTCACACTTACCTGAAAGCCCTGAATTTGAAGTGCTCTGCAAATGGCCAGATATAAGCAGTAATATGAAGCAGCTTCAAGCAGGCCTCTGCTACAGGGGGCATCAGTGGAGGATTACATGCTCAGCCACCAGTCTAAGTGTCTGAAAATACATATCCTACACTGTTAGCCAGTAGTATTAACAAGGAGGCAACATGGCTTCAACGGGGTAAACTTGGCTGTAGTCCAAGGTTAGGATACTGGGCAGCCAGACAGTGTTGGTTGAAAAATGCAGGGTGTACAGGAAAGCTGCACACATGTAAACATGGCAGCAATGTAATACGGGAATGGTCATGTTCATAGAGCAGGACTCCCAAACCTCTTACCCAGAAAGCCACATTCAGCACTGAGAGATGTCATGAGCCTATCTAAGCTCCCCCCAATGCTGTACATACTATACATGTATATAGAAAAGGTGTTACAAATTATTCTGCCAAAGATTTCACCCACAGGTGGAATGTACAACCAGTGACACCACTGCCACCTCTATTTGCCAATGCACCTCTCCTATATCACTCTCCATGCAAACGCCCAACCTTACTGAGCCTCTATTTAAAGTGGATCAACCCCCCCCCCCCCCCCCCCCGTCCCCGCTACATTACCTTTCGGAATTTTTCTGCCCTCAATGCTGTTTGGTATTACTGTATTTCTCTATACTCCCCGGGTATGTAATTTGTATGCCGCTGGGTTTCTGACACTACCATTGTTCTGAACTAGCAGTTTACCCCCCCCCCCCACCCCCAAATCTTATGCTGGGAGCTATTACAGACTATAGAAATAGTGCTAGAAGGAGGATAAGAGTCACAAGAAGATTGATTTAACTTTACCTTAATTTTCTTCCAATTCTTCCTTTAAACCCCAAATCAGAGTATTTGTATCCAATTCATTACCAGGACACTAAGGGGAATGGATACATGGGTTCTATTCTTTTCAAATGTAACCTTCCATAGGACATGGTTGGTCCACTTTAACTACCCTACCCACAGCAGGTCAGGGGCCACATCAGATAGCTCTGAAGGCCACAGGATGAGCACATGTGACCTAACTGTTCACACAATCAGTGAGCCCTGCATTAGAGAGCTGCGTCCATTAGGGGAAATTTGGGGGACAGTTACCAGCCACACACACACACACACACGTAATCCGCATCTCATCCAGACATTGCAGACAAAGGGTTCACTTATCCTGCTTACCCCTCTTTCCGTGCTGTCAGAGGTGCTGCCTCTTTCATTCTCTGTTTTATATTCCTTGGTAAGCCCTTGTGAACGCTTCCTTCTTTTGGGCCTCTTGCATGGATGAGCCATCAGCTCTGCTGCAGTTTCAATGTGGAGGTCCCTCAAACAGTAGAAATTATTGAGGGAACAGAGAATGATGAAGCAGCAGAGGGCAGCAAGTTCAGTTTTATCAGGAAATGCAAAGTGGTGGTGAATTAAAGATGCAGCCCCTGACAGCCAGCATGGGAAAAGCAGAAAGCTGGCTCACATAACCTTTTGCCTGGAAGGTCCCTTTCATCCAGATAGAGAGCTAAGCCCCATGGATTCCACTAATTTAAGCAGCAAGGGGCAGCCCAAATCTCTTGGCAGCAGGAATGAGGAAGCCAATGGTTCCTTGTTCCATGTGACCGCGAGTAGCCTATCTGGTTCGACAGCGCAATCCCAGGGCTTGATAAGATATAAAGTATTAGCTAATTAAAATACACACAGTATTCTATCACAAAATACCTTTGGTCGGTAAAAGATTGCGGGTACAGACAGCATAGAGACCACAATGAGGATTTCAGCACTGCAGCCCATGTCACATGAAACAATCAACATCTTGGAGAGAGCAGGATCCAGAGGGAACTCAACCATGAGACGACCAGTGGAGGTGAGTGCACCTAGATAGGAGAAATACGCAAAGGTTCACAACCCCCCCAAAAAAAGGCTCTGTAAACACATTGACATTGGGAAAAAAAGTGTGACATTAAATTGTTTAGTGTAATTACCAGTATTATCGAGAGCTCCCAGAATCCACAGCTGATACATGGAATTCAGCATATTGTCCTCTGGAGGTGGGTCCATAAAATGGAAGAGGAGTAGGTCCTGCACCCCCAATGACTTCAGCAGCAACACCACATTAGACAGGTTGGTTCGCTGGATTTCAGGCACTGTGGTGACCAGCAGCTCGTTCTTGTAGGCGCTCTGGGTGTACAGCCTGCCAGTGACACGGTTATGAGAGTTACATTCTGATTGGAAGGCTGCCACTAAGGCCAGAAACCTAAAGTTAGGTAACGTTACTAAAAAATTTAGCAAGCAAGAATAAGGGCAAGTAGTCTATGCCTAGCTATAGACTGGGTAACTTTTAATTTAAAACTTAAGGGGGAACAAAAACCTGGAAATTTAACTTTCCCAGATTTTGTTTCCCCTCCCTGGAGCATCCCGATTTGGAATACCCCACCGTGTGAACCCCCCAGAATGCCGTTATTCACTCATCTCTTCCTCGTTCCAAGAGCACATGCATGGCCTCTCGCCCAATGAGTGCTGTTTGCTGAATGTCACAGCAGACAGACCAGATTAGGAAGTGCACTCTCTCACTCCAGCCTATCTGATTGGCTGGGGCACACCTGCTGGGGATGCAGGAGACAGCACGCGCTTCCCATTGACAACAATGATAGCCGTTTGTAGAATGACAGTCACGGCAGATGGCTCCCATTGGATGAGAGCCAGGGGAAAGGCCATCACTGGTAGTTTTTTTTTTAGATTCCAGGGCTGGCTGGGGTGGTTTTTGCTCTGCTTTAGTGTAATACTGTTTGTTGGTGGAGAGTACTAAAAATACAATTCTGTGAAACTCACCTGTAGAATTGTTTTTGAGTATATCCAGTCCAGGTCATCCCAGAGTAATGACATGTGGGTATTCCACCCCCAGGGGGCGCTCGACTGCTAGATCAAAAGCGGTCGCTCCTCCCGGCCCCCTATAAAAGCATATCATTTCCCAGTGGTTAAAAAGCAGTAAGATGAGACAGGCCAGGAGGCCAAGAAACCATGTTACTTCACATAGCTTCCGTTTGTACGCTCTCCAACAAAGAACTTTAAGGACAACAAGTCCAATACAAATGGTAATCACCATAACAGGCAAACAGAGATAATGAACAAAGGGCGGGGTGGGACGACCTGGACTGGATATAGTCAAAAACAATTCTACAGGTGAGTTTCACAGAATTGTATTTTTCCCTATATCCAGTCCAGGTCGTCCCAGAGTAATGACATGTGGGACATCCAAAAGCAGTGTCCATTAGGGCGGGATCCCCAGTGCGGAACAGCATGTAGTTCATTTCACTACCGCCTGAAGCACCTTTTGGCCAAAGACAGCATCAGCCGAGGCCCTAACATCAGCCTTGAAAAACTTGGTAAAGGTATGAACTGAAGGACAAGCGGCGGCCTTAAAAACCTGTTCAACAGATGCCTGGTGCTGAAAGCCCAGGAGGCACCAATAGCTCTAGTAGAATGGGCTGTAATACGAAAAGGGGGTTCCTTCCCCCTGGCAGAATATGCTTGCACCACCGCCTGTCTGATCCACTTACTGAGAGTGGACTTGGCTGGTGGCAAACCTTTCCTAGAGCCCTCTGTTAGGACAAAGAGCAAACCGGATTTCCTGAAGGATTCAGTCGCAACCAGGTAATACTTTATGGCTCTGACCACATCCAAGGCATGGAGGGTCCTTTCCTTAGAATTAGTCGGTGCTGGACACAAAGAAGGTAAGACAACTTCCTCATTAAGGTGAAAGGGAGACACGACCTTAGGCAACAAATCAGGTTTAAATCGAAAAAAATGCAATTCTGTGATTACTCACCTGTAGAATTGTTTGTCTGTGTCCTGTTCAGGTCGCTCCACTTCTTACATGTGGGTAATCCGCCACTAGGTGGCGCAGTCACTGCAAAATAAAAATCGTAGCTCCTCCCGGCTCCATATAAGGCAGATGTCTCCCACAAATCCCCAGTGGTTCAAAAATACAATTCTGTGATTACTCACCTGTAGAATTGGTATTATACGTATACAGCACGTCCTGCTCCAAAGATAATTCCTTACGTTTGGGTTATACATCCACAAGATGGCGCTGGACTGCAGAGACAGCAAAAAAGTGACTCCTCCCGGCCCCTTATATACCAGGGTCCTCCCACAAATTCCCCAGTATTGAAAAGCAGTTAGCAAGAAGCCGGGACAATTAAACCCTTAATCAACAATTCTAACCATGAAACATGATAACCACCATACAGAGGTACAAAGAACAATGATAACAAGGGTGGGGTGGAGCAGGACATGCTGTATACGTATACCACCATTCTACAGCTGAGTAATCACAGAATTGTATTATTCTAAGTATACAGCAGGTCCTGCTCCAAAGATAATTCCTTACGTTTGGGACATCCAATAGCAGCGTCCATAAGGTAGGGTGGGATCCCCAAAAAGCAACGACAGGCAGATTAAACCACTGCCGCCTGCAGAACTTTGCAGCCAAAAGCAGCATCAGCTGAGGCCCTAACATCAACCTTGTAAAACCTAGAAAAGGTATGCACAGAAGACCAAGCAGCAGCCTTGCAAACTTGTTCGACAAAAGCCTGGTGCTGAAAAGCCCAAGAGGCACCAATAGCACGAGTAGAATGAGCAGTAAGGCGGAAGGGAGGACTCCTCCCCTTAGCAGAATAGGCCTGAACCACAGCCTGACGGATCCACTTACTGATGGTAGACTTAGCAGGAGCCAGACCCTTCTTAGGACCAGAAGGGACCACAAAAGGAGCATCAGTCTTCCTGAAAGGGTTCAGTAGCCACCAAATAGAACTTCAGGTTCCTGACCACATCCAAGGAATGTAAAGCCCTCTCCTTAGGGTTACTAGGATTAGAGCACAGAGAAGGCAGAACAATGTCTGATTGAGATGAAACAGACACAACTTTAGGCAGAAAATCAGGTTTAAAGCGAAACACCACCTTGTCCTGGTGTCTCTCAAAGTAAGGGGGCTTGATGGAAAGCGCCCCCAACTCAGAAACACGCCTAACAGAAGTGATAGCAATCAAAAAAACTACCTTAAGAGTAAGAATGGACAAAGCAGCGTCTTGCACAGGCTCAAAAGGAGACCCCTGCAAGGCAGATAGGACCAAGTTCAAGTCCCAGACTGGCAACATAGGCTTACGAGGGGGACGCACACGAGTCACCCCCTGAAAGAAGGTCTTGAACAGATGATGCTGAGCAAAAGATCTCTGGAAGAAAACAGCCAAGGAAGAAACATGACCTTTCAGAGTGCTGAGTTGAAACCCCAGATCCAAACCATGTTGAAGAAATTCCAGAATCCTAGGAATAGAGAGCACCCGACAGGGAAGAGAATTAGACTTACACTAGTCAATGTAGGTACGCCACACCCTATAGTAGATAGAAGAGGACTTCTTTCTAGCCCTGATCATGGTGTTAACAGAGGCAGGCAGCCCATTTTCCATCAAGATGGAGGTTTCAGCAGCCAGACCGTCAAAACCAGCGTTTGTAAATTGGGGTGAGTGAGCAGATCTGGATCCTTGGGCAGGGCGTAATGATCTACCGCCAGCTGCACGATGTCTGCGAACCACACTTGTCTTGGCCAACAGGGGGCCACCAGAACTGCCGGCACCCCTTCCTGAACTATTTTGAGCAGAACCCTGCCCAACAGGGGACACGGGGGGGGGGGGGGGGGGGGGGAAGAGACATACAGAAGCTGAAACCCCCTCCAGGGCAGTGTTCGAGCATCCATAGCCAAGGCCAGAGGATCCTGGGACAGAGACACAAATACTGGAAGCTTGTGACAGGACGCAAACAGGTCCACATCTGGCTGACCCCAACGGTGACACAGGGAGCGAAACACTCGGTTGCTGAGGGACCATTCCCCCCGGCGAGAAGACCCCCTGCTCAGAAGGTCTGCCTCCAGATTCTCCGCCCCCGGAATGTACACGGCTGAGATGCAGTGAACATTGTCCTCCGCCCAGGACAGGATCAGAGACTCTTCCCTGAGGGCCCCCTTGCTCCGGGTCCCTCCCTGATGATTGATGTAGGCCACCGCCGTCCGGTTGTCCAAGCGGAACCTGATCGTCCTCAGTTCCAGAATGTTGATCGGGGTGTGGGCCTCCTGAGGGCCCCACAGCCCCTGGAATGTCAGAGTTCCAGAAGCCCCCCCCCCAACCTGTCAGACTGGCATCCGTGGTGACTACCCCCCATCAAGGGGCCAGAAAGGACCTGCCCGCCAACAGGTTCCTTGAATCCAGCCACCACGAGAGGGACCGCCTGATCAGGGGGGATAGAGCAAACTCCTGATCCAGGGACACGGGGTCCTTGTCCCATACTGACAGGAGGTGGAGTTGAAGAGGCCTCATGTGAAACTGGCCATAAGGCACCGCCTCGAAGCAAGACACCATCAGGCCCACTAGCTGCATGCCCTGCCTGATGGAAGGATGAGAGCAAGACAGAAGGAACTGAGCTTGTGCTTGCAGACTGTCCACCTTCTGCTGAGGAAGAAAGATCCTGGCCTGAGCTGTATCCAGATTCATCCCCAGAAATGACGTCACCAAGGAGGGAGACAGGGAAGATTTGGCATGGTTGATCACCCAGCCGAATGATTCCAGAGTGGCGACTACCCGCTGAGTATCCAGCTGTTGAAGGACTGAGAAGTGATGAGAATGTCGTCCAAATAGGGAAGAATGCGAATGCCCTGAGATCTCAGCAGAGCCATCACTCCCGCTAGCACCTTGGTGAATACCCTGGGAGCCGAAGTGAGGCCAAAAGGCAACGCCACAAATTGATAGTGCAGATCCTCCAGAGCGAACCTGAGGAATCTCTGATGACCTGAAAAGATTGGAATATGAAGGTAAGCATCTTTGATGTCCACAGAAGTCATGAAGTCCCCTGTGCGTAATGAAGTCACAGCGGAGCGCAGAGACTCCATGCGAAAGTGCCGGAACTTGACAAATTTGTTGAGAAGCTTTAAATCCAGGATGGGTCTGACGGACCCATCTCTTTTGGGCACAATGAAAAGGTTGGAATAAAAGCCTTCGCCCCTTTCCTTGAAGGGCACCTGGCAGATGACACCCAGCGCCAGAAGGTTTTGCACAGCGAGAATCAGATCCTGAGCTGACAGGGGGTGTTGAGCCCTCCGGGATCTGATGAATCTTGGGGGCGGCCAGGCTGCAAACTTTATCTTGTAACCGGAGGACACTACCTCCTGAATCCACCGGTCTGAGACATGGCGCCTCCAGACGTGAGCAAAGAGCCGAAGCCGTACCCCCACCCGAACAGGTGAGGGCGCCCATTCATGCCTGAGAGGGCTTGGGGGAAGACTTCGAACCCCAGCAGACGCCAGGGTGGCCACGTCCTTTACCCCTGCCCCAGAGATCTCCACGGGCCCCTGTAAATGAGACCCCCCTTCCCATTCTGGACCCACGGTAGGAGGGAAGAAAGGAACCTGACCCCCGAAAGGGCCGAGAATGTCTTATGCGCTGGGGTAACTTGCCTCCCTTAGCAAACAAGTCCAGGCGGTCCCCAAATAGGCACAGTCCTGTAAAGGGGAACCCCGTGAAAGCCTTCTTAGCAGCATTGTCAGCTGCCCACTGGCGCAGCCAAATCAAGAGGCGTATAGCCACCGCCAAGGCAGAAGCCCTGCTGCACATTCTAATGGTATTATCCAAAGCAGAGAGGACATATGTAACAAATTCCTCACAACGTATAAGAGCTCTATACTCATCACTAGCAGCATCATCAGGAGCCCCATCTAAAATGCTTTTGAGCAGGGTCTTAATAGCCACAGCCGTAATGGCAGAGGCACAAACTGGGCGCAGCGCAGATCCCACACAAGCAAAGGCATGAGAAGCCAGCTGGTCAATGCGCCGGTCCTCACTGTCCTTCAGTGTAGTAGAGTCAGGGGAATGCATGAAAGAGGTGTTAGACAACCCCAAAATTGGTGCATCCACTTCGGGAGGGGATGACCATCGTTTAACCACTTCAGCAGGAAAAGGATACCTCCTATCCCAACTCTTAGGCACCCCCGGGAGCCTGCCAGGACGCTCCCATTCTTTAAGCACAAGGTTATTAAAGTGAGTTTGCTCAGGAAACTCCAAATATGCTTAGCAGTGTGAAACAGCTCCCCCTGCAGGAGGGGAGATAGCAACTACTTCAAATATATGAGCCAGAAGCCTGTCAGTATCATCTGGAGCCCATGGATCAGAGCCAGAGTCGGCATAACCCTTAGGCTGCCCATCAGATGATTCTGAGTCAGAAAACAATTCCCCCTCTTCCAGGGGGGTATAACCAGCCAGGTCAAAAATTTCCTCAGACTCCATAGGGAATATGTTAACACTAGGCGCCAAATGCCGCCCCTTAGCAAAGGCCTTATGCGCCGAAGAGCCAGCAATCAGCTTCTTGATGCTAGCCACTCTAGACGACAAATCAGGTTCAGACTCCCCACTAGTATTCAGATCACTGGGAGTCAGATGTAAACGTGGGGGGGTAGGTGAGCCCATGGGCGCAGGCCCAGTCACAGGCAACCCAGACATCAGCGCAAGTGCCTGCCGGGCGCAGGGTGCACAAACCCTGACATCCTCACTCAGAGGATGTACACAACCGGTCCGGTCCCAAAGGAACCCCAAGCACATTATCCTGTGAAGCCTGATTATTTTGGCCCAACAGGCCAATCGGCCCCAATGACCCGCTAGGGAAGTGGGAGGAAATAGCAATAGGCCTCAACAAAGTTTTGAACTAAATAGAGGGGAAAGGACCGGGAGAAACCACCATTAAGTTTGACCCGCCTGCAAGACATAAATAGGGAGACCCCGTAAGCGGCATGCATACAAATGTCAAGAGATAAATAAGCCTGCATGGGCAACTCCTGGAACGCGGGACCCAGACACCAGCCACTCCGCAGAAAGGAAGCAAAATGGCGCCGAGTATACCTTGAGGGGCGGGCCGCGGACGCAAAACGCACCATCCGCAGGGCCAGCCCCCCGAAGAGCGCGAAGCCGGCCACGTGACAAACCTAACCAATGATGGCGCAGCAGTGCCTGAGGTAATGTCACCACCGACCGCGGAACGCCGTACAAGCGCGAGCGGCGGCTATTTAAAGCAAACAGAGCAACCAATCATCAGAAAACCGAGCCAAGTATAACGAGTGAATGTATAAATGTACACCCCCCAACCCCCCCCCCCCCCCCGAGAACTACAAGGGAGGGCGAGGGAGGGCAGCGGCCACCTAAAGGCCACCTAGAGGGCAAATAGTGCGGGAGGGGCATCCCATAAGGCTCACCGTGTGCCTATAGCGCCTACCCTTTGGTGGGGAATTTGTGGGAGGACCCTGGTATATAAGGGGCCGGGAAAAGCCACTTTTGCTGTCTCTGCAGTCCAGCGCCATCTTGTGGATGTATAACCCAAACGTAAGGAATTATCTTTGGAGCAGGACGTGCTGTATACTTAGAATAGCAGTAAATAGAGACATGCCGGGAGGCCAAGAAACCATGTCACTATACATAGCTTCAACATGTACTCTCTCAAAAGAAAAATGTTCCATATACAAAAGTAATCACCATAACAGGCAAAAGGATATAACAATAACAAGGGTGGGGTGGAGCGACCTGAACAGGACACAGACAAAAACAATTCTACAGGTGAGTAATCACAGAATTGTATTTTTCTCTGTGTCCTGTTCAGGTCGCTCTTACATGTGGGACATCCAAAAGCAATGTCAAAAAAAGAAGGGTGGGATCCCCATTGAGCAACAGCATGTAGTTCATGACACTACCGCCTGAAGCACCTTACGGCCAAAAACAGCATCAGCTGAGGTCCTAACATCAACCTTGTAAAACTTCGAACAGAAGACCAAGTAGCGGCCTTACAAACTTGTTCAACAGAGGCCTGCTGAAAAGCCCAGGAGGCGCCAATAGCCCTAGTAGAATGAGCAGTAACAGGGGGTTCTTTCCCCTTGGCAGAGTACGCTTGCACCACCGCCTGTCTGATCTACTTGCTGAGAGTGGATTTGGCTGGAGGCAGACCCTTCCTAGGCCCGTCAGTGAGGACGAATAGAAAATCCGACCTCCTGAAGGATTCCGTTGCAACCAGGTAGTACTTAATGGTTCTGACCACATCCAAGGCATGGGGGGGTCCTTTCCTTAGAATTAGTCGGAGCTGGACACAGGGAAGACAAAACAATGTCCTCAAAGGTGGAAAGAAAAAACAACCTTAGGTAAAAAATCCGGTTTGAGGCAAAAAAACACCTTATCTTGATGCCGCTCAAAATAAGGAGGCTTCAAACAAAGCGCAGCCAGCTCTGAAACGCGACGCACCGAGGGGATAGCTACCAAAAAGATCACTTTCAGAGTCAAAATGGATAGTGCAGCATCGCAGAAGGGTTCAAAGGGAGGGCCCTGGAGAGCAGAAAGCACCAAGTTCAAATGCCACACCGGGAAAAGAGGCTTACGCGGTGGACGTACATCGGTAACCCCCTGAAAAAAGGTCTTGATAAGTCTAGGATTGGCGAAAGATCTTTAGAAAAAAAATGGCCAAGGCCGAAACCTGGCCCTTGAGGGTACTCGGCTGGAGACCCGAGTCCATGCCATGTTGTAGGAAATCCAACATCCTTGAAATAGAGAATGTGTAACGAGGGAGACTCTTGGACTCACACCAGGCAATGTAGGCTTGCCAAACTCTGTAATATATCATGGAAGAAGACTTCTCCCGAGCCTGAAACATGGTACGCACGACCGTGGCAGACAGCCCCTTCTCCATCAAAATGGAGGTTTCAGCAGCCAAGCCGTCAAAGCCAGCGCTTGTAAATTGGGGTGGCGCAGCAACCCGTGTGAGAAGCTCTGGATCGTCTGGCATGATGTATCGATCCACTGACAACTAAACTATGTCCGCAAACCAACTCCTTCTTGGCCAGCAAGGAGCCACCAAGATGGTTGGAACCCCCTCCTGGGATATCTTGTGCAGCACTCGACCCAGGAGTGGAAACGGAGGAAATGCGTAAAGGAGCCTGAACTCCGTCCAAGAAATCGCCAGTGCGTCTGTGGCGAAGGCCAGCGGATCCCTTGACAGGGAGACGAACCTCGGAAGCTTGTGATTGTGCCTGGACGCGAAAAGGTCCACATCCGGCTGACCCCAGCGGCGACACAGAGCGTGAAAGATCTTGTTGCTGAGAGACCATTCCCCCAGAGGAGAGGCCCCCCTGCTCAGGGAGTCTGTCTCCTGGTTCTCCACCCCGGGGATGTAAACTGCCGAGATGCAGGGAAACATTCTGCTCCGCCCAAGTCAGGATCTGGGTCACCTCCTTGAGGGTTCGCTTGCTCCGAGTCCAGCCCTGATGATTGATGTAGGCGACAGTCGTCTGATTGTCCGAGCGGACCTGAACCGCACGACCCCGTAAATGGGGAGTCAATGAAGCAGGACCAACCGAACGATTCAAAGAGGCCGCATGTGAAACTGAGCGAAGGGCACTCCCTCGAAGCAGCGCACCATGAGGCCCACCAGCTTCATCCCCAGACGGATCCATGGCTGCTGGCACGACAGTAAGGCCCGCGTCTGCATCTGAAGGCCCTCCAACTTCTGCTGGGGGAGGAAAACCTCGACTTGAGAGGTGTCCAACATCAAGCCCAGAAGGACCTCACCATTGAGGGAGTGATCGAAGACTTGGGGTAATTGATCACCCATCCGAAATCCTCGAGAGTGGACAACACCATCTGGGTGTCGCTCTCGGCCTGCTGAAGAGATTGAGCCGCAATCAGCAAGTCATCCAGATAAGGAAGAACACGAATGCCCTGATTCCTCAGGGCAATAACGCCCGCCAGCACCTTGGTGAACACCCGGGGGGCAAAGGATATCCCAAACGGCAGCGCCACAAACTGGTAGTGCTGATCCTCCAGCATGAACCTCTGGAACTTCTGATGTTCCTGGAATATCGGGATGTGCAAGTAAGCATCCCTGATGTCCACTGTGGTCATGAAGTCGCCCGGCCGAAGCGAACTCATCACGGACCGTAAGGTCTCCATGCGAAAAATGTCTGACTCTGGCAAACCTGTTGAGACCCTTCAGGTCCAGGATAGGCCTCAGAGTACAGTCTTTCTTGGGCACCGTGAAAAGATTGGAATAGAAACCTCGGCCTCGCTCCGGGAGCGGCACCAGACAAATCACCCCGGACAGCAGAAGGCGTTGAACAGCCATTCTCAAACCCTGCGCCGTCAATGGGTTCTGGGATATCCGCTACTGAAGAAATCTTGGGGGGGGGCCAAGCTGCCAGCTCTATTTTGTAACCGGAGAACACGACCTCCTGAATCCACCAATCCGAGGATGTGCAGTCTCCAGACGTGAGCAAAAGCAGAAGCCGTACCCCCACCCGAATGGGTGAGGGCGCCCGCTCATGCCTTGGCAGGGTGCTTGGATTTAGTTCCCCAAGAGGGATTTTAATCGGCCGCGAGACCTACCTCGACCCCAGGAATCTCTGCGGCCACCTGAAAAGGAAGAGCCTCTTACCCCTCGAAGGAGCGATAGGCAGGCGGAAGCCGAAAGGGCCGCGCAGGCTTCCGTCGCTGAGGGAGTCTCCCAACCTGCGTCAGGAGATCCAGACGCTCCCTGAATAACCGAAACCCCCCCCCCCCAAAAAAAAAAGGGATACCAGTGAGCGATTTCCTGGCAGCGGCATTGCTGACCACTGCCGCAGCCAGATAGAACGACGAAGCTCAACAAGCAGGGCTGAAGCCCTGCCGCCAAACGGAACGCTATCGTCCATGGCCGAGACTACCAATGCAATAAAGTCCGCGCAGGCTAGGAGGTCCTTATACTCCTCCGCCCGCTTGCGAGATCTGGCGATATCAAAAAGACGTCTCACCTTCTTCTTGATGGCCAGGGAGACAATGGCAACGGCACAAACCGGACGAAGGCCAGCACCCACAAGGTGAAGGCGTGACAAGCCAGCTGATCCATGCACCGGTCAGCAGGGTCGCGCAAGGAAGCCGTATCGGGAGACGGCATAACCGTGGTATTGGAGAGCCCCAGCACAGGGGCATCCAGCTCTGGGGGACGGGACCAGAGGCGAATCAGCTCCTCAGAGAATGGATAACGTCTATCCAAGCCCTTCAGCACCGACGGCAATTTATTAGTCCTTTCCCATTCCTAGAAAACCATTTCAGAGGAAGTGGCCCTGTTCAGGGAAAACAAGCCGCTGTCTCTCTGGCCGAAATAAATCCCCCTGCTTCTTTTTGCCGCCTTCGGGGGTACAATGTGCAAGGTCTCAAATACAGAAGATAACTTCTCTGTGTCATCAGGGAGCCACAAGTCCTCATCCGAGGAAGACACAGGGTCGCAGTCATAGCCACCCGGTCGGTCCCCTGAGGAGTCGGAGAACTTAAACAGCTGACCCTCCTCCATGGAGTCCCGACCACCAAACACCTCGTCATCATCATCAGCTCAATATGCGGCTTCTTACTCGTGGCCTTGCCGGCAGCCGAACAAGATAACTGTCTCTCTAGGCTGGCCCTCGGAGCGGCAAATCTGTTTGTGACCCCCTGCTGGCTTCCCCCTCACTGGGGGCTAAATGCAGGCGCGCGGGTGTAGGTGAGGCCGCAGGTAAGATAGGGCTGGGGTCAGAAACGCCCGCCCTATCATACACCAGAAGAACGCTCTTAGCGCAAGGGACACAAACTGTGCTGAGACCACTCAGAGGGCATGTACCACACATGAGACAGAGCATAACCCGCCCTGAGGGGGGCCCCAGCTCGCTATCCCCAGAAGCCTCCATTATGGTGATTATGGCAACCATCAATCGGGTTACAAGGCACCGACAACCCAAACGATCCCCAATTTAGTCCCTCTTATCGATCCCTCTTAAACAAAAGAGAATGAGCAGAGGGGGGGTTGGAGACCGGGAGGAACCACAATCGTGATCAGCAATATGGACCGGTCTGGAAGGCACAAACAAGAACAACGAGTATCCCACAGCACATGCAAAGATGGGGGACAATATGCAAGGACTCACGGACCGCAGCGGTGGCAGGAGTCGTCGAGTGAGCGCCTGTTCCAGGGTAAGGCAGTGCAGGCAAATATCGCAGGATTACTTCCAGATGCGCCCTGACAACAGGGAGAAGGCAACCGGCGAGCTGTGCCCGAGCGCACGCAAGCCGCGTCATGCAGGAGGGAGAGACGGCCCAGAAGAGAAGAATGGCGTCGGACGGGCCGCACGCGCACCTCAAGGGGCTGGCCACGCAGCGATGACGCGGGACGTGTCAACTCGTGGCCACGCCCCCCTCCGAACGTGCGAAACCAGGGCACCCAGGAAGAAAATGGCGCCCGGAACATACAGGAGGGAAAGACGGCCCAGAAGAGGCCCCTCACCCCCGTCGCGGAGCCCATGCCGGCACAAGTGAAGCAGACGCCCGTCCCGGCCGCTCCTGCTGCTGTGTGGGGCCCTCACCCCCACCCTCCTCACGGAGCCCTGACCACAGGAGGGGAGAGGAGAAGGAGACCAGGAACGAGGGAGGTGAGTAAACACAGTAAAACACACACACACATATATGCTGATCAGAATAAAGCTTGTGGGTGGTTCCTCCCCCCCATGTAGGCTCACCATTGCCTATGGCCGGCTACCCTTCGGGAGAGGGTCTGCGGCCCAGAGCATAGCTCTGCCGGACGCCTGACCCTCGCCGTCCCCCTACCGTCACCTGATCCGTAGCCGAAGCTGGGAGGCAGGATGGGTCCACGGAAGAAGGCGGGAATAGGGATGCAGTGGCCGACAGGCTTAGGATGCCCCGCTCGCCTGCGATATCCAGAGAGAGTAGTAACCACGATCCTTGCAGTGAGACTGCAAGATGAATTCTAGGGATTTGTGGGAGACATCTGCCTTATATGGAGCCGGGAGGAGCTATGACTTTTCTTGCAGTGATTGCGCCACCTAGTGGCGGATTACCTACATGTAAGAAATGGAGCGGCCTGAACAGGACACAGAGAAAACCACCTTATCCTTATGCCGCTCAAAGTAGGGAGACTTCATACAACGCGTGGCCAGCTCTGACACGCGACGCACCGAGGTGATCGCTACCAAAAAGACCACTTTAAGAGTCAAAATAGACAATGCAGCATCGCACAAAGGCTCGAAGGGAGGACCCTGAAGAGCAGAAAGTACCAAATTCAAGTCCCAAACCGGTAATACTGACTTACGTGGTGGACAGACAAGGGTGACTCCCTGGAGAGAATTCTTGATCAACCTATGATTGGCAATGGATCTCTGGAAAAAGATGGCTAAGGCTGAGGCCTGGCCGGCTACCCTTCGGGAGAGGGTCTGCGGCCCAGAGCATAGCTCTGCCGGACGCCTGACCCTCGCCGTCCCCCTACCGTCACCTGATCCGTAGCTGGGAGGCAGGATGGGTCCACGGAAGAAGGCGGGAACAGGGATGCAGTGGCCGACAAGCTTAGGATGCCCCGCTCGCCTGCGATATCCAGAGAGAGTAGTAACCACGATCCTTGCAGTGAGACTGCAAGATGAATTCTAGGGATTTGTGGGAGACATCTGCCTTATATGGAGCCGGGAGGAGCTACGACTTTTCTTGCAGTGATTGTGCCACCTAGTGGCGGATTACCCACATGTAAGAGATGGAGCGGCCTGAACAGGACACAGAGAAAACCACCTTATCCTTATGCCGCTCAAAGTAGGGAGACTTCATACAAAGCGTGGCCAGCTCTGACTTTTCCAGTGACTCCTGCATCCGGTCCCAGCCGGTCAACAGGTTCAACTGAAGAGGTCTCATGTGAAATTGGGCGAAGGGCACAGCATCGAAGCATGACCCCATTAGGCCCACCAGTCTCATCCCCAGACGGATCAATGGCCGCTGACAAGACAGTAAGGCCTGCACCTGCGACTGGAGGCCCAACACCGTCTGCTGTGGCAGGAATACCTTGACCTGAGAGGCGTCTATTGTCATGCCCAGGAAGGACCTCACAGTTGAGGGAGTGATAGAAGACTTTGGGTAATTTACTACCCAACCGAAATCCTCGAGAGTGGATAACACTGTCCGGGTGTCGCTCTCGGCCTGCTGAAGGGACTGAGCCGCAATCAGTAAATCGTCCAAATAGGGCAACACCTCCTCAGGATAGCCATGATGCCCACCAGCACCTTGGTGTAAACACGGGGGGCAGAGGATATCCTGAATGGCAGTGCCACAAACTGGTAATGCAGATCCTCCAGAGCAAACCTCAGGAACCTCTGATGCCCCTGGAATATCGGGATGTGCAGATAAGCACCCCTGATGCCCACCGTGTTCATGAAGTTGCCGGGTCGAAACAAGCTCACCGCAGACCGTAAGGTTTCCGTGCGGAAATGTCTGACTCTGACAAACCTGTTGAGACCCTTCAGGTCCAGGATAGGCCTCAACGTTCCGTCCTTCTTGGGAACCGTGAACAGATTGGAGTAGAAGCCTTGACCCTGTTCCTGACGAGGTACAGGACAAATCACACCTAACCGCAGGAGGTGTTGCACGGCCATTCTCAGGCCCTGTGCATTCAATGGGTACTGGGATATCCGAGACTGAAGAAATCTTGAGGGCGGCCTGACTGCCAGCTCTATTTTGTAACCGGAGGACACCACCGCCTGAATCCACCGAGACACACTGTCTCCAGATATGAGCAAATAGCAGAATCCGTCCCCCCACCCGGATGGGTGAGGGCGCCTCATCATGCCTGAGGGGACTTGGCAGGGGGCTTGGACTTGGCTCCCCAAGCGGGATTGGGTCGGCCGCGGGACCTACCTTTACCCCAGGTATCTGCGGCCACCTGAAAATGAAGAGCCTCTTCCTCCTCGAAAGCAGCGATAGGCAGATGAGCCCCGAAAGGGCCGAGCAGGCCTCTGTCTCTGAGGGAGTCTACCATCCTTGACCAGGAGGTCCAGACGCTCCCCGAACAACCTGTGCCCCATGAAGGGGATACTAGTAAGCGACTTTTTGGCCACGGCATCAGCCGAACATTGCTGCAACCAGAGCGAGCGGCGAAGTGCAATAAGCAGGGCCGAAATTCTGGCACCAAGCCAGACACCATCGTCCATGGCAGAGACAACAAAGGCAATGAGGTCCACGCAAGCCTTGAGGTCTTTAAAATCCTCCGCCCGCCTCTTAGCGCTGGCCTTCTTTCTAATGGCCAGGGAGACAATAGCCGTGGCACACACAGGCCAAAACAAGGCACCAGCAAAGGTAAAGGCATGACAGACCAGCTGATCCATGCGCTTGTCAGCTGGATCACGTAAGGAAGCGATATCAGGTGAAGGCATAATAGTAGTGTTGGACAACCCCGACACAGGGGCATCCACTTCGGGAGGACGAGACCAAAGCCGGACCAGCTCCTCAGGGAAGGGATACCGTCTATCCAGGCCCTTAGGCACCAACGGCAGTTTGGCCTTTCCCATTCCTTGAAAATCATATTAGAAAAATGGGCCTGCTCTGGAAAGACTCGCCTCTGTCTTTGTGTTTCAGGCATAAACAAATCACCCTGCTTCCTCTTAGCCGCTCTAGGAGGGACAATGTGTAAAGTCTCACACACTGAGGCAAGCAACTTCTCCGTATCATCAGGGAGCCACGCATCCTCATCCGAGGAGAAACCAGACAAACTGTCCTCGCCAGCAGAATAATCCGCAGTGGACCGTGAATCCTCTGGCAACTCGCCTTCCTCCACAGAACCCAAACCGTCAAAAAGATCATCATTATTATCCGAGTAAACGGGCTGGATGTGCCGTCTCTTACTCATGGCCTTCTTAGGAGCCGTTCGTGAGACCTGTCTCTCGAGACTGGCCACCCTGTATGCCAAATCAACATGGGACCCTCTGCTGGCTTCCCCTTAACTGGGGGCTGAGTGCAGCAGCGGGGGTTCTGGAGAGGCCGTAGGCAAAGAAGGGCTAGGGGCAGGAACGCCTGCCGATCATGCTCCAGAATGATGCTCCATGCGCATAATAGATAAAAATTGATCTTAGCAAGAGGGACTCAAGACACCGGCATAGTCAGCAGCGAACACCTGGAGGGGTCCCAGGCAGCATGGCAGGGGAGGCAGCAGCAAAATGGTGCAGAGGCAGCAGCGCGGCACGCTCCCCGAGGGCCGGGCCACACGGCAGTGATGCGGAAAGCGTCATCGTTCGGCCCCGCGAAAACGAGCACCCACCCCAAAATGGAGGAAGATGCCCCCGCATCCAAAATGCCACTGGGCGGCCCTAAGCGGGGCCCCCGTACAATACCGTGCGGCACGCCCGCACCTCCTCCGCCTGTCACAGAAGTTGCGGCCTTGGAACCGCCGAGCGGCGTCCCGTCCCCCCCCCCACAGCGTACCAGCCACAAGATGGAGGGCAGAGCGGAGCAGGATACATACTCGAGGGAGCGAGAGAGGTATGTATAAATGCGCAGAATAAAAGCAAAGCGACTGTCTCACCAAAAACACAAGACACATCAATAAAGCTTGTAGAGAAGGGAGGGTATGAAGCCAGTAGGCAATAAGTGGTCCCCCCCCCCATAGGCTCACCATCAGCCTATGGCCGATAACCCTTTAATCAGGGTCTGCGGCCCAGAGCCTAGCTCTGCCAAACGCCTGACCCTGGTGTTCTGCCTACCGTCAGAGTCCCGATCAGCCATGGCTGGGAGACAATAGTGAGTCCACCGGATCAATAATAATAGGGTCCGCATCGGCCGACAGGCTAGCAGGCCCCGCTCAGCTGCAAAAATCTAGGAGAGAGTATCCAACGATCTTCAGCAGCCAGACTGCAAGATGAACACTGGGAAATGATAGACACCTGCTTATATAGGGGTCCGGGAGGAGCGACCGCTTTTGATCTTGCAGTCGAGCGCCCCCTGGGGGCGGAATACCCACATGTTATTACTCTGGGACGACCTGGACTGGATATAGGGAAAATAAAATCTAGGCTCTTAAATTGAAGCAAGTGAGCCATGTAGCCTCATCTACTTACCTGAAGCATTGGCCGGGGCCTGTTCTACCAGCTCTGCCTGCTCGCTGGTTGGCATTGGCTTGGCTAATAGGGTATATCTGTAGAGCATCCATACCAATGCGTGGGTTAAACACCTGTAAGTGCAAGATGTAAAAAGAAAATGGGTCATACTGACACCAAATAGTGCATAATATGTAACAATTAAAAAATGACTGGTACTTGGGGGGGGGGGATGTGTGGAGCACTGATCTCCAGTACTTTGCCTGCCTATTTTCCTGTGGTGCTACTGAAAAAGCAAAGAAAGTTCCCACAGCTCTTCTGTACCACAAAGACCACTACCCCTTGCACCATCATGTGGGAAAGGAAAAAAAAAAAAAAAATTCTGTGAAACTCACCTGTAGTATTGTTTTTGAATACATCCAGTCCAGGTCGTCCCAATATCCTTACAGATGGGTGTTCGCCCCTAGGGGGCGCTTGACTGCAAGATCAAAGATGTAGCTCCTCCCGGGGCCCTATATAGGCAGCTGTCCCTCTATCATTCCCCAGTGGTTAAAAAGCAGTATTCACAAGTGGACAGGCCGGGAGGCCTAAGAAACCATGTTACTTCACATAGCTTCAGCTTGTACTCTCTCTAAGCAAAAGATTAGAACAAAACAATGTCCTATGAAAAGAAAATGGTTCATCACCATAACAGGCAAACAGGACGAAATGAACACTAGGGCGGGGTGGGACGACCTGGACTGGATGTATTCAAAAACAATTCTACAGGCGAGTTTCACAGAATTTTATTTTTCCCTACATCCAGTCCAGGTCGTCCCAATATCTTTACAGATGGGACATCCAAAAGCAGTGTCCAAATGGGCGGGATCCCCAGTGCGGAACAGCATGTAGTTCATTTCACTACCGCCTGAAGCACCTTTTGGCCAAAGACAGCATCAGCTGAGGCCCTGACATCCACCTTGTAAAACTTTGTAAAGGTATGAACAGAAGACCAAGTGGCGGCCTTACAAACTTGTTCCACCGATGCCTGGTGCTGAAAAGCCCAAGAGGCACCAATAGCTCTGGTAGAATGAGCTGTGATCCGAAAAGGGGGGTTCCTTCCCCCTGGCAGAATATGCCTGTACCACCGCCTGTCTGATCCACTTACTGAGAGTGGACTTGGCTGGTGGCAATTCAATCGCAGCCAGGTAATACTTTATGGCTCTGACCACATCCAAAGCATGGAGGGTCCGTTCCTTGGAAATAGCTGGTGCTGGACACAAGGAAGGTAAAACAACTTCCTCATTAAGGTGAAAGGGAGAAACGACCTTAGGCAAAAAATCAGGCTTAAAGCGAAAAACCACCTTATTCCTATGCAGCTCAAAGTAGGGTGGTTTCATACAAAGCGTGGCCAGCTCTGATACACGACACACCGAGGTGATCGCTACCAGAAAGACCACTTTGAGGGTCAACATAGACAATGCAGCATAGCACAATGGCTCGAAGGGAGGACCCTGAAGTGCAGATAGTACCAAGTTCAAGTCCCACACAGGAAATTCTGACTTACGCAGTGGCCGGACATGGGTAACTCCCTGGAAAAAAGTCTTGATAAACCTATGGTTGGCAATGGATCTCTAGAAAAAGATGGCCAAGGCCGAGACCTGACCCTTGAGGGTGCTCAGCTGGAGACCCAAGTCTAAGCCATGTGGTAAAAATTCCAGGATCCTAGCAACAGAAAATATGCAGCAGGGAAGACTCTTGATCTCGCACCAAGCAATATAGGCGCGCCAAACTCTGTAGTATATCATAGAAGAAGATTTCTTCCGTGCCTGAATCATTGTCCGCACAACCGTGGCCGACAACCTCTTCTTCGTCAGGATTGAGGTTTCAATAGCCAGGCCGTCAAAGCCAGCACCCGTAAATTGGGGTGCCGCAGCGACCCCTGTGTGAGAAGCCCTGGGTCGGCAGGCATGATGTAGTGATCTATTGACATCTGGACTATGTCTGCAAACCAACTCCTTCTCGCGAGCCACAAGGATGGTTGGTACCCCTTCCAGGGCTATCTTGCGCAGCACTCTGCCTAGGAGTGGAAACGGAGGGAATGCATATAATAATTTGAACTCCGTCCAAGGAATCGCCAGAGCATCCGTTGCAATGGCCAGAGGATCTCTTGAGAGGGAGACGAACCTTGGAAGCAAACAGATCCACGTCTGGCTGACTCCAGCAGAGACAGAGCGTGAAAGGTCTTGCTGCTGAGAGACTATTCCCCCAGGCACGAGGCACTTCTGCTTAGGGAGTCTGCCTCCTGGTTTTCCACCCTGGGGATGTAGACAGCCGAGATGCAGGGAACATTCTCCTCTGCCCAAGTCAGAATCTGAGTTACCTCCCTGAGGGATCTCTTGCTCCGAGTCCCACCCTGGTGGTTGACATAGGCAACAGCCACCTGATTGTCCGAGCAAACCTGGATCGCACAACCCCTAAATTGGGGAGTCAAGCGTAGAAGCATCGGATTGCTCTCAGCTCCAAGAGATTTATGGGTAAGCGGTTCTCCTGCGATCCCCACTGACCCTGGATCTTCTGAGTCTGCCAAACGCCTCCCCAGCCTGCCAGACTGGCATCCGTGGTAACTATCTCCCAATGGGGAGTCAGGAAGGACTTGCCTACCAGCAAGTTCCGAGAGTCCAACCACCACAAGAGGGACTGACTGGCCAGGGGGGACAGCGAAAAAGCTGTGTTCCAGGGACTCCTGAGTCCGATCCCAGCCGGTCAGCAGGTTCAATTGAAGAGGTCTCATGTGAAATTGGGCGAAGGGCACTGCCTCGAAGCAGGGCACCATTAGACCCACCAATCTCCCAGACATACCGACGGCTGCTGACAGGACAGCAAAGCATGCACCCGAGTCTGGAGACCCAAAACCTTCTGCTGTGGCAGGAAAACCTTGACCTGAGCGGTGTCTATCGTCATTCCCAGGAAGGATCTCACTGTCACGGGAGTGACAAAGGACTTGCGGTAATTGATTACCCAGCCCAAAGCCTCCAGGGTTGACAACACCGTCCGAGTATCACTCTCGGCTTGAAGGGACTGGGCCGCAATCAGCAAGTCGTCCAGAAAGGGTAACACACGAATGCCCTGGCTCCTCAGGATAGCCATGATGCCCACCAGCACCTTGGTGAACACACAGGGGGCTGAGGATATCCTGAATGGAAGTGCTACAAACTGGTAATGCTGATCCTCCAGAGCAAACCTCAGGAACCTCTGATGTCCCTGGAAAATCGGGATGTGCAGGTAAGCATCCCTGATGTCCACCGTGGTCATGAAGTCACCGGGCCGAAGCGATCTCACCGCCGACCATAATGTTTCCATGCAGAAATGTCTGACTCTTACATACCTGTTGAGACCCTTCAGGTCCAGGATCGGTCTTAGGGTTCCGTCCTTCTTGGGAACCGTAAACAGGTTGGAGTAAATCCCTGACCCTGTTCCTGCCGGGGTACAGGGCAAATCACACCTATCCGCAGGAGGTGTTGCCCAGCCAGTCTCAAAGCTTGAGCCTTTAGCGGGTTTCGGGATATCCTTGAAGGAGGAATTTTGTGGGCGGCCTGGCTACCAGCTCCATCTTGTAACCGGAGGACACTACCTCCTGAATCCCCCGATCCGAGACGTGCAGTCTCCAGATCTGAGCAAACAGCAGAAGCCGTCCCCCTACCCGGATGGGTAAGGGTGTCCCCTAATACATGAGAGGGCTTGGCGGGGGGCTTGGACTTAGCTCCCCAGGAGGGGTTGAGTCGACCACGGGACCTACCTCTGCCCCAGGTATCTCTGCAGCCACCTGGAAATGAAAAACCTCCTCGAAAGGAACGATAGGAAGAAGAGGGGTTTCGAAAGGACTGAGCAGGCTTCCTTCTCTGAGGGAGTCTACCATCCTTGACCAAAAGGTCCAGGCACTCCTCAAACAGCCTGCTCCCCACAAAAGGGAGACTCGTGAGAGACTTCTTGGCAGCCGCATCAGCAGACCACTGCCACAGCCAGAGTGAACGGCGGAGAGCAACAAGGGATCCAAGTCGGACCACATCATCCATGGAAGTAACAACAACAAAACCAATGAAATCTAAGCAGGCCTTAAGGTCCTTAAACTCCTCATCCCGCCTGCGAGCTTTAGCTCTAGCCACAAGGTGTCTCACCCTCCTTCTGTTGGCTAGTGAGACAATTGCCGAAGTGCACACAGGACGAAAGAGAGCACCAGCAAAGGTGAACGCATGACAGACCAGCTGGTCCATGCGCTTGTCTGCAGAGTCACGTAAGGAAGCATTGTCAGGTGACGGCATAACAGTAGTGTTGGACAGACCTGACACGGTAGGGTTCACCTCGGGGGGGTGAGACCATAACCGAACCACCTCATCAGGGAAGGGATACTACATATCCAGGCCCTTAGGGACCGACGGTAACTTGTTAGGCCTTTCCCATTCCTTAAGGATCACCCCGGCCCCCCCCCCCACGGTCTATTTCTGCCCGGCTCTTTTTTGTTTTATCCCCTAGTTAATGGTAGCCTCCCAGCTTAGGCTGTAGGCCGGGCAAGGGTAGATGGCACCTTCGGTGCCTAGGAGATTAGCTCCTCCGCTCGACCCCATATTATGGGGCATAGCGGTGATCCGGTTTGGTGATCCGGACGTGGGATGCCCCAGTTCTGATACTTCCCCTTAGGTTTTTCATCTGACTTTTACCATCCTTTAGGCATGTGTGGATGTTTCAGTGTGTGTGGTGTTTGAGGCAGGGACGGGTGGCCTGTGCGGCGTGGGCCCGTCTGCATCTGCCTTTTATTTTGTGCTTGGGGGCTTCCAGAGCCCCTGTGTGTTTAACTTGTGGGGACGGGTCAGGCGGGGGTTCCGCCGGCCCGCCGCCCGTCTTTTGTCCCTTTACCTCAGGGTTCTTGGTCAAGGGGGGCGGGGCCTGGCGGCGCGCTGCGCCGCCGGCTCGCCTGGGTGCTAGGGCGCCGAGGACCTTCGGCGCCCCGCTGGCTATTGTTTTTAGGCGGGCGGGACCGGGCGGCATGCTTGTGGCGCCCGCTGTTCACACGGCATCTTAGTGGGCGGGCCACGTCTGGCGGGTTAGGGAGGGGCGGGGCTATAGCGGTCCCGCGCTTCTGACGGGCCCGCCCCTCGTCTCCGTCTCTCGTTCATTCCCAGCTGCCGCCATCTCGCTTCGGGGACTCAGGTAGGCTGCGGTTTTGTGTCATTCAGGGTTCTGTTGTTATGCTGCCTGAACGCTAGTTTACAAAGAGCATTTCAGTTAAGGGGGCAGCTGTTGTCCTTCATGAGCACTAACGGCCGCATGTCTTTAGTTCTGGACATGGTCTGTGTCCCCCCCCCCCCCCCCCGTTGGGGGTGACGGCAGGGTGCTTCAGCCGGGCCTTGGGCATGCTGGCTGGAAGTGTCTTCCTTGTGTTTATATCTTTTTTTATATTATCTTGGCCCTGTAGTCTCTTGGTGTTTTAGCCTGACCCGCCTTGTTTTGTGTGCTGTGTTTTGTGTTTTTCTGTGTGCCTGGATTGACTGTTGCTTTTGTTTTCCAGATCCCGGGATTCCATCATACAGGGCTCTCCCGGTCTTATATACCTGGCTATTGGGGTTGGCTTATAGTCCCTTTTGCTAATTTCCCTGGTCGGAGCCATTAAAATAATTATATATATATAGATATATTTCTATTGAAATCCGAGAGGGGCATCCCGGGTCGCTTACTGCGTAATTCCCTGGGGTCTGCGAATACCATAAATTCACCATATGGAGGCTACCAAAGATACCGGAAATGGTCCTACGGGCCAGTCCAGGCTGTGCGGGGGCTGTGGGACTCCGCTCCCAGGGGATGAGGTCATTATTTGTATTCCATGTGCGCAGCGGAACATTGAGCGCCAGTCCGGCACCTCGGTGCCCGGGACTTCTTCGGCCGCGCCTTCTCCCTCCCCTCCTCACCTGTTCCGGACCCCATGTGACGTTGTCGTTGGGGGTGATTCGCAATCTGAGGTGTGTGCCCGGTTGGCCAGCCTCGAGAAAATGTTTTCCGCTGTGGTCGCTCAGAAGGCTACGGCTAAGCGGAAACACCTGTCTCCGCCCCCGCCGGACTCAGATGAGGAAGTTATTGGAGACCTGAATTGGTCAGATTGTCCCCTTGAAGAGGGGGAGCTTATTGAGGAGTTAGAGGATTCTGAAGGTCAGCAGTTGCTGGGCGCTGAGGGTGACCAGGCGGAGGGGCCCCTCCCTGATACACCTTCCATTCTGGCCCAAATGTTTGAGGTTTTGGATTTGGATCCTCCGGAAGCTGCTCCTCGGCCTAAGGGTCAGCTTTTTGGGGTGTCCAAGCCGCGCTTGGAGTTTCCCAGTCAACAGCACTTTGAGGATGTTGTTCTTAAGCAATGGGAGCAGCCTACGCGCCTCGTTGGGGTACCGCCTAGTTGGGATAAGAAGTATCCTTTTCCGGAGGGATTGTTGAAGCGTTGGTCTGTCCCTCCCGAGGTTGATGCTCCAGTCTTGGGACTGTCTATTACGGTGGTTGTACATTCTCCTGACACGACTTCTCTTAAGGACGGCGAGGATCGCCGGATTGATCAACTGGCCCGTCATGGGTTTGTCTGTGCGGGTTCGGTTTTGAGGCCTGTTTGTGCTTCGGCACTTTTGGTGTTGGCGGTGAGGTCTATTGTCAGGGATTTATGTGTGGACCTTAATCCTACTTGTGATGAGTTTCGGGCTCTTAAGCGTTGTGATTCCTTCTTGTCTTTTATTCTGGCTGCCCAGGATGATGCCATGTTGATGTGTGGCAGGGCTACTGCTCTGTTGGTGGCTATTCGTCGTTCAGTGTGGTTGAGGCAGTGGACGGCTGATTTTAATTCTAAAAGATCGCTCACGGCTCTTCCCTTTCTGGGTCTGAGGCTTTTCGGTGAAAAGCTGGATTCGGTTGCCAAGGGAGGTAAGTTACCTCAGCGCAAGAAATTTCGTCGTTCCTTTCGGGGGGCGGCATCCTTCAATCCGTCTTTTCGGGGAGCCAGAGCCGGCAGGGGTACGGCTTTCCCGGCCTCCAGGGGCGCCAGTTGGAATAGGTGTAGAGGCCGTGGCCGCCCCTTTCACGCCTGGGGCGCCAAGCCCAAGCCAGCTGCCAAGCCCGCTCAGCAATGAGGGGGCGCCCTCACCCGTACGGGTGGGGGGACGGTTGCGACTCTTCTCCCGGGTTTGGGACCAGGAGGTCTCGGACAAGTGGATCCGGGAGGTAGCGTCGGCCGGTTACAAGCTGGAGTTCGAGTCCCGCCCTCCTCCAAGGTTTTTCAGGTCTCGTGTCCCTTCAGATCCTTTGGCCGCGCAGGGGCTCCTGGGGGCGGTAAGGAATCTTCTGGAATTGGCAGTCATCTGCCCGGTCCCTCCTTCGGAGGTGGGGCGCGGGTATTATTCCAATCTCTTCACTGTACCCAAAAAGGATGGGTCGTTTCGTCCCATCCTGGATTTGAAGTTTCTCAACCGGTTTATCCGTCCCCGGAAGTTTCGCATGAAAACCCTTCGGTCTGCGATCGGTTCGCTTCGGCAGGGGGACTTTATGACGCCCATAGACATCAAGGATGCATACCTTCACATTCCGATCTTTCTTGCTCATCAGCGGTTTCTTCGCTTTGTGGTGGAGGATCGGCATTTCCAGTTTGTAGCTCTTCCATTCGGCCTCACTTCGGCTCCGAGAGTGTTCACCAAGGTGTTGGCGGGAGTGATGGCCCTGCTCAGAGCTCAGGGGATTCGCATTGTGCCTTATCTGGACGATCTTCTCATCATGGCGCCTTCCTTCAGTCAGGCGGAAGGGGACACCAGCATGGTGGTGTCTATGCTGGAGAGGTTCGGCTGGGTGATCAACTACCCCAAGTCCTCTCTGGTTCCGGCCAGGGTGGTGACATTTCTGGGGATGTCATTGGACTCTCAGCAGCACAGAGTTTTTCTTCCTCAGGCCAAGGTTCTTTTGATTCAGGAACTGGCTCAGCTTCTTCTTTCCAATCCTCGCCCGTCCATTCGGCTAGGGATGAGACTGGTGGGGTTGATGGTTGCCTCATTCGAGGCAGTTCCCTTCGTGCAGTTTCACACGAGGACGCTTCAGCTTCATCTTTTGGTGTCTTGGGATCGGCGACCGCGGTCGTTGGATCGGTCCTTCCGGATGTCTCCTCGGGTTCGGCAGTCTCTTCTGTGGTGGATGGTCTCGGACAATCTTCTGAAGGGCAGGTCATTTTTGACCCCGCTTTGGGAGACGGTCACCACAGACGCCAGTTTGTCAGGATGGGGAGGTTTCTGGAAGGATCTTCAGTTCCGGGGGCGGTGGGGCCCTCAGGAAGCTCACTTGCCCATCAATGTTCTGGAGTTGAGAGCCATCAGGTTGGTTCTGTCTCGCTTGACGCAGCATTTACAGGGTCTGCCGGTTCGGGTTCGGTCGGACAATCGGACGGCGGTTGCTTACATCAATCACCAAGGAGGGACTCGCAGTCTGGGTGCTCTCAGGGAGGTGTCTCTGATTCTAATTTGGGCAGAGACTCATGTTCCTTGCATCTCCGCAGTGTACATTCCGGGAGTGGAAAACACGGAGGCGGACTTTCTGAGCCGGTGTTCGTCCCGCCGGGGGGAATGGTCTCTCCACCCCCAGGTGTTTCGGTCGCTTTGCCTTCGGTGGGGGACGCCGGAGGTGGATCTGTTTGCCTCTCGTCACAATCACAAGCTTCCGACATTCGTGTCGCTTTCTCAGGATCCTCTGGCTCTGGCGGCGGATGCCATGGCCCTGAGCTGGAGGAACCTGGGGTTTCTTTATTTGTTTCCTCCGATTCCCATGCTGGGCAGGGTGCTGCAGGGGTTGGTTCTGGAAGAAGTTCCCGCCATTCTCGTGGCTCCAAGGTGGCCAAGGCGGGTGTGGTTCGCAGACATCGTTCGTCTGGCAGTGGATCAGTTCGATCTGCCTCTTCGGCCGGATCTGCTCACTCAGGGTCAGCTGTGTTACCCCAGTTTACCAACGTTGGCTTTGACGGCTTGGCTGCTGAAACCTCCATCTTGAAGGAGGAGGGTCTTTCGGATTCAGTCATTCGGACTCTTATTAGTGCTAGGAAGAGATCCTCTTCTTCCATCTATTATAGGGCTTGGAGATCTTTTATTGATTGGTGTGAGGCTAGATCTTTGCCCTGCCGGGTCTCTTCTATTTCTAGGATTTTGGAATTTCTTCAATCTTGGCTGGACTCTGGTCTTCAACTGAGTACTTTGACGGGGCAGGTTTCTGCTTTGTCTATCTTTTTTCAGAGGTCATTTGCTCTCCATCCGTTGGTCAAGACTTTTTTCCAGGGGGTTTCGCATCTGCGGCCTCCTAGGAAGCCTTTGCTCCCTGTTTGGGATTTGAATTTGGTTCTTTTCGCTCTTCAGGCTCCTCCTTTTGAGCCTTTGCAGGATATTGCCCTGTCTACTCTGACTCAGAAGGTTGCCTTCCTGGTGGCCATCACTTCGGTTCGGCGTGTTTCGGAGTTGGCAGCCTTGTCTATTCAGGCTCCTTATTTTGAGAAACATCAGGATAAGGTGGTTTTTCGTTTCAAACCAGACTTTCTTCCTAAGGTGGTCTCGGCGTTTCATCTTAATCAGGACATTGTTCTTCCCTCTCTGTGTCCCAAGCCTGGGAATGACAAGGAGAGGGCGTTGCATTGTTTGGATGTGGTGCGTTGTGTTAAGTGCTATTTGCGTACCACTTCTCCTTTTCGTAAGACTGATGCTTTTTTCATGGTGCCCTGTGGGCCTAGGAAGGGCTTGGCTCCGGCTAAGTCTTCCATTAGTAAATGGATTCGTCAGGCGATTGTTGGAGCCTACTCTGCCAAGGGGAAGGATCCCCCTTTTCGTGTTACTGCTCATTCTACTCGTGCGGTTGGAGCGTCCTGGGCTTTTCAGCACCAGGCTTCTGTTGAACAAGTATGTAAGGCTGCTACTTGGTCTTCGGTTCACACTTTTTCCAAGTTTTATAAGGTTGATGTGCGGGCCTCAGCGGATGCTGTTTTTGGCCGCAAGGTTCTGCAGGCTGCAGTGGTTTGAGTTCTGCTTCATTGCCTGGTTGGATACCCCCCCTTTTTTGGACACTGCTGTTGGATGTCCCATGTATAATGATTTAGTAACCTGAAGCGGGGTGTGTGACATACTTAGAATACCATTTTGTGATTACTCACCTGTAAAATGGGTATTATAAGTATGTCACACACCCCGCTTCACCCGCCCTTTTTGGTATCCTGGTTCTTTATATGGTGAAGCTTTTTTGTTATAGTTGAGGGTTACCGTTGGTTTTTTCCTGGTACCTTGTCTTATTGCTGTTTGAATTACTGGGGATTTTTTAGGAGGTACCAGGTATGTATAGACCGGGAGGGGCTTGTCTTTTTCTGGACTTCTCTGCAAGACTGCCACCTAGCGGTAGGTATAACCCATGTATAATGATTTAGTAACCTGAAGCGGGGTGTGTGACATACTTAGAATACCCATTTTACAGGTGAGTAATCACAAAATGGTATTATCATCCGGGAGCCATGAATCCTCGTCCGAGGAGGGACCCGAAATACTGTCATCGCCAGCAGAATAATCCACCGTGGAACGTGAATCTGGCAACTCACCTTCCTCCGCAGAGACCAAACCATCAAAAAGATCATCCTCCTCCAAGTAAATCGGCTCCAAATGCCGCTTCATACTCGAGGCTTTCTTAGGGGCCGTCAACGAGCTCTGTCTCTCGAGACCGGCCAGCCTTTGCGCAAAGTCAGTATGAGACCCCTAGCTGGGTCCGGAGAGGCAGATGGTAGTACAGGGCTAGGGTCAGGGACGACCGCCTGCTCATGGTCCAAAATAATGCCTCTGGCGCAAGTGGGACAAATAGTGCTGAATCCGCTTAGAGTATTCCTTCTGCACAAGGGGCAGAGCCTGTCCTGCCCACATGGGGCCCCCAGCTCACTATCCCCTGATGCCTCCATTATGGTGATTTAAAATAGCAAAATTCAATAAGGCTACAAGACTCTACTGGCCCAAGCCTAAAAAATGATCCCTCTTATTCAAAAGGGGGACCAGGAGGAACCACAACCCTCAATCTTAAGCCCACGCTCTATACAGGAGAAAGAGAGAGAGAGGGAGCCCAGGGTCAGCTTAGGCATAATGCAATAGACAATCAATGCAGCCAAAAAAGAGAGACTACGACACCGACAGAGGGATTCCGCAGCATCCGCAGCCAGAAGGCCCCAGCGTGATCCCCCAGCAGCAGAGATGCAGCAGCAATTTCCGCAGTGTCCAATCCTGGCCCCAAGCAGCAGAGCGCGCAGGCCAGCCACCTTCCAGAAGGATCCTAGGGGGGACCCCAATATGGCGGCGACGGTGCCCGAGGCCCACCGCACATAAAGTGCCATCACATGCTCCCCCCCCCCCCGTCACAGAGACAGCGCATCCGGCGATGCGGCAGGCCCGCAGGACGTGGCAGCCGAGGAGCCCACATCCCAGGTGGCTGACGAAACAGCGCTGGGAGGCGAGTGAGGCCAGAGCACTCCTCGCTGAGCCAGCGAGGAGCCAAGTTCAGAAGCACAGTTAATCAACACAGTAAATACACCACAAGTAACTCCAAAATAAAGCTCGTTAGCAGGGAGGGATACATACAATATATATAGTGGTTCCCCCTCAGGCTCACCATAAGCCTGTGGCTGGCTACCTTTTAGCATGAGGTCTGCGGCCCAGAGCCTAAGCTCTGCCGAGCACAAACAGACCCCAGCATTCACCCTACCGTCACGGATCCCGTAGCAGCCAGAGGCTGGGATGCAGGAGTGGATCAGGAGGGATCCATGAAAATAGAGTCCACAGCGGCCTACGGGCTAGGTGACCCCGCTCTGCTGCCAATATCTGAGTGAGTGCCGACGATCTGATGCAGCCAAGACTGCAAGATGAACAACTGGGGAATGATATAGGGACAGCTGACTTGATAGGAAGCCGGGAGGAGCTCTCTCTTTGATCTTGCAGTCAAGCGCCCCCTAGGGGCGAAAACCCATCTGTAAGGATACTGGGATGACCTGGAATGGATGTAGGGAAAAAAGGCTGTGAAAAGGACATTTCTATATACCCAGTTGAAGCCAAAGACTAACTTTTCCAACAATGGCTCCAAGACCATTAAGTTTAACCTGAAAATTAGACAGGTAAGACCAGTTCTCACTGACCGCTGTACTTGGACAAGGGCCCTGTACATAGGGACAAGTGACCATAATATAAGATCCCCAATAACCTGGAGCAGTGCAGCAAGGCACCCATGTTTGAACAGTAAAGGTAGGTGAAGAATTTGATATCTAACAGGAGTCTTAACTATGCATTAGACAAAGCTTCCTCACCTTTAATTTGCAATAGCCTGAATCTATAACAAACATGATGCCATCTACAGTCAGCGATGTTTCTGCAATGTTAGTGGCCACAATGCATTTTCTTACTCCATCTGGAGCCTGCCAAAAAATATAAACAAAAGAATTAGCGTTCAGATAACCGCACCTAATGCTCTTTCTAACATCTGATGACCTAGAGACCTGAAAAGAATGCAAATGTTAGTATCTATTGTGGATACAGCACAGTATCTACACCTTGTAGGAGACCCTCCCCCCACACACACACCCAGACAGCTATACTGCTCCTGTCCAGGATAGGCACTGAAAGCCTAAAAAAAATACAATTCTGTGAAACTCACCTGTAGAATTGTTTTTGAATATATCCAGTCCAGGTCGTCCCACAATACTCACATGTGGGTATTCCGCCACCAGGTAGCGCAGTCTACTGCAAGATCCAAAACTGTAGCTCCTCCCGGCCCCCTATAAAATGAAGTGTCTCACTAGAATCCCCAGTGGTCAAAAAGCAGTAAGAAAAGAGACAGGCCGGGAGGCCAAGAACTAGGTTACTTCACATAGCTTCAGCATGTACTCTCTCCAAAAAAAAAAAAAAAAAAACTTAAAGGACAACGGTCAAATATAAAAATGGTAATTAACAGGCAAACAAGAGATAATGAAACAAGGGCGGGGTAGGACAACCTGGACTGGATATATTCAAAAACAATTCTACAGGCGAGTTTGACAGAACACAGAAGGTCGTCCCACAATACATGTGGGACATCCAAAAACAGTGTCCATAAGGGCGGGAAACCCAGTGCGGAACAGCAAGTAGTTCAGTTCACTACCGCCTGAAGCACCTTTCGGCCAAAGACAGCATCAGCTGAGGCCCTGACGTCAACCTTGTAAAACTTGGTAAAGGTATGAACTGAAGACCAAGTGGCGGCCCTACAAACTTGTTCAACAGATGCCTGGTGCTGAAAAGTCCAAGAGGCACCAATAGCTCTGGTAGAATGAGCCGTGATCCGAAAAGGGGGTTACTTCCACCTGGCAGAATATGCTTGTACCAGCGCCTGTCTGATCCACTTATTAAAAGTGGACTAAGCAGGTGGCAAGCCCTTCCTAGAACCCTCTGTTAGGACAAAAAGCAAATCTGACTTCCTGAAGGGTTCTATTGCAGACAGGTAATACTTAACAGCCCTGACCACATCCAGAGCATGGAGGGTCCATTCCTTGGAATTAGCCAGAGCTGGACACAAGGAAGGTAGGACAACTTCCTCATTAAGGTGAAAGGGAGAAACGACCTTAGGTAAAAAAATCAGTTTTTTTTTACGAAAATCCACCTTATCCTTATGAAGTTCAAAATAGGGAGGCTTCATACAAAGCGCAGCCAGCTCCAACACACGACGTACAGAAGTTATTGCTACCAAGACGACCACCTTGAGGGTCAAAATAGGTAAGGCAGCATCGCACAAGGGTTCAAAAGGAGGCCCCTGGAGAACAGAAAGCACCAAATTCAGGTCTCACACCGGTAAAAAAGGCTTACGCGGTGGACGTACATGGGAAACACCCTGGAAGAAGGTCTTAATCTAGGATTGGCAAAAGATCTCTGGAAAAAAATAGCCAAAGCCGAGACCTGGCCCTTGAGGGTGCTCAGCTGGAGACCCAGATCCAAACCATGTTGCAAAAACTCTTCCGCGCCTGAATCATGGTCTGCACCACCGTGGCAGACAGCCCCTTCTCCGTCAGGATTGAGGTTTCAATAGCCAGGCCGTCAAAGCCAGCGTCTGTAAATTGGGGTGCCGCAGCGACCCTTGAGTTGGGCATGATGTAGCGATCGACTGACATCTGAACTATGTCCGCAAACCAACTCCTTCTCGGCCAACGAAGAGCCACCAGGATGGTTGGGACCCCTTCCTGGGCTATCTTGCGCAGCACTCGGCCCAGGAGTGGAAACGGAGGAAATGCATAAAGGAGCCTGAACTCCATCCAAGGAATTGCTAAAGCGTCTGTGGCAAATGCCAGCGGATCTCTTGACAGAGAAATTAACCTTGGGAGCTTGTGATTGTGTCTGGACACAAACAGGTCCACATCCGGCTGACCCCAGCGGAGACACAGAGCGTGAAAGATCTTGTTGCTGAGAGACCATACCCCCAGACGAGATGCCCCCTGCTCAGGGAGTCTGCCTCCTGGTTTTCTACCTCGGGGATGTAAACCGCCGAGATGCAGGGAACATTCTCCTCTGCCCAAGTCAGAATCTGAGTCACCTCCTTGAGGGCTCGCTTGCTCCGAGTTCCGCCCTGGTGATTAATGTAGGCGACAGCCGTCTGAGCGAACCTGTACCGAACACAGCCCTTTAGCTGGGAAGTCAATTGAAGCACCAACCAGATCGCTCTTAGCTCCAGGAGATTTATGGGCAAATGAATCTCCTGCGGACCCCACTGACCCTGGAACTTCTGCGTCTGGCAGACGCCTCCCCAGCCAGTCAAACTGGCATCCTTGGTAACCATCTCCCACCGGGGAGTTAGAAAAGACTTCGGCATCCGATCCCAGCCGGTCAGTAGGTTCAATTGAAGAGGTCTCATGTGGAACTGAGCGAAGGGCACTGCTTCCATCAGACCCACCAGTTGCATCCCTAAACGGATCGAGGGTCGTTGACAACACAGCAGGGCTTGCACCTGCGTCTGAAGCCCCACCACTTTCTGCTGTGGTAGAAACACCTTGACCTGAGAGGTGTCTATCGTCATGCCCAGGAAGGACTTCAACTGCGAGGGAGTGATCGAAGACTTGGGGTAGTTGATTACCCAACCAAACTCCTTTAGAGTGGATAACACCTTCCGTGTGTCGCTCTCGGCCTGCTGAAGGGACTGAGCCGCAATCAGTAAATCGTCCGGTTAAGGCAGCACACGAATGCCATGATTCCTCAGAATAGCCATGATGCCAGCCAGCACTTTGGTGAAAACCCGGGGGGCTGAGGAAATCCCGAATGGTAGAGCCACAAATTGATAATGCTGGTCCTCCAGAGCAAATCTCAGAAGCATCTGGTGTCCCTTGAATATCAGGCTGTGCAAATAGGCATCCCTGATGTCCACTGTGGTCATGAAGTCGCCGGGCCGAAGCGAGCTCACCGCTGACCGTAAGGTTTCCATGCGGAAATGCCGGATCTTCACAAACCTGTTGAGACCCTTCAAGGTCCAAGATAGGTCTTAACATTCCATCCTTCTTGGGAACTATGAACAGGTTGGAGTAAAACACCTGACCCTGCTCATGAAGAGGTACAGGGCAAATGACACCTAGTCGCAGGAGGTGCTGAACGGACATTCTCAGGCCATGTGCCATCACAGGATTCTGGGACATGCGAGACTGAAGAAACCTTCGGGGCGGCCTGACTGCCAGCTCTATTTCGTAACCGGAGGACACCACCTCCTGAATCCACCGATCCGAGACGTGCCGTCTCCAGACGTGAGCAAATAGCAGAAGACGTCCCCCCACCCGGATGGGTGAGGGCGCCTCCTCATGCCTGAGGGGCCTTGGCAGGGGGCTTGGATCGGCCACGGGACCTACCTCGTCCCCAGAAATCTCTGCGGCCACCTGAAAAGGAAGTGCCTCTTCCTCCACGAAAGGAGCGATAGGCAGAGGAACCCCGAAAGGGCCACGCAGGCTTCCGTCGCCCATCCTTAATCAGGAGGTCCAGACGCTCCCTGAATAACCTGTGCCCCAAGAAGGGGAAACCAGTGAGCGACTTCTTGGCCGCAGCATCGGCCAACCATTGCCACAACCAGAGAGCGACGGAGTGCAACAAGCAGGGCCAAAGCCCTAGCGCCAAGCCAGACACCATCGTCCATAGCGGAGACAACAAAGGCAATAAAATCCACGCAAGCTTTGAGGTCTTTATACTCCTCCGTCCACGAGACTTGGCAATATCTACAAGACGTCTCACCTTCTTTCTGATGGCTAAGGAGACAATTGCCCCAGCACCAGCAAACATGAATGCATGACAAGCCAGTTGATCCATAGTTAATGACTAAGTACAATTGTTAATTACACTCCCTTCTACCTACCGCCCCATAGCACCTCACATTTGGTTGGGAAAATGAGGCCAGCAGCAGGCGAGTATGTGTGATGTGTGTGGACTTGTGCGTGTGTATATGTTATAAGTTTCCCCTTATTAGAGGGTGTTGGAACTTAAAGTGGACCAACACCCACCGCTGATCGGCCCTGGGAATCTATAAGATTCCCGGGCCGATCAGCTCCCTCCCCGCGGGGCATCTGATATCGGGATGCCCCGCTGTGTGAAACCCACCCGGATGCCCACAAACCTTAACTTCTCCCGTTCCAACGGCGCATGCGCGGGTCGCCGCGCGGGCCAGCGCCGGCCGTTTGTGAATGGCCGGCGCCGGCCGTTTGTGAATGGCCGGCGCACTCCCTGTAAGAGGGACACGCGAGAGGCGGCGGCGGCCTCAGCTTGTCCGTCGGTGGTGAGGTAAGTTTTTTGGGGCTTTCTGGGGGGTTTCACAGTGGACCAACACCCAGGATAGTGAAAATCCTGGGTGTTGGTCCACTTTAATAGTAATGTTGTAATTGTTATTGTAGCTGTTATGGTTATTGCAGCTGTAATTGTAAGCTGTAAATGTAAGTTGTAAATTTGAAACATGCATAAATAAAAATGTATAAAAAAAAATATATACAATTCTGTGATTACTCACCTGTAGAATTGGTATTATGAGTATACAGTACATCCTGCTCCACAGATTACTTAGACGTGGGTATTACTCCGCCAGATGGCGCTGGACTGCAGAGACATCGAAAATAGGCTCCTCCCGGCCCCTCAAATACCCAGGGACCTCCCACAAATCCCCAGCATTGAAAAGCAGGTAACGAGAAGCCGGGAGAATTTACGACCCAAACTATTAACTATAACAATGATAACAATCACCATACAGGGGATCCAAGATAATGCAAATCAAGGGTGGGTTGGAGCAGGACGTACTGTATACTCATAATACCAATTCTACAGGTGAGTAATCACAGAATTGTATTATTCTTAGTATACAGTACGTCCTGCTCCACATAAGATTACTTACACGTGGGACATCCAATAGCAGTGTCCATAAAGTATGGTGGGATCCCCAAGAAAAGGTAACAGCAGACAGTTTAAACCCCTGCCGCCTGCAGAACCTTTCGGCCAAAAGCAGCATCAGCTGAGGCCCTAACATCAACCTTGTAAAACTTTGAAAAGGTATGAACAGTAGACCAAGAAGCAGCCTTGCAAACTTGTTCAACAGAAGCCTGGTGATGAAAAGCCCAAGAGGCACTAATAGCACGAGTGGAATGAGCAGTAAGGCGGAAAGGAGGATTCTTCCCCTTAGCAGAGTAGGCCTGAATCACAGCCTGACGGATCCATTTGCTGATAGTAGACTTGGCAGGAGCCAAACCCTTCCTAGGACCAGAAGGGACCACAAAAAGAGCATCAGTTTTCCTGAAAGGTGCAGTAGCCACCAGATAGTACTTCAGACACCTAACCACATCCAAAGAATGCAAAACCCTCTCCTTAGCGTTGCTAGGATTAGGGAACAATGAAGGAAGAACAATGTCCTGATTCAAGTGAAAGGCAGACACTACCTTAGGCAGAAAGTCAGGTTTAAAACGAAACACCTTGTCCTGGTGTCTCTCATAGTATGGGGGCTGAATGGAAAGCGCCGCCAACTCAGACACACGCCTAACAGAGGTGATAGCCACCAGAAATACAACCTTGAGCGTAAGAATGGCCAGGGCAGCATCCTGCACAGGTTCAAAGGGAGCACCCTGCAAGGCTGACAAAACCAAGTTCAAATCCCAAACAGGCACCATAGGCTAACGTGGAGGGCGCACATGAGTGACCCCCTGGAAAAAAGTCCTGATCAGAGGGTGCTGAGCAAAGGACTTCTGGAAGAAAATAGCCAGGGCAGAGACCTGACCCTTCAGAGTACCGAGTTGGAGTCCCATCTCCAACCCATGCTGCAGGAACTCCAGAATCCTGGGAATAGAGAACGCATGACACGGAAGGGACTTAGACTCACACCAGTCAATGTAGGCACGCCAAACCCTGTAATAAATGGAAGACGACAACTTCTTCCTCTCCTCTGCGAACTACAGTCTTCTTGGCCACCTGGGGGCCACCAGAATTGCTGGCACCCCTTCCAGAGAAATCTTGCGCAGAACCCTGCCCAACAGGGGGAATGGAGGGAAGACATACAGCAACTGAAAGTCCTGCCATGACATTGCTAGAGCATCCGCGGTCAAGGCCAGAGGGTCCTGGGACAGGGAGAAAAAGACTGGTAGCTTGTGATTGTGACGGGACACAAACAGATCCACATCTGGTTGGCCCCAACAATGACCCAGAGATTGAAACACCCTGCTGCATAGGGACCATTCTCCCTGGCGAGAGGTCCCCCTGCTCAGAGTCCGCCAGGTGATTTTCCACCCCCGGGATGTACACAGCTGATATGCAGGGTACATTGGCCTCCGCCCAAATCAGGATCAGAGACGCTTCCTGGAGGGTCCCCTTGCTCCGGGTCCCTCCCTGATGATTGATGTAGGCAACTGCCGTCTGGTTGTCCGAGCGCACCTGAACAGGCAGGCCCCGAAGGTGAGTAGTCAAGCGAGCCAGAACTAGCCTGATTGCTCGCAGTTCCAAGACATTGATAGGTGTGTGGGCCTCCTGAGGGTCCCACCTCCCCTGGAAACGCAGGGACTTCCAGAAACCCCCCCCCCCCCCAACCTGACAGACTGGCATCCGTGGTGACCGTCTTCCAGGGAGGGGTAATAAAGAATCTGCCCCCAACAGGTTCCTTGAGTCCATCCACCACAAGAGGGACCTCCTGACCCGAGGGGAGAGCACACAGACCCCGTCCAGGAACGCTGGGTCCTTGTCCCATACTGACAATAAGTGAAGTTGCAGAGGCCTCAAGTGGAACTGAGCATAAGGGACCGCTTCGAAGTATGCCACCATCAGGCCCACCAGCTGCATCCCCTGCCTGATGGAGGGATGAGGACAAGCTAGGAGGGACTGAGCCTGTGCAATCAGACTGTCAAACCTTCTGCTGAGGAAGGAAAATCCTTGCCTGAACTGTATCCAGATTCATTCCTAGGAATGGAGTTACCAAGGAAGGGGACAGTGAGGACTTGGGGTGGTTGATCACCCATCCAAATGACTCCAGAGTGGACACCACCAGCTGAGTATCCAACTCTGCCTGATGTAGAGATTGGGAAGTGATGAGAATGTCGTCCAGATAGGGAAGTACGCGGACGCGCGGAACCTTTGATGACCTGGGAATGCAGGAATAGGAAGGTAAGCATCTTTGATGTCCACAGAAGTCATGAAGTCCCCTTGGCGCAGGGAACTGATGGCAGAGTGCAGAGTTTCCATGCGAAAATGCCTGTCCCTGACAATTTTGTTGAGGATCTTTAAGTCCAGGATGGACCTGACTGAACCATCTTTTTTGGGTACTGTGAATAGGTTGGAATAAAAGCCCTTGCCTTTTTCTCTTAAGGGGACCTGGCAGATGAGCCCCTGCTCCAGGAGGCCTTGCATTGCTTGCACTAGCTCCTGAGCTGACACAGGGTCCTGAGGAATCCGGGATCTGATGAATCTTGGAGGGGGACAGGCAGCAAACTATCTTGTAACCGGAGGACCCTACCTCCTGAATCCACCGGTCTAAGACATGAAGCCTCCAGACGTGAGCAAAGTGCTGCAGCCGTCCCTCCACCCGGATGGGTGAGGGCGCCCCATCATGCCTGAGGGGGCTTGGGGGATGATTTTGCTTTGGGACCCCAGGGGGGGCCAGGACGCCCACGTCCTCTGCCCCTACCCCAGCAATCTCCCCGGGTCCCAGGAAAGGAAACCCCCTCCTCTGTCTGGCACCACGGTAAGGGGAGGAGAAGGAACCCTGACCCCGAAAGGGCCGAGATTGCCGCCTGCGCTGGGGTAACCTGCCTCCCTTAGCAAAAAGGTCCAGGCGGTCCCCAAACAGGCGTAGTCTGGTCAATGCGCCGGTCCTCAGCATCCCGCAGGGTAGTAGAGTCAGGGGAATGCATGACAGAGGTGTTAGATAGCCCTAGGACCGGGGCATCCACCTCGGGAGGGGATGACCAACACTGTACCACCTCAGCAGGAAAAGGATACTTCCTATCCCAACTTTTAGGAACCCCGGGAAGTTTACTGGGGTGCTCCCATTCCTTGAGCACAAGGTTATGGAAATGTGCCTGCTCGGGAAATTCCAAACGTGATTTTGCTGTATGGAAAAGCTCCCCCCTTTGCCTGGGAGCCGCAACAGGGGGAGAGATGGACAGGACCTCAAAAATCTGAGTCAGTAATCTGTCAGCGTCATCCGGGGCCCAGGGGTCAGAGCCAGAATCGTCATGACCCCTTGGCCTCTCATCAGATGAGCCTGAGTCAGAAAAAAGCTCCCCTTCATCAGACGGGGTATAGCCACAAAGATTCCAAAACTCCTCAGTTTCCATAGGGAAAACAGTGACATTAGGCGTTAAGTGCTGCTTTTTTGCAGGGGCCTTACGCGCCAAGGTATTAGCAATTAACTTCTCAACACTAGCCAGTCTAGAAGACACATCAGGCTGAGAATCCCCACTAGTATGCAACTCAGTAGGAGTGAGGTTTAAGCTTGGGGGAGTAGGCGAAGTGAAACGAGGTGCAGCCACTGGTAGGCCAGATTGCAATGCAAGCACCTGCTCAGCACAGGGTACACAGACCCGCGCCTTGTCAGCGTCAGCATGAGGCTGCCCACGCGCTACACACAGCCGGGCTTGTCCCGAAGGAACCCCGGTCACATTATCCTGGGATGCCTCCATATGGTGATTATAGCGGCACTATAGGCCGATAGGGAATAACGCTATACAGCAACCCCGGATGCCCAAATAACCCGCTAGGGAAGTGGGAGTATTACACAAGGCCTAACAAGTTATATAACTAATAGAGGGCCGGGAGAAGCCAAAGGGTTCGCCCAGCCTGAAAGACATAAGAGGAAGAGACCGTAAGCACACAGTAATGAAAAGTAGAAAATAAAGCCGCCCACGAGGGCACTTACGGACCGCGGTAAGTAGAGGTCCGTCGCGCATGGACCAACCAAGCAGGTTAAAGATGGCGTCGGTACACTTCGAGGGGAGAGCCGGTATCAGCGAATAAATTATAAAGTGTAAAACACAGAATGCATAGCATACACATTTACACCCCCCCCTTTTCCCCCGAAGGCTACAAGGAGAATGAGGGAGGACAGCGGCCACTTAAATAGGGCCCAACGATAGGCAGGGGCAAAGGGCAATAGTGCGGGAGGGGCATCCCATAGAGGCTCACCATAAGCCTGAACCACCTACCCTTTGGTGGGGGATTGCGGTGGAGCACCTAACAGCGGTGCTGCCTACCTACACCCGACCAGCGCAGCCAAGGCTGGGAGGCATATTACTAGTGGAACGGGTGAGAATAGTCCTACAAGGCCCCAGGCTAATAGCCCCGCTCACCTGCGAGTAGAGAGCCATTTCTCATCCTTCGCAGTCCAGACTGCAGAGAAATTCTGGGGATTTGTGGGAGGTCCCTGGGTATTTGAGGAGCCGGGAGGAGCATATTTTCGATGTCTCTGCAGTCCAGCACCATCTGGCGGAGTAATACCCACGTGTAAGTAATCTATGTGGAGCAGGACATACTGTATTCTAAGAATAAAGCCAGTTGATCCATACGTCTGTCAGCTGGATCGCGCAAGGAAGCAGTATCGGGTGACGGCATAACCGTAGTATTGGATAACCCCGACACGTATGAATCACTATCAGGGGGCCGCGACCAGAGGCAGACCAGCTCCTCCGGGAAGGGATACCACCTGTCCAGGCCCTTAGGCACCGAGCCTCTGTCTCTCAGGCCGGAATACATCACCCTGCTTCCTCTTAGCCGCTGTAGGAGGGACAATATGCAAATCTCAAACACAGAAGATAGCAACTTCTCCGTATCATCAGGAAGCCACATATCCTCGCCCGAGGAAGAACCAGGCTTGCTGTCATAGCCAACATGCATGATCCCCAGAGGAAAAGGAATCCTTAAACAACTCGCCTTCCTCCATAGAGCCCAGACCTCCAAAAAGATCATCATCATCAGCAAAATCCGAGTAACCGGGCTCGATGTGCCGCTTCTTACTAGTGGCCTTCCCAGGAGCCGTGCAAGATAACCGTCTCTCAAGGCTGGCCACCCGATATGCCAAATCAGCTTGTTACCCCCTGCTGGCTTCCCCCTCGCTGAGGGCTGAATGCAGTCGCGGGGGTGCTGCCAAGGCCGCAATCAATGGAGGGCTAGGGGCAGATACGTCCGCCCTATCATGCTCCAAAAATACGCTCCTGGCGCAAGTGACACAAACCGCGCTGAGTCCGCCCAGAGGGCTGGTACCGCACATGGACAGAGCTTCACCCGTCCAGATGGGAACCCTAGCTCACTATCCCCAGAAGCCTCCATTATGGTGATTAAGTGAATGTTATATAGGTTACAAGGCACAAACCTAAATATATCCCCAATTTTGAGATCGTTCTTAAGGGGAGAGGACGCGGAGAGAGAGGAGGGGGGGTGGGAGAGGTCGGAGACCGGGAGGAACCACAACCCTTAGATGACAAAGGGGCCCACCTAGAAGACACAAGCAGACAAGAAGCATGAGGATCCCACAACACATGCAGCCAGAAAGAGCATATGCAGATAAGAAGAGGGACTCACGGGACCACCAGCGATGGCGCGCTGGGGACAGCAGGCAGCATCAGGCAGTTGAAGATGGTGCCGGACAGCCAGCCTCATGCGATCCTCGAGGGGCGGGCCGCGTAACCGGGACGTAAAAAGCGCCATCACGCGGCCCGCCCCCGTTGCGGGGGACGTCAATTGACGTCTAGGCCACGCAAGTGTAACAGTGTACCTGCATTGCACTTGTGTTGCCATAACAATTATGATTTATGTTTTTCTTTTGAAAAATGTAATGCAAATGCATTACTAACGCACCAAAAGTGCAGCATATGCTTTAACACAATGCACCTCTGGCATACTTACGCCTGCTCTTAACACAACGGAGAGATGTGCGAAAAGAACTTTGTATCTACAAATTCACTTTGACAGTTATAAACATGGCCACTGGGCACAGCTGATTTAATGAAACCCTGACTTATTATGATAGCATCACCAGTCACTCACCTTCTGGAATATCTTGGCTTGTAAATCAGATGGTAACTGGGAGTATATGGGCAAAACAGCCAGAGGAGGGGCGCTCTCCAGTTCTTCTAACCTCTCAACAATCTGGTCCGAAGTCACCTGGGAAAAAAATCATGTATTAGCTTATCTTTAGTTCAGAAGAAGCCCGTAGACCCTGCCAGACAGGAACTCACCTCTATGTCCTCCTGACCAGGCATAAAGATCAGTATGTCTCCTGGAGCTCCAGACAGGTGGATCTGCAGCGCCTGTTTCACAGCAGCCTCCACGTAATCCTCCTGTGGGGTCTTTAGATTTTCAGAAAAAGTTAATTAAACATAAGTATGACGACAATTACCTAGTTTCATTAACCTATTAAAAATACCATTTTGTGATTACTCACCTGTAAAATGGGTATTACAAGTATGTCTCACACCCTGCTTCGGAAGTATTCATTACACGTGGGTTATGTCCAGTAGAGGGCGAACTTCTGCAGAGATGACTAGATAAAAAAGGAAGCCCCTCCCGGCCCATAAATACCTGGGACCTCCCACACATTCCCCAGTATAGTAAAGCAGTAAGAGGACCAGGAAGAGCAAATAAACTTTACCAATAAAAGGTGCACCATATAGAGGATCCAAGATACAACTCAGGATGGGGCGAAGCAGGGTGTGAGACATACTTGTAATACCCATTTTACAGGTGCGCAATCACAAAATGGTATTATTCCAAGTATGTCTCACACCCTGCTTCGGAGTATTCATTACACATGGGACATCCAATAGCAGTGTCCAAAAAGGGTGGTGATCCCAACAGGCAAAAGTGCACAAATTAAACCACTGCAGCTGGCAGAACTTTGCGGCCAAAAACAGCAGCCGCTAAGGCCCGCACATCAACCTTATAAAAACTTGGAAAAGGTATGAACAGAAGACCAAGTAGCAGCCGTACAAACTTGTTCAACAGAAGCCTGGTGCTAAAAAGCCCAGGAAGCCCCAACAGCACGAGAATAAAGAGCAGTAATCTGAAAGGGGAACCCTCCCCTTGTCAATATAGGCCCCAACAATGGCCAGACATATCCATTTACTAATGGTAGACTTGACGGCACCAAAACCTTCTTGGGCCCAGAGGGCACCACAAACAAGGCGTCCGTCCTACAGAAAAGAGAAGTAGCCACCAAAAAGTAGTTCACACAACAAACAATCATCCAAAGAGTGCAGGGACCTCTCCTTGTCATTGCTAGGCTTAGGACACAAGGAAGAGAGAACCACATCCTGAATGAGATGGAAAGCAGAGACCACTTTAGGTAGAAAATCCGGCTGAAAGCAGAAGACCACCTTGTCCTGGTGTCTCTCAAAGTAAGAGGCCTAAATAGACAGAGCCACCAACCCAGAAACACCTCGAACAGAGGTAATAGCCACCAAAAAGGCAATCTTTTGAGTAAGCATAGAAAATGCAATATACAAATCCCAAACAGGCACAAGGCTTTCGAGGGGGCCGCACATGAGTGACCCCCTGGAAAAAAGCTTTAACCAAAGGACGAAGAACAAAGGACCTTAGAAAAGACCACCAGGGCAGAGACCTGCCCTTTCAAGGTACAAAGCTGGAGCCCCAGGCCCAGACCATGTTGAAGAAAGTCCCAAATCCTAGGGATCAAAAACACCCTGCAAGGCAAGGCCCTAGCCTCACACCAATCAATATAGGACCCCAAGTCCTGTAGAAGATGTTAGAGGAAGATCGCTGCTAACCCTAACAAGTGTGTCTATGCTGTGATTCAAACCTTCTTCTATTAAGATGGAGGATGTTTCAGCAGCCACGCCGTCAAAGCCAGCGTTTGTAAATTGTGGTACGAACCAAACCAGTCTTGGCCACCCTGGGGCCACCAGAATTGCTGGCGCACCACCTTGCCCACCATGGAGAAGGGGGGAAACAGGTACAGGAACCCCAGATCCCTCCCAGCAAGAGACATGGCGTCCACTGCCAGGGCCAGAGGAACCTGAGACAGAGACACAAACGTTGGGAGCTTGTGATTGCGACGTGAGGCAAAGAGATCCACCTCCGGAGTCCCCCACTTGCGACAGAGGGACCGGAATACTTTGTGGTTGAGATATCATTCCCCTCGGCGAGAGGATCCCCTGCTCAGGGAGTCCGCCTCCGTGTTTTCCACTCCCAGTATGAATACCGCTGAGATGCATGGAACGTTGCTCTCCGCCCATGCAAGAATCAGAGAAACTTCCCTGAGGGCACTCCTGCTTAGTGATTGATGTAAGTGACCGCAGTTCGATTGTCTGATCGAACCTGAACCGGTAAGCCCTGTAAGTGATGTGTCAAGCATGAGAGAACCAACCGAATAGCTATGAGCTCCAAGACATTGAAGGGGGTGTGAGCCTCCAGCGGACCGCACAGCCCCTGGAAATGAAAATCTGTCCAGAAACCTCCCCAGCCCGACAGACTGGCATCCATGGTAACCATCTCCGAACAAGGGGCCAGAAAAGATCTGCCCCTCATCAGATTGCTTGGTTCCAGCCACCACTGAAGGGACTGCCGAACCCTGGGAGACAACAGAAAGGACTGATCCAAGTACCGGGGACATCTATCCCCGTTCAGCAATAGATGGAGTTGGAGCGACCTCATGTGAAACTGAGCAAAGGGGACTGCCTCAAATGAAGCCACCATCAATCCTACCAGTTTCATCCCTAGCCGGATAGAGGGGCGAGGATTGGCCAGGAGAATACGTATCAGATCCTGAACCCTCTGCACCTTTGGGTGAGGTAGGAACACTCTGGCCTGACTGGTATCCAGAGAGAGAAGACTTGGGGTGGTTGATCACCCAACCGAACCTTTCCAGCGTCGTCACCACCCTGGAGTCCAGCTCCGCCTGACATAGGGAAGAAGCAGTAATGAGTAGGTCGTCCAGATACGTCACAATGCGAATGCCCTGGGCTCTGAGAAGGGCCATTTTGCCCGCCAGCACCTCGGTGAACACCCTTGGTACCGAAGTCAACCCGAAAGGGAGGGCCACAAACTAAAAATGCTGATCTCCCACTACAAACCTGATAAATCTCTGGTGTGCTGGGTAGATTGGTACATGAAGGTAAACATCCTTGATGACTATAGATGTCACGAAATCCCCCTGACAGAGCAGAGTCTCCATGCGGAACTTCTTGGTTCCGATGAACCTGTTGAGAAGCTTCAAGTCCAGAATGGTTCTGACGGATCCATCCTTTTTGGGAACCGTGAAGAGGTTGGAATAATAGCACCGGCCTCTGCCTGAGAAAAGCACCGGCATATGACCTCCATGTCCAGGAGATTTTGCACTGCCAACATGAGCCCCTTGCGAAGCCCGGGGGTCCGAGGGAACCCGAGAACTGAGGAATCTGGAAAGAGGCCAGTACTCTAACACCAGCTTGTACCCGGAAGAGACCACTTCCAAGATCCACTTGTCTGTGACCTCCCAGGCCCAGGCCTGGAAAAAAGTGCCACAGCCGTCCCCCTACCCGCAAAGGTGAGGGCGCCCCCTCATTGCTGAGCTGGCTCGGCAGCAGATTTGGGTTTAGAACCCAAGGAAGCCCCGGGTCGGGCACAATCTCCTCTGAATGCAGTGAAAAACGTTCCCCTGCTCGTCCGAGAGTCACGAAGGAGGGGTTAAATGAGTCTGAACCCCGAAAAGGGCCGGTGCTGCTTCTAGTGTAGAGGTAACTTACCTCCTTGGACAATAGAGACTAATCGAGCAACCAAACAGGCGCAGACCCGCGAAGCGAAGCCCTGTGAGCGCCAACTTAGCAGCGAAATAGGCCGCCCACTAGCGCAACCAGCCCAATCGGCGTACAGCCACCGGCAATGCCGAGGTCCTGTTACACATACGGATGGCATCATCCAAGGCGGACAAGCCAAAGGCAAGAAACATCTCACAATGAGTCAAGTCTGTAAACTCCTCACTGTAAGGAATCAATAGGAAACCATCCAAAGGGCCCTAAATAAAAACTCTAGTAGCCACGGCCATGAGAACGGAAGCACAAACCGGGCGCAAGACCAAACCAACACAAGCAAAGGCATGCGAAGCCCTTAGGTAGAGACTACGATCCCCACTGTCCTTCAAGGTCGCGGGATCTGGGGGGGGCCCCACTAGCAAACATACATGCTGCACGTAAAGAATATACAAGGGCCTAATGTACATAATCTAAAGATATACATATACACAACTGTATACACCCATATATACATATTCTTGTTTTTTAGACATATATATTCCCCTGTATATATATATATACCTATATGCGCACATACATGGCCATACACATATAATAAATCCATGACCGTCCAATAGGAATATGGCAGGAAGCCAAAAAGGCGTCCTCATACGTGTGCAAAAAATACCATTTTGTGAATACTCACCTGTAAAATGGGTATTATAAGTATGTCATACACCCCGCTTCAAGACATTCATTACATGTGGGTATACTGACCTGTAGATGGCGATCTTGCAGAGATAACAAAAAAAGGTAAGACCCTCCCGGCCCAAAAATACCTGAGACCTCCCACTCATTCCCCAGTATAAAGATAGCAGTAAGATCAAGGGACCAGGAAAGCCAATTAAAACTAACAAAGGTTCACCATATAAAGGATCCAGAATACAAAAGGGCAGGGTGAAGCGGGGTGTGTGACATACTTATAATACCCATTTTACAGGTGAGTATTCACAAAATGGTATTATTCTAAGTATGTCACACACCCCGCTTCAAGACATTCATTACATGTGGGACATCCAATAGCAGTGTCCATAAAGGGCGGGGATCCAAAAAACAAGGCAGCAATGCACAAACTACTGCAGCTTGCAGAAGTTTGCGGCCAAAAAAAGCATCCGCTGAGGCCCGAACATCAACCTTGTACAACTTGGAAAAAGTGTGAACCGAAGACCAAGTAGCAGCCTTAGAAACCTGCTCAACAGAAGCCTGGTGCTGGAAAGCCCAGGACGCCCCAACAGCACGAGTAGAATGAGCAGTAACACGAAAAGGGGGAACCTTCCCCTTGGCAGAATAGGCCCCAACAATGGCCTGGCGAATCCATTTACTAATGGAAGACTTGGCGGGAGCCAAACCTTTCCTAGGCCCAGAGGGCACCACAAAAAGGGCGTCAGTCCTACGAAAAGAGGAAGTAGCCACCAAATAGTACTTCACACAGCAAACCACATCCAAAGAATGCAAAATCCTCTCCTTGTCATTGCTAGGCTTAGGACACAAGGAGGGTAGAACAATGTCCTGATTAAGATGAAAAGCAGAGACCACCTTAGGAAGGAAACCTGTCTTGAAGCGGAAAAATACCATTTTGTGAGTACTCACCTGAAAAATGGATATTGTTGGTGTGCCACACACCCCGCTTCACTTCTTAAATATTCATTACTTCATGGGTTAATCCACCGCAGGTGACGTAGTGCAGAGAGGAAGTCTTGTAACGAGCCCCCTTCCGGCCCATATATACCTGGTACCTCCCTTCAATCACCAGTATAATCAAAAAGCAGTAATACAAGGTACCAGTATTCCACCAGTAACCTCAAAATCAAATTTGATATAAAAAGGCTTCACCATATAAAGGCTTCGGTAATACCGAAAAGGGCGGGTGTGAAGCGGGGTGTGTGGCACACCAACAATATCCATTTTTCAGGTGAGTGCTCACAAAATGGTATTATTCTTGGTGTGCCACACACCCCGCTTCACTTCTTAAATATTCATTACTTCATGGGACATCCAAAAGCAGTGTCCACAAGGGCTGGGCAACTCAAGGCCAGGTGAAGCATAACTTAAACGACTGCAGTCTGCAGAACTTTGCGGCCGAAAACAGCATCCGCTGAGGCCCGCACAACAACTTTGTAAAACTTAGAAAAAGTGTGAACAGAAGACCAAGTGGCGGCCTTACAAACCTGTTCAACAGAAGCTTGGTGCTGAAATGCCCAAGACGCCCCAATGGCGCGAGTAGAATGAGCAGTGATACGAAAAGGGGGAACTTTCCCCTTCGCAGAATAGGCCGCAGTAACGGCCTGACGTATCCACTTGTTAATGGCAGATTTGGCTGGTGCCAAACCCTTCTTAGGCCCATGGGGCACAACAAAAAAGGAATCCGTCCTACGAAAAGGAGACGTGATAATCAAGTAGTACTTAACACAACGTACTACATCCAAACAATGCAAAACCCTCTATTTGTCATTCTTAGGATTAGGACACAAGGAGGGAAGAACAATATCTTGGTTCAAATGAAAAGCAGAAACAACCTTAGGAAGAAAGTCTGGCTTGAACCGAAGGACCACTTTATCCTGATGCCTCTCAAAGTAAGGCGCCTGGATAGACAAGGCCGCCAACTCTGACACGCCGGACCGAAGTGATCGCTACCAAGAAGACAATCTTCTGAGTCAGGGTAGACAAAGCAATATCTCGCAAAGGCCCAAAAGGAGGCGCCTGAAGAGCAGAAAGAACCAAATTCAAAACCCAAACAGGGAGTAATGGTTTCCTGGGAGGCCGCACATGCGTAGCCCCCTGGAAAAATTTTTTTAACTAAAGGTTCAAGCGCAACACTCTTCTGAAAGAAAAAGATAGATAAGGCAGAGACCTGCCCTTTCAACGTACTTTAATTTAATTTAGTTAAAATACAAACACAAAAGTTTGTTATAGAAGAATATCCTTGGTGCTTGCCATGCTACCAATCCAATTCCCCATTGAATTCCACAATGCAAATGTAATCATCATTGTACTACAAAAATTTTTTTTTTTTTTTTTTTTTTCACAGTTGTCAACTGTCTTACTTGCCAATGCGCAGGTTATTACTAACACAATAGAACATATTGTACATTACAGACAATTAAACTTGCTCAATGATTCACTTGCCCAAATCATAGCGGTGAGTAATATCATGTAATAAGCGGTAAACTAGTTTCACCCCCACTAGGGGGCTTCTTCAGTACCAAACCGCACTTAAGGGCACTTGATCAGCCCATCCAGGCCCGTTAGATTATTACCAAAAGCCTCATGTCCAGGTGCACAATCCCAAAATTGATGCTGGATGGACAGGTTTAGATATCCCAAGTTAGTTAGTGCTCCGTTCGCCAATTATGAAGGAACGGCGTCTGCCCTATGTTGAGAGGTTCCCTATTCCTCAATGATAAGGGAAGCAGAAATACAGGCTTGGGGTCCGCTCTCTCAGCTCAGATGTAATCCGCTGGTCTGCCTGGTAACCATCCAGGGCAGATCTAAAGGAGCCCGCCCAGCAATACACGTCCGTGCATGTTGTGCTGTATGCTTGACCCGGATACTTAGCTGGAGACCAGAGTCCAGCCCTGATTGTAAAACCTGGAGAGCGAAAAGACCCTACAAGGAAAAATCTTATCTCACACCAAGCAATATAGGCTTTCCAAGTCCTATAGTAGGTGATGGAAGAAGACCTCTTCCGGGCACTGACCAGAGTCTTAAATGACTGAATCAGAAAGACCCTCCTCCTTCAGGATGGAGGTTTCAGCAGCCAGGTCATCAAACCCAGCGCTGGTAAATTGGGGTAACACAATTGACCCTGAGTGAGCGGATCGGGCCGAATAGGCAGAACGAACTGGTCCACTGCCAGCCGAACGATATCTGTGAACCTCACTCGTCTTGGCCACCTTGGGGCCACGAGAACAGCGTACACCCTTTCCAGAGCCAACTTCTGAAGAACCCTGCCCAGCATGGGTATCGGAGGAAAACAGGTATAGAAATCCCAGAACTCCCCAGCTCAGGGACATGGCGTCCACTGCCAGAGCCAGAGGATCCTGGGAGAGCGACACGAAGTTCGGGAACCTGTGATAGTGATGAGGGGCCAACAGGTCCACCTCCGGGATCTCCCATTGGAGACACAGTAAGCGAACCACCCGAGGAAGGAGAGCCTATTCTTCCAGATGGGGAGAGCTCTTGCTCAACCGGCCCACTACCTGTTTCATCACCACTGGAATGTGAACCGCCGAGAGACAGGGAACATGGAACACTGCCCATGTCCGGACCAGGGACACCACTCTGAGAGTACTCAGACTGCGCGTCCTTCCCTGAAGACCAACGTAAGCAACCGCTGATCGATTGTCTGAACACATCTGGACCAAAAGGCCCAGAACGTACTGAGTCAGGAGAGCAAGCACCTGACGGATGGTTCTCAGATTCAGAATATTGATGGGACAGTGGGGCCTTTAAGCTCTCCACTGCCCCTGAGACCGCGGCTCCTTCCAGAATCTGCCCCATCCCGACAGACTGGCGTCCGTGGTGACAATTTTCCAAAAGGGGGGTCAGGAAAAGCCTGCCCTACACAAGATTGGTCGAGACCAAACACCACAGGAGGGACTGCCGTACACGGGAGGACAACTGGAAGGACTGATCCAGCGACTGAGGTTGCTGGTCTTAACACGCTAACAGAAATAGCTGAAGCGTTCTCGTGTGAATTTGGCAAAAGAAAGACACACTCTGTCTTGATGAGAGTTCAGGCCAGGATGAACCGACCCATGAACGGACCGTGAAGGAGGGTGAGACTCGAATTCCAGGCCGTAACCGGGCGATACTACCTCCTGGATCCATCTGCCTGGAACCACTTGGTTCCAATGGTAGAAGTGTCGCAATAGTCCCCCCACCCGCACGGGTGAGGGCAGCCCCTCAATGCTGAGTGAGCTTATCAGCAGGTTTTTGGGCTTGGTGCCCCAGGACTGAGTGGGCCGGCCACGGCCCCTCCCCGAGTCCAACCTGCGCCACAGGTAGCGGGAAAGGACGCACCCCTGCCCGCTCTGAATCCTCGAAAGGAAGGCCTACCGGAACTTGTCCCCCTGAAGGGACCACAGGGCCTCTTGCATTGTGGCATCTTACCACCCTTTGCGACAGAATCAATTTTCTCCTCAAACAGACGCAATCCCAAAAAGGGGAGAGCTGTGAGCACCCTTTTTGGAAGCCGTGTCCGCTGACCACTGATGCAGCCATACTGACCTGCGAATAGCCACCAGCATAGCTGCCGCCCTGCTACTCATAATCAGCGCATGGTCCTGAGCAGCCAGGACATAAGCCACAAAAGATTCACACTGCTTAAGCGCAGTGAACTGTTTGCAAGCGGGATTAAGATCCTCATATAGCCCTTGAATTAAGGATTTAATTGCCAATAGCAGAAGGGCTGAAGCACATACCGGGCGCAACGCTGACCTGGAATAGATTAAAACCAAGTCGAGCGTATTTGGTCAATTCGACGATCTTCCCCATCTTTGGGGACAGTGGTCTCAGCAGATTGTACCATAGCCGAGCTGGAGAGCCCTAGTACAGGGGTATCCCCAGGCGGTCTCCCATCCAAGTACTGACCAGGCCCGTCACTGCTTAGCTTCCAAGATCAGACGAGACTGGGCGCATTCAGGGTGGTGTGGCCGTAGGCCTCAATAAATGTAATTAGCATATGCCCCCTTGTGCTCTTATAGTCAACAAAACATAAGCACAATGGCCAACTGGAAGGAATTCCAGATAACCGCGTGGGATGTTCCCATTCCTTAAGAACCACCCTCTCAAAGAGGTGTTGTCTGGGGAAAAACCAAACGCGGCTGAGGCTCTTTAAACAACCAACCCCTGGCGGGGCGGGCGCCTCAGGCATATCTAAACTCAAAATTTTAAACATTTGAGCCAGAATAGAGGGGGTGTCCAAAACAACCCCCTCTGACCAATCGCCAATCTCATCAGCCACAAGCTGACCTGTCGGCTCATCTGACTCAGACGGGAATTCATCCTCGTCCGGGCATCCATCGGACCATTCCACAGGTACACAAAACTGGTCCTGTGGAGCCGAAGGTACCGGAGTCAGGTGCCTTCGTTTTGCAGCGACCTTTAACGCTGCTTTAACGGGCATTACTTTCCGGGGGCTGGGCTGTGCTGCCACCTCGGAATGCGAATCCCCACTTTGACAGTGTCATGCGGGGTCCGGAAATAGGGAGGGAGAGGTAGGAGAAGATGAAGGATGCGATGGCCCCGCAGCCGAAGCAACGGACTGGCGCGCAATAGTCTGTTTTGCACAAGGGATGCAAATAAAGACATCATCAGCTGGGAGTGGAACCCTATAACCTACACACCCCCCAAACGGCTCACAGAACCGTTTCCGGAAATTACGGAAGCCTCAATATGGTGATTTATGGTATTCGCAATACTGGGACTTTTAAGGCACAAGCCAACCCGGGATGCCCCCTTATTAGTAATGTCCCGGAAGGGAGGATTTTTTTTTTTTTTTTTTTTTTTAATTTTTTAATTTTTTTATTTTTTTTTTTTTTTTTTAAGTTAAGTTAAGGTCCCCTTTAAAGAACTATATATATATATATTTATATATAGTCTATGTATATATACATTCACAAAGATATCCCAATAATTAGCCAGGCACATAGAGCCAGAGGGCCACCATAAGCAGGGATCCCAGGATCTGCAAGGAAAAACCATCAGATCCTCACATGTGTATAAACAAACATAAGCATGGCACCAAAGTGCCCTTAAATCATGCCCCCTTAATACAGAGTGACTCCCCACTGTATTACTGCAAGGAATGCATTCCCCATTTAACGGCCCCAACGGGAGGGGCCGCTTACCTGGACAGCGAAGGCAGCAGCCGGAACAAGACTGCAGCCAGCAGCCAGCACGGAAGACAAAGTGCGGCCGTGCGCCCATGCGATTTCCTGCATTAAAGGAAGCAAAACGCTGGGCCCGCCGCAGACGCCGCATGACGTCGGCGCCGCGCGTCAGCGAGCCCGCCCCCCCCCTACGCCGATCAGCTGGAATCACTTACAGCTGGGCCACAACACGTGCGCCCAGGCGGCGGAGGGGGGAGGGTAAAAACCGCATGGTGGTGTACAATGCAAACATGGATGCCAGGCGAGGAGAGGGGAGAGAGAGGGAGGGGAGAGGGGGCCACAAAGCAACAAACTGCAAGAGAAGTGGCCAGCCTTTACCCAGCGCAGCCTGCCCTTAAAGCAGACCCAAAAAAAAATACACATGCTACAGTGAATGCATAAACATGACACATATGTTAACATGCAGTGATACAAGTGAAACACACAAACTAAAGCACACCCTCATACACCCCCCCCCCCCCCCCCAGTGAAGGGAGAAGGGACCGAAACGGGAGAGTAAGGGGCTACGGGGACCCTCGGGACAGGGGCATCCCATTTCCGGATCACCATGCCGGATCGCCGCATAGCCCCATGCATGAGGACGAGCGGTAGGAGATAAGCTCCTAGGCACTTAAAGTGCCATCTACCATTTGCCCGGCGAGCAGCCAAGGCTGGGAGGCTTCCATTTCACCATAAAGGTATACAACTCAAACCGGGCAGAAATAGACCAAAAGGGGGGTGGCGGGGTAAGAATACCCCGGCCTACCTGTAAGCAGGAGACTTCCAACCTCTGACTTGTCAGCAAGCAGAGAGAAAAAATACTGGTGATTGAAGGGAGGTACCAGGTATATATGGGCCGGAAGGGGGCTCGTTACAAGACTTCCTCTCTGCACTACGTCACCTGCGGTGGATTAACCCATGAAGTAATGAATATTTAAGAAGTGAAGCGGGGTGTGTGGCACACCAAGAATACAACCTTGTCCTGATGCCTCTCAAAGTAAGGGGCCTTAGTGGACAAGGCCGCCAACTCCGACACACGCCGAACGGAAGTGATGGCAACCAGAAAAACAACCTTACGAGTAAGCGTAGAGAGTGCAATATCCTGCAAAGGTACAAAAGGAGGACCCTGCAAGGCCGAAAACCAAATTAAAATCCCAAACTGGAAGCAAAGGCTTCCTAGGAGGCCGCACATGCGTAACCCCCTGGAAAAAAGTCTTTACCAGAGGATGAAGAGCAAAAGACTTTTGAAAGAAAACCGCCAGGGCAGAAACATGCCCTTTCAGCGTACTAAGCTGCAAACCTAGGTCCAGACCATGTTGCAGAAATTCCCAAACCCTAGGGATAGAAAACACCCTGCAAGGCAAGGCCTGGACCTCACACCAATCAATATAAGACCTCCAAATCCTATAGTAGATGGCAGAGGAAGACTTCTTTCTAGCCCTAACCAGAGTCTGAATGACAGCATCAGAAAGACCTTCCTCCCTCAAGATGGAGGTTTCAGTAGCCACGCCGTCAAAGCCAGCGTTGGTAAATTGGGGTAGAGCAGTGGACCCTGAGTGAGCAGATCCGGCAGAAGGGGCAGATCTAGCTGATCCTCTGCCAACCTTACCACGTCTGCAAACCAAACCTGTCTTGGCCACCTTGGAGCCACCAGGATTGCTGACACGCCCTCTAGGGCCAGCTTGCGCACCGCTTTGCCCACCATGGGAAACGGAGGGAACAGGTACAGAAACCCCAGATCCCTCCAGTTCAGAGACATGGCATCCGCTGCCAGAGCCAGCGGATCCCGCGAGAGAGGCACAAATGCCGGAAGCTTGTGATGTGACGAGAGGCAAAGAGGTCCACCTCCGGAGTCCCCCACCGGTGGCAAAGCGACCGAAACACCTTGGGGCTGAGCGACCATTCCTCCCGGCGAGATGAGCACCTGCTCAGGGAGACCACCTCCGTGTTCTCCACTCCCGGGATGTACACCGCCGAGATGCATGGGACATTGCTCTCTGCCCAAGCCAGGATCAAAGACACTTCCCTGAGGGCACGCCTGCTGCGAGTCCCTCCCTGGTGATTTATGTAGGCGACCGCCGTCCGATTGTCCGACCGAACTTGAACCGGAAGTCCCTGCAACTGATGAGTCAAGTGAGCCAGAACCAACCTGATGGCTCTCAACTCTAGAACATTGATGGGATTGTGGGCCGCCTGAGGCCCCCACAGTCCCTGAAACTGAAGATCCTTCCAAAATCCCCCCCCCCCAACCAGACAGGCTGGCATCCGTGGCGACCGTCTCCCACCGAGGAGTCAGGAATGACCTGCCCCTCATCAGATTGCTTGGTTTCAGCCACCACCGAAGGGAATGCCGTACCCGGGGAGACATCAGAAAGGACTGATCCAATGACAGCGGGGACCCGTCCCAGGCCGCCAAGAGATGGAGCTGGAGCGTCCTTGTGTGAAACTGGGCAAAGGGAACCGCCTCAAACGATGCCACCATCAATCCCACCAGTCGCATCCCCAGCCGGATGGACGGGCGGGGAATAGATAGGAGACGCTGAGTCAATTCCTGAATCAGAAGGACCTTGGCCCGGGGGAGAAACACCTTGGCCTGAGAAGTATCCAGAGACATTCCCAGGAACTCCACCACCATGGAAGGTGAAAGGCAGGACTTGGGATAGTTGATCACCCAACCGAAACTCTCCAGAGTGGACACCACGGTCCTGGTATTCAGCTGTGCCTGACTGAGGGAAGACGCCATGATGAGAAGATCGTCGAGATGTGGCACGATGCGGATACCCCTGGCTCTGAGAAGGGCCATCACTCCGGCCAACACCTTGTTAAAAACCCTTGGAGCCGAGGTAAGGCCAAACGGAAGAGCCACGAACTGAAAATGTCGATTTTCCAGAACCTGAGAAATCTCTGGTGTGCCGGAAAATACAACTCTGTGAAGTACTCACCTGTAGAGTTGATATTATATGCATACAGCATGTCCTTCTCCAGAATCCATACGGAACTTCCGGGGACAGACGAACCTGTTGAGCAACTTCAGATCCAGAATGGGACGAACGGAACCGTCCTTCTTGGGCACCGTGAACAAATTGGAATAGAAGCCCAGGCCCCGTTCTGAGGGGGGCAATGGACAGATGACAGCCATGTCCAAGAGACTTGCTACTGCCGCACGAAGCCCCTGAGCGGCCAGAGGATCTGACGGCACCCGAGACCAGAGGAATCTGGGAGGGGGCCGGAACTCGAACTCCAGCTTGTAACCGGAAGACACCACTTCCTGAATCCACCTGTCCGAGACCGCTTGGACCCAGACCTGGGAGAAGAGCTGCAGCCGTCCCCACACCCACAATGGTGAGGGCGCCCCCTCATTGCTGAGCCGGCTTGGCAGCGGTTTTAGGCTAAGAGCCCCAACTGTGTCCTGTACGGGCCCGGCCCCTGGACCAGGAGTCACCTCTGGACGAGGGGAAGGCCGAACCCCTGCCAACTCTAGCCCCACGAAAGGACTGAGTGAAGGAAGCCGCCCCCCCGAAAGGGGCGACACGGCTTCTTACGCTGAGGTAACCTACCTCCCTTGGCCACCGAATCCAATTTCTCTCCAAAGAGCCGCAACCCCACAAAGGGAAGGGCCGTAAGCGACTTTTTGGACACAAAATCAGCCGCCCACTGGCGTAACCAATAGGAACGCTGGTCCACCTGGAACACACAAACACACAATCAGACCAAAATAGCTCCAAAGGGGTTAATAACAGAAGCGTTGCAAAGCAACCCCAGGGAGGGGCATGATCCATAAGGAAACTAATGGGCCACTGGCCACTAACTCCTGATTCCTGCACGCCTGCAGCATGGAGGTGAAGGCGCGTAGGCAGAGGGAGGGCGGGCCGGCGCGGAGGGCCCGGCCCCGCCCCGAGGGGAAGAAGCTCCTCTTGGGCACCAGAGACGCCATGACAAACGCCAGAGGCCGGCGCTGCAGGACCGCCAGCGCCGATCTAAGTAAAGCAAGCACAGTAAAGCACCACACACACACGCTATAGTAATAAAGATGAATCCATAAGGGACCAGCCCCCCCCCCCTCTAAGGGTATCCGGGAGAGGGGGAATCCATGCTAGGGTGGAAGCCAAGGGACGGGGCATCCCAAACCGGGGTCACCAATCCGGTTAGCCGCCTACCCCTTGTTATGGGGTCTCACGGCAGAGCGTAGCTCCTAAGCACCTAGGGTGCCATCTACCATTGCCCGGACCAGCAGCCTAGGCTGGGAGGCAAGTAACACAAATAAAAGAATCCGGGCAGGAATAGAACAATAGAGGGCCGGGAGTCATCCCGGCTACCTGCAAGGAGGAAACATCCATTTTCTGACTTGCTCACCGTCTGCGGAGTTGAAAGACTGAGCACAGCAGAGGGGAGACAGGCCGGGGATGCCCCTCCCCGCTGCGGAGCGCTATCAAGGACGCTGCCCGTCCCCCGCAGGGGCCCGCGCCCCCCCCCCCCCACAGCATCGACGGAGGAGAAGAGGTGAGGTGAGGAGAAGAAGGAACGAGGAAGGCGAGTACAAGCAAAAGTACAACCAGTGAAAAACACACATACAAAGATAAAGCTTGTGGGGTGAGATGCAGGAAATGAACGGTCCCTAGGTGGTTCCTCCCCCCCATATAGGCTCACCATTGCCTATGGCCGGCTACCCTGCGGGAGAGGGTCTGCGGCCCAGAGCATAGCTCTGCTGAACGCCTGACCCTCGGCGTTCCCCTACCGTCACATGTTCCGTAGCCGAGGCTGGGAGGCAGTATGGGTCCCCGGAAGAAGGTGGGAATAGGGCTGCAGTGGCCGACAGGCTTGGAATGCCCTGCTCACCTGCAATATCCAGAGAGTATAGCACCATCTTCGCAGTCAGACTGCAAGAATAATTCTGGGGGATTTTTGGGAGACAGCTGCCTTATGAGTCGGGAGGAGCTTCGATTTTCATGTTGCAGTCACTGCGCCACCTTGTGGCGGATTACCCACATGTCAGAAATGGAGCGACCTGAACAGGACACTGGGAAAAAGGTTAAGTGCTTGGAGCTGTGTGTATTGTCCCAAGCAGTTCTGTATGAAGCATTTTTGCAGATAGGTGATTCTTTGAACAACAGGCAAATGGGTGAGAATACTTATGTCGGGGGAGGAAAGGAAATCCATCCTTTCATTGATTTTGTTAAACTATAAATCCATTCATACACCAAAACACACATCAAAAGCTTACCTTGCTAAATAGGATGTCCACAGGAAAGGTCCGCCCAGGAATATGGAAAATAGGGACATTGCCAAAAAAGTTTGCAAACTTGTCAGCATCCATTGTAGCTGAGGTGACAATCAATTTTAGATCTGAGCGCCGGGTGACAACCTAGAAGACAAGCCATTGTAAGGTAAAAGGGCAAGTTGGAGTCTATTGCTGCACATATTTGAGCCATGACTTTACCTCACGTAGAAGACCAAATAACACATCTGTGTTTAGCGATCGCTCGTGGGCTTCATCCATGATAACAGCACTGTAGTGGTCCAGGTCGGCTTCACGCAGTGATTCTCTCAAGAGGATTCCATCGGTCATGTATTTAATAAGGGTCTTCTCAGTTGTACAGTCCTCAAACCGAATAGCATAACCGACCTCCTCACCCAAACCAACCTGCATCTCTTCACTCACTCTCTTTGCTACAGACATGGCAGCCACTCGACGTGGCTGTGTGCAAGCAATCATGCCATAGTCTGTGTATCCGTCCTCATGCAAGTACTGTGTAAGCTGCGTAGTTTTCCCACTGCCCGTTTCCCCCACCACAATGACGATGCTGTTATCTCTGAAAAAGAAAGGAGGCATTTGACATAACTTAGACATTGAAAGAAACTCATTGCAAAAGACTTCGTCATGAAGCAGGGAAAAAAAAAAAAAAAAAGAAGGAGGTACTTCCGTCCTGCGCCACTGATCACTGCAGGTCCGGCACTCCAGAACTCACCCTATTGCTTTATTGGACCCCTGCTACAGCCGCAGCCTTCCGCACCTTTTGAGGCCTGACACTGGAGAGGGGATCGATGGTGTGAGGGAATGGCGACTTGCCATCAATCATCGGAGTGTGGTCATGCCCTCTCCATGCATTGCAGTAGAGTTAGTGGACGAGGCCCTATCCCCCACCCCTCTCCATTGTAGTGAATGGATGGGGTGTGGCCACACCCCCTGTGACTGATGGCTGGGGCATGGTCTGGTATGGAATACAGTTTTAGGCCCTAGATGGCGCGAGAAGTGGGGGCTGCAGCGATAAAGAGATCAGATGAGGTCTGGAGCGCCAGACCTGCAGTGACCACCGGCGCAGGACAAAATGTTCGTACCCTTTTGTTTTTTCTTTCCCTGCTGTATAACTTTAAAGCCCAGCCAATTAAAACAGTTGTGACTAGAGCTTGGAAGCCAATTTCATTACTTTTTCACGGTGTGTTCTTGCCGACTGATTGATGAGTAAAGATACATTTGCTGAAGAGTTCCCTTATACTCTGACTCTCTCAGTCCTACATCACAGAAAAAACCCAGCTAGTCTTACCGGTAATGGTATTTCCAATAGTCCTCCAGGATGGCTAGCCACTTCTTCCCCCTAAACAGGAAACACAAACTGACAGTATTAAAGCCCCACCCCTGCACACCGTGCAACCAGCCTGAACAGATATGAAAAAAATGGGCTGGGGTGTAGAAGGATTACTGGAAATAGCTTACCGGTAAGACTAACTTGGGTTTTCCCCACAAGGCAAGCAGACACATAGCGTCCTACCTCAGGGTGGGCAAACTGCCTGAAGAACCGTCTTTCCGAAATTCTGCTGGTCGTGGCATCCACAAGTTCACCTTGTAGTGGAAGGTGTGTGGTGAAGACCAAGGTGGCAGCCTAACATATTTCCTCCAAAGAGATGCCACCATTATAAGCCCAAGAAGCAAACACTGCCCAAGTGGAATGGGCTCTAATACCCAAGGAAGGTGGAGCAGGATGCCTTTGTTTCCCCCTCCCCCCCAAAGGAGACCAATAAATGATCCGACTTTCTCCATTATGCTGTTCTATGTAAGTACAGGAGAACCAGCTTTCTGGCATATAGGGGCTCCAAAGACCTACCCTCCTGATCCGACGGAGCCGGCTCTATTGCCGGGAACACGATCTCCTGTGACCTGTGAAATTCTGAGGTCAGTTTATGTTAATATAAAGGATTTGGTCTTAAAAGGATATCTGTCTGATAACTTTCTTTCTAAGGTAAAGTAAAGTAGTAAAGTGGACCAAAACTCAGGATTTTGACTATCCTGGGTTTTGGTCCTTGCCCATGGGGCACCCCGCTGTGTGACACCCCCCAGGTCACAGAAACAAACTCACCCCTTCCCGGTCCTACGGCACATGCACGACTGCTCATCCAATCAGTGCGCTCGGATTTGTTCACGTCAGCTCGTCTAAGCCTTTGCCTAACCTAAGCGGATCCGAGCACGCTGGCGGCCACATCACATTGGACTGGAAAAGTTGAGTTTATGGATGACCTGGGGGGTATAACACAACGGGGCACCCCCAGAATTGCCATGGATAAAAAATACCATTCTGTGATTACTCACCTGTAGAATGGATATTATAAGTATGCATCACACCCTGCTTCGGAATAGTAATAACATATGGGTTATAGTCCACTAGAGGGCGAACTTCTGCAGAGATGGCAAAAAAGTTGCCCCTCCCAGTCCATAAATACCTGGGACCTCCCACACATCTCCCAGAATTATGAAAGCAGTAAGAGGACCAGGAAGAGCAAACAACAAGTAACGATGAAAAGTTTCACAACATAGGAGGATCCAAGATACAACTCAGGGCGGGACGAAGGGTGTGATGCATACTTATAATATCCATTCTACAGGTGAGTAATCACAGAATGGTATTATTCCATGTATGCATCACACCCTGCTTCGGAATAGTAATAACATATGGGACATCCAGTAGCAGTGTCCAACATGGGTGGGGATCCCAAAGGCAAAAATGAACGAATTAAACCACTGCAGCTAACAGAACTTTGCGGCCAAAACCAGCAACCGCTGAGGCCCGCACATCAACCCTGTAAAACTTGGAAAAAGTATGAACAGAACACCAAGTAGCAGCCCTACAAACTTGTTCAACAGAGGCCTGGTGCTGAAAAGCCCAAGAAGCCCCAAACAGCACGAGTAGAATGAGCAGTGATCCGGAAAGGGGGATCCCTCCCCTTGATAGAATAGGCCCTAATAACGGCCTGACGAATCCATTTGCTAATGGTAGACTTGACGGGTGCCCAACCTTTCTTAGAGCCAGAGGGCACCACAAACAATGCGTCCGTCTTCCTGAATGGTGAGGTAGCCACCAGATAGTACTTTACGCATCTAACCAAGTCCAGAGAGTGCAAGGCCCTCTCCTTGTCGTTGCTAGGCCTAGGACACAAGTAAGGAAACACAATGTCCTGATTGATAATAAGATTGATAATAAATGATTATAAGTATGTCACACACCCCACTTCAGACTTAATAATTACACTAGGGTTAACGCACCTCTAGGTGGCAGCATTGCAGAGAACTTCTCCAAAAAAAACTTCAACAGGCCCCTCCCGGTCTATACATACCTGGTACCTCCCAAGAACCTCCCAGTATTAGAACAGCAATAAGACAAGGTACCAGAACCAAACAATTTAACCCTCAACGTAAAGAACCAAACTTCACCAAATAGAGAGCCAGGATACCAAAAAGGGCGGGTGAAGTGGGGTGTGCGACATACTTATAATACCCATTTTACAGGTGAGTATTCACAAAATGGTATTATTCTAAGTATGTCACACACCCCACTTCAGACTTAATAATTACACTACGGACATCCAACAGCAGTGTCCAGAAAAGGGTGGGTATCCTAACAGGCAATAACGCAGAAAAAATTCAAACCACTGCAGCCTGCAAAACCTTGCGGCCAAAAACAGCATCCGCTGAAGCCCGCACATCAACCTTATAGAACTTAGAAAAGGTATGAACAGAAGACCAAGTTGCAGCCTTACACACTTGTTCAACCGAAGCCTGGTGCTGAAAAGCCCAGGACGCACCAACCGCACGAGTAGAATGAGCAGTAACTCGGAAAGGAGGATCCTTACCCTTGGCCGAATAAGCACCAACAATGGCCTGACGAATCCATTTACTAATAGAGGACTTGGCCGGAGCCAAACCCTTCCTAGGCCCACATGGCACAACAAAAAAGGCATCATTCTTACGAAAAGAAGACGTCGCACGTAGATAGTACCTGACACAACGTACCACATCCAAGCAGTGCAAAGCACTCTCCTTGACATTCTTAGGCTTAGGACACAAAGAAGGGAGAACAATGTCCTGGTTAAGATGAAAAGCAGAAACCACTTTAGGGAGAAAATCTGACTTGTAACGAAAAACCACTTTGTCCTGATGATCCTCAAAATAAGGAGCCTGAATAGACAAAGCAGCCAGCTCTGAAACACGCCTAACCGAAGTAATGGCCACCAGAAAGGCAACCTTCTGAGTAAGAATGGACAAAGCAACATCCCGCAAAGGCTCAAAAGGAGGAGCCTTAAGAGCAGAAAGAACCAAATTCAAATCCCACACTGGGAGCAAAGGCTTCCTAGGAGGCCGCACATGCGAGACCCCCTGGAAAAAAGTCTTGACCAAGGAATGACTAGCAAAAGATTTCTGGAAAAAAATTGACAAAGCAGAAACCTGCCCCTTCAAGGTACTCAACTGAAGACCAGAGTCCAGACCCGCCTGAAGGAACTCCAAAATCCTAGACACAGAAAAGACCCGGCAGGGCAAAGACCTAGCCTCACACCAATCAATATAAAATCTCCAATACCTGTAATAGATGGAAGAAGAAGATCTCTTCCTAGCACTAATAAGAGTCTGAATGACCGCATCCGAAAGACCCTCCTCCTTTAAGATGGAGGTTTCAGCAGCCAAGCCGTCAAAGCCAGCGTTTGTAAACTGGGGTAACAGAGATGACCCTGAGTGAGAAGATCTGGCCGAAGAGGCAGATCGAACTGATCTACGGCCAGACGGACGATGTCCGCGAACCACACCCGCCTTGGCCACCTTGGAGCCACGAGAATGGCGGGAACTCCTTCCAGAACCAACTTTCGCAGAACCCTGCCTAGCATGGGAATCGGAGGAAACAGATAAAGAAACCCCAGGTCCCTCCAGCTCAGGGACATGGCATCCACCGCCAGAGCCAGAGGGTCCCGGGACAGGGACACAAAGGACGGAAGCTTGTGATTGTGACGAGAGGCAAACAGATCCACCTCCGGCGTCCCCCACCGGAGACAAAGTGACCGAAACACCTGGGGATGGAGAGACCACTCCCCCGACGGGACGCACACCGGCTCAGAAAATCCGCCTCTGTGTTTTCCACACCCGGAATGTAAACTGCCGAGATGCAAGGGACATGAGTCTCCGCCCAGACCAAAATCAGAGACACTTCCCTGTGGGCACCCAGACTGCGAGTCCCTCCTTGGTGATTGATGTAAGCAACCGCCGTCTGATTGTCTGAGCGAACCTGAACCGGCAGACCTTGTAAATGATGCGTCAAGTGAGACAGAACCAACCTGATGGCTCGCAATTCCAGAACATTGATGGGCAAGTGAGCCTCCTGAGGGTCCCACTGCCCCTGAAACCGAAGATCCTTCCAATAACCTCCCCAGCCTGACAGACTGGCATCCGTGGTGACAGTTTCCCAAAGTGGAGTCAGAAACGACCTGCCCTTCAGAAGATTGTTCGAGACCAACCACCACAGAAGGGACTGCCGAACCCGAGGGGACAACCGGAAGGACCGATCCAACGACCCCGGACACCGGTTCCAAGACGCCAAAAGATGAAGTTGAAGAGTCCTCGTATGAAACTGAGCAAAGGGAACTGCCTCGAACGAGGCCACCATCAACCCCACCAGTCTCATCCCCAGACGAATGGACGGATGAGGATGGGAGAGGAGCAGCCGGGCCAATTCCTGAATCATCAGAACCTTGGCCTGAGGAAGAAACACTCTGTGCTGGCAGGAGTCCAGCGACATCCCCAGAAAGGTCACCACCCTTGCCGGAACCAGCAAGGACTTGGGGTAATTGATCACCCAGCCGAACCTCTCCAACATAGACACCACCGTGCTGGTGTCCCCTTCTGCTTGACTGAAGGAAGGAGCCATGATGAGAAGATCGTCCAGGTAAGGCACAATGCGAATCCCCTGAGCTCTGAGCAGGGCCATCACCCCCGCCAACACCTTGGTGAACACTCTCGGAGCAGAAGTGAGACCGAATGGAAGAGCCACAAACTGAAAATGCCGATCCCCCACCACGAAACGGAGGAACCGCTGATGAGCAGGAAAAATCGGCACGTGCAGGTACGCGTCCTTGATGTCTATGGACGTCATAAAGTCCCCCTGCCGAAGCAAACCGATCGCCGACCGCAGGGTCTCCATGCGAAACTTCGAGGACGAATAAACCTGTTGAGAAACTTCAAATCCAGAATAGGACGGAAGGACCCGTCCTTTTAGGGGACCGTGAAGAGATTGGAATAAAACCCGCGCCCCACCTCTGAAGGAGGAACCGGGCAAATGACGGCCAAATCCAGAAGATTCCTTACTGCCGCCAGGAGCCCCTGCGCGGCCAAAGGATCCAAAGACACCCGAGACCTGAAGAACCTTGGAGGAGGAAGGGACTCGAACTCCAACTTGTAACCGGCCGAAACCACCTCCCGGATCCATCTGTCCGGGACCTCCTGGTCCCACACCCGGGAGAAAAGTTGCAACCGTCCCCCCACCCGAACGGGTGAGGGCGCCCCCTCATTGCTGGATGGGCTTGGCAGCCGGCTTGGGACCCCAGACGCGGGTGGAACGGCCACGGCCTCTGCCCCTATTCCAACTGCCGCCCCTGGGGGCAGAGGAGCCCGCACCTCTACCGGCGCCAACTCCCCGAAAGGACGGATTGAACGAGACCATCCCCCGAAAGGAACGGCGAAATTTCTTGCGCTGAGGTAACTTACCTCCCTTGGCAACAGAGTCCAGCCTCTCACCAAAAAGCCTCAAACCCAGAAAGGGCAGAGCCGTGAGCGATCTTTTAGAATTAAAATCGGCCGTCCACTGTCTCAACCACACACAGCGCCGGATAGCTACCAGCGAGGCAGTAGCCCTGCCACACATCAGCATGGCATCCTCCTGAGCGGCCAGGATAAAAGGACAAAAAAGCATCACAGCGCTTAAGCCCAAGGGACTCATCACTGGTGGGCTCGAGATCCACCCCCAAGTCCCTGACAATAGACCTGACAGCAAAAGTCAAAAGAGCCGAAGCACAGACAGGCCTTAACACCGAACCCGCACATACAAAACCATGACGGGCAAGCTGATCAACCCGGCGATCCTCGCCGTCCCTGAGCGAAGTCGTGTCAGGGGAATGCACAGTCCCAAGACCGGAGTATCTACCTCAGGGGGGACAGACCAACGCTTCATCAATTCCGCCGGAAAAGGATACTTCCTATCCCAGCTAGACGGCACACCAACAAGACGTGTAGGTTGCTCCCATTGCTTGAAGACAATTTCTTCAAAATGCTGTTGGCTGGGAAATTCCAGACGCTGCTTGGACACCCCAAAAAGCTGACCCTTGGGCCTGGGAGCAACCACCGGAGGCTCCAAATCCAAAACCTCAAACATCTGGCTCAAAATGGTAGAGGAATCGAGAGGGAGGCCATCATCCTGATCTCCCTCAGAACCCAGCAACTGCTGAACATCAGAATCTTCATCCTCAATGAGCTCACCTTCTTCACGGGGACGATCCGACCAATCCAGATCTCCCACAATTTCCTCATCTGAATCCGGCGGAGGCGGAGAAAGATGCTTCCGCTTAGCTGAAGCCTTCTGAGCGGCTATAGCAGAAAACCGCTTCTCAAGGCTGGTCAAACGGGCACATACCTCAGCCTGCGAATCCCCGCCCAGGACAACGTCACACGGGGTCCGGAATAAGCGAGGGGGAGAGGGAGATGGCGCGGCTGACGAAGTGCTAGGCACCGGAGTACTGGACTGCCGTGCAATGTTCTGCTGTGCACAAGGGATACACAAAATGACATCATCTCCCTGGAGCGGAGCCCCACAACCCCCGCACACCTTGGATTGTCCCGAAGAACCATTCCCGGTATCTGTGGCAACCTCCATGTGGTGAAATTATGGTATTTGCAGAACCCAGGGATTTATGCGGTACACGACCCGGGATGCCCCTTAATAACCTAACACTTGTCTAAGGACAGTCACAAGATCCTGACCCAGGGGAATAGCATAAGACCCTTATAAAAATACAAATAAGTGTATATATATATAAATATATTGCAAGGACAAAAAACACCCCCCACGAGCCAGGTATATATGACCGGGAGAGCCCTGCCAGACGGGATCCCAGGATCTGAAAAACACAAAGGGAGAGAGAGACAGGCGTCAATCAGCACCATGCCAAAAAACACCGCATAACATACAAAACCCCCCTTACACCACCCCCCCCCCTCATTAACCAGAGCAACGGAAATGGTTAATGCCAACCAGCACCATCAAGCTGCGCCGGGGCGAGGAGGGAGGCAAGGGAGAAGGAAGGATCCGAGGGGTCACTGACATAGCCTAAGAACAGCCTACCTGGAGAGAAGAGGAACCACGCAGCCAGCAGAAGATGGCGGCCAGCACACCGAGGACGGAGGAAGAGAGAAGCTCCGGGAGCCGAGAAGGCCCCGCCCCTCCGGCCGTCCAATCCGTGCGCGGCCCGCGCGCGCGACCCCGCCCCCAGGCAGCGTCAGCGTCTGCCTGCGGGGACCGCAATCAGACCTCGATCACGGGGCCGGCGGCGCCACCCGCCGGCTCCCGGAGTACAGCACCGGAGTAACACAGACCCACACACTGATCAAATGTCCCCCCTGAGCAGCCGGGCAAGCAGGCTGCAGGCGCCGAATACGGCGCCCAGCCACCAGCGGGACCGCGGCGCAGCACGCCGCGAGGCCCCGCCCCCCCGGCTCCTGAGGGGAGAAACACACACACAGCCATGGGAGAAAGAAAAAACGGAAAACAGACAGTGAAATCACAAAGTAAAATCACAAGTAAAATCACAAAGTAAAATCACAAAGGGAAAGCGCAGCAGCACACTCACACAGCATGTGCATAGTAAAAGCATGACACTGTCCCCAGCGCGTCCCACACCCCAGAAGAGACACAACACCCCAGGGCAAGGACAAACCTGACCACTAACTCCTATAAAAAAGGGGCATCCCACATCCGGATCACCACTCCGGGAATCCCGCTATGCCCCGCAATGAAGGGTCGAGCGGAGGAGCTAATCTCCTAGGCACCAATGGTGCCGGATACCTTATTGCCCGGCCTACAGCCAAAGCTGGGAGGCTGCCATTACATAGAACACATTCAAACAAAGCCGGGCAGAAATAGACCACGGGGGGGGGGGCCGGGGGGATACCCCGGCTACCTGCAAGCAGGAGACTTCTTTCTTCTGTCTTGTCGCCACCTTGCAGAGAACAACACTGGGAGGTTCTTGGGAGGTACCAGGTATGTATAGACCGGGAGGGGCCTGTTGAAGTTTTTTTTTGGAGAAGTTCTCTGCAATGCTGCCACCTAGAGGTGCGTTAACCCTAGTGTAATTATTAAGTCTGAAGTGGGGTGTGTGACATACTTAGAATAAAGGATAGCGCAGCATCCTACCCAGGTTCAAAAGGAGGACCCTGAAGGGCAGACAATACAAAATTTAAATCCCAAAACCGGCAACATGGGATTGCGAGGATGGTGCACATGAGTGACCCCCTGGAAAAAGGTCCTAACCAAAGTATGAAGAGCGAAAGACCTCAGAAAGAAAGCCGCCAGAGCGGAAACATGCCCCTTCAGAGTGCTAGGTTGAAAACCCAAGTCCAGACCCTGCTGAAGAACTCCAGAATTCAAGGGATGGAAAACACCCGACAAGGAAAGGCCCCAGCCCCATCAATGTAGGTCCGCCAGGTCCTGTAGCAGATATTAGAGGAAGATCGCTTCCTGGCCTTGACAAGAGTCTGGACAACAGCGCCAGACAAACTTTTTACTTTTAAGATGGAGGTTACAGCAGCCACGCCGTCAAAGCCAGCGATTGCAAACTGGTGTAACAAGCTGACCTTGTGTGATCAGTTCCGGAACCAGAGGCAGCCTGTACTGATCAACCGCCAGCCGCACGACATCTGCGAACCACACCTGTCTTGGCCACCCTGGGGCAACCAGAATTGCTGGCACAACAGCTGCGAACCACCTTGCCCACCATGGGAAACGGGGGAAACAGATACAGGAGACCAAGCTCCCGCCAGGACAGAGACATGGCATCCACTGCCAGAGCCAGAAGGTCCTGGGACAGAGACACAAACGCAGGAAGCTTGTGATTGTGACGAGAGGCAAACAGATCCACCTCCGGCATCCCCCACCTGCGACAGAGGAATAGAAAGACCTTGTTGCTGAGGGACCATTCCCCCCGGCGAGAGGTCCCCCTGCTCAGGGAGTCGGCTTCAAGGTTCTCCACCCCTGGAATGTAAACTGCCGAGATGCACAGAACATTGCTCTCGGCCCATGAAAGAATCAGAGACACAACTCCCCGAGGGCACTCCTGCTGCGAGTCCCTCCTTGGTGATTGATGTAAGCGACCGCTGTCCGATTGTCGGATCGAACCTGAACCGGTAAGCCCTGGAGGCGATGAGTCAGGTGCGAAGGCACCAACCGAAACGCCCTCAGCTCCAGAATATTGATGGGGATGTGAGCCTGAGGACCCCCCTGCCCCTGGAACTGATGTTCTCTCCAGAAGCGCCCCCCCAGCCCAGACTGGCATCTGTGGTGACCGTCTCCCAGCGGGGCGCCAGAAAGGATCAGCCCCCCAGATTCTTCGGGTCCAGCCACCATTGAAAAGACCACCGTACCAGAGGGGACAGAACACAAGTCTGATCCAGAGACAGAGGACATTTGTCCCAAGCCGATAAAAGATGGAGCTGAAGAAGTCTCATGTGAAATTAAGCAAAAGGCACTGCCTCGAAACAAGTCACCATCAATTCTACCAGCCTCATCCCGAGGCTGAGGGACGAGGGTTGGACAGAAGAAGACGAATTAATGTTTGAAGAACATCCGCCTTCGGCTGGGGTAGGAACACCCTGGTCTGAATGGTATCCAGAGTCATGCCCAGGAACGAAGCCACCCTTAACGAAGAGAGAGAGGACTTGGGGTAATTGATTACCCACCCGAACCTCTCCAGCGTCACCACCATCCGGGTGTCCAGCCTCGCCTGGTGAAGAGAGGATGAAATAATGAGGTGGTCGTCCAGATAAGGCAAAATGCGAATGCCCCGGGCTCTGAGAAGGGCCACCACGCCCGCCAATACCTTGGTGAACACCCTGGGCGCCGAAGTCAGCCCAAAGGGGAGACCCACAAACTGGTAGAGCTGGTCGCCTACCGCAAACCTGAGAAACCGCTGGTGTCCCGGGAAGACCAGCACATGAAGGTAATCAACCTTGATGTCTATCGAAGTCAAAGTCCCCCGGACGTAGGAATTTGACAGCAGAGTGCAGAGTCTCCATGCGAAACTTTCTGGTTCTGATGAACCGGTTGAGATTTTTTTTTTTTTTTTATGTCCAAAAAGGGTCTTATGGAGCCATCCTTTTTGGGCACCGTAAAGAGGTTGGAGTAGTAACCCTGACCTCTCTCTATGGGGGGAACCGGACAAACGACCCCCCATATCCTGAAGGTTTTGCACTGCCAGAAAACAGTCCTAGTGCTGCCCGTGGGGCCGTAGAAACCCGAAACCTGAGGAATCTGGGAGGAGGCCGGTATGGGAACTCCAGCTTGTACCCAGAGGAGACCACCTCCAGGACCCAGTTGTCTGACCTCCAGAGGCCAGACCTGGCCGAAGAACCGCGGCCGTCCCTCCACCCGCAAGGGTGAGGGCGCCCCCTCATTGCTGAGCGGGCTTGGCAGCGGTTTTGGGTTTAGCACCCCAGGAAGCCCCGGGTCGGGCACGTCCTCTGCCCCTACTCCAGAAAACTCCTCTGAATGCAGTGAAAGACATTCCCCCGCTCGTCCAGGAGCCACGGAAGGAGGGGTTGAATGAGCCTGAACCCCGAAAGGGCCAGCGCTGCTTCTTGCGTTGAGGTAACTTGCCTCCTTTGGCAACAGAGCCTAATCGATCACCAAACAGGCACAAACCCGCGAAGGGAAGACCTGTGAGCGCCTTCTTAGCAGCGTTATCGGCCGCCCACTGGCGCAACCAGACCGAACGGCGCATAGCAACAGCAATGCCGAGGTCCTGCTACACATACGGATAGCATCATCCAAGGCTGATAAGACAAAGGCAAAGAAAATCTCACATCGCGTCAAGGTTGCAAACTCCTCAATGGAAGGATTCAATTGGGGACCATCCAAAAGGCCCCTAATTAAGGCTCTAGTAGCCACGGCAGTGAGAGCGAAGCACAACCGGACGTAAGGCCGAACCCACACAAGCGAAGGCATGCAAAGCCATTATGTCGAGACGTCGTCCCTCACTATCCTTCAAGGTAGTGGAATCCCGGGAATGCACGACCCACGTATAGGACAATCCCAGGACGGGAGCGTCGACCTCTGGGGGTGTAGACCAACGCTTAACCACATCAACAGGGAAGGGATACTTACTATCCCACCCTTGAGAAGTACCAGGGAGCCGGTTAGGCTTTTCCATTTCCTTAAGTATCAGATTGTAAAAATGCTTCTGATCCAGAAACTCCAAACGAGGTTTGGGGGTCCCCAAAAAAAAAATTCCCCCCGTTGCAGAGGGGCCTCCGCAGGAGGGGATAAGGCAAGTACTTCAAAAATATGGGTAAGGAGCCTGGGGGTATCCATGGTATCCCTGCGCTCTGTACCCGCATCAGCATCCAGGAATTGCTGATCATCAGAACCATCAGAGTCCGAAACAACTCCCCTTCCTCAAGTGGGGAAAATCAAACCAGTCAAAAGAATCATAATCATCATAATCAATGGCCGGCGCAGCAGGCGCCAAGTGCAGTCTCTTAGCCGGGGCTTTCTTGGCCGCAGAGCTAGCAATCATTTTATCAATGTTGGCCAATCTAGCACAGACATCGGATTGCGACTCCCCGCTAATGACAACGTCACTTGGGGTCAAGACCAGGCGTGGGGGTGTAGGTGATGAGGCCAGCGGGGCCAACCCGGCCGCACGGGGCCCGGATTGCCGCGCAATAGCTTGCTGTGCACATGGTACACAAAATTGCACATCGTCTCCCACAAGGGATACCCCACATACTACACACTGCCGGGGTTGCCCCGAAGGGATCCCAAGCCTGGTATCCTGGGAAGCCTCCATATGGTGATTTTTTGGTAGTTGCAATGACCAATGGGAATTACACTATGAAGATACCCGGGATGCCCCTTAAAGTCCGTAAGTGGGAGGATTTTTTGTAATGATAAGGATGGGGCCCTGATCAACAGATCGTCTAAGGGATTATACGTATCCCCTGGTTTCTTAGAAAGGCCATGAGACCTGCCAAAACCTTGGTAAACACCCTTGGGGCTGACGACAGGCCGAAGGGCAGAGCCACAAAGCATCTGTTACATGGAGCCTCCAAGGGGGGGAGGGGGGCAACATGCAGACGCCACCCCCCCCACCTGAAGGGGTGAGAGCGCCCCCTTCATGCCTAAGGGTGCTCAGAAGGGGGTTTAGCCTTGCTTTGCCAGAGAAATCTTCTCTTGTTCTGGGTCTTCGGTCTACACCAGAATTCCTCTCGGTGTCTAGAGGAAAGGAACCTCTACCACAGGGTAGATTAAAAATTAGGCTTTGTCTGTGACACCCACTGCTTATTTGGTTATGTTTTAAGACAAGCCAGATAACACACTGTTAAGACTTTTCAATAAGGAGGACAGTCCAGGGGATTCCCTTTTTCCTGGCTTTTCTTGTGTGGATTAGGTGAGCTGTTTGCTCTTTATTCTGATATAACGGAGCAAGGCCTTTGATATAGCAGCAGTTAATCACCTCGTGGATGCATCCTCTAAAGGAGCTGGACTGAAACAAGTATGGTAGCATGCCTCACAGGAAAGGAATTTGGGGGTGAATAACTCACTAAGTTCAGGCATCCCAGGTGACCTCTGGTGGCCAAAAGGTTGTGTAGGCTGGGTAAGTGACAACATGCTCTGACTGAGCCCACCTGCCCTATGAACCTGAAAGGTTACCAGTAAAAGGATGTGCAAGCCGTGGCTGCCGTAGCCCAGGAATATGGGAGTAAAAAAGTCTAAGACACCAGGCCCAGCCAAACTCTCCGGCCAGCCATCATTTAGCCGTTCATAATAGATTGCCAAGACTAATTAGGCACCAACATCTATTCAGATTGTCTGGAAAGGTATGGAGAGGGGTAAACAATCTACCAATCCTTATTGCTAATCAGGCAATGCGAAATTGCCCTTGGACTGCACCCGGCACCCACTTTTAAGGGAGCTAGGCAAAGATATCTTCTTTTACTCAGGAAAAAAGTCACTCTTCTTCTATTAAGCCCTGTAGAAGGAGAAGTGTGGCTAGGTAAAACACAGATCCTTGTGAATAATGCACCTATGCTTCAATGCATCAACAGGGCGGAAATTATCAGAACACCTGTGTTCTATATCTTGGTTGCCCTTGAACTTAAAATTTTATATAATCCATTATATAATATGTGATAAAGAAAAATATTCTATGTAGCAACTTAAACCAAAGTGATGGTTTGGAGGTATATATCAGACTTCCCGACTCTGGCCTGCCAATCCTCCAAACGGCAGTGGCAGAGACAAAACCTGCCGGCCGCACATGTTCCAGTCTGCAACCCCTGAACCCAGAGGCGCATTAACATGTGACCGCATCCAGGCCAGTCCTGCCCTCCGAGACTGCGCCCCCGCCCCCGGAAACATTACAGGGGAGAATTGGGAACACAAACCAAGCGCCATGCCAACTGGACAGCAAAGCCCACTGGCACCCAAGTCCCAGGATTACCATCTGCTCGGCCAGCTTCACCCCTCCGTCCCCCAACAGCAAATGTATTTAAACCTGTCCCAGTTTGTGTTTCCTCTCTAGGGGGAGGAGCCTCTCTCCCCGTGGCCATCCTGAAGGACGATGGGAGAAAATCCACTGGTGTTAAAGGGGTGGTACCAAGAATTCATACCATTTCCTGATCTATGATCCTCAGTTGGGATCCCCCTCTTTGGGTGATATCATGGAGTATTTGTTAAGCAAGACTGAAATCTCGAACCAAGAAAACCATTAGGAAATTATGCATCTTCCACCAAACATACAATACACTGGACATGAAGCTGCGAATGTTTTTAGACAGCAGAAATCGCTCAGTACCTGATAATAGTCAGCAATTCCTGCCGCACAGCAAAGATGGGCAGAAACTGTCGCTGTTCCATCAAGGTTTTCTTCTTGGAAAATTCACTACTGGCCTCGCTTCGCTCTTTCATGTGATCTGCAAATTTCTGCTCTGCCCTAGAATGGAAGTAAACCCACTTAATTAACATTTTAATATTCAGTATAGCACCCAAATAACTGCATTACCACACCCAGTAAATGAAGTATTCAAAATGCTTGTCATGAAACTGGATTGTAACAGCCAGCCATGCACAACTTATGCCCCACTTATGCTTTGCGGGGTTAGTCAGTATATTAGGTAACAAGTAGATGCCGGCAAAGATGAACAATGCATGCAGCCATGCAGAGAGCCATCCACTGAGCGGATTGACATCTACAGTGTGCTGCAGGAAGAAGAGTGGCACATGGGATAGGCTTCAGGTGAGCTCCTTGCTGCCTTAGTAAACTGCCTGCACTGTCCCTTTAAAAGTAAGCAGGGTTCAAAAGCAAAAAGGAATGAATGACCTGTAGTCTAAAAAAGACTGTCATAACTAAATGACATTATTGTGTCAGGTGTTAAAGCAAACCTCCAGTCAAAAACCAAAGCTTAGTAAATTGCACATCCTATAGAGAGATACCCCGCTGTGTGAAACCTCAGGGTTCTCCGGTAAGCTCACTTTTATTTGAAAACCGGGCCACCACGAGCCAACATCATCACCCAAGGTACTCAGGCAGGGGGCTGGACTGGCCCAAAAATCTGCTATATAGGGACATTCCAGGCAAAGGGTTAAATTAGCCTGAATATTGGTCTTTCCCCATGCTGGCTCTCAGGGGCTGCATCTTCCATTTAGCCTGCTTTAACATGGAAATTTGACAGCCACACAGGAAGACCCAGAAGCAAGCAACTAATGAAGCAGACAAGGGCAAGAATGCTTTAGTTTATCCCGCTGTATTAAACAGCCAGGAATTCCATCTTTGGTCACCTTTTATGTGAGGCTCTCAGGTTGGTCACCTTTTATGTGAGGCTCTCAAGTTGAGGATTTCTACTTACACTGGATTATAACAAATATGAAGGCATACCTGTAGTCCACAGAACCATCCTCAGCCACTGGCTTCTCATTTTCATCTTCCTGCTTTTTCACTCCCATAAGATCTCCAAGTTTGGTCCCTGCTAATTCCCAATGTTTGTGCTGAGCCTAAAAAGAAACATTTAATATCACAGGATACAGCTAAAATTGGTAAATCTAAAGTGCTCGATCCATTGCAAAGTACCTTTTTTCTTTCCTTCTGTTCGCGATGCTTGCGCACCAGCTGGCTGCCTTTTCGAGAGATGATCGCCATGTCAGAGGTTGGGTCCCTTACAGGAATGACAGGTTCAGGCTGCACCAAAAATCATTTTAGGAGGACCATTATAGTATATATTTGCTTAGACAGACACAGGGCTATTAGCTTAAATACAACTAAAAGGCTGCCTAACATGTAATGTAGCATCTCAAGAGGGGGTTACACAGCTGCAATATTCTAATTTAATATATTATAAGCAACTCAATACCATCTGTCATTGAACCAAGTTACTAAATCAGTGAGTCTACGGGTACACAACACGCCAGGTCTCCTCAGTCTATCTCAATGCTAGGCCATTTTCCACCTTTTCACTAATACATACCTGCTTAGTAAAGACAATGCGGCCATCCAGAAATGGAGGCACCAAATTATGAACCAGCAAATGTACTTTGGCAGCATTGTCCTCCTCAAAGTCCTCATCCACTTCCAGCCTTTGAACCACCCCACTAGTTAGCATTCGGTTAGTTTCCCAGCGCTCGTTATCCTGCAGTAAAAAAAATAAATAAATATTAATTAGTAGAGATAAAAAGATAAATACAACCCATAACACATTTGACAGAATAATAAAACGTAGGCAAGGTCGGTAGAGAGGTAAGGCGAGTGTGGTCACCCCCTGTAATGTTACCTCATTGATTTGTCGCCTCTGAGCAGAAACTCTCTTGTGTGTCTGCTTCTGAAGCTGCTGTTCCCTCTTGCGTACATAGCCCTCAGAGGTGGAGGTCAGCGCATTGTGAAACTCATCAAACCCTTCATCCATCATGTACCATTCTCTGTCTGCTTGCTAAATAAAAAAAAAAAGTCAGGGAAAAACAACTGATTTAACAGTTCTATTGTGTAGAGAGCCTTTCACACTTACCCGCTGATCCTCCTCCCATTCTCTCTGGTCCTCTTCTGACATGAATCGAATACCATCTTCTTCACCATCTTGTTTTCCTGTAAAAATAGCATGGAAGTGAATGGAGTTAAAAAAGGGGAACATTTAACCAGCCAGATGCAAACCTGACCCTCCCCTCAGCCCTGTAAGCTGAAGTGTTCAGTACTGTTAACTCTGGTGTCAAAAATACACTTTCTTGCCATCAATGTTAAAATGCAGGAGATAGATGAATACCCTTTGAAATTCTTCCATAAGCATCAACTTGAAATTGACCCCTTTTAAATTTTAAGTCCTTAATATACCGGTGCACAGTGAACAGCAGAATATCACTCACCTTTACCCTGGGAGAGCCGCGGAGTAGAGCCCAGATGGCGTCTTTCAGTAGCCCACTCGTTGAATTTGTAGGATGGAGTGGGAAGAGGAGAGTCATCGTCTGTGTATCGAATCCTCACTGACCTGAACAGAAAAATAAATCAAACGATGCCTATAACTGGCACCCCCCCCCCTCCAACATACGGTAGATATACAATTTAACACTAACATTGTATATGTTTAGTTGTATACTGGATATCACAAAAAAAAAATATGTTCAGTATAGTTTTTATTTGCATTAAAGCATAAAAGGAAAATGCTTTCTCCTCCATAGTGGTCACTGATTTTTGCTTGGCATTATTAAATAAATGTGACCTATACTTTCCCCTTGGCACTAACACTGCTTGAAGTTCCTTTGGAAAAAAATCTATATAAAACAAGCTGCATGTGGCTTCAACCTGTATGGAAAAACTCCCTCCGGGTTTATGGTTTCTACCACTTGTAGGAAGTGTTCTACTTTTACAGAGGAAAATCCGAGGTTAAGGTAATACCATTTATTGGCTAACTCATTTAGATTGAAAATGCAAGCTTTCGAAGCTGTTCAAGCTTCTTCTTCAGGCATAATACAGATCTGTAACTTAGACACACATTTATACAAAAAACTACAAAGGAGTGACAATTGTTATTCTAAGTATGTCACACACCCCGCTTCAGATATCCATAACACATGGGTAATACCGACCTGAAGGGGCGTTCCTGCAGAGATGATGCAAAGAAAAAAGCCCCTCCCTGATCCATAAATACCTGGGACCTCCCACTCATTACCCAGTTTTCCATCTCTGCAAGACGGCGAGCAAGTCAGAAGATGATGCCTCCTCCTTGCTCAGGGGGAGTTCAGGTAGCCGGGGTTGCCCCCGGCCCATTTAGTTTTATATTTCCGCTCGGCCTTATGTTCACCTAGGGGTCCCTAGTTTTATTAAGTTACATGCCTCCTCAGCTTTGGCTGCGGGCCCGAGCGAGGGTATGAGAGCACCCACGGTGCTGAGGAGCTGCGCTCCCCCCCCGTGAGACCCTATCAGAGAGGGTAGGCGGCGGTCCGGGTTGGTGATCCCGGTTTGGGATGCCCCGTCCCTGAACTTTATCCCGGGGGGGGGGGTCCCTCCTTAGTTCCCTTAGGGGTTGGGCTTTCCCTTTCCTTCCCTCCTCCCTATCCCCTGTGTGAGTGTTAGTTTTGTACGTTATACTTTATTTTTTATTCTGTTTGGCACTTTAAGACAGCGCTGGTGCGCTTAAGCTCTGTCAGGCGTGAGGTAAATTACCTCACGCCTGTGTCTAGGGGGGGGCGGGGCCGGGCGGCGGCGCGTTGCCACGGCCCGATTCCCCTTACTGCTAGGCTATTTGCCAGCGGGTGCTCCGCTTTGCGGAGGCACCCGCCGGGTACCTCACTACCGGCGCCGCGGCGGCGCCGTTTCACTCCGAGGGAACCTGGCCCGCATTGTTCCTCTCATGGTGGAGGGGGGGGGGGGGGGCGGGGCCGACTCGCGGCGCGTCACCGCGATCCCGCCCCCCTTCTATCCTTTGCCTCTGCGCTGGTGCGCTTCGTTGTGCTTGACGTGGGGGGGGGGGGGGTGAGCTGCGTGCTGGCGCTTATCGCGCCTTTTTTCCTGGCCACGCCTGTGCTTCTTCCTCCTCCCTGCCTTCTCCTCAGAGGATCCTTCCCGCGTTTTTGGCACACAGATTCATGACTCCAAAACTGTGAGTGGCCCAGTGGGCCCTGTTTGATTCTGTTATTCATATTTCATAGGTGACATTATTCCAATATGGGTCCCTTGTGTTTTTCAGGCGGAGGTCGTCTGGGAAGCCTCATCATCTGGGATTAGAGGGTCCTTCCCGGTCCTAAATTCCTGGGTTCCATTATACTAATCCTCCCACTCGGGACATTAAAGGGGCATCCCGGGTTGCTTACTGGCGTAATTCCCTGGGTCATAGCGACCACACAAAATCACCTATATGGAGGCATCCCCTGATACGGGGGCGGGCACCCCTTCGGGGCATCCCAAAAAGTGCATATTGTGCGGTGTGTCCATTTCGGGGGACGATGTACTGCTATGTATTCCCTGTGCACAGCAAACTATTACACGGCAGTCCGGATCCCAGGCTTCGGGATCAGCACCGCCGGCCGATTCATCTCCACCTCCCACCCTGACGCGGGCTCCTTGTGACGCGGTCGTGGGCAGGGACTTACAGGCTGAGATGTGCGCCAGATTGGCCGCCCTTGAAAAGATTGTTTCCAGCTCGGCCGCCCGCAAGGCTCCGGCTAAGAGGAAACATTTGTCCCCGGCTCCGCTGGGGGATGACGGAGATGATTGTAATAATCTTGACTGGTCCGATTATTCTGTTCCGGAGGACGGAGAGGTGTCCGATGGTTCAGAGGTTACTGACGATGAGTATTCTGCGGGCGCTGATGCCGAGTTTAGTGAGTTGGGAAGATCGTCGGACTCCCCTCAAGCCCTGGCCTTGATGTTGGAGGTTCTGAATATCTCTCCTCCTGAAACGGCATCGCAGCAGGAGGGTGAGCTGTTTGAGGAATCCAGGCCGCGCTTGGAATTTCCTACGCAGCGGCATTTTGACAAAATCATTGACAAGGAATGGGACAGGCCGGCTCGGCTCCCGGGTATCCCTCAGGGGTGGCATAGGAAATATCCCTTCCCTGCTGAGGTGGTCAAGCGCTGGGCATCCCCGCCCGAGGTAGACGCTCCGGTTTTGGGGTTATCAAATTCCTCGGTCCTAAATAGACCGGATTGTTCCACCCTCAAGGATGGGGAGGATAAACGCATTGATCAGATGGCTTGTCATGGTTTTACTAGCGTTGGGTCGGCCATACGGCCTGTCTGTGCCTCTGAGCTTATGGTGTTGGCGGCCAGATCCTTGGTTAGGGAACTGCTGACATCTTCCGGACTTCGTCCTGGGAGTAATGAGTTCCTTAGTCTCAAAAGCTGTGAGCTGTTTTTATCCTTCGTCTTGACAGCCCTGGATGACACCTTAATGATGTGTGGTAGAACGTCGGCCTTACTGGTGACTATTCGACGGTCGGTATGGTTGCGCCAGTGGGCGGCAGACTTTATGTCCAAAAAGTCTCTGACGGCCCTACCCTTTGTGGGGTTGAGGCTCTTTGGAGAAACCTTGGACTCAGTTACTCAGGGCGGTAGGCTACCGCAGCGTCAGAAGCAGCGTCGTTCCTTTCGGGGGGCGACCACTGCTGCCCCTTCCTTTCGTGGGGCCAGACCTGGAAGAGGATCTACATTTCGTTCTTCCAGAGGTTACTCGGGGAGCAGGGGCAGAGGACGTGCCCGCTCTGGATACAATTGGGGTTCCAAGCCCAAGCCGGCTATCAAGCCAGCTCAGCAATGAGGGGGCGCCCTCACCCTTGCGGGTGGGGGGACGGCTCAAGCACTTCTCCCAGATTTGGGATCAAGAAGTCTCGGACAGGTGGATTCGGGAAGTGGTGTCTTCCGGTTACAAGCTAGAGTTCGAGCTCCGCCCCCCCTCCAGGTTTCTCAGGTCTCGGTTGCCTTCGGAGCCCCTGGCGGCACAGGGGCTCCTGGTGGCAGTAAAGAGTCTTCTGGACATGGATGTCATTTGCCCCGTGCCTCCATCAGAGCAGGGCAAGGGCTTCTATTCCAATCTGTTCACGGTTCCCAAGAAGGACGGGTTGATCCGTCCTATCTTGGACCTCAAGCTTCTCAACAGGTTTGTCAGGCCGCGCAAATTCCGCATGGAGACCTTGCGCTCGGCCATTCAGTCTCTTCGTCAGGGAAATTTTCTGACGTCCATAGACATCAAAGACGCTTATCTACACATTCCGATTTTTCCAGCACACCAGAGGTTTCTCAGGTTTGTCGTAGAGGATCGTCACTTTCAGTTTGTGGCTCTTCCTTTCGGTCTCACCTCGGCACCTCGGGTGTTCACCAAGGTGCTGGCGGGGGTGATGGCACTGCTCAGAGTTCAGGGCATTCGCATTGTACCCTATCTGGACGATCTGCTGATTATGGCAGATTCCTTCAGCCAAGCGGAGTCGGACACCGGTGTGGTGGTGTCCACTCTGGAGAGGTTCGGTTGGGTGATCAACTACCCCAAGTCTTCCCTTTGTCCGTCCAGGATTGTGACGTTTCTGGGGATGTCTTTGGACACCTTGCAGGCCAGGGTTTTTCTGCCCCAGGCCAAGATTCTTTTGATCCAGGAGTTAGTGCGGCTACTCTTGTCAGCTCCTCACCCGTCCATCCGGTTAGGGATGAGGCTGGCGGGATTAATGGTGGCCTCATTCGAGGCGGTTCCCTTTGCGCAATTCCATACGAGGATGCTTCAGCTTCATCTGCTGAAGGTTTGGGACAAGTCGCCACTGTCGTTGGACCAGTATTTCCGGTTGACCCCTCAAGTTCGTCGATCCCTACAATGGTGGATGGGGTCTGTCAATCTGTTGAAGGGCAAATCCTTCCTGGCCCCGTGCTGGGAGACGGTCACCACGGATGCCAGTCTATCAGGCTGGGGGCGTGTTTGGAAGGATTGACAGTTTCAGGGTCTATGGAGTCCGCAGGAGGCTCACGAGCCCATCAACATTCTGGAATTGAGAGCCATCAGGTTGGTTCTGTTTCGCTTGACTCATCAGTTGAGGGGCCGGCCAGTTCAGGTCCGGTCGGACAACAGGACGGCGGTTGCTTACATCAATCACCAGGGGGGGACTCGCAGCAGGAGTGCCCTCAGGGAGGTGTCTTTGATTCTGGACTGGGCGGAGGCCCACGTCCCGTGTATTTCTGCAGTCTACATTCCGGGAGCGGAAAACACGGAGGCGGACTCGCTGAGCAGGGCCTCATCTCGTCAGGGGGAGTGGTCTCTCAGTCCCAAGGTGTTCCGTTTGATTTGTCTCAGGTGGGGGTTCCCTGCGGTGGACCTCTTTGCCTCTCGGCACAATCACAAGCTTCCAGTCTTTGTGTCGCTCTCGCAGGATCCTCTGGCTCTGGCGGTGGATGCCATGTCTCTGAACTGGAGGGATCTGGGCTTGCTGTACCTGTTTCCCCCGTTCCCGTTGCTAGCCAGGGTGGTGCGCAAGCTGGCGCTGGAAGGCGCATCAGCGATCCTGGTGGCCCCGAGGTGGCCAAGGCGCGTTTGGTTCGCAGATCTGGTAAGGCTGGCAAAAGACCAGTTCGTGCTGCCTCTGAGTCCGGATCTGCTCACTCAGGGTCGGCTGCGTCATCCCAATTTACAATCGCTGGCTTTGACGGCGTGGCTGCTGAGTCCACTATCTTGAAAGAGGAAGGTCTTTCTGATGCTGTTATTCAGACACTTATCAGTGCCAGGAAACGGTCTTCATCAACCATTTATTATAGGTCATGGAAATCCTATATTGACTGGTAGGTCCCTTTCTTGCCGGGAGTTCTCTATTCCCAGGCTCTTGGAGTTTCTTCAACATGGTCTGGATCTGGGGCTCCAGATTAGTACCTTAAAGGGGCAGGTTCTGCCCTGGCGGTTTTCTTTCAAAGGTCCTTTGCACTTCATCCCTTAGTCAAGACCTTCTTCCAAGGAGTTATGCATATACGGCCTCCTAGGAAGCCTTTTGTTCTGGTTTGGGATTTAAACTTGGTTCTTTCTGCTCTTCAGGGGCCTCCGTTTGAGCCCATGCATGAGGCTGCCTTGTCGTCCCTTACTCAGAAGGTGGCCTTTTTGGTGGCTATCACTTCTGTTCGGCGTGTTTCTGAGTTGGCAGCTTTATCCATTAAAGCTCCGTATTTTGAAAGGCATCAGGATAAGGTTGTTTTTCGTTTCAAACCAGATTTCCTTCCTAAGGTGGTTTCGGCTTTCCATTTAAATCAGGACATTGTTCTGCCCTCTCTTTGTCCCAATCCTAGCACCGAGAAGGAGAGGGTGTTGCATTCCTTGGACGTTGTCCGCGCTGTGAAATATTACCTGGTGGCTACGTCTTCCTTTCGTAAGACGGATGCCTTCTTTGTGGTGCCCTCTGGGCCTAGGAAGGGTTTGGCTCCTGCCAAATCTTCTATCAGTAAATGGATTCGTCAGGCCATTTTTGGGGCCTATTCTGCCAAGGGGAGGAGTCCCCCTTTTCGTGTTACTGCTCATTCTACTCGTGCTCTTGGAGCGTCCTGGGCCTTCCAGCACCAGGCCTCTGTTGAGCAGGTTTGTAAGGCCGCTACTTGGTCTTCTGTTCACACTTTTTCCAAGTTTTACAAGGTTGATGTTTGGGCCTCAGCGGATGCTGGTTTTGGCCGCCTGGTTTTACAAACTGTTGTGGCATAGGTTGTGCCTTGTTACCTTGTTTTGGATTCCCGCCCTTTTATGGACACTGCTGTTGGATGTCCCATGTGTTATGGATATCTGAAGCGGGGTGTGTGACATACTTAGAATAATACCATTTTGTGAAATACTCACCTGTAAAATGGGTATTATAAGTATGTCACACACCCCGCTTCACCCGCCCTTGTTTGGTACTTTGGATACTCTATATGGGGCATTTTGCGTGGTTCTTGGTTTTACTGTTGCCTCTTCCTGGTCCCTTACTTACTGCTTCTGTATACTGGGTAATGAGTGGGAGGTCCCAGGTATTTATGGATCAGGGAGGGGCTTTTCTCTTTGCATCATCTCTGCAGGAACGCCCCTTCAGGTCGGTATTACCCATGTGTTATGGATATCTGAAGCGGGGTGTGTGACATACTTATAATACCCATTTTACAGGTGAGTATTTCACAAAATGGTATTTTTACACTGACACACATGAAAAATAGCTAAGTCGTAAAATTGTATACTGTGAGATAAGGATCAGGGGGATTATAACAATTAATGGTGGGCTGATAAGAATGAGAGGGCGAGAGAAAGTGTGTGGAATTTCTATTGCTCTCACACCAGGCCAGACAGTCTGTTTAATATCAGACCTTGTGATGAGTCTTGTCTATTCAATCCATGTCATAATGACACATAAAATTATTGTCCCTGTTTAGCCCACAGTCCATCGATTTAAAGATTTGGATGCATTTACACTCCCATTCCAATCTCTCCTTTTGTGAGCGGAAACCCCCCTTGAGCACTGTGAGTTTGAGGTCACATAGGCCATGGCCTGGTCTGCAGAAATGGGCTGCAACAGGCACATCAGTTTTATTATTTTTAAATCGATGGACTGTGGGCTAAACAGGGACAATAATTTTATGTGTCATTATGACATGGATTGAATAGACAAGACTCATCACAAGGTCTGATATTAAACAGACTGTCTGGCCTGGTGTGAGAGCAATAGAAATTCCACACACTTTCTCTCCCCCTCTCATTCTTATCAGCCCACCATTAATTGTTATAATCCCCCTGATCCTTATCTCACAGTATACGATTTTACGACTTAGCTATTTTTCATGTGTGTCAGTGTAAAAACAATTGTCACTCCTTTGTAGTTTTTTGTATAAATGTGTGTCTAAGTTACAGATCTGTATTATGCCTGAAGAAGAAGCTTGAACAGCTTCGAAAGCTTGCATTTTCAATCTAAATGAGTTAGCCAATAAATGGTATTACCTTAACCTCGGATTTTCTGCTTACATCGATGGCTAACACGGTACAACAACTTACTACTTTTACAGAGGCAAAGTGTTTACCATTTAACTGCCTGTCCTCTGGGCCAGCCTGTGTATTATTCCTGAATAATTACATGTTAGGTAAACACATTACAGCCAGCAGAAGAATTGCATTAGTAATAAGCACAGGCGGACTCAGGGGATGGGCTGTTACAGTTAAGCAGTTCTCTCTTGAAAAAAACAGAATGGTAGGTTTAAATCATGTCACAGTCAAGGCAGGCTATCTTTCAGTAAAATAAACACAAGCTTTTTGATGCAGGGTGTATAAATACCCCTGCTCAAGCCAGCATATTTGTGTGGGTTTTTATTTTAGAGCTAGGTTCACACAATGATTCTACTTGAAGGGCCACTCCAGCCCCTTCCTACAAACAAAAAAGCACTGCTGCCATCTTCCTGAAGTCCTGGGCAGCTCTCTGCATCACGCACGCTCTCTCCCATCCATTGATGGAAATGGGCGGACGGGAGCATGTGCGAGCTGCGATCCCATCAGAACTTCCGGAAAGATGTAGGAGCGCGTTCGGTGCAGACTTCGGATGCTGGATTCGGTGTGAGTGCAGTCTTTTTTTTTTTTTTTTTTTTTGTCTTTTATTACAGGAGGATTGATTAGCAGGATTAGCAGGATTGATATTTGGATGGGGCGGGCGGAGCAGGGCAGGGGTTATGTTTTTTTGCTGGAAGGGGCTGGAGTGGCCCTTTAAAATGGACTAATCACCGAGATTTTGACTATCCTGGCGATTGGTCCCTGCCCCATGTGAAACCCCCCCAGATTGGCCACTTTTCCTTACCTTTCCGTCGTTCCCATGGCACATGCCCGGCCGCTCATCCAATCAGCGCTTTATGCGACGCATACTAATCCACGGCATAAAGCCGCTGATTTAAACTTCACACCAGCACATATGCACCGTGGACCGCATGCCCAGCTTCTCTGGAGCGCGTGCTCCTGCGCACCCAGCCTTTTATAATGGTGGGGCGCGCACAGCTACAGGGAAGCCAGGGGTAGGGATTACTGGCACCCTGGGGGGTTTCACACAGTGGGGCATCCGGTATAGCAGAGGGTTGAGGAACACAGCTCTGGGATGTTAAAAAAAAAAAAAAAAAAAAAAAAACATACCGATCACGTCTTGAACTTTCTCTCTCGCTGCGATGGCTCCGGTCAGAGTCTCTGTATGATGGTGATGGAGAAGGTGACTCCCACTGGGAACGCTGAGAACTCCCGTAGCCGCTATCATCCTCCTCCCACCCTGAGCGTGAGGGAGTTGAGGAGTCTGAAAAGCATAAAAAGAAGAACATAATGTGTGGCATTATCACACTACTGTAAAAACAGTACCATGTATCCACTACTTAAAAAAAAAACCAGGGGGGCTTTACCTCTAGGTTTGTGCCGTGGAGAATCTGGTTCACTACGTCTTGAACTTCTGTCTGATCTTTCGGATCTCTCTGATCGCTCAGACCCACCATCACGCTCCGACCGATCACGCTCTGACCTACTACTGCGACGACTGCGGTCATCTATGCCACAATATCAATAATACATTTAGTAGTTTAAGTGCACTGCTCTGTGGCCAGCTGAAGATCAACGGTAACACAGTATAATGAAATCCCTACCAAGGCGCTTTAGTTAAAAGAAAGGGTTGGAACCTGTAGGTATCTGATGTGATCTGTGCATTGCAAACAAGGGCACAATCCACTTTTCAGTGTACTCTGGGTGGGCAGATTTCCCTTTACTTTCAATTTTGATAATATAGTAACTTGTGAGGGATTAACCAATGAGAAAATATAGGGCTAGTGTCACGAAACAAGTTGCATTTCCAAATAAAGTCATTGACTATTGGGGGGGGGAGATGAATAAAATCATCTCAACACAGAAGCAATTACCTAACAGAAGACTTAACCATTCCCACTTACTATACACTATGTTCTTCCCCTGGCATTTTTTATGGAGGCAATCCCATGCAACAGGCTGGATTAAGGACCATCTTAGAGAGGACCCACCACTTACACAACAGTCCATCAGATCCTAAAGCCCTGTGTTCCCCCTGAAAAAGCTTACCCTTCCTGCGATCCCACGCCAAGTCCACGCATGTGCTGAGGGAATGTCGGGAAAATACGTTTTTAGAGCAATCCAGGGGAGATCCAAACAGAGGTGTATCCCAAATTAGTATACCGCAGGGACAAGGACTAAAACCCTGAATAGTGAAAATCACAGGTTTGGTCCACTTTAGCAAAAGGCAGATAAGCAGCCAGTGGGCTAGGCAACATTGCACAGAGCTCCACGGCCCAGAAATTAAAGATGAGGCATAAGCAGGGTTGCCAGAAATTAGGGTGCTAAAAGTTCAAAATCGTAGGTGTACATTTTTTTTGCAATTAAAGTGAACAACAAACTCTTCGTTTATTTTAAGTTCCAGTCCAGATTAAAAACCTTCAATAATCACCTTAATCTCCCGATTCTGGCTTGTCAAAACATACTGGGTCCTAAAGCTTCTAGGCACGCCACCACAGCCTCCTGCCTTCCCTCCTCCATCAAAGTGAATGGAGCATGGCATGTTCCTGGCACCATGATGGAGGAGCTGGACCTTGTCCATGCATTTGACTGCAAATGGTGGAGTAACCAAGGGATCTCCAGGTATATGTACACTTAAAATCAGGACCTTGTAAGTTTTAGATAATCTGGGTCAAATAAAGCAGCTATGGGGGACAAAAAGGGAGTTTTTTTTTTTAAAATAATTTTAGCCATTCTCTAAAAACGTATTTTAGGTTACCTCTGTCTTTGCTGCGCTCCTTCTGCCTCTCTCGGTCATTCTTAGATGATGCATAGACACCATGCTCCCTCCTGTCCCTTTCTCTCTGGCGGCTCCGGGCAAGGTATTCTTCATTTACCCCACCTGTATAAGTCGGCGTTTCCACACGTGCTGTTCGGTAATGTCTAATTTACAACAAAAGAAAAAAAAAGGATAAAACAAATGGTGGCAATACATACTGGCTATGAATAATGTTACTGAAATACTCTATCACATTTCAAATCATTTCTTCAATTCACGTATATAAAACCAACCATTTGCTATAAGAAAAGAAAACATGTACCAAGTTCTCTGTTCATTAGAGAAGTACTCGTCTGAGGAATAAACTGCAATGTTTATGGCTAGCTAAAGCTACAAATTTCAAGCCATGTTCCGCTTACCATCCATTATATTATACTGCAACTTTAAATGAAGGCTAGCAGAGACAAATCCAATTAGTCTGGCAACAATATATCAATGTATATTGTTATATTTAAAGTAACCTTTGTATAATGCCCCCCCATGAAGGCAACACCAAAAAGTGTACAATACAATAAAAAAGACACAATGATACTACTGATTCTACCCACTTTCCATGGTGTGAACATAAGAGGTCATCTAAAACATCAAGCTTCACAATTTGATGGTTATGGTCCTGCTGACAAAAAACATGGTACTATTTATGTGGACCAAACCCCGGTTTTGTCCTGTTTTCTTGATCTGTCCCCCTGGATGCAACACTTCATCCTAATAGGTGGATTTCAAATTGATGTATTGATGCCCACTGTCCGCATTTACCGTTTTGTTACAGCAGTGTTTCCCACCCATCTCCTGAGAGTCACCAATGCATCAGGTTTCGTGGATCTCCACATAGCCGGCCCTAAACCTGATGTTGCACTAATTGTTTTACCAGGGCATCTGTGTGGTGCTCTGCAAAATGTGGCCTGTTGGGAGAGGGTTTGGGAACACTGCGCTACAGTCTGAGGGGAACTCTTGCCCCCAATCAGTTTGAGTGGCTGGTTGCTGGAACACGCCTCAGCAGAGATGCCGTGGTTGCAGCAGTGACCAATGGAAGCACCATTGGATAACCCTCTAAGTATAGCGGTGATCCCAGTGGGTTTAAAACCAATTTGGGATCAGGGATCAGAAAGACAACCCTATTGAGTGTAGGGGAGCAAGTAAAAGGAGATTGATTTCAGAATCTAGTAACTGAAGTTCCAACAGCCTTCAGGTCAAAACACTTCTTGCACCGGAAGTCACCACTCTAGTTCTACTTAAAGCTTTAAATGTTGTACTCTGCTGCCTCTGAAAGGTGTCAAAGGGATGTACAGCCATGGTCCGACGGACATTCCTGTGCGGATGGTTTTCACAAAGGAAAAAAGGCCAGTCATCACTGCTTTGCATCAAAAGAGCCTTTACAGGCAAGGACATTTGCTGCTTGTAAGACTGTCCCTAAATTAACCAATTATCAGATTGTTGCAAACCTTGAGGGGAGGAGTACAGCTCCAGCAAGTTCCAGGATAGCATCTTAAAGAGAATTGAGCTACAAGATCAACACCAAGAAGGGAGGCACAAAATTATCCTACAATTTTATTTAATCAAATGCCAAAAAATTAACCAGACATGTTAAAAACATTAAAAAACAACAAACACAGAACATACAGGACATACCAACTTAGACAGGTATATAGGCGGTGGGTAGAGACCAATATCTATTATCCATTAAAATCCGAACTCAAAAGCTGCATATTTAAACAAATAATAAATATGCAGCTTTTGAGTTACGATTTTAATGGCAAATAGATACTGGTTTCTCCCCACTGCATATATACCTGTCTATGTTGGACATAGATATTTGTGTCAGTATCAGATCTTTTTGGCCATAACTGTATGTTGCAGACTTTCAATTGCTAGCTATATTGAGTCAAGTCTGCAAACCGTACCACTTACAGCCCTGAGTAACTGTTGGTTAGGAAGGTGGTGCTGGGCAATTTGAGCTGAAGTTCCCTTAGGGTGGCATTTTCCTTCAAAGTGAACATGCAGCAAAGTCGAAGTGATCTAGCTAATGCTCTGAGACAACCAATAAACATGAACCTACAGTACACCCTTAAACAGACCTCCCTTCACCTCCTAAACATACCCCTACCACAAGCATATAGTGAAGCCTAGCAATCTGGTCTCTCATTGGGGGGCAACAGGAGAGGATGTTGCACAGAGACCTGGCAGGGAATAGGCAGGTATTCACTACTGCAGGTCTGGGAAGAGTGCTGCGTGCATTCCTTCCAGTGCCCGAGCACAGTGTGGGTCAGCTTCTATGGAAGGGTCAGTCTCATAAATGATGTTCGGAAAAGAAAAGTTGCCAGCTCTGAACCACTCGATCTCCCCACAACCTCTGGAGCCGCACGGCCAAGAGCGCTCACCTCTTACTGGGTCTGTCCCATAGTAGCAAATAGAGCCAGCCGACATCCGGTTGTGAAATAAAACACCCCTTTATTTGAAGTGCAGTTAAAAATCCATATCCATACACGATACAGCAGACATATTTAAAAAGATAAAAAGCGCCGACGCGTTTCGGGCATCATGCCCTTAATCATGACATTATTCCAAAGAGATATATATATATATATATATATATATATACACAATAAGTGGATAATTAATCGTCAAACAGCATTAATTGTCTAAACATCATCACATGAGAAAAGACTTACACGTGTAGATTCTCCAGTCCGTGGTCTAAGGCTCACATAATACACGTCATCTCTCACACCCGTTAGCCAAGCAGCTGGGCAATTATTGCAAGAGAAATGACGTATCACCGTCCCATGGACTACAAGCTCGCCGCGCACAAGCGGGCAAAGGAAAACCACCATGCAAGTAGAGAAAGGGCGGAAGTAAAGCACGTCGAACGAACTGGAGAGGTGAACCGCTACATTGATATACACAGTATCATTAACAGAAAAGAAACATAATATCATTGTGCAGATATCCATGTAACAACAGTGTCAAAACATAGTATCATTATATAAATACAATTATAACAGCCCTGCCCCGGTAAAAGACATAGCATTCACCGAGCTATCAGGAAAAAACAAACCGTCTAATTATGAGGACTATTAACCATGTATGTGCACAAATCATAAATGATGCTCAACAAAGTCATTCTGACAATTTGCAGCCACAGGGCAGCCTCACTAATAGATGTGTGTGTAGGTCCTAAAATAAAAAAATCCCTGTTAAACTTACTGGCAACTGTTTTTATACAAGTCCTTCAGGACAACCCACAGAGAGTGGCTCCACCCCCTGGAAGGAAACACTGAACACAGGTTAAAACCCTGCCCCTTCCTCTCCACCTCAGTGTTAACCAAGTAACATAAGGAATTCCGTGGGGCAAAGGAGGGAACTACGGGGTCATCCTGAAGAACTCATAGAAAAAGCTGGGATCGTCTCCCGTCGTACTTCAGGACTACCCACAGAGAGGATGAGCAAGTAATGATATCTTAGGGTGGGAAGCTGCTAGTAAGATCCTTCTACCAAAGGCCTGATGTTTTGCAGAAAGGAGGTCTCGGTATAGTGAGAAAGTGTGGGGTTGATGACCACATTGCTGTTTTACAGATCTCTTCTATAGAAGCACATGTCCTCTCTGCCCAGGAAGCTGACATAGGTCTTGTTGAATGTGCGGAGACATGTGGAGGAGGGGCTTTTCTGGATGTGCAAGCCTGCATACTAGTCTGTTTTATTCAGCTGGAAACAGTGTATCTAGGAGGCAGCCAGGCCTCTTCTCTTGCTGCTGAAAATGATCAAAAGCTGCTCCGCTACTCGTCATCCTCTAGATCTTTCTAAATAAATGATTAGAGCTCTTGTCACATCTTATAGTGAGAGATCTTCTGTTCCTGTCGTAGCAGGTAGTGTCGGGAGCACTATGTCCTGGGGCCTATTGAGAGATGTAGAAATCTTTGTCAAATATAAAGGATCGGGTCTCAGTATAGCCTTATCTGGAAGAATTGTGCAGTAGGGTTCCTACTTTGATTGAGCTTGCAGCTCACTTACCCGCCTGGCCAATGTGATAGCCAACAGAAAAAGTTCCAAATACAACCACTTTTCTGGTATTTCCTGATCACTTGCAGCAGTAAACTGAAAAAGAGGGAAGGCGTAAGCTAGGTGATGAGCCAGGGCATCCACTACTAAGGCACCATCCTCCATCAGTGAATAAAAAAAAAATAAATAAAAAAAAATTGATTTGTTAGCACTGGTAAAAGCGGTCTGTCTGGGGAAGGCCCCAAAGGGCCACAATCTGGAGAAAAATTTCCTAGTTCAGACACCACTCGGTCTGTTGTACTCTGACCCGACCCTGATGACTTATATGATACTGTGGAAGCATTGTCTGAGCAGATCTGGACATCTCTGCCTGAGATTACTGGCAAAAAATTATCCAATATCAGCATGACCGCCAGTTCTCTGAAACTGGAGACTTCCCAACCCCAAGAGCTGGCATATGTTGTAATCACTACAGGATTCTTTTGCCTCCAGTGTCTTCCTTTTTTTTTTTTCTTTGATCACCGGATCTGTCCACCAATGGAGGCTTTCTAGTACATCCTCCTCTATTTGAACCTTCTGATCCAATGAGTCTGGGGACAGGGGTGACAAGAAATCTCTGCAGGGCTGTCATGTGAAGCTGAGCCCATGGGACTGCCGGAATTGCAGCCATCAGGAGACCGAGCAAGGTCATGATTTCTCGTAGAGAAACTTGTGGGGATTCGAGAAATTCGTGGGTCATTGCTACAATCATGTGGATCCTTTACTGTGGGAGCAGAATCTTTTGAAAGATACTGTCTAGATAGCATCCAAGGAATATGTAACAGACAATCCAGCCTAAAGTTTGTAGAAGAGTCTTCTCTAAGTTTGCTAGTAGTAATTCCCCTGACATGTTTAGCAAGAGTTGATCATCCAGGTTCGGTATAATTATAATTCCTTCCTGTCTGAGGTGCGCCATTGGTTCCGCTAATATCTTTGTTAAAATCCGTGGGGCTTATCCCCTCCTCGGTTAAATAGGCAAATTATGAAGGCGCAAGTTGACGTCGGAGGGCTGGCCGTACCGCACATGCAAATGTACTTTTATGCTACCCAGCTGCTGTATGCTCACTGGTGGATTAGCCGGCCGGTGGTGCGTCTGGAGGAGGCGGTGCTAGGCTCCCCTGAGCGGCTATCCTCCTTGGTTTATAGGGGTACAAAAGGGATGAGGGAGGCGACCACGTGCATGAGAATGGTCTGCAGTATCTGGGAATGGATGGCCAAACTATGTGCGAGTCCAGACGGGGGCGGGGCGAGTTCCCCCTTTACCCCCCTTTGGGAGCTTGAGACAGTGCAGGACCCGCAGTTCTGGAGCAGAAGGGGTGTCCACCAGCTGGGCCAACTTTACAAAGAGGGGGTACTGGTGTCTTTTGACCAGCTCAAAGAGAATTCCCAACTGTCCAACCGGGATTTTTTCCGTTACTTACAAATTAGGCATGCCCTGAATGCTCAGTTCTCCAGGGTGGGTCCAAGGGTGTCGGTATCGCAGGTGGAGAATGTGGTTAGAGATTCGAACCTGGGAAAACCCATCTCCCCTCTATATAAATGTTTGCTTGGCAAACTGGGGTCCCCTAGGGAAGGGATCATGATGAAATGGCAGGCTATAGACCAGAACCTGGATCAGGACGATTGGGAAGAGGTGCTGGATAATTTGCACTCGGAGGTTGAGGCGAGAGATAGAATGATTCAGACTAAATGGATACACCAGGCGTATGTTACCCCGGTCCGTCTGCACAGGATGCGTGAGGGGTAGTGGCACATGGATACATATGATCTGGTCATGTAGAATTCTTGCTGGCTTCTGGGAGGATGTAATGGACCTGATAAGCAAAATAGTGGGAATTCGTATAAGGGGATCTGTGTCGCTATGCCTTCTGGGGGTGGTGGAGCCACTGTCAGAGATCAGTGCATTGAAAACGTTGCTTCGGCTGTTGCTCTTTTATGCCCGGAAGTGCATGCTGATAAATTGGAAGCACCCAGCTAAGCCGTCTGTACAAGCATTGAAAAGGCTGGTTAATCAGAAGCTTGCCATGTACAAACTGACATACGAGGCGATAGGTGTGCCAGACAAGTTTACCAAGGTCTGGGATCCCTGGTTACAGTGCCAAGATTCAGCTTCCGATGATGACTGAGGTGGGACGATGGACGTACCACTGTTATCATGGCTCTTAGCTCTGACTGGTAGATGGGCAAGAATAAGAGGATGGCCGTGGGTCCGGGCTGAGGGGAACGGAGGGAGGGGGATAAATAGAATTTGTATTGATAATGTATACCCTGACGAACAGCTAACCATTATCTGCTCTTTTGGGCCTCCTCCGAGGACTTATCTTGAAATTGCGTGAGTCCAGATTGCATGTCGTCGTGTTGTATGAATGAGTGTATTTCGTGTAAGTAGCCCAGACTGATGTTAGGCGCCGCTGCTGTATGCTTAGAATATATTCAGTATCCCACGTCCTTTTCAGTAAAATGTCTGCCCTTTTGCCTAGGGGATCTCTAAGGGGACCCATTTCATCAAATTAGATATGATTTCCGAGAAACATGAGCCAAGGGAGCATACACCTTGGGATACTTAGCCCAAACCTTTGTCCAAGATTCCGCTCTTGACTGACTTAGGAAGAAAAAACAGACTCCAGACCTTTCCATTCCCGAGCAATAATGTCCTTTGGTGACTGGTGAATCCAATAAACCTTGGTAAAAGGGAATCCTGAACCGAGAGGAGCTAATCCTTATGCCTAATGACTCAATCTTAAAGTGGACCAACACCCAGGATTTTGACTATCCTGGGTCTTGGTCCACTTCGATGGGGCACCCCCGATCGGGGTGCCCCGCTGTGTGAAACCCCCCCCAACCCCCCGAAAAACTCACCTCTCCGCGCTCCCAGCGCCAACGTACAAGCTCTATTCCAGGACGTCTAAGCGGCTGCCGCCGCCGCCGCCTCCCGCGCGTCCCTTTTGACGCGCGCGCGCCCGCGCCGGCCATTCGCAGACGGCCGGCGCGGGCACGCCTGCAGGGGCGCGAGGGAGGCGGCGGCGGCGCCGAAGATCAGGTAGGGTTTTTCGGGGGTTTTGGGGGGGTTACACCCCGCGGGACATCCCGATCTCGGATGTCCCGCGGGGTGGGGGGTGATCGGCCCGGGAATCTTATAGATTCCCGGGCCGATCACCCGTGGGTGTTGGTCCCGAATTCCCCCTAATAAGATCAGGAGTGTCCTCTAGGGGAAAATTAAAACGCCCGGGGTGGGAAGAAGTCCCTGAAGTAGAAGCTTCTGATCCCTTCCCTGTGCCTGTAGAATGGATTGACACATCTCCTCAGAGGAAACTCGTTCCTGGCTACCCTCCCTCAGGCCCAGGGTGAGGGGCAACCGAGCTATCTGGGCCATACGGTTTTTAAAAAAAAAAATCAAAGGAATCAGACATTCTGGAATCCAAGGATTCAAAAAAAATTACCCCAGTCAGTTCCTCCAAACAGTCCTTACACAAAAGTCTAGAGACTCCCTCCGGCAAAGTGGCCTTACAATTAACACATGACTTAGATGGGGCCAATTTGTCTTCCCTGGGCTCGCTTAGCGCATTCCTGGAATCCCTCAGCTTTATAGAGGGTTTAGGGTGCTTGGTCTTGGGTTCCTTAGCCTACAGCGGAAACAAAAGACAAGCTATCAGGAACCCCTAACCTCTGGGGGAGGAAGGCAGAGGGTGATGAGACTTACCCCATCCACAGGGTTGTCCCCCCAATACCACAACCGGTGCCAACCGGTCTCACCTGTGCATGAGGTGCAGCCAACTTTTACCTGGGTGCCACCTCCAACATTCTGATACTGACTTGGCCCCATACTGCAGAACTTTATGCAGGGGATTGCCCTTCCGAATCCAGCACGCACACGACCTGCCGTGTCTCCTCCCCCTGGCCTCTAAACCCGGAAGTCGAATGCTGGCCATGAGGTCGGCCAGCTACTGACTCCATGACCCTGGCTGGACCAGCAACCCAGGACCAACCGGCCCCAAAGTAAGTCTTATACTTACCTGCCCCCTCCTCACTAGTGGAGGGCCCATAATTTCCACCAGTGTCCGCAATCCCACCTAGCCAGTAGCAGGGAATGGATGGGATCCCTTAACCTAGTTAGATTTACCTGGGTCCTGCCCCATGGACTAGCTCCGGGACAGGGAACGTAGGATAATATCCCCCTGCCTTATTGCAAATCTCAAAAACTTGCAATGTTCCTGGTAATGGGAATGTGTAGATATGCATCGTGCAAATCTATAGTGACCAAATCTTATGGCATCAAGAGATTTCTTACAGTAAAAATGGATTCCATGCAGAAGCTTTTGTAATGTAAAAAAGGGTTTAGACGCTTTAGGATCACCTGGAATGCTCCAGAAATGCGTTTGAACTAGGGACTACAACCCCTGTGCCTGTTCTGACAGGAGAACGGCTTCTATAACCTTGTTATCTTGCAGCTCCCGAATAACCTGTGGAAAGGCAAATTTGGTCTTTTTGTTTCTCGGGTTCGCACCGATGAGGTGCAGACTGGACCAGTGCCTGTTTCCTAAATGGTACCCTGCCTTTAAACCGCTTAGGTCTCCTGGAAAACAGTTCAGTTTTCTACGCAGTCCTGGTGAGGGTAGCATCAAGCTCCGAACCAAACATCAGCTTGCTCCCAAATGGGATACTGCATAATCTGGCCTTAGAAGATAGATCTCCTTTCCAGGTTTTGAGCCAAATAGCTCTCCTTGAGCAGTTGATCAAGGCTGACAACTTGGCTGTAGATCTGCTTCTGCCGAGGCATCTTCCAGGAAGGAAACTGCTTAAAATGCTGCACGATATGTTCAGAGCTTAGTTTGTTTAGGGGTTATCATTCTCAATGTTCCCCTTCAAATTGTATAGCCATGCTTCCAAATTTCTGGCGACACAATCTTAAGCAAAATCCTGGCGACACAATCTTAAGCGTCCTAAGGGAAAATGCGTTAGTGTCCCAGGCTCTCTTAAGGATGCCATCTGTACGACGATCCAAGTGATCCCGGAGAGTGCTGCCATCCTCAAAGCTTACCTGTGCAATGGCAGCATCTAGCTTGGGACATTTGACCCAAGGCTTGGCTTTTGCCTCATCAAAAGGAAAATTCCGTTTAAGAGAGCCAGGCAAAAAAGATCTCTGGGAAAAGCCATTCCTTTTTCTTGACATTCAGTAAGGATGAATGAACTGGGGATACTTTCTCTTTTTTTAACAATTTATGATATATTGCATCCTGTATCGATAGGGGCTGTTCAATCGAGCTAATATGCATTGTATCATAAATATCCTGAAGCAATGCCGAGGTCTCCTTTGACAATTTGCTTTGATCAGAGCTGGATGCTCACTCCTTGTCAGATGCTAGCCAAAACCCCTAGTTGACAGAGTCTTCAGCTGAAAAGACTTGACCCTCAATCTCCTCGCCTTCAGGGTGTCTATAAGCAAATGGCCTGCTACTGTAGGGGCTACCGAAACCGGTGTGACCAGAGCTACCAGAAGGGAAGAATCTCTGGAGGTGGATGTCGCGGTTCTAACCACTGACCTGCAAACTTGGATGGATGCCATATTGGCTTCCATGTTTCTCAGGATATCCACTAACTGGCAGCTGCCTTCCCCAATTATGTCCTAAACAGACCTTACAGCAAGCTCTGTTCCAAGTGTCAGGCAACATGGTGGGGCAATTATGCAGAGCCTCGCTGTTTTGGCCTCCTCAGCTCTGAAGGAAGCCTCCTTTTCTTTAGGTTTAGCACTTGGAACAGACTAAAAAAGGGATAGTAAAAGTAGAAGCCAAGCTCAGACTGCATAGGTGCCACTATAGAACAAAAGTACAGTGGAAAGGATACTCTCACCAACTTTTCCTAAGCCATGCTCGTTTCTGGCCCGACTCTCCCAGTGTACAAGACAGGCAAGGAAAACCACTTCTGTTTCCTGCCGCTGTGCAGCTCCGTTTTTGGAAGTCTTCAACGCTGCAGCCCGAGCCCAGACTGTGGTTCAGCTCACAACAGCAGCCAGGAATTGCACCCTGGCGAATGCCCCATGTGGTCGTGGGGGAAAGAAAATCACCGCCACAGCCCGGGCACAACCTGCTGCTACTGCCCCCGATGGAGTGTGAGCTTGATAAGGAGAGTGCCGACACCAATGCCAGAAAAACATGTCACCTGGCCCCACCAAGTCTAGAACGCTTTGGGAGCCTCACAAGAGAACCCCAGCGCCCACAGGAGACTGTGGCTATGCCCACCAGCACTTCCACCATAGCAGCCAAGGAGGGCATCACCACAGCGCACCTAGAGTAAGCCAGGAGCTTTGGTACCGCTGAAGACCCCCTGGCCACAGGTACACTGACCTGCGAGATTACAGCCTGGGGGTCGGCTAGCATCTCCCCAGGTTCTCCTGGTGGAAAAACAAAAAATAAGTAAAAATGGACGATGCAGGAGTCCCAACCGGTTTCCTGGAGAGGAAACACAATACTGAGGATTGGAGGGAAGGGCTGGGGCTTTTAAACCGGACCTTCAGCATGGTTTATTGAAAAGCCCAAACCCTTAAACGATTCCCCAGCATCTAAAATTAATATATTTTAAGTTTTTAGTCACTTATTCTTTCCCCCACTGGGCTGCAACTCTGTTCAGGACTTTAGGATATGGGCGCGGTCATCTTGACTCAGAAGCATGACACTGACTGAGGAGAGGGGAGGGAGATAACCTACAGGGGGCGGGTTATAGCTGTGCTTTGCTCAGACAGAGCAGAGCTGGGGTCAGGAAAAGGTCAGCCATCCCAGAATGCAGAGCAGCACAGTCAGAAGGCACTTCCTGTTTACAGGCTGCCTGAGGTTCCATGGGCCGCCATCCTGGATGTTTAAAGGCTCATAACATGCAATAGATGCAGGTAGGATGATTTTTAATGTGAGCAATCTGTATGTACAGGGTAGAGGAAACATATAAGATAGACTTATTTAAAGTGAAGGACCCTTTTAAGCTTTCCCAGCTTGTTTCTCCTCTCCAGGGGGAAAAAGACACCCTCGATAAAGCTTCCCAATTTGCAACGCTCCACTCTGTGAGACTCCTGGGATTGTTGCAAATCTCTATTCAGATAAGTTTGGCAGGCATTAATATGCACAGCAATCTATTATGACCGGAGGGGTTCCACAGAGTAAAGCGGACCAAAACTCAGGAGGGCAGGGTTTTGGTCCTCTAAGTGTGGCCTAGGATTGGTGCCTTGCTGTAACAACATAGTAAAGCAACCTAACCTGTGTGTGTAAAAGGTCATACTGGTCACATTTAAAAAGGTTATAGAAACGGCAGCCACTTACCTATCACCATGGTTTCCCCGGCTGATGCGGTCACCAGATCCTTCAGAGGTCTTCTCTCGCTCCTCCCAGTCTCGGGAGCCAACCTTGACCTTTTTGTCTACTTCCTGGCGCTCTTTCTCCTCTCGCTCCTTTCTTTTCTGAGCTGCCAGCAGATCTAGACCCAGCAGCGAGGAGCGTGGTGCAGGGGCTTTAAACACATGCTGCTCATTGCTCGAGCTTTTCTTCTTGATAAGCAACCCCCCGCCCTGTTCAGAAGGGTCACTACCCTCCAGCCTGTGCAAAGAGGAGTCATCCTCCATCGCGAGGCTGGCACAGCTCCCTCTTCGGCACACCTGTGTATAGTAATATACAAGAAATCAGACCACACCTTCACAAACATGACAATATACAAACGGGAAATCAACATTTGTTGCAGTCTTACAACTATGAGATTGCTACTCTGAACATAATTATTTATGACCTGTATGTGAGACTGATTTCACCCTCCCTGGACCCAATTTCAAAGGCCATACAGTTGAGAGAAACTCAAGGCTTTAGGCTGTGATCAAAGACTCTTAAGAGATATAACCACCACTAATCACCAAGCCATCCGTTGTCTGTATTTATTTAGATGCTCTGACTCGCACATATCAAACTCTGGCCCGCAAGCCCTGCCCCCCCTTCCCACACTGTTATCTATAAATGACAACGCTCATGACCACCCCAGCACTTAGTCCCGAGAGGCTAGTTAGCAAGCCTGCTCAGCTGCTGGATTGCACTGCCAGATTGCAGGACGGGGCTTTGATGTAAAACACCACCCCTATGATGTAGTAGAAAAGTACTTCTCCAGTGGCTGAGGAGAAGGCTGAGCTGGCTGCCATCTCCCTCTACGTAGGATGACGACAAGCTGGCGTAGCCTGCCAGTGATTGTGATAAGGGACTGCGTGAGATAAAGGAAGGCAGAGGACCCTATCCAAACCCATCATGGAATGTGGCATGCTGCATTAAAGAGGACCAACCATGTATTTGGCTGGCTTCAGGGATGACTAATTAAAGTAGACTAAAAGCGGCCCTGGAGTCTATAAGACCTCAGGGCCGCCCAAACTCCACTACCTGGGGCATCCCAAGTAATTGTTTGAACCCCCCTCCCCAACCGGATTGCCGGTAAAACTTACCTAACCAAAGGTGCATGCGTGTGTCATGGCTGAGCTCCCCTACACCCTTGGCCAGGCACGCCCCGATCTCAATCATACCGCACCAAAGGTCCAAAACAAAACCTGCTGAGGTTCCTAAACATGTAACTTGCTAGATTTTACTTACAAGCATCTGCAGACAAAGAATACAAACTCACCTTCTCCATTGCAGAGTTGTTTACTGGGTTACACTTACCAGTAATGTTTCCATGATGAGATTGGAAAGACTGCTCCTCTATCTAAAGGACAAGAGGCACATGCTTACAGCCTCTTTACCAGGATAGATTATGGCTACTCTCACAAGAGAGAGATTGCGATTACCCCACTATTGCAGTGAAAATGCTGCCCATAGTAAACCTATGGGCCCTTTCACAAGGGCATATGCTCTGCGTTAGCTATTGCGATCGCAAGCACCATCGGTAGCAAATCACTGGAAAAATTGTGATCACGTGCGCAAGAGATCACTCTTTTCCTCAGAATGAGTGTTACTTTGTCATCATCATGGAAACAGCTTCCATCATCTCTGAAATGTGAACTTTACTATGTGCTTCCTGTCCTTGAGATGGGAAGAACAGTTTCTCTAGACTTGTCATTTAGGAGATGGAATCACTGGCTACTTTTCAGTCCAGCCCCCAAGCAGCCTCTTTCTTTGGACCAGCAAAGCTGACTTGAAAAGTATATAGCATTGCCAGATCCGAGGTCTGCAGGGACCCTTATTAGCCTTGAAAACCCACCCCCAAAGACACCACATATGCTGGATAAGCAGGAGCATGGCGACTGCAGAGCCTGACAACCTGGCGACCCAGTCAAATTGGGTTCCTGTTGCTCCATTATACCCCCTGGCAGCGCTTTACTTCTGTTTGAACTTTACACCAGTCGGGGGGGGGTTGACATACAGTACTTGCAATGATCCTTAGGTCATCTGCAGAGGTTTCACTATTGAAATCGAGTGCATTTAGCTTGTGTTTAAAGCAGAGCTGAACCCTCAGGCACCAAGTAATGTCTAGATCTGCAAGGACTCCAACCCACCTCTTCCCACTGCCTGGGACCTCCTAAATTCAGCTGCGTGGGCCACGGCAGAATCACTCCAGCCAGACCTATTGTAATGGCTGGTGCAGGCTCACACAGCCAGGATGCTGTGTGCAGGTATGTGTATAAAAGACATGTTCTATGCTGTTCATTCATAGGCACGGCACAGAACACTGATTGGAGGAGGGCCCAACTGTGCACCCTGGGATCATCGGTGAGTAAACTAAGTGAACCAGTGATTTCACACAGCATCCCAAATCAGGATAAGGTAAGCTTTTTGTCCAGTCCTGGTATCTAAAAGACACCAGGGCTGACTGATTCCCTATCATCAAATTGATCGGGATGCCCCTCTGTGTGACACCCCCTGGGATCGTCAATATACTCACTTCATTGGAGATCTAATGGCATATGCGCAGGCTTTCGTCCAACCAGCGCTCTATGCAGTGTGTATTATGCACAGCATCTGTTCTCAGCATAGAAGGTGGGGAGCAGTCAGCATCTCTCCAACAGACACATGATCTGATTGGCTAGGTGCTGGTGTGCACACCACCCAAAGTAAGCAGGGGATTGCTGGAAAGGATGCTCCAGGAATGGGCCGACACACTGGCCTAATTGGGCTTTAGTCCACATAAAGAAGCACGGCATAGATTGGACGAGCTGGCCCATGCCATAGGATGGATTGAAAGCGGACTATACCGCCAATACCAGAGGCTTTCACAAATTGGCAGACATGAACCAATACTGGGGTTGGTCAAAATCCCAAGCTGTGGTCCACTTTAAGGCAGACCTAAAACCTTTCTTTCTGTTAACTGTGCCTGGGTCCACAGGGGCATTAACTAACCTAACCTACCTGCCCAGCAATAGAGTTACACACCTTTTTCAGACAGATCAATGAGACAGGGGATTCGAAACAAATGCACACACATTGCAGCTACTCCAATTTGAGGTGTGCGGGCACCGCGGTGTGCAGCAATTTCATGCCCCTATTATGCCTGTTTTCCGCTTTCTAAATATCTAACTGGAGGAGCATCGCCCCCAAAGACGCCAGGGAGGGTTTATGTCCGCTTTAAGGGGGCACACTCGTGTATATGGCGTCTGCTTTAATAAACCATTCGGTGTAAACCCCAAAACTGCTTCTCTTTGAAGGGCTTCCATGTCGCCCTCCTCCGGGCCTCGTGTTTTCTCCACACGGGTTCCATGTAAAGCTCAATAGATTAGAGGCCGGGAGGAGAGGCGGCATGGCCGCATTTATCTGCTGCAGGCGAATACCGACACGCTATAGCAAGCCCGTCACACCGCCGCCATTTCCCGCCCTCACACAGCCACACTCACAGCCGCACAGCTTCGTTTCCCTCAGCCTGTGGGCGCCGCCATCATCCCGGCGAAACCCGCTGTCTTCTCAAATAAACTTTATTTGTCGCGTGATTTCACAACAGCGCGTTCTTCCGGAGTGCGGCAGCCATGTGTAGACTCTTCCTGGAGCCATGTTGGTACACCCAAATCGTTTTGGACAGAAGTTAGGGCGTAGTGGTGTTTAGGGAACTGGCATAAGCCTCTTTAGGGAATTGTTTGTGAGAATTTATATGTGCAAGTTCTCATTCATTCCGTCCTTTAACATAACTTCTAACTTTTCAGGAAAAGGAAAATCTTTTAATTAAAGCGGTCCTTCACCCTGAATAAGAGTCTATCTTATAGGTTTCCCACACCCTGTACATATAGATTGCCCACATTAAAAATCATCCTACCTGCATCTACTGCACTAGGGTATGAGGTGGCACCAACTAATTCCCAAAATGTTTGTGGTGCAGTGCTCTGGAAAAAAAACCCACAAATACAATTATATACAAAAAAAGGGGAAATTGCCCACCAAATCCCCAAGAGTTGTATCAGAGACTTATGGCACACACCCAAAATGTACAAAAATATATATTTAATAAATCAATTTGACATAAAAAAAATACAGCTAAGACATTATTTGAAAAACATGAAAAGACAAACTAATTCCTAATCTGTCACAAGAGGGGGCTGTTGTTCCAAGATGGATGAAGTCATAGCTATAATTCTATCTTTTAGACAGATCAATAAAATCCCTTTTGTACATTTTGGGTGTGTGCAATAAGTCTCTGGAATGACTCTTGGGGACTTGGCGGGCAATTTCCCCTTTTTTTGTATATAATTGCATCTACTGCATGTTATGAGCCTTTAAAGTGGACCAACACCTAGGGGCGATCAGATCCCTCCCCGCGGGGCATCCGAAATCGGGATGTCCCGCGGGGCATCCAAAATCGGGATGTCCCACGGGGCATCCGAAATCGGGATGTCCCGCGGGGTGAAACCCCCCAGGAGGCCCACAAACCTTACCTCAACCCCGTTCCAACGGCACATGCGCGGGCCGCGGCCGCGTCTCACGCTTCCCTCTAGCAGGGCGTTTGTGAATGGCCGGCGCGGGCGCGCTCCGTTAGAAGGAAGCGCGAGACGCGGCCTCCAGCGCTCAGAGCCGCTGTGGTTGGACGCCACTTGTACGTGCATACCACAGCAGCTCTGAGCTCTCTGATTGGACGAGCGCCCGCATAGGAGCGTGGGGAGGTGTTCTGGGGGGTTTCACACAGCGGGGCACCCCCGATCAGGGTGCCCCACTGAAGTGGACCAAAACCCAGGATAGTCAAAATCCTGGGTGTTGGTCCACTTTAAACATCCAAGATGACGGTTCATGGAGCATCAGGCAGCCTGCAAACAGGAAGTGCCTTCTGACTGTGTCGCTCTGCATTCTGGGATTGCTGTCCTTTTCCTGACCCCAGCTCTGCTATGTATGTGCAAAGCACAGCTATAACCCCACCCCTTGTACTTTATCCTGCTCCCCTCTTCTCAGTATGGGTGATGCTTCTGAGTCAAGATGACGACGCCCATATCCTTAATTTTAGATGCCGAGGAGACGTTTTTTAAGGGTTTGGCTTTTTCATTAAATCATGCTGAAGGTCCGGTTTAAGCCTCACACCCTCATTAAGGGATGGATAGGAGACGTAACAGTTACAATATAACCACTTTGAATAGACAAATGAATCGTTTATTGATGTAGATCTACATGTTTCCTCTCAAACTCATGAGATGAACAGTCCCTCCAAATGAGGGACAGCTGGGAGTTATGCTTTAAGAATAAATCAAGGCTTGATGTGGACTTGTGTTATTTTCCTAAAGATGTTTCGCTTGGGACTTTAACTGTCCGGGGTTTTGCTCCCAATTTGGGATGGCCTGCTGTGAACCCAGTACAAACTCACATTTCCCGGGAAGGGGGGGGGTTACACAGTAGCACATCCCGAGGGAAAGGCCAGTGGCCGTCCCTAGTTTCCAGGATTTTGACTATCCTGGGATTTGGTCCTTGCCCCCAAGGCGATCGGGGGTGCCTCGCTGTGTAAAACCCCCCAGGTCGCCCAAACAAACTCACCTTTTTCCTCTCGAACCGCTTCATCCAGGAGCTGATCTAATATGAGCAGATCTGAGTGCGCTGGCGGCTACATCCCCCACTATCCTCTAACAGGGCGTGCCCTGCTCAAGGAATAGTGGGGATGTGGCCACAGCTCGCACATACGCCGTTGGACTGGGAAAGAAGGTGAGTTTTCGGGCAACCTGGGGGGTATCACACAGCGAGGCACCCCCGCTTTTTGGTCCTCTTTAAGCAGAAAGTCCAGATGCCTTCATGTATTCCTCCAGATATCCCAATCCAATTAAAAAACAAACCGTCACTGTGTGTTTCTTTAGGGATCACCCAGAAAAATGCACCTACTGGTGACCCCACGGCACATGCGTGGCTTACCGACCAATCAGCACTTGCGCCCCATTCATACTTTCTTTCTTAGCCAACCTGACGTCAAATCGGTTATGATTTCTTAATGGAGCGCTCAACACAGACTGCACCCCTGAGTAGTCGGGCCAACTATTCTGAAATGCCTGGTGAAGGTGTGCAACTCAGAAAGAGGTATAGAGCTGATGTGGCCCGCACATGTGCCAAGGGATCACCGCTGCGCAACTATACCAGATGATCTCAGGGGTTTAACACAGCAGGGCATCCCAAATCAATATGGCCCAGGGAAGAGGAAATCTTCCCCGTTTAAAGCAGACCAAACTCCAGGTTTTTCACGCACCTGGGTTTTAGCAAATCCCCCGGAATCGCCTGGTTGCTCAGCCCAGCCCACCCTACTACAGCGCATACACAGGCTCCCATCCAATCAGAATTCACTGGGATGCATATCGATGCCCGGCAATGAGTTCGGATTAGAACAATTGCCAGCCACTCCGCTGTGCAGGGAGATAAGAGTCCTGGTGATGCTGCTGGAGGCTCACTAATGGGCCAAGAGATTGAATGCCAAGGGGAGTATACAACCGATCCCAAGGGCTTTACACCAGCCATGGATTTTTTTTCAAGTCTAGAGCCAGGTTACCAGGGTTCAGTTTGCATTAAAAGTGGACCATCCATCCAAGCTCCATCATCCCATAGCGGATTGTGACAGAGCCCCCCCATCATCTTGCATATCAGGCAGCGCTGTGAGCCGTCCCTGCAGCCATCCCCTGTCGCAGCTCAGCGGCACCTACTCCCCTTCCCGATTGGTTGAGGGCAGGGGGCAGAGAGGTGGACAGCCTGCGGGACAACCTGATTGGCTGTAGTCAGGGCTAGAAGCCGATTGATGGGCTGATCAGATTCAGTGTTCGGCAGAACCCTGTCACAAACTTTTGACTGAGGTCCGTGTTCTGGGGCTAGACTCGCAGTTCGACGTGGATGTTCTTTGTGGCTTAAGGTTCATTTATCCATAATTGGAATACAATTTCTGAACAAGTAACAAAGAGACATTTCAGGCAAAGGGTTAAACGAATGCTGGATAAAAGCTGGCCTCACCGTCTGGTTATAGCTGTTGTAGAGATACGCTGATTTCAATTGTCATATATAAACAGAAATTGTATTTACATTTCACATAGAGCAAAAGTGTGTACAGAATTTTTATATAATCATTTAGTATTATGAGAACCACTCTTTAAATGTACAGAAGAAAAATAACTGGCTTAGTAATTAAGGTAACTCCAGTGTTATAGGGGTCCTCAGTTGCTTCACTTAGGGCAGGCTTTACTGGGGATACGTTTTTTCCCAGTTATGAACCACCTGGCTTCTCGAACTGCCGTGATGCGTTTTGCCAATGGCCACCATCAGAGGGAGGGAGGATTCATTCTGCTGGGCTGAATAAGTGGTGCTATGAATGTTTGTCTGCTGAGTGCCAAGGGGGTGATTAAATATGATGTATGCTGGCTGTTGCGGTGCAGCCAGATATGGTAACTGCTTGTCCATATTCTTATAGAGCCCTCCTTAAAGTGGACCAAAACCTGGGACTATCCTGGGATTTGGATCTTGCCCCCGGGGCACCGTGATCAGGCACCGTTGTGTGAAACCCCCCAGGTCACCAGAACAAACTTACCTCTTCCCGGTCCTAAGACACATGTGCGGCCATCCGTCCAATCGCCGTGCTCGGAGCCTTGGAGCCCCTGCGTACAGGAGCTCGTCTAAGGTGCTGGCGGCCGCATTCCCCGCTTCCTTCTAACAGGGAGCGTGCCTACGCCAGCCACTCACAAATGCCTGGCGTGGGCACGCTCCCTGCTAGAGGGATAGCGGGGATGTGGCCGGTACTTGCACATGCGCCGTTGGACCGGGAAAGAAGGTGAGTTTATGGAAGACCTGAGGGGTTTCACACGCATTCATTCTGGATGCCCCTGCGGGAGAGAATCAATCAGCTGAAGCAGGCCGAATAAAAGATGCAGTCCCTCACATTAAGAATGGAGAGAGCAGATTCCAACCGCCATCACTGGGCAGACATGGTGGCATCCATCACTATGGCTTACCACTCCTACTCCATGTATTGCAATAGAAGTGGTGTGCCGTGGCCTGGCGCGATAAACCCAGTTTGGGATGCTCCATCCACTGCAATTATTGAAGTGGGCTTGTAGGGTTGTAAACAAAGGCTCCACGGATGCCGCCATGAGAGGCCACGGTTCTGGAAATATGGAAACGCTGGTGCGCTGCCATTGGTAAGTATGAAGATGCTGGCAGTACATGGAGGAGCTGCAGAGCGAGACTTGTTTTTGCCTGGACAATCCCTTTACATTCCTGTAAGTTCCAGGAATTATAACTAAGGGACTTAATACCACAATAAGATACTGAGTATAATTGACAGTGGAGATTGGGGAACTCATTTTCTATCACCACTAAAACACCACCTGCTGCTTATCACAGAAGGGCCTTAGATCGAAAGAACATAAACTATATTTATGACTAAGGTTTTAATAGAATTAAAGATTGGTAATCGGCACACCAATATAAATATAGTAGAGGGGGTGCTATATGTGATCCTGAGTGCCTCACCACCTGACACTTAAAAGTAACATCTATTAAATAATTGGTTTGGATCAGAAGGACACCACAGACTCATGAGCTTAATATGCAATTAAAACTGTATTAGGGTATCATATCTATACAGCAATAACAATTCTCTTGATCACATGCATCAAACAGAAAAAAGGATACAGTGAATAATTCTGTAGGAATGGGGTTCTGGGTGTCATCAGGAGCGTTTGTTCACCATAAGGAACTATGGGGAGAACCTGTCACGATCCTGATGAGGGAGCAGGGAGCAGGGGATGCAGGCTGAGATACAATTGGTAGCAAATTAGTCAGTGATCGCAGTAAACATGCCAACGTTTTGGAGCCCTCCGCCCCTTTGTCAACAATTGGTAGCAAATTAGTCAGTGATCGCAGTAAACATGCCAACGTTTTGGAGCCCTCCGCCCCTTTGTCAAGGCCTGCGATACCCGAAATACCTTACTGGTGCCTCTTATTCTGTTCCCCCCTGGCCAGCCAGTGTGGCGTTTCCGGGCGCACTCATGGAGCGTTGTCCGTAACGTCACTTCCGGTTCCAGGGTCCTGAATGACGTCACATCCGGCGTCTGGCTGGCAAGTGTAACACATGCCAGCCAGCGTCGGAAGCGACGTCAGCGCACTGGGCTCCCGTCGCCGGAGCGCACCCGGAAACGCCACACTGGCCGGCCAGGGGGGAAAAGAATAAGATGCACCAGTAAGATATTTCGGGTATCGCAGGCCTTGACAAAGGGGCAGAGGGCTCCGAAACGTTGGCATATTTACTGCGGTCACTGACTAATTTGCTACCAATTGTATCTCAGCCTGCATCCCCTGCTCCCTGCTCCATCATCAGGATCGTGACAGGTTCTCCCCATAGGTCCTTATGGTGAACAAACGCTCCTGATGACACCCAGAACCCCATTCCCCATTACAGAATTATTCACTGTATCATTTTTTTCTGTTTGATGCATGTGATCAAGAGAATTGTTATTGCTGTATAGATAGGATACCCTAATACAATTTTAATTGCATATTAAGCTCATGAGTCTGTGGTGTGCTTCCGATCCAAACCAGTTATTTAATAGATGTGACTAAGGTTTTAAACCTTCATATGAAAATGACATTCATTATTCAATATTAGTAAAATATTTTTTTTATAAATATTTTTTCCGACTCCACAGCCCTGTCATTTCTCCTAACTGATCACACCAAATATTTCCCAGTTGTACAGTACCTCTATAATTTACCTGGAAGGGGATTCTAGAAGACTCCAAGGCTGGTTGGCTTGGGTTTTAGTCTGCATTGAGTACCTACAGCTAGCCTCATTTCGTCTTTTTGACAGTGGTGACCACATGTACACATGGTGCTGATTTAACGATGAACAGTCAGATTATTGGCTGTGTGTGTCTGAGGACATTGCTGTTTTGATCGACCACTCTTTTTTTTTTTTCCCCCAATCAGACAGGACAATCATCAGACGGGGCTGCCACTGCATGCTCTTCATGTGCCAAAATGTGCTAAAGCGCTGGATCCTAGTGAAGCGAGCGCATTGTAATGGCATCCCAGATGTGTGGGGCTGCTCCCTCTCTGCCACCCCCAACCTGGGTAGTGACCCCGGTCTCTTCTTTTTTCCTGTGTTCACATTACATAATGTATGGAACAAAAGCGCCATTTGTTTTGACTACTTAATTGCTTAATTGAGTTACAAACTGTGTATCCTCAAGTTACTTCATGAGTAAAAACTTACATGCGTGCCAGGCAAACATGCTTCTGTTTCTTAAATTTGGTCCATAGATCTGACAGCCCAGCCCCAGATGCTCCTCCGGGGCTAGAAACTTTGCCCTTAAAGTGGAAGTCTGGTCATTTTTTTTACCTCCAGTAATTCAAATCTGTCTATTCCATTAGTGCAAAAGGATCCCCAGCAGGGTCAGACTAAGGTGAGGATACTTGCCTTATATATTGTTGGGATGGGGGGTACTGTCTTTATTTATTGCTGGGGTAAGCAGATACTGCCATTATTGCATTGGGTGGAGGGGTATTGTTATTATTGTTCACCCCTGGGGGAGCACCAGGCTCGCACTGAAGGGCATAGAAGCTGGTGTCCTGGTTTGGCCTCCGAGCTATGGAGAACCTGGTGCCAACTGGTAGCCTCGGGAGGGGGGACCACATATCAGTTTTTTTCCAACGCACATAACCAGTGCTATTTTCAAATAGCCCTGATTATGCTTATGCTCAACGCCTTTTTTTTTTGTAAAACTAGGCTGTCAGCCTATGGCAACATGCTGTGGAGGAGGGGGGGGGGTATGTATAATCAGACATTGGGGCGGGGAGCAAGGAAGTATAAAAGGGACAGTTCAGGTATATGTCTAGTTTCCAATGTCCCCTTCCCCCTTGAAACTGTGGCAGGGCAGGGGTTACATAAAATTAATTCAACTTACCTGCCCGGGATGCAGCATTGCTCATCAGCGGATTCCAGTGCTGTGTTCTTCCTTCCTGCCCCGTGAAGCTCTGTGGGCTCCCCATTCATTTAAATAGATGGACGGGAGCAAGCACAAAGTGGTGGAATGCACTCTGTGCGTCAGGAAGAAAAATGGCGGCACTGGAATGTGGACTATCCCTTAAAATGATAAAAGTAATCCAGATACATATCTAAAGACACAAATTATTATTTATTGCGACAGAGTATATACAATTATTGAGGAGGTTAATTCATTTAGAAAGGATTCTCAAGCTGTTCTTGATGAAATTATGAGGCAACCATCGTGATTTTCGTTTTCGAAACAAACCCGAAACAGAGCATGAACGCTTTCCAGACATTATGGCCTCATTAAATCAACATTTCAGGAGGTTTTTGAAACCTTTTCAGTGGTGAAAAAAACTAGAACCGGGCTCTATAGGTCTTGTGACTACTCCCAAAAGTTCAGTCTATCTTCAAAAGGGAAACCATTTTAACAAACATGTTTTATGTATAGAGGAGGAAGATTAGCAATGCTGATGGAGCAGCATGTCAGAAGACAATACCCCCCCACCACATTTCATTTAGGTCATATCTGACCTGAACTACCAACATCTTGTTTGGGAGCAGAGAAACGCTTGCTTCTGTTTTATTGAATGTGTTCACAACAGACTATATAGTGCCCTGGCTTTTAGAGAACTGATCATACCTTGCTGGATTTGCAGTACTTGAAATAGAGAACCTTTATAGAATACTGCCTCGTTCTCTCTCCCTCCCTAAAGTGCAGGGACCACAAACTTATTCAACTGTGGCGCTCCTTGATTGTTTTTAAAAATGATTGTCCTCTGACGTCTTCATGATTTTACAGCATCTTGAGTCTTCGTCCTATGATCAGCACCCACAGCTTCGGCGATGCTGGAAAATCCTTGTTCCCTTAGAAAAGAACAGAGAACACGGCAAGCTGTGTATGGGTAATATAGACTATATTCTTTAGCTCCAACATATTTAGTTTGAAAGAGGCATTCCAAGCATTTGCAATAATATGGAAGCAATGAGTCCTCCTTAAGCCTGTCTCTTTCCTCCATATTCCACAGGGTGCTGTAGATACTGTAGCAGGTCTCCAAAGTTTGCCCATGCTTCCCGTTAAATTCCTAAATGACCATACTCCAAATGTGGTCACACAGCTGCATTGTCCCTCGTAGCTTAATGAGCTCACTCATAGTGCTGAGTGCTGAAGGATAGAGGCAGCTATGCAACCACATTTGAAGCGTGGTCGTAGAAAAATGGAAAAGAAGGCACACACTATGGGGAGCATCTAAAGTGCGCTGCAGGAAATGGGGGAGAAGCACATGGGACAGACTTCAGTTGAGCTGCTTGCTGCCTTATAATTGCCATTGTGTGGGCTGTCCCTTTAAAGGAGCAGTATCGCGAAATTTGCATTAAAAAAGATAAATAATTAAATAGCCAAACAATAGCTTATAACATGTGTATAAATAATCTGGCGATAGAAAAAGAAAAAAATGTATGCCTCTCTTTTAAATTGTATAATGACAATGGCTCAGTCCATTTGCTGAATAGGGGGATCTGCTGGGTTGTATTTAGTGAGCTGCTTCATTTAGCCCACTGGTCTCCTAGCAACACTTTACCTCAGAGGCTGACACTGTAATCAGTGGTAAAGGCTGTGTGTGTGTGAGCTGCTGCTTTTGTTATGAGACCAGGTGACTCAAATGTGTAAAATCTATACAAAATAAACTAAACTGACTGAAATTCTTCTTTGAATAACTGTGCAGGAAAATCTAAAGGTATTAAAGTGGAACAAAACCCTGAGTGGCCGACCCTGAAGTCCATAAGACCCGGCCATTGACCTTCCCCCTTGGGCATTCTAAATCAGGATGCCCACTGTGTGAAACGACCCCTGGATAACCACAGATCCCCCCATTTTTCTGGCGCGCTCACGCAGATAGTCATTTAGACAGGCCGGGCGGCCAGGAAGGTTATTGCTCAGGCTCCCCATCTGTGTGCAAACAGCGCTGATTGGATGAGAGCCCGCGCATGCGCTGTGGGACAGGGAAAGGTACGTTTTCATAGGCGAACTTGGGGATTTCACATATCGGGGCATCCCAAGTTGGGATGCCCCTAGGGGCACAAAACAAAACTCCAGATAGTGAAAATCCTGGGTTGGGCTTTGCTCAAAACACACAAAGCTGAAAGAAATATCATATGGAAAAATGAAAAATAAGAATATGAAAGAGAAAATGGTAAACTGAAAGATTCTGCAGCAGAGCCAACATGAAGGGAAAACTGTCAAAATCAGCTAAATGACTTCTAGAGCTTTTCTCTCTGTTTTAGATATATAAGTTCTGGCCAGGCAATGTTGTTATCTTATGCTGGACGGCTGCCAGCACTGAACAGCTGATACTTTGATACATTTCACCCCTCTCCTCAGCATGGAACAGGCCAGAGTGTCGGGCTCCGACACTCAGAAGACATAAACATGAGCTATTAGTCTCCAGCTGTTCAACACACACATCATTTTTTTCTAAATTTGTAATTCTTACTCCAACACTTACCTACATTCAAAGTACCATTTAAATATAAGTCACCAAGAAAAATTCGCGATACTGCTCCTTTAACTTACCTTAGTAACAGCTCTAATTCTCGTAACACTTTTCCTATAACAGGGGGTCCGTGATAGGTCAGGGCAGTGTACAGCTGAACAAGAGAAGCACCTGCACGGATCTTCTCAAGAGCATCCAGGCCACAACTGATACCCCCTACTCCAATTATTGGGACCTTTCCTGGTAAAAAAAAAAGGAAAAAAAACAAAGAGGGTGGTGACTAAGGGACTGGTTTATCAAGTGCCATCTGCCAGATTAGATTACTCTGGTGCATGTTGCAGCAACGCAATAAAGACATTTACTAAAGCATTAGCAATGCAGTAACATCCTGAAAAATGATAAATTATATTTTGAACTATTTGCACAAATCAGGCACTAAATGTCATCAGAAGTTGTTCCCACAGCTTGCAGCAGTCATCACACTCTCCGACTGTAACACTGCATTTGTAATTTGACTAGAGATAATCATAATGCATCTTGAGTTCTAAAGCTGTGCACCCTAACAACAGGGGGGTCCCATGTCCATGACAAGCTTACCACCTCCACTCCCACTCAGCAAAAGGAAGATAAAGACAAGACAGGTCCCTCGCCACCATCCTGATTGCACGTTTCTTCCTGTCTCTCCGACAGGGAGATGCCACCCGCCATCGTCACTGGTTGCTGGCACCCCCCCCACCCCCTCCATTCACTGCAATGGAAAGGGCCATGTGAAGACCTAACACACCCCTTTCCATTGCAGTGAATGGAGGAGGGCATGCCAACTCCCAGTGACAATGGAGGAGGGGCGTGTCCCTGCTGTGGGGGACAAAAGGTGAACATAGCGGGGTTTTTTTTATAGCCCGAAATATTACTTTATTACTGTTCCTGCACAGTGTTACGTGGGTGGTTATGTAGTGAAGGGCAGGTGATTCCTCTCTCACTAATAATTATTATGATACTGGGACGGGCACCTAGCCTTCATTCAAATGAATGAGGAGGCACATTCCTGGTGAAAACTCAGGCTTCTATTGGTGATTGGGTTTTTTGAGGCAGAGGGCAGGGGAAATAGATAGCAATTCCTGTTCCTAACCTGGACAATACTTTCAACAGTGCAAAATATTTGAATAATCGAAATATTTGATTGTGCCTCTTTTTTTTTTTTTTTTAGACACTTTAAAGTGGAACAAAACCCTATCCCAGGTTTTGGTCTGTCCCCCTGGGGCACCCCGCTATGTAAAACCCTCCAGGTCACCGAGTCCACTTACCTCTCCTCAGGGTGGGTTTTGGTCCACTTTAAAAAGATAATTACCAGTGTATTTGAATCGGTTTGAATCTTACCTGAGGTCAGTGCGTACATCTCTCTCACAGTCTCTGTTGCCATATTCCGAAGTGGAACTCCGCTCAGGCCACCCGCTTCACAACTTTTAGGGTCTTTGAGGGTAGTGGGACGATTGATTGTGGTGTTGGTGACAATCAAACCATCTATACCTAGCTGAAGACATAGGAAATACTATTTGACTGCAGCCTTCTCCGTTTTTATAATAATAATGTGCTCATATGACCGATTTGTATGCTTGCACATACTCCTCATTTAACCCATCCGTGCAAAACACAACATAACCACATTATTAGTGAACACACCAGTAAAATGCACCAGTGAACACACTAAGGGTCAGTGTGTTCAAACATGTGCCCGAGCTGCCCTAGCCAAGGTGCCCAGGGAGCAGTTGGGTTGGCTTGCTCAATAGCACCTCAGTCATGTCCTAAGGCCAGGAATCAATATGTCTGCATTATCCACACAGTAAGCAGATGTATGGGTCAAAATGTTCTGCATTTGCCTTTCATCATGTAGGATTTCCATGGCACCAATTACAGACCTAATATGGAAGAGAAAATGTGTCTCTTTGATATTAAATTGGAGATGCTACTATTTTACATTTTCCATTTTAAAAAGGGACCAAAACCCACCCTGGAGTCTATGAGACTTCAGGGCAGGCATACTCCTTCCCCCCGGGGCATCCAGATGCGGGATGCCCCGCTGTCTCAAATCCCCCCAGGTCGCCTGAAAACTCACCTTCTTTCCCGGTCTGAGTGCGCATGTGCGAACTGCGTCCGCATCCTCGCTATCCCTTTAGCAGGGTGCTTGCCCGCACCAGGCATTTGTGAATGGCTAGCATGCTCCCTGTGAAAGGGTAGCAGGGGATGTGGCCTCCAGTGTGCTCAGATCCGCTCGTCTTAGACGAGCTCTTGTACGAAGGGGCTGGAGTGGATCTGAGCACGCTGACTGGATGAGAGGCTGCACATGCGCCAAAGGACAGAGGAAGGGTTTCGCACAGTGGGGCATCCCCGATCGGGGACAAAGGGGGCAAAGACCAAAACCCAGGATAGTCAAAATCCTGGGTTTTGGTCCATTTTAATAATGTTATCATTGTAAGATAGAATCTTAACATTTCTGTGTTCACCACCTAATGACACACACTCATTTTGTGTAATAGGCTTCCTGTCCAACAGGCTAGATCTCTTCAGTAGGGACTCCCGAAAAGAAAAAAAAAAAAACATTTTGGCTGGTCATGTGACACACCTATCCCCTGTGGTAAGCTGGGGTCATTCCGTCTTCCCTGGGGATCGCCTATGCAGGATGCAGCTACCTTTCCTTTATTTATTTGTAAAATATGGCCCAGGTCAGGGGAAGCCGGAGACGGTATGGATTTCACTAAGTAGGAGATATTGATGCAATATCCACCATACATGCAGCTTTAAAGTGGACCTAAACCCAAGATTTTATCCATAACAGATTTTGGTCCATGTCCTTATTTGGGATGGCCGTTGTGTGAAACCCCCTGGGATTGTCAGTATACTCACCTCACCAGCAATCCCATAGCACATGCTCGGGGCCTCTCATCCAATCAGCGTTCCATGCTGTGGATGTTAAAGTGGATTTTGACTATCCTGGGTTTGGGATGCCCCACTGTGTGAAAGCCCCCTGGTCGCCCATAAAAACTCCCCCAGTTCTACAGTGCATACATGGGCGCGCACCCAATCAACGCACTCAGCTCCATTCATCATTTTTGACTAAGAATCACCTAAGGACGAAATGTATCCGACCATGTTGGCGGCAGCATCCCCATTAGCCTCTAACAGGAAGCCTACCTGTAGCCTAGCGTGGTCATGCATGCGCCATTGAATCAGGTAGATTATTACGGGCACTCGGGGGGTTCACACAATGGGGAATCCCAAATAGGAATGCCCTGGGAAGAGGGAATCAGGCGGCCCTGGAGTGTTATGGATTTCAGGGCCGCCAAAGATGGGTTTTTGTTTCACTTCAATTCATGTCATAGAACTCTGTCCACTGAGCTTGGCATAGAGAGTGAGGAGCGGCCGGCATCCAGGGTTTCTGTGTGACAGTCATTTAGAAAGGCTAGGAGCAGTCCAGGGGGTTTCACACAGCAGGGCATCCCAAATTAGCATTTCACAGCAATAGGCAATCGGTCGGCCCTGGTGTCTTTTGTCACGACACACTGCAAAGGGTCCACTGAGACAAATAAAATTGCATCAATAAGCTGCTGATTCTCAACACTTGTTTAACAGTTTATTAGAACAAGGTCATGGGAAAGCTAGGATCAACAAGTGAGCCACGGTGCTTTAGCTGGTTGTGAAACAGCAGCACCATTGTCACTTTGCCAAGCTTTCTCACATGTGTAGTATAGGCTACAGCTGAGGAGCAACATTCAGGCCTGGCCTTAGGTTAAGTGGCGCCTTGTGCAAGATTTCAGGCTGCCCCCCCCCCCACACTGCAGTTTTAGGAAATAAAGTATATCAAAAACCTGTCCACCTGCCCCTAAATTCTAAAACTCTTCAGGGCTGGGTGAAAACCTTGCCCCTGAATTGGGATGCCCCTGTGTGGTTCCCTATGCCAGGCTCTGTACGCCATACAGCACTGATTGGATGAGTGCCTGCACATGCGCAGTGGGAATACTGGCAAGGTAGGGTGATCCAGGGGGAGAAAAATCACAGTTTTTGGTCCACTTTAAGCAGAATTTCACACAGCCAGACATCCCGAATCGGGAGGGGGAACAAAACTTGGGACAGTGAAAATCCTGGGTTTTGTCCAAATTTAATGGTACCCACACACCATACAATTTGACTGTGCAATCCCCAGACATCCTGTAAGCAGAGTCTCTTCATCCTAGCCCTGATAATAAGAGATGAATGCTGCCTAGTGGCTCTGCCCACTGCTCTTTAAGAGGCCCAGAGGAGAGCGAGAGCACAAGGCAGCTTCTCTCTCGCACCCTGAACAGGAAACGCGCACCTTTGAAAGCCGTAGGGTAGGCACCAGTGGCAGGTACAGGGCAGCCATACCTAGAGAGGGGGGGCATTAAAAAAATAAAGTAAAACTACGAAAATCATGAAAACTAAGCAGCATTGCTCCCAGTCAAGCGCTAAGGTCCTGGCAACATTCTTCGTCTCCAGTCTTCAACAAGCAGGGAAAATACCTCTGGATGTATTGCTTGTCATAGCAAACACAGCACTTATCACAAAGAGCTAACCAGTGCATTTTATAAATATGTAGAATAGCAGTATACCTCTGTCACTACGGTGGCAATGTCCTGCTTATCACTTATAGACAAATCTGGTGCGATTTTCACAAGTAATGCAGGCCGCTGACCTGGAGGCAGGGCATTCCGGGCGCTCACTACCTAGAGAGAAAAGTTACAGACCAAATCTCAATGAAATCCACAGACATACACCCACAGCAATATAAATCATTGCTGAGCAATACAAACCTTGGCCAGCAGGTGGTGTAGCTGCTCTCTGCCTTGAAGTTCCCTAAGCCCTGGAGTATTGGGGCTTGACACATTGATAACAAGATAGTCTGCTAGGGCACCAAGCTGCTGCACGCCTTTTGTGTAATCAGCGGCTGCATCTTCTGAAGCCTTATTTTTTCCAAGGTTTATTCCAAGTGGCATTCCCTCTGAAGGAAACAAAAGTCCAGAATTTAATGCTGCCAAGTACACACAAGTTGAGATTTGCCCATATACCCCAACTAAAGTTTAAGGGAAAGATTTCGATTTAAGTGGGGCTTTGCAGAACTCTTTCTGGGGGCACCCTTCATCTTTCCAGTACATGCATTTTGGATTTTTCTCATCTCCACCCAGCACAGGAGACATCAGGTTAAATTGATGTGAAAAAAAGAATTTGGGTTGCAGTTTGGGCAATCGGTCCCTAAAAGGTTTGCCATCGCTGCTCTAGATTAAACAACCTTCCCAGCCAAACTACATACCTCCTAGATTAGTTGTTCTCTCTGTTTGGCATCTGTGGCTCTGAATTTACTGGCAAAGACACAAAAATAACAAGAGATATACTCACCTTTTATCCTCAGCAATTGATCCTATTCTGCTGCTTGGAAACTCACCTGAACGCTCAATACAGTCCGGCGCTGCTGGGCCCCACCCTGCCTCTGTGTTGGACACATGACCCACTGCTACTTCTGCTCTATTTACAGTAATGGAGAGGTGTGCCAGGCCTCAGATGTGACAGGCCAGGCCTGTCACTGATCAAAGGCAAGTATAGCTTTCTTTCATTTTTTTTGTCTGAACAATCCCTCTAAACATTTGTCCATACTAAAGCCTTTGCTAATTCAGGAAATCTTAAGTCTTCTGACATGATTTGCTTGTGTACGTCAAATGTGCTGATTATGTACCACTTACCCATCACGTTTTAATAATCTACAATGACATATGTTTTGAAATAAAAGGGCACACCAAGGCCTTCCACTATACTAACCTCCCTCCAGCCCAGACAGGTTCCACTCAGTGTGCATTGGATCATCTCATGATGATTTGTCAGATACTGGTTCAGGAGTTCTGGGGTCTAGACGCAGTTATTAATTGAGACAGAATTTGTTCACAATAGTCTTTTGGGGCATTTTACAGAGAGTGGTTTTAATTGTCAGACATGTGTCTAAAGTTGCTTATCCTGTCCAACATCAGCCTGCAAAATAACACATGAGAAGATGAGCGTTGTCAGCTGGGGCTCTACGAGACGTCCTGTAGCTGCAGTAACTGAATTCATCTTTGTGAGAAGTATTTATAGATCATACCAATAAGTGCTGATAATGAGCTCCCTAAAATAGGTCCAAATACATGATCGCAGCTTACCAGATGTCAGTTTTTTCTGCTTTTCTGCTCTCCCCTGAAGCCTCTGGCAAACAGAATCTATGCCGTGGCTGTTAAACCCGTACCTGAGAATAAAGCGTATCACATTTTGTTAGTACATCATTTTTCAACCTTTTGGATTGAAAGTATCCAAACTGTCAAAAATAGAAAATACAAAAGAAACTGAGACAATCTGGACTGTAGCAACAAACTATCAGATGTAAATATCAGTGTAAATATTTTTAAGATTTACAGTGGACAAAAACCCACCTTCTAGGAGACTCCAGGGCAGGCTTATCCCCTCCCTCCAGGGCAGGCTTATCCCCTCCCTCCAGGGCATCTTAAACTGGGTTGCCTCCTTGTGTGAAACCCCCCCAGGGCGCCCTATATTCTTACCTGTGCCCACGGCACATGTGCCTACTAGGCTGTGCGCGGCCCCGCCCTCCGCAATTGAATAGCTGTGCGGGGCCGTGCACAGCCGAATGAAGGAAGTGACGCAGCCCCGCCGTTCGTGTAGCTAGCCGCACTGTGGGCTAGAGGAGGGGTTAGCTTGGCATTCTGGGAAGTTTCACACAGGGGGCAGCCAAAACCGGGGTGCCCCAGGGGGAAGGACTAGAACTCGGGATACTCGTGAAAATCCTGGGTTTTGGTCCACTTTAAAGCAGACCCACGTTCCTGCACTGCTGCTCTAGACTTGGGGGGGGGGGGCATCCCAGGAGTACAGGAAACCCACTATTGTTGATGACATTGTTTATAGCATTCTCTTTTGAAAAAATGACTTAAAAACGTAATTTTAGTATACCTTTAGGTTGATATATATATATATATATATATAAATAAAGCGCGAGAACCAGACATAAATTGTAAACTCTCTATACTGCTTAAAACTTCTGCAATATTGTCCAAAGAATTCAATAATATGAACTAAACTGCAATGTATGTTTTTCTTCCTGTTCTTCTTGAATAAAAATGCCTTGAAATAAATACTGACGATTTGTCAAACCCGTTACCTTGGATGGTGGCCCACTGGCTTTGCTAAGTGCACAAAAGAGTTTTATTCTTGATTAGTGGTGCTTGCGCATTTTTTCCTTTTTGAGCTCTGAAAACTATTAGAGACAAACAAGCAGAGCATGTTCTCCCTGAACATGCAGATGGGGTGTTTCACAGTCTGATGCAGCTGAGGTCATATTACAACCAACTTTTAGGGTGGAAACAAAAAGTTGATCCTGCATAAATAAAATCTTGGGACTGGGCTGAAACAGATGGATTTCAGCAGCACAGTAGGATGAATTAACTCCATTGCATTTTTTTTTTTTTAACACGTATCCTTTACACTGCCTTAATATACAATAAACCACTAACCCAGGATTCTCTGGTCTGCATCCCAACTAACTAGGAGGAAAAGGATATGTGATACAACATCCCAAACGCCTCTAAACCTCAAGCCAGATCTAAGGCATTCAATAAAATATTGTGTCTTTTCACAATTGATTGATTGTTGTGGTGAAGAAAATGTCCTAAAGTTGTAAGTAGTATATTTTGGTCTGCTGAGGCACAGAGCTTCTCCAGTTATGTGCAGAAGCTGGCCGACTAGATGCTCCTGGCCGCATCCAGCCATTCTGATAGGCTGGCCGTGCAGGAGCGCGCACTCCACAGGGGAGCGGGGGATGCGGCTGTCACCGCACCCAATGCCGATGCGCCATGCAAAACAACAAGTTTTATGCCATGCAATAATGTGCACTGCATAAAGCACTGATTAGATGAGCGCCAGCGCATGCAGCGGAGAGTGGAGTGGTGATCTGAGGACTTTCATACAGCCGGGAATCGCAAACTGGGATGCCCCTGGAGCAAGAACGAATCACCAGGATAGTCAAAATCCTGGTGATTAGTCCACTTTAAAGCCCTATATACTCACCTATACAGGTAATGCACAAATGGCTTTGTCTACTCCACCTTCCATGCCAGCCCATCGAGACAGGGACCAGCTTACAGCAGGTTATAAGGAAATGTAATGTTGAGAAACAGCTTAGGGAAGTTACCCTTACTCTCTGTCCTGCCTAGAGCTTCACCTTCAACGGAACAAGTTGACAGAATAACCCCCTATAAGGGGCGTAACTATAGGCGGTGCAACCACACTGGGGCATAGAAGGTCAGGGGTGCCCCATCATTGTTGCTCCTCCACCTTAATTATTTGTGCTCACTTGGAATAATTTAGGGAAAGGAAGCATCATTTCTCTGTACGGTTTCAGACTTGCCTGGTTGCAACTGAGTTAAAAAAAATGTACCTTTGAACCTTGACAGGGCCCCATCTAATGTTTGCACCAGGGTCCTGTTACATTTAGTTACACCACTGCCCCCTATAACTTATATGGTTATCAGTGAGAATTGAGAGCAGTTACCTGTTGATAACAGCTTGGTCTTGTGGTAGACGAAACACTCTTGGTTTGGGATTCCCATCCTGTGGGTTTGGGGTTACACTGCCAACTTCTACAAAACCAAAGCCCAGTTTGAAAAGTCCATCAACAGCTTCTGCATGTTTATCAAAGCCAGCGGCCAAGCCCACTGGGTTCCTGAACTTGTGACCGAACACATTCACCTCCTAAGGAGAGAAGAGAAAAGGTTTTAGTGTACTTACCCATAAAAAAACCTTTCCTAAAATGTATACTAGGTGAAAAGAAATGCGAGGACTTTCCCCTTTTTCCAGGAAAATGTTTTTGAAAGAAAGGGTCCTCCACTGCACAAAAGCTTCTCCTTAAAGCTTTCAGCTTCCAAAGGAAAAACTCACTGCAGATTTTTTATTCTGATTCCCTTTATTTTTATTGCATTCTAAAGGCTGCAGAGGCATTTTTCTAAGACCCAGATGACATCTCTGACACAAAGCAGCCAAAGATTCCCCCTCGGTTCCAGTTGTTAGAATATCCCTGAACATTTTCCTCTTTCTTGTGTAGGAGCCTTTCAGATCAGAAAAATACTAGAAATCAGACAAGACTCCACTTACACTGGATCAAAACCCACTCCAGGGCAGACTTACTTCCTCCCCGTGCTGTGTAAAGCCAGGACCAAAACCCGGGTTTTGGGACACTTTAATCTCCTGAGGAGTGGACATAACCCTGAAGTAATGTATGCTTCCCTAGGTGAGAGGTGTGAACCCCAGGAAAAAAGTGTTATTGTTAAAGATTTCCACCATCTGGTTAAGTTTGGGTTTAAAGAGGACCAAAACCCAGGATTTTGGTCCTTTCCCCCACTGTGTGAAACCCCCCAGATAGCTGATGGTAACTCACCTCTTCCCAGTCCTACTGCGCGCTCGGAGCCGTTGACGCCACACCGTTTAGGGCCAGCAGCCCCGAGCGCGCTGATGGCCGCATCCCCCAATACCCTCTAACAGGGAGCGTGCCTGCGCTGGCTACTCCCAAATGCCTGGCACGCGGCCGCAGCTCACACATGCGCCATTGGACCAGGAAACAAGGTATGTGTATGGGACGACCTGAGGGGTTTCACACAGTGGGGCATCCCAATTCCGGATACCCCGGGGGGAGGGAAACGATTGGCCCCGGAATCTTATAGATTCCCGGGCCGATCACAGTGAATTTTGGTCCACTTTAAAAGCTGTAGTGTCCTTGTGGTAGCCTTCCTACCCCCAGACCCCTCATCTTCATAGATACTTGCAGCTGTAGCATAATGAAACAATGAGCTGCCCATAGCATTATTATTATGTTCCTCACCTGCAATATTCCTGGCACCATCTAGCCAGTGTTGATGCAAATATGGCAACGAGCTAGAGCAAGAGATTGCTTTCCAGGGAATTGGGGCACTGCCTTCAGAGGATGTACAAGTATTGGAGACCACAGAGGTTTGTGGTAAGTACTATGATTACAACTATCCTGAATAAAAACAAAGTAGGGGATATCTAACACAAAATTCATATGGATATTAATCAACTTTAAATACTTATTGTCAAAAAAATACATCTTTATTATATCTCATTTAAAGCTTAAAACAAAACCCGCGAATTTGACTTTCCCAGGTTTTGTTACATTCCCCAGGGGCAGCCCGATTTAGTATGCCCCACTGTGTGAACCACCCCCCCACCCCAGAAAGCCCCAAACAACTCACCTCTTCCATGTTCCAAAGGTGCATGCACGGGCACTCAGCCAATGAGAGCAGTTTGCTATGTTTACCTCTCGTCCCCCATATCCCAGCCCTCATGTGCGTTCTGAATGGCTGGGGTGGGAGCGGGCACACGCCACCAGAGATGCAGCAGCGCAGAGCCACCTGCCGAACGACGTATCCATAGCAGACGAACGAAACCCCGTGCATGCACTGTTGGACCGGCGAAAGGTGAGAGATAATCAGCGACCTGGGGGGGAGGGGTTCACACAGCAGGGCATCCGATTTCTGGATTCCTCGGGGGGGGGGAGCCAGTGATTCCAGCCTTTAGATTCCAGGCTGGCTGCTGGTGGGTTTTGTTTAGCTTTATAGTGGAACCCAGGATTTCACAATTCCAGTTCAGACCAAGACCCAGAATACTGAAATCCCGGTTTGGGATACCCAAGGAGGACAGACCAAAATCCAGGGCAGTGAAATCCTAGTATGCAGCTAGGATTCCTTTCAGTTTCTCCAGCTGCACATTAATATGCACATCCAGAGCAGCTGGCTAGAGGAGAGCTGCACCTGCGCCTTTCATTGCTAAGGTAAAAAAAAGAGGGCCACTGACGGGGTTTATCACAGTGGGAGCATCCCAAATCACTTTAAAAAAACATATTAAAGAAATATCCATATGATAAGAAACACATTCCATATTAAAATACAAAAAAAAAAAAAAGACAATAAAAAGGCCTTTATACTTAACTCATGAAAGACAACTAACTATTGACTAAGGTGTTTTCATGAATACAAGTACCTACCAGAAGCTGGGATTTAGGCTGCGCACATTGTGGGAGCAAACCCAGTGCTGCAAACCTTATAGACAGCACATGTGCCTGCTCAGGAGAGGTTAGTCTCTGCAACGCTGGCATTAAATGTTCTGTGTAGAAACGTTCATCGCCTTTCGCAGTCAGATATGTGGTAAAAAGAAGGCCTCCACTGCCCAGTATGATGGCCGCATCCTTTAACCGGCGCTGAAAAAAAAATAAAATGTTGTGGAGACAATAGAGTCCATTCTGCGCTGTGCAGGAAAAACTCATTCTTGACACTCACACGCAATTCAGCACCTTTCCTGAAACAAGATTTTTTGCGTTTCTTTTAATCTTGTGCGCTAAATTGTTGCCACATTACCCACACCCCCAATAAAGAGCCCGGTGCCCCACAAAAAGAGAAAAAAAACACTGAAAAAAGCTTACCAGCCCGACACAAGCATAGGGGCTGGTAATTTTTGTTATTAATATAAATATGCATTATCATGTATGATTCCCCATCTATGACTAAGGGCTGACCATTACCCGAAACGCGGCAGAGGATCATACATTTTTGTTGGCCTGGGTCTCTTTTCTAGATTTTATGCGTTGCTATCTTTGTACTGGATGGAGATAATTTTAATAATACTTCATTAAAGATTCAAGTTTTTAAGGAGTGCGGCCCCCCCACTTTCCATTTTGCTGCATGTTATGGGGTTTGGGATCACCCCGGGCCGAGCACCCTATTTGTCTACACTATACCAGAGTGCGGATACTTGCTTTTTGTTGCTCCATAGGGGCTGGTAATCCCAGGGCTTAAAGTAACAGTCAAACATGACTTAAACCAGACCAACACAACAAACAGTGCATATAAAAATGTATTCACATCTTCTAACTTCTGCTGCGGTAAATTTTAAAAACAAAATGGCGCCTCATGGATGTGCAGGCCATCTGCAAACAGGAAGTGCTGCTGGGGTACACTGTCAGTTATGTCAGTTGAATCCAGGCAGCAGCATGGCTGAGATGCTGGGAGAGGAAGCTTCAAAATGGCTGCTACCACTAGAAAATCAGTGAGGTGGCGTTTTAGCTTTGCATGGATGCAGGAGCAAATGTAAGTGCTGACAATGCTTCAGTATCATGCATTCAGATGGGGCAAGGAAATTTGGGGGAGTTTTCTGTGCCAAGTTGCTGGTCCGGTTTAAAGCAGATGGAAAGACTATCTTTACCCCCCCGATACCTCGGGTGCTGCTGTCTGCTGTCAGCTTGGTGATGGTTTTTCCACCGCCGAAGCCACGTCGTGTGGCACTTTTGAGATCACGCTCCTTGTTAGATGGTAGCGGGGATGCGGCCACCGTCACACTCGACTCTTTAATCGAGTTTGCGTCAGTGCAGTAACTGTAGAACCAGGGAAAGGTGAGTTGGAGTGGGCGACCTGGGGGATTTTACACAGCGGGGCATCGGGGTGTCTCGGGGGGCAAAGACCAAAACCCGATATGGTCCACTTAAAAGGTTGAAATGCTGGCTTATGGTCCTAGTTATTACCAGCCGTTATGCGCTACAGCACAGGTCTGATGCTGTGGGGCACCAGGCACTTCTGCATCCCCTGCCCATTGGGGATGTGGGTAATAGGGCAGCCAGGATCCGCAAGCTACCCCCCTGGGATGTCAGGCAGGTGGCTTGCTAACCCCTATGCACTTTGAACTTGTATAGGGGTCTTTTGGACCCCTCACCAGTTCAAAAGTAGAGTAAAAATAAAATTGGGAACCCAAAAAATGTCTAATATCCTTAATTAACCAATACTTGCCTATTCCTATCCTGTGTTCCACATCTGCTCTGTTAAAATAATTCCATTAGGGGCAAGTGGAGTGAAGGGGGACACTGGTCACCATCTTCTGCCTTGGCTTTCAGACAAGGGTAATAAATGAAGCGGGGAGCAGTGCTTTTATAGTAGATAGTGTCTGGATTCTCCCCAATGGAGGGGGATTCCCCAAGGAAAACCCCATCCAGTGATGTAATTAGTCACATGGGAGGGAATTCTCAGAGGCTCCGCCTCTATAGTATAATAGCCTCATTTACCGGCTTTCAGCCATTACACCTGGCTGGGTGCCAGGCTAGAGGGAGGGTGACCTGTCATTCTACAGTGTCATGAAAAATCCTGCACGGAAAGGAGAATTCCCCCGCGGCTTTCTCCCCTGCGAGATTGTGAGCACTGTACCTGGTCACCTGTGATTACTCACCTCTCTGCCTTCCTTGTCTGCATCCCTATGCCACCTTTCTGCCTTGCCATATCTATAAACCCCAGTGTCTGCATCGCTATGCCAGCCCTCTGTGCATTTCATATATTCAACCGCCATGACATGTCTGCATTCCCATGCCCCCTCTGTACTTTTACTATGTCTAAACCCCTATGCCTCCTCTATGCCTTACTGGGTCTGCATCCCCATTCCTCCTCTGTGCCCTATCATGTCTGCATTGCTATGCCCTACCCCTCATGCCTTACCAGGTATGCATCCCCAGCTTTGCTATGTCTAAGCCTCTATGTCTTGTCATAGTGGCATCCCTATGCAACAGCTATGCTTTACTAGGTCTAAACCCATAGTCTGCCACCTATGTGCGCACCAGTAAAACTGACTCTGGCCCACCCCACATTTAGATGCAAGAATTTCTGGCTTATATTAGGGGCCCATGCACAGAACAAACGGTATTGTTTCTGTATGTGCACTTGGGATTTTACTTTTCCTAAGCCACGTACAGGAACCCTTGGATTGTACACACACTTATTTGTATAGTGCACTTGGGATGGCAAAAATAAGCTATACATAGGTCTGGTGATGGAGGGACCAGGGGCCCACCGAGTTTTTTCCTGGTAACCCTGTGGGACAGTCCGAGCCTGGTGTCTGCACTCTCATGCCACTGCTGTGCCTACCTATTTTTTTAATTCCTACACCCCAGCCATCCATAGTTACACCCACTCCCGTCACTATAAAGATCTAAGCGTCCTCACAACATCCACATGTCACAATAACGAACCTTCCAAGCCACCAACCATACAATAGCTAAACGTGCTATATAGTCCTGAAAGGGTTAAACATCCTGCGACAAAATAAGAAACTTGTAGCTCCACTATCACCGACAACATAAAAAAACAAGTCATGGAAGAACGTGTACATGAGGGCTTCAGGTGGGCATCATGTAATGGAAACACACCACAAATGAGCGCTGTGCAATTACCTTCACATGTACTCCCAGCATCTTCACTTCCTGTGGCTGGCACGGGTCACGTGATCAGATAATGGAGGGAGCTTCCGCCATGATTGTTGTGGGAAAGCTCTGAAAGAGTAAGTCTTTTTGTGTTATTCGTGTGACTGAACCGGTAGTTTTGCTATGAATATTTTCATACACACTAGTATATATGATTATTCTGCCGCTAATAAGCAATCCGTGTTGCAGTGGTTCTTATTTATGTGGCAAACCTGCCATGTGTATGCATATGATACCTCCCAGAGGGAAAAAGGTATAATTGTTAAATTAAGCCACGCCCCCAATTGAGGGATGGCTAGGAGAGAGGGTGTAACAGTTACAACAACAGAAACACTTTGAATGGGCAAATTAATCAGTTATTGATGCAGATCTGCATGTTACACTTCAAAATGGGACAAATGAGATCAATCTGGGACAAGGACTCAAAAGAGGGACAGTCCCTCCAAATGAGGGACACTTGAGAGGTATGTTTATGGGTGATGTATGATGTTCACTTTAGCCTAATCATCTAATTTACCATAGGCTATGAAAGGGTTAGAAGCACTGCAATGTTCTTTAGGATATGTGGAGCGCTAGCCTCACTTTTGGTCACCACAGACAGGAAAATAATTTAAAGCAGACCTTCAGTCATAAAAAGCTTTGAGCTGTCACTCATCTGGGTTTTGGTCTGCTTTACATGGACTTCTCGATTTGGGATACCCCTGTGTGTGAAACCCCTGGAATTGTGTGTTTGCTTACCATGGTCCCTGATCACGTCACATGCTCTTATCCAATCAAAACTCACTGCCGTGCAAATGAATGCCAGACAAGTAATTAAAGTGGACCTAAACCCTTTCTATATAAGACTCCAGGGCCAATTCCCTATCACTGGGTATTCTGATTTGGGATGACATGTACACATATTCATCGGCAAACCAGAAGAATGGAGACTGTAAATTACCGGTAATTAGACAACTTTGGTTGATTTTAACAATGGTGATTTAAAGGGTAAGTCCACTTTCGATAGAATTTTTGTGTGCCAAAAGAATGTCCTCAAGGTGATGAGCTGATCTTGGATTTTTTTTTATTTTTTCCTATGTTTGCAAATGTGTGTTTTGGAAGCAGTTTTCACTACCTGTAATCTGTTGCTATTGGCAATGTACACCTAGTGTGTCCACCAAAAGAAGTGAGTCCTGTACACACAGAGAACTGCTACTATGGCCACTGCTGAGGTGATGGAGCTCACTCACACGTACATATGCCCAGCAGCAGTGTTCTGTGCCCCTATCTGAAATCTGTTGCCACTTGCACTGTACACCAATGGGTCGATTCAAGCCAGGTGAGAATTCTCACTCTTTTTTAGGAGACTTTCCTTGTCTACCAAGTGTAAATTTTCACCTGGCAACAAATCAACCCCAAGGTAGACCATGAAAGTCAATGACCGTTTTCTCTCCTAATAAAGTAGTCAGAATTCTCACCTGGCTCTAAATCGACCCCCAAGTCTGCACCAGGTGTACAATGCCAATAACAACAACAGATAGTGAAAACTTTCATTAAACACATTGCTAACATTAGAAAAAATTAAAAAAGACTAGATCAGCTCAGCACCTTTGAGACCTCATTGTGCCACACAAAATATTCCCTTTCAAAATTTCAATCGAATGTGGACTTATCCATTAATAATGACCAGTTGTTTGCAATTACTGTTGTTTAAACAATGACTTTCTTCCATCCTCTCTTTCATCCTTCCAAGGAAAGACCTTGGGTCCAATTGCTATGGATCCATGAAATGGTCTCGAAATTTCAATCAGCCCTTGAATAAATATCCCCAAGTGAGTATTTTGTGTTTTCAACTTGTATCCCCAGTCATGCCAAAATGTTGACCCCCTTACTCACTTTTATTGACGTTGGACATACGGTTATTACATGGGGTTCAGTTTACCAGTTGGTCAATATATGAAAAGAATGAAGGCAATATGGATGTCTCCTGTTACATGCTTGTTTCATGCTGCGCAGACTTTAATCTATTTGCTTACTATTAATACAATACACTGAACAAACAGTTGTATTGTGGGTTCAGACCAAGCTTGTATAGAATTGTCCCTGTAGGAGCCTTGCACCTGTCTCTAATGGGTGTGCCTAGTCCTATCTATTTCTATTATCTCTGGCTAGGGGGAACAGAGCAATCGCCTGCTTCTAGATGTTTCTTTTACACTCCTAGCTTCACTAACAAATCTATCTACAAATGATGTTGGGTCCTGTGTGCTTAGCAATCCCTCTACTATGGCTCCTTCTAACTGGCATCCATCGGAGCTCTGCTCAGTGCCCAGGCTCACAGAAGCCCCTAGCTGGCAGGTGCCTTCAGCTCCTTCTAGAAGAAAAGTCCTACCATGAAGCCAAGTCCTGGTGCCAGAAACGGACAGGAGAGCTAGTCCAAATTAGGGACTCGAAGATGAAGAATGATTTGCTGACCATGATTAACGATGGAGAAAGATACTGGGTAGATGTACCGCAGGGGCCCAGAGAGCAGCTTCATAAATGGGATGCTCACAAAGGTAAGTAAAAAAGACTATACGAAGGTAGGATTATGCAAGTGTTAATAATTATAAGAAGATCTAATTACAAAATCACTTGTACATATATGCATACACTCTGGATGATTAATGAAGCTCTAACGAGTATCAAACTCTTAATTGGTTTTATTCAAGACAGAGGTGTGCAATATCAAATTTTGACAATTGGTTCTCATGTCCAGATGTTTTTTAAACTGAAACCAGAGGCCAATATACTACATATATAAAGTTTAAGAAGGCCATTGGACAATCTTTACAGTGAATACACTTTGCAGTGTTTGTCTTAACACATGACACATGTTGTCATGTCAACTTTTATCTCCCACCAATAAATTGTCTTCTGCCACTAATCCAATCCTTACTGCCTTCTCCACTGCCACTGATCATCATTTATTTCCGCCATCTCTGCTGTCACCAATTGTCCTCTGGTCCTTGGTGCCTTCTCCACTGTGCCAATTCTCCTCCAGCCCTTGTTACATTCTCTGCTACTGCTGATTCTACTCTATTCCGCATTTGGCTTATCCAATGATCCAATGCCCCTGAAGATGGCAAGGGCCATGGAACTTGCCCAGGTATGCCGGGATCTGCCCCCAGTCACGTGTTTATAAAATTTTCTTTTGCCTTTCACCTAATCCATACACCTAGTATCCATCCATTATCAGATGAATACAACAGTAGTGCTGGTCAACTTCGCACTCCAATATTCTGATGTGACATCTGAGAACCTCCTTATCCTTTCTAACTTAATTTAATTTCTAATTGTCTGGAGTCCTCACTTCACAATGTACTCAATTTAACTTCACAATGTAGTCACCTTACTGCCTGGAAACATCATCAAATTTCATCATTTTATTTTTTTTGTATTTGCGATAATTAGTGTCTGGGGATACAAGTTGAGAACACACAGGGTTTCCAGTCCCTGTCTATTTTACAGATTCATAAGAATCCATCAGCTCCAGCCTTTAGTCATAGCTGATTAGGGAGGGGGGAAAGCATACTAATGTTCACAGTGAATTATCTTAGCTCTTAGTCGGTTTTAGCGCAACTGGAAAGTTGTTTGGTGACCAAGAGAACAGGCAATCTACATCCAGTCAGAAGCCCAGACAACGCCAGGTCATGTCTAAACTTCATTCCCAATATAGGCGCTCCAACATCCAAAAGCTTTTGGTTTTATAGAATAGCTATAGTAACATGCATTGTTTTTTGGCTTCCCACCACCTGCATAAGATGCATGTATAAAATATGTTTTAATGTATTATCTATCTGCAGATGGAAGCCATGAAAAGCCTTATAGGTCCCTGTGTTCAATGATTTTTCGAGGCTCCCAAAATCAGTGGAAAAATGCCCCAACCTGCCAAGACAAGATGGGCTTCATTTGTTCATTTGGTGAGTATGGTTTAGTAGATGATCATCTCAAGAGCATCTAGATTACAACATGTATTGCAGAATCAGGTCAGATAATATATAAACAACTACCTCTGCGTTACTATCAAAGGTCTTCTTAATCATTGATCTGTTCAATGTAAATTATTTTCAGTGCAGACTTACATGATGTTTCCTATATCCCTATGCTTGTTCCCTTTGTCTTTCCAGCAGTTGTCTCATGATGTCCTCAGTGGCATCCAATGTAAAGTGAATCTGTAAAACAAACAACCTGCTGATTATATTAACTACTTTTGTTGTGTGAATTGTGACTCACTTGTTTTCCAAGCAAGTACATCACATCTCTGGAATTGTATGAATTGAAATAATATATATCATTATGTTTATTTCGTAGCTGGGCCAAAACTTCATAGAGTCAAAGTAAGTCTTGGCAAATACACTGGTATTTTAATTAATTTTTATTGGCTTTTAAAGAGTAAAATAACATTATGTCCACCAGTGCATCTTTAACTGTTTTTCTTTTCCAGGATCGTTCTTTATGCTTGTGGGGATTCTGCATTTCTTCAAGGAGGACCACCACCAAAAAGCCAGCAGTAACAAAAAGAAGACCTAATTCAACAGCTCGTCCACCCAATCTGAATTCATTCACCCCCATTCAGATGGACAACCTGGCCAACATGACTATGGAAGCTGCTATACAGGTACTTTATTCAGGTCATTTTTTGTCAGGGTCCAGTGTCCATATTTTGGTGTCTCATGTGATGTAATGGCAATCAAAAAAGAAGTTCCTGCTCACCCAAATCCCAATCCTCTGAGTACTAGTAACTGGATCCTGGTTAGTCCTGGGTACAGTTTCAGCACTGCCCCTCGTGCAGCACACAATCACTGTTCCAGGTGACGCGTTTCAGGGCCTCTGCCCCTTAGTATTCCCTAAAGGTAAGTGTCAATTTCCGCCATTTACCTGGGTCTCGCTGCATCCGCAACTCCCCTCCCGTGGCCTTTCTGGTCACAGGAATTTCGCTGACGTTGCTGTCTCCCACAGTCGACGCGTCATACCACGGCAGCCAGTCCAAAGACCTGGGCGGATCGGAAAGCAGACCTCCTGCTCATGCCCCTCCTCCCTCCCCCAGCCCTCTAATAGGAGGGTGCAAGAGTGCAGGGGCTGAACTGGTTGTGCCCCAGCCACCAATCCAGTGGCAAGGGAGATGGAATAGCAGATGAGAGTGGCTGGAGTTGTCTTTAACAATACACAGAAGAGCAAAAGATCCCTAACAACTCGTACCACCCTCTCCCTGCTCATTACAGCAGCATGGGGGACAGGAAAGTGTGGTGGGGTAAAACCACTTGGAAAAGCTACAGTGAAAAACAAACAATACCAAGTGGGTTCAAAGTGGCAAAAAATGTGATGATGTTTCATTAGCATTGATTAATCCTATTATTGAAGCAAAAAGACTAGTGGAGCTGTAAACAGAGATCAAAGGGCTAAGGGAGAATGTGGAAAAGTATAACGATTAGAGTGATTTTGATGACCTTCAGCAGGCTATGCAATGCAATATAAAGAAGATGGAGGCTGATATGACTGCTGAAACAGAAGAAATGTCGCAGAGATGTAGCACAGAGGGTACATCATCTTGGACTATGGATGACACAAGCGCAAGTAGTCATAGATCTAGAGACCATTTATGGGGGGACTCACCCAAAGTCAAAAAGAGGGGCCAAAGAAGAAGAAAAGCCACAGAGTGGGCAGAAAATACAAAACCAAAGAAAGTACTATCTGTGCAAACATCGATGGTAACTGACAAACTGTTTTGAATCTTTCCAGACAGACTTTAACTGGACATCAACAGCCCCCTGACTCAATCCAACACCAGGGTGAGGCAGAAGAATCATTATTGATGGATGACATCCACAATACTATTCAATTGAAGGAACTGGTTTTCGAATCAGGGGAAGATATATTGAGACTCCAGGTTATTGTTTAAAAATGACACATTCTATCCAGTGAAGTCTAGACCCTCAATTTAAGACCAGTTCCAGAATGTGGTTGAATGTCAACTTTGTGAATTAGCTAAGCATATATCACAGGCACAATAGAAACTTGTCATTAGCAGAACAAAATGTCCTTCAAGAATTGCAAGAGAATAAGGAAATTGTAATTAGGATTGCAGACAGAGGTGGATGTGTAGTAGTCCCGGATAGGGATGTATATGAAAATGAGGCACTATGACAGTTGTCAGATGGCAATACCTATATTAAGCTGGCAGGAGATCCCACATCCACCTATAGATTAACCCTAGCGTGAGTCCTGGATAAAGGGGTCGCCTTTGGGGTCATCACAGATCAATTTTGGTCGATCACCTGACCATTTTCTGACCACAAGTGGTAGGCCCATAGTATCGGGGGTGCTTAATGAAAGACTGGGTCATTTGCTTTATTTCCAGCTCCAGCCTCTCATTGAGTCCCCTCCCTGGGCTTATCAGAGACACTTTACATGTTTTACGATTGGTCCAGGGTGTAAAATGGCCTGAGTATGGATGCTGGATCCGTGACCAGCATGGCGGCAGGGAAATGGCATACACCCACGAGACCCACATGAATGGTGGTAAGTGACACTTCGCTTTAAGTAAGACTGTGGGACAGAGGCCCTGAAACGCGTCCTGGAACGATGATTGTGTGCTGCATGAGGGCCACTTAAATTCTTTGATGCTTTTAGTGAGTACAAATAAAGCCTTGGAATTGTATGGGAGTTGAATAAATGTGCTGCACCACTCTTTTCTATGTCTCCTGTGATGTGCATGGCCTGGAATTTCTTTAAAATGGACCATAGCCTGTGACTTCCAATATCCACGTTTCAGTCTGTACCCTTGAGGCATCTGTGTGAAACCCTGCCAGCCGCCCAATATACTTACCTCACCAGCAATCTCAAGGCTCAGACCGGCTTTGCTTCAATCAGATTATCTGGCCGTGTAGATAAATTACCTTAATGAGAGCTTAGCTGCTCTCACTGCATCCCTCTATGGTTGGACATGGCCACACCAGCTATACAGTTATGTAGAGATGCTACCGCTGGCCCCGTATGAGCTGTGTGTGTATATCAGACAACTGGTGGGGTTTCTCACCTGATCACCCCAGAGGTGGGTATTCATCTGGACCTAGTGTCTTATAGACTTTGAATGGAATTTCTTATGAAGAATCATTTGTGAAACACAAAAATAATAATTTAAAAAACTCCAGTGCAAAATTAGAAAAGAAAGAGAGAGGAAAAACAACGATACAAAATGGGGATTAGATAAAAAATAGCAAAAAAGAAAACCATAAAAGAAAATTAAAAATGTTAACATAAAAAATCAAAAAGGAATAAAATAAGCAAGTGGGAGGTGTTGGGGGGTACCCTGGCAAATTTATCATCGTATCTCTGACATAAGCATAATAGTTTTTTGCATGGACCAATTTAATTATATGAACAGTTGCCCAATGCTAAACTTGTGCTTTCAAAAGAGATATAAAAGATCAACTGTAATCATGGTACATGTCCTTCTTAAATCCACTATACATAAATACACATGCCACCTGATCACTGATGCCATTCATTAGACCTCTGCCACACACTGCCACAGATTCCGCTCGTAGGTTCTCAGTCTCATTTAGGTCCTTCAAAAACCTTGTGACTGATATTTTTTTATCCACAGATCACTTCCGAGCTTGTATCCCAACTGGTGAATATGGTGTCTGATATTTGGGATGTGTCACTTCTGTCGAAGGCTTCTGATGTACTGACACATCTGGTGAACTTCAGTGATTTTTTGTCTCCAGAGACACAGGTAACCATGATTTTAAAAATGACTTTGGATGTTGGAATAATAGTAGAAATGTTAAGTTGGTTTGGAGTTAAACCGAGACATACAGATGATGGCTATGCACAGACAAAGAGATCACAGATCAAATATCAAACTGTGGTGGTGGCAAGGGGAAAAACTTAGACTGTCAGGCCAGTCCAAATCAATTCCCTGTTACAAATTGATGCCACACACACCTGCTATATTAATAATATGTTATTTTATTGTGCAAGTATCATTGTCCTACCAAACAACAAGACATCCTAAACTGACAAATTAAAAAACACATACATGACTAAAGCAATGACGGCACCAAAACCAGCTCTAATTTGTATTCATATATATATATATATATATATATATATAAAATATTTCTAATACAAATATTCTCCACAAAGAAATAAAAGTGCTAGTGCAAGTCCCAATTCATACAAGACTGAAAGTGCATGTGCTAAAAAAGTGCAGAATAAATGCAAACAGTAAACCCACCTAAGAGGTGAAGGTGGTGTCCCAGGTCATTATTGTCCTTCACAACATCTATGTTAACCATATCCATTAACAGAAAGTGCAAAACAGAGAATATGTAAAATGTTTACCACCAGATATACAGAGGCACAACTTTCGCCAAAGCAGCACCGACGCGCTGCGTGGTAGCTCCCTACCACTTCATCAGGAATACTTGTTTGACATGTATTAGAAATCAAGCTGCTGATAAGTTCACCAGTTTTTACACAAGGCCAGGAAAGCCACTCCTGCTTTAGCAACACAGAGCCACAGGAAACTTGGAAGCAGCATGCTGTTAAGTATATTGCAGGTCTGGGGGCACAATCCTAACACACATGTTTATTTTACATTTCAGAAGAGGAAAACTTTTTGCTTTCTTTGCTTCAATTTTTTGGGTTGTGGCTGAGCTGTTAAGGGCATGTCATGACGCAACTATATGTCCCAATTACTGGCCTATATTGTTGCTTCTGCTCGGTCTGTGGGGGGGTCCTGCATTCAGCCTGCACCCAGCTATTAGTTGTACGGTGGTGCGGAGTATATTTTTCCTTTTTGTATTGCAACTATATGAGGGATGAGCCTGCTCTGCTGTGTTCAGAGATGGCTGTGGGACCATTGTGGCTTGCCATGCTTACTTACGTTGAGCGCACTAGGGGACGAAGTGGCTGTGTGGGACCAAGTAATTATAAATTCTAGTTTCACCTCTCGTGCTGTGATGGAAATGGCAGAGCTGGGTGATGCAAGCACACTGTGTGCATTGCATTGAAGTGAGTTGAGGTTAATTCTAGGCTATCATTGACGGAGGGGGTGTCAACCTGACATGAGCCTCAGGGTAGTATTGGTTATCTTGATCGGGAATGGGGGGGGGGCTGGAAGCATAGGATGAAGAAAAAGAAATTCCCCTTCCTTTCTCTGACCAGAGCAAAGAGACAGCATGGGACTGACACTACACAAAACTGACTAGTCAACCCCCTTTTTTTAATCTCTAGCTACAGATATGAACTCATAGGAAATGCTGCTAGTTGCTATAATGTGTGTTACAGTTAATTGATTTTACCTTTGTTTCAGGTCAATGCTAGTGACCTCTTGCTGGGTCTCAGCGAGCAGCTGTCAGGATCTTTGGCTGAGGACGTTAACGCCACTCGGGAAGTTGTCGTTGATGCTGCACAATCGCTATTTCACGCTTTTGATGCCACAATCAAAGCATCTTTGGAGAACCAGGAAAACCTAACATCTGATCAGGTCTGTAGGCAGGGCTGTATTTGGTGTTCATGCACTTAAAGTGGACCAACACCCTGCCTGATCGGCCCGGGAATCTAAAAGATTCCCAGGCCGATCAGATCCCAAATCGGGATGCCCCGCTGTGTGAAACCCCCCCAGGATGCCCCATTCACCTTACCTTACTCTCGGTCCAACGGCGCATGCGCGGGCCGCGGCTGCATCTCGCACTTTTCCCTAGCAAGGCGCGTGCCCGCGCCGACCATTTGTGAATGGCGGGCGCAGGCACGCTCCCTGTTAGAGGGAAGCGCGAGATGCGGCCACCACCCTGCTCGGAGCCGCTGTGGTTGTACGTCGCTTGGACGCGCATAACACAGCGGCCGCGCATGCGCCGTAGGAGCGGGGTGAGGTGAGTTTTTTCAGGCGTTCTGGAGGATTTCACACAGCGGGGTGCCCCGCGGAAGTGGGCCAAAACCCAGGATAGTGAAAATCCTGGGTGTTGGTCCACTTTAAAACCTCTCTGGCTGCCCTCTCATCTTGCACACGGACCATCCCACTGACTCCCAACATAAATAAGCATATGAGTATGTGCACCCGCTGCCCATCTCAGCCTGGACGGATCAGCCTTTAGTTACTTAACCCTTAAAGTGGGTATACTTGCTCATTAAGGTGGGCCTTAAAAGCCCCATCGAGCCGAGGTAAATCAGAGTGCTTCGGGGCAAAACACGGGACAGTTAAAGTCTTGTTTTTGTTCATTCTTGGAAATATGGTAATCTCCCCTTTAAGAAGCTGAGGAATACAATGAATCGGGCCCTCCTTAGCAAAAAGGGCATAATAGGCTTGATACTTGTGGCCAAATTCCTCAAGACTTTGGATTGACAACTCAATGTTTTTACCTTTTTGCTTTTACCCAGATAATTCACATTTTAGACACATCAGTCGCCTCCATCGGTTACATAGAGGGAGCACTATTCTCAGAGAGCAAGAAATCTACCCAGAATTATGCCTTATCCTCTACCATATCCAGCATCTCAATGTCCAGGTAAAAGAATAACTTTTGTTACCAGGTAGCCATACTGAACAGTTTAGGCTCCCAGACATCAGGGAATCAGCTGAAATTCATGATTGGGCACCATTGCCAAACCCTGAGCTACTTGCAGTGGACGGAAATTCTGCCTGCCATCCTAGGTGGGACAAGTGAGTTACCCCTTGGTGATGCACACTTGAAAGGGGAGCTAGCTTACAGCCAGCCAGCTCTCATCTGACTATCACTTAAAACAGACCAAAACATAGGTAACCCCATCTAAAAGTCTGTAGAGCCGGTTACAGTTTGCCCTCGGAGCATCCCAATTTGAGATGCCCTGCTGTGTGAAAACACTCTGTTTGCCCCATGTGCACCTTGATCTACAGCTCTCATAACGCATGTGGAGGCCTCCGGCAGCATCCAGGTCTGCATGTTCACCTCACCATTATTGCCATTGTTCACCTCACCCATCATCGTTGCAGCACTGGGCAGTATGACATTGTCTAATTAAAATGATTGACTCATGTGTGGTGCAATTGCTCTGTTAATTATCCAATCTGACAGATGTGAGATGTTGATAGACTTCTGCATCATGTAATCTTCTATCTTTTGCATGAAATATGGCATTCACCAGGGTAATGTCTACAGACCTAACCACCGCTCAATTTAGCAGTGACCCACCAGCTGCGATCAGAGTCACCTTCCCAAACTGTTCTACTCTACGCAGCAAAACAGAGTCATACGAAATGCTAAATGTCCTGGTGAGTCAAGGTATTATTTATGATGTACACATGGTAGAAGCCACTACTGCATATAGATGACTTTGACTGATATACTCTTCAATTGGGAAATCCAATTGCCTCTTGTGTTATCAGGTGTTGGCGCTGTCTGTTAACCCATTTAATCGCCTGAGTCCTGTCGAAATTGTTGGACCTGTGGTCAACATCTTGCTTGGGTCAGATGATGGTGCTATCGATGTTCAAAATATGACAGAGTACATAGAGGTGAGGCAAAAGGTGTATTATCCCATTAATGCATATTATATACTTAAAAGGTAAGTCCACTTTCAAAATAATTTTTGTGTAGTTTTTTATGCCAAAAGAATGTGCTCAGGTTGCTGAGCTGGTCTAATATTCTTTTATTATTTGTGTTTTACTTGTTTTATGTTAGCAAATGTGTGTTTTATGGAAGCAATTTTCACTACCTTCAATCGGTTGCTATTGGCAACGTATGTCTGCACTTGGTCTACATTGCCAATAGCAACAGATGAAAACCGCTTCCATAAAACACACATTTGCTAACATTAGGATAAAAAAATACATCAGATCAGCACCTTTTTAAAGACACAATTTTGCCACACAAAAATATATGCTTTCAAAAGTGGACTTACCCTTTAAAAGGACATTCCAGACAAATGGTTAAATTATCCTTTCCCTTGCTGGGGCTACACCAGCACTTTACATTTCCTGATCAACCTTATTGAACTGGCTCTCTTCTACTGACTCGGTCCCCTCATTGAATTTCACTACTGAGGGACCTTTACATACAGACAGCAAAGGGAGATGGCTGGTGCATGCATATGTAGGACTAGCATAATTGAGACTTCCATGAGTGTACAATGTAAGCATCTAAATAATGGTAGTATCTAAGGGCCTTTTGGTTTCTGCTCTGTGGCATTCATTTTTTTTCTTTTGCAGATTGTGTTAATGAAGAATCAAAACTCATCAGATACTGAGTCAAAGATGACCCTAACCAAATACAAGAACCTAATGCTATCAGTAAATGTGACCTCTACTAACCATACAGTGGTGGTAATTACCCAGCCAAAAATCCCAGTGCCACTCAACCTCAAATTCGGATTCCAAGCAGATCAAAACAGTAGCTTCATCCAACAGAACATTTCCTTCCCCAATGGTAAGGACTGCATATTCTTATTTTTGTAAAGGAAGACATTAAGGTAGTTAAGGTGGTTGGAACACATGACCACTAGAAATTGATGAAACTCCCAGTCTCCAGTTGTTATAGAGATCTGAAAATCATACAAAGACAGGCCAAAACAGTACTGGGAATTAAACATGAAATGCATTCAATGATATTTTAAGGGAGAGAAACCTGTATGCTGCCCGTTCCAATGTTTAGAAAAGAAGTTACCAGGTAACTAAGTTAAGTTTCCTCAGAAAATCCTGCGGGCAGCATACTCATGAGAAATAACCGAGATCTACCTCTACTGGGTGGGAAGTGTGTCCCAAAGCACACTCCTGTCAAAAAGACTGATCTTCTAAGGTCAGCAAGTCTAAATGGTAATGTCTAACAAAAGTCTTGGCTGAAACCAGGTGGACGCTTTACAAATCTGTTTAATAGAGGCCCCAGCTTGCTCTGCATAAGACTTAGGGACACTTCTTTCTTGAGTGATCTGTAATCTTCCCTGGAACCTGGAATCCATGATAGGCCATACTGATGGCGTTTTTCATCCAAAGTGCCAAGGTTGACTTGGAGACTCAATGCCCCTTTCTCGGACCTGAGAATGAAATGAACAGGCTATCTGCCTTCTTCCAATCCTTGGTTTGATGAAGGTATTTCAGAAGACATGCTCTAACATCCAAAGATTTATAAACCGAAAAATCTTTACTGTTCGCTGATGGAAGAACGATCTCCTGAGTTCTATTAAAGTCACAAGATATCTTTGGTACCCTATCTGAAAAAATCTGAAGAAAGGAGTGACAAGAGGACAACGCTTGAATATCACCTTCCAGGTGAGAAATGTAATAGGAGAGTCCTGAATCAGTTCAAATGGAGAAGCCGTGATTGCTGTCAGGACTTTAGCTAGGTCCCATTGAAGCGCTATCATCGTGCAGACCCACTTAGATCGCCCCACTGCTTGAAGAAAATGGCTGACCAGTGATAAAGATGATAGTCTCTTATCCAAGAAAACTGATAGCGCTGCCAGTTGTACTTTTAGAGTACTGACACTGAGACTCAGATCAACTCCCCTCTGGAGGAACTCGAGGACCACTGGAAGGTTAGACGCAGGCTTACTGAATCTTCAATGTCTTAAAGGTCTTCCAGACTTTCAAATAAATCTTCCTTGTCACATCTTTCCTACTTGAAAGAGAAGGGTCTTCATAATCCTATTCAAAAACCCTTTCTTTAGAAGCAAGGTGACTTCAGGGTCCACAGGATCAAACACCACTTCCAGGGATCCGAGCAAAGCACACGTCCCTGGAATAGCAGATCCGGTCTTGATGAAAGCCTCCAAGGCTCCTGTATGGACAAAGTTACAAGAGTTGAGAACCATGTTCTCTTGGGCCACCAGGGGGGCAGAAGCAGAACTGTGGCTGGCTGACTGGCTAATTTATGTAAAACTTGAGGAAGTATCTGAACTGGTCAATCGTTTGCCAGAGCGTCCAGTCCCAGGGCCGGATCTGAGGGATTTAGAGAAAAAAAAACTTCCACTGACTTCTTTACTGGCTCTGGGATTTGGAGATCAAGGTGTGCAGTTGAAGCATTCTCGAGTGCTATTGACCCCACCTTACTGCTGGAAATGCTGAGGTTAGAAACCCCATCGTCTGACGCACCGGAGTTGTCTGACTGGAGCAAAAAGACCGGACTGCCTTCCGGATGGTCTTTATCTTCTAGGGAGGTAAAACAATATTCTGAAGGATCCAGTTACAGATCGTCCAAATAAGCTATGATCCCAACCCTCTTTGCCTTAAATAAGCCAAAGGTTAGGCTAGAACCTTGGTAAAAAGTCTGAAAGGCTGCAAATCTCAGGAAATACTTGTAGCGAAGTGAATCGATACTTGCCAATAAGCATCCTTTAGGTCAATGGACACCATGAAGGACCCAGGAGACAGCAGACTCCTGACTGAATAGATGGTATATGGAATAAGAGATTCAGCTTCTTCAAATTTATAATGAACCTGAATCTCCCTGACGCTTTCTTCAAGAGAAAGATGCTTGAATAGAGCCCTGTCCCCTGCTGCTGGCGGGGGACTTAAACTATCACCCCTGTGTATAACATGGAAACTAGACTGTCCCTGATAGCCAGTCTTTCCTCCCTGTCTCTTGGGAGAGGTTTGACATAGAAATTTGAAGGAAGGGTCTGATTAAATACTATATGGAAACCTTCTCTTATACCTCTGGAAATAAAGAGGCAACCTAGTAGGATTTCCAGATGTGGAAGGATCTTAGCCGGGTCCCTATGAAGCTGCTGCAGTGGAGGTAAAGGTAAAGCAAAGGAGGTAAAAAGTCGCACGCGTGTGGCAAGCGTGTGCCACCGCGGGTCTTAACAGGTTTAAAAAGGGAGGGAAAATCTGTGATCGGTGGCTTCTCCTCCCGGCGGCAATGACGGCATTCCATGCGCCGCCGGGCTTCCTGCTTAATGCACTTGTTTGTCTGAGTAAAACTGACATACATATGTGATTTCTAAAAGCTATCCAAGCTTTTCATTTTTTGGACTTCCTCTTTTGGCAGTACAGAGGGTTAAATAATTGTGTACTTGATGATATCTCAGCCTTACAATATGGACTTTGGAATAGTCTAGACATGGCAGACCAGGCTGAGGAGGTTGTGTTAATCTCTACCCCTTTGCATTAAATGTATCTTTATTGGGCTCGAAAGTTCGTAGCCTAAAACAGGAGTGTATTTTTTTCTGGAGGGTGGTTAGCTTAACTTATTTACAGTTAAAAAATTTACATCTATATCAGCTGTTGGGGGCGGAGCAAGAGGCAGTGCCCCCCTTCTGCAGGGAATGGGAGAAAGACCTAGGAAGGGAATTTACGAGAGAGGATTGGGAGAAAATATTTTTACTCTCTCAAAATCTTCGATCTCATCTCAAGTACAAGAAACGAACTATAAGTACCTTTCTAGGTGGTACTACACCCCAAAGCGACTACCTGCGATATTCCCGAGCTCCTCGCCTGTGTGTTGGAGGTGTAAGGCAGAGGAGGGTACGCTATTGCATATCCTATGGACATGCCCCAAAATTAAACTTTCTGGAAGAGAATAGCAATGACTATGAGTAAGATTACAGGATCCCAGGTCCCGCTCTGTCCGGCCCTCATGTTGTTACACCATACTAACGATAGCGTAGTGGCATATAAAAAGTCGATTCTGAGACACCTCTTGAACTCCGCCAAAACGCTAATCCCTAGATACTGGAAGACCGAGTATGTTCCAACGAAGGAGGATTGGGCCCGGGAGGTGGATAGGATAGGAGAAATGGAGGAGCTGACGGCTGTGGTCCAGGACAACGAAGAAAAGACCCGTCTACTTTGGACACCGTGGTATATGTTCCGGTCTCCGGGGGCTCGCCCTGCCTCCTCCTCGGCCTCCTCGGGTCAATAGGTCCTAAAACGAGCGGGGTCCGCTGGACATGTGACCGCCGATGCTGACCTTGCTGGGTCCCTCCTGGCGCGGTGGGGCGCAGGAGCAGGGCCCCCCCCCCCTACCCTTCACCATTTTCCCATACCTGCATCTTACCCACTTTCCCCCCTCTCTCTTCCCTCCATACACCCACTCCCCTCAGTGGGCCTGGTACTATTCATGACACGTGATCAATTGCCCCCCGACTTATTGAGATACTTGGTTTGAAACTTAGCAGGTTCATTCCAATGGTTGAAGACTGCGTATGATATGCAGGTGCACTCCAAATTGAGATACAGAACCCAAAAACATTACCCTCCTATCAATACACGAATAGAAGACAAAATCATCTGGGGGGGGCGGGATCCTATGGGGGGGGGGCGCTTTTTGTGCCCCTCGTGGATCCTGGACCCTCCGATTCACTATTGAGGCGGAAAAATCTCTTGGAGAGAAATAAAACATCTAGACGGGGGGGATAACCTAACCTTGCATGTACCAGCCAGCCCTACTGTTGTTTATATGACCTTATTGTAGATTTCTTCTTTTCTCTCTTTACTGTAATACCTGACTGTCTTGAATTTGAAAAACCAAATAAAGAATAAAAAATGCTTCCACTCCCTCTATAGAGCCAATTATAATCCTGTGTGCAGTAAACTTTTTAATGATCTAGAATCCTGGTCTGGTCTGTTGCTACCATGGGTGGGCAAGATAGGGGCAGTCAAAATTACTCCTTTACCCCAACTCCTTTATCTGCTTAGGACTATTCCAGCTCTGCTCCAGTAAGCAATTTATATTATGCATGATTTAAATTTCCAGAGGGGACCTTAAGAAATTCCAACCAAAAGTACTGCAATTTATCTGGGCAGGCAAGCGGAACAGAACTATTCGCAAAACACTGTTCATGGTCAGAAATAAGGGGGGCTTGGGAGTACCAGATTTTTATGGCTATTATACTGCAGCCCAAAAAGTTGTCACAATTTTATCAGGGGGGAGAGAGGCCTGCTTGGGTCAAAATTGAACAAGTGGCATGTCAGGGGTTTCCTCTAGATGCCATATTGTGGTTGCCACAGAGGAAAAGGCCTGCAATATTATGCCTTTCTCTGTCCCACTCCCTGTCTCTGTGGGATGTGGTAAATAAAAAGTAAAAGTGGACTTCTAGCCATACACCTTTGGCCCTTCCCTGTGGGAATCCAAATTTTGAGCCTGGGAGAAGACCGATTAATCTGGAATGGTGGACTCAGAAGGGTCTTTATCAGATTGCTGATTTCCTCTTCGCTCACGGTTTACAGAAAATAGATTATTCTACAGAAAACTATAATATCCAATGGCAGGAAGAATTTAAATTAGGGCAAATTTCACATTTTATTTGTTCCCACTCACTAAGGCCTCGGTATATGAAAAAATTTGTCTCCATAGCCCTGGAGGGAGAGGAGGAATCTGTTTTATATTACCATTTAATGTAAACTTCAGAGACATTTGATTACATGCTTAAGTAGGAAACAGGTTTAATTCAAACCTTTGCGCAGGAGGACTGGTATCGTCTACTTGAGGACAGTTCCATAAACACTGCTTTGCTGGAAGCCAACCTGAAGCTTCTGTTTTAATGGCAAATAGTCACGAGCAGGCTAGCCATCATATATCCCTCGGCCTCGCCCCTTTGCTTTAGGGGATGTGGACAAATAGGAGACGCAGTGCACATATAGTGGGCATGCCCCAGGGTGGTGAAGTATTGAAATCAGACCTTCGAAGTTGTGAGTAAAACTCTGAGGCTGTGGGTGCCTAAGTCGCCTCTTATAGCTCTCCTCAATTAATCTACAAGATTGCTAGGAAGTTTATATTTTTTGTATGCATGGCTGCTAAGCTTTCCAGTGGAAATCTCAGAGTTTAAAAATCCAGGTGTGGATTTCTAAATTGAATTGGGTGATGGTTAATGAAAAAATTAGTAGCTCTCTACTGGATAGGGAAGCTCAGTTCGAAGCAGTTTGGGGTCCCTGGGGGGAGTATTATCCGCGCACATATGGGTAAGGCCAGATCGGGACTGGAGATTCAGGTGAGGGATGCTCGTCTTTTTTTCTACTTTTTTTCTCTTTCTTTTTTCTCTGTGCTATTAATTTATTAGCTTTTATATATTTACTTATACCTGGTATAAAAAATCTTTTGCAAGGGTTCTAGAGGGTACCAGCATCAGATTAGGCTCTTCCTAATCTTGAATCCCTTTGATAACTGCACATCCTGTAGATGTGTTATTACTGTCAGTTACTGTGTCAGTCACAAAGGAAATGGTATGCTTTCATCTTTCTGTCTCTTGTAAACTACAATAAAAATAATTTCAATATTAAAATATAAATGCCCACCTTTGCTGACAGTGGGAAGTGAGAAGTCTGTCTCACCAAACCCACAACATCTGTTTAATTTACAACTAAGGCCCTGCACTGGCTCATTGGAATGTATGATTTGTATGAGCATTAGGTCTATCATCAACATCCTTTATGGACCAGAGATATTCAAGTTGTGCATTAAAGTGGACTAAACCCAGGATTTTGACTATCCCTGGTTTTGGTCTTTGCCCCTGGGGCACCTTCTACTTCTGCATTCGATCAATGCTGGAGGCCCCAGGACCGGGTGCTTAGTGCTTAATCTGGCCCCTGTGGCCAATTGAGATTGGAGGACTTGGTGGCAATGGACAATAACAAAAACAAATCTTTCATAAACACGTGACCAGTTTGGATGGCTTTAAGGATTTAAAATGTGCTATTGATTTTACAGATATTGAGAAACATATTTTCACAATTCCACAGTTGAGAACTTTATGAAAACTGGCAATTTATATATTTCCAAGTTTCTTGGGTATCCATGGAGTGCTTGTTATGTGAGGTGGACTCTCCAGCATTATTTCTGCAGTGAGATCAGGTATTGTGTAGAGACATTTAAAAAAACTCCTTGTGTCCATCCCTGGAACCAAAAAGATTCCAGGCCATGCCTTCCCCTTGGGGCATCCCGATTGGAGTTGACCCAGGTAAGTGGACCAATCAGTGTGATAGGCACATTCCTGGTGATTGGTCCACTTTAAAGAGGAACAAAGCCAAGAATTTGACTTGACCTGTGTGTATCCCCCAGGATCGCCGGTAAAGACACCTTTTCCTCGTTCCCACTGTTGGGGTAACTGTACAACAGACTTCCAGCTTAGTCTATGCTGGAGTGACTTTTGCTAGATTTACTGCAGTTTACAGCTATGACAAGTTATGACACTAGATGGTGCTGTGACAAATACTCAAATGTAGTTTCTATGCATTTAACCTCTGTGTCGTAATTCCTGTGTTCAGTTGCTCTATAGTACTTGCATCTTTTTCCTGTCTGTGTTAGCCACCATGTAAGGTGACATTCTCTTACTGCATTCATGTTTCAGTAAAGCCAGTTTCTGTTACACCACAAATGTCTATCCTGATTATGACTCTGCAACACCCACGTGCGGGCTGCTCAGCCAAGAAGTGGCACTTGCTCCAAGCAGATTTGCTTTGCTGCTCTGAGCTTAGTGCTGCAAGGAAATCTGCATGGAGGGAGCACTTCTGGCCACATCCCTGCTTACCTCTATATGCATGTCGGTGCAGTGCCAAGATGCAGCGAGGGCCCTGGACAGTGGTAAATCCAGTGGGCAATCTGGGTGTTTCACACAATACGTAATACCCTATAAAGAGTTAGTCCAACCCCCCCCCCCCCCCCAAAGAGTCTTATACACTCAAGGGGGGTGGTAATCCTCCAGGGACGGTGGCTCAAGCTATCTTGAAGCATCCTGATTCGGGATTCGCATTCACTCACCTTTTCGTGAAACAAAGCAGGAAAGCAGGGTAATTAAATCATCATCTCCCCATCATCCTGTTCGGTGGCACAGTCCAAAGACCGCCCCTGTGGGAAGTCAAAAGACAAGCAGCACAAGTCCAAGCTTGGGTCAGTCCACGGGAACATACAAAGCCGAGGAGGATAAGCCAGGTCAAACATTGAAGAACAATCCAGAAACAAGATATGCAGGAAACAGGAAGTCCAAGAAGTCAGCCGATCAGACAGTTCTCTTGGCAGGTCCATCCTTTTATAGAGGAATCGGTCACGTGATCCTGGAAAAGCGTATGGCCATACATGGTTACGCAACAACCACAATGTATTCAGGGCACCCGGAAACCTTATTGCGCTAATGAGAGCGAACGCATGGAAGTTCACACGTAAGAACAGATCATTGCATTCTCACATTTGCATGTGCAGACTTTTAGGAATTGGAACAAATACCTGACAACACCCAATATTAAAATTGCACTGAATGCAGGACCCCTGTGTGTGGTCTGAATTATTTTACTTAATATATAAAAACCTACAGAAAAAAAGGACCTGATGTCCTCCGGATGTAGAACGCATCTAGTGTTTTTAAATTTTTATTCTTATGTTGGCAAATGTGTGTTTTAATGGAAGCTGTTTTCACTACCTGCAACCAACGCTTCCCTTTTAGGTGGGCATGTGGGAATGTAGAGAGGGGACTGGAGAGGAATGTGATGTCAAATTGTGTGACCCCAGGGAAGCATCTAGTGTTTTAAAATTTTTATTCTTATGTTGGCAAATGTGTGTTTTAATGGAAGCTGTTTTCACTACCTGCAACCAACGCTTCCCTTTTAGGTGGGCATGTGGGAATGTAGAGAGGGGACTGGAGAGGGATGTGATGTCAAATTGTGTGACCCCAGGGAAGCTAGGGACAACACTATTAAAGTGTTGAACCTAATCCATACAGCACAACGGAAAAACATCCAGGCCCTTCTCCTCGCAACCGACGCCGAGAAGGCATTTGATCGGGTCAACTGGCTTTTCATGAAGGCCACCTTACAACACTTGGGTCTGGGCCCCAAAACATTAAGCTGGATCCACAGCCTTTACGAGGGTCCCTCGGCGTCGGTCCGAGTGAATGGCATGTTCTCGGAATCTTTCAATATCACCAATGGAACGAGACAGGGGTGCCCGCTGTCTCCCCTGATCTTTATTCTGACCCTTGAACCATTACTCTGTAGGATACGTCAGCACCCAGATATCAGAGGCCTGAGAGGTGGAGGGGCAGAATATAAGGTGGCGGCCTATGCAGACGACCTGATCTTCTGCCTATCGGGCCCAGAGATTACATTACCTAATCTAATGGAAGAGCTCCAAAAATATGGGGAACTTTCAGGCTACAAAATCAATTACTCTAAATCTGAGATACATAATATTAATATTCCATTAGAAAGGTTCACCCGCCTGCAGAGCTCATTCCCCTTCAAATGGGCAAAAGGAAGTTTTACATACCTGGGGACTAAAATTGGGTGCGACCTCTCTAAAATCTTTGGCCTAAACTTCCCTCCTCTCCTTAAAAAATTTCATGAAGATATTTCAAAATGGTCTCTTGGAAAGTTGTCGTGGTTTGGGCGCTGCAATGCTCTGAAGATGAACCTTCTCCCTAGGCTGTTATACCTTCTGCAGGCCCTCCCGATAGCGGTCCCACCGGCCTTTCTTCGTGAGGTCAGATCCCTCTTTGCCAAATTTGTTTGGGGAGGGAAACGGCACAGGATCGACAGAGAAACACTCACCAGAGAGAAGGAGCATGGAGGGATAGGGTTCCCGGACCCAGTGAGATACCACTCGGCTGTGCACCTAGGGAGAATAGTTGACTGGTGTCTACACGGGAGTACCAAGCAGTGGGTTGGTTTGGAACAGGAAGCCGTGGAGGCGCCGCTACCAAACATTATGTGGCTGGGGATGAGGACCGTCCCTTTGGCTCTTAAACACCCTACTGTAGGAACCACATTGAGAATAGGAAAGTCTGCTGCCGACCTGCCGGAAATCTCTCCCAGGCCTTCCCCTTTGATCCCCATCCTGGGCAATCCGGAGTTCCCCCCGAGCAGGCGTTTATAGAGTTAAACATTTCTGGTCGGAGGATGGACGGTCAGATCTATCGTCACTGGCTCAAGCCAGAGGGCTTTCAGAATGGTCGAGTTGGCAGAGCATCCAGCTCCGGCATTTCCTGGGATCCTTTGAGGACCTCCCTGCCAGGCATAGACCTCTCACGACCTTTGAGGAAATCTGTATGAGCAACAACCCCGAGAAACATGTCCTCTCCCTCATGTACAAGCTACTTATCTCCCCCAAAGCGGATGAGGTGCCTCTGTACGTTAGAAAGTGGGAACGGGACCTGGGTGTTTCCCTGACGCCGGACCAGATCAGGCGGCTTCTCTCCGCGCCACATAAAATCTCCATTTGTACCAAATTCCAAGAGTGCAATTATAAGCTACTTACCCGTTGGTACGCAGTCCCCACCGTAATCGGCAAGTGGGCCCCTGGCTTGTCAACTAATTGCTGGAGGTGTGGTGCGGAGAGAGGGGATCTACTACACATTTTCTGGTCGTGCCCCGGAATTCGTCCTTTCTGGGACACCGTCAGGAAGGTAATAAATGCTGTATCGGAGTATCACCTGCCTGACAACCCGGGTGCGTGTTTACTTCATCTGACCAATGCCCGGTTTGGGAGCTATAGGACATCTCTCCAATGCCAGCTACTGAATGCAGCTAAGGCGTGTATTCCGTTGGTGTGGAGGCAGGTGAGTCCCCCCTCGTCGGCAACCTGGGTTATGAAGGTGAATGACATCATGCGCTTTGAGAGTCTTACACAGACCAGAGATAGAGGGTCGGGGAAATTCACCACCACCTGGTACAACTGGATGATGTTCTTAGACTCTGATGAGTGCAAGTCAATTTTGGAATCTCCCTAGGGTCCCGAGTTCATGTTCCGGGTATTTACAAGGGCCTGCGTTTGTCGTACGGTCCCCCCTTCAGCTCAAATCCCCCCCCCCCGTGCGGATATACCCAAACACTCTCCCTGCACGAATACCCTGCATACCCCTCTGTTTTTACCCAGTTAAGTTTTATGTTTCCTTGAATAAGTGTGCCAAGGAATAGACCTGTGCGTGGTGCAGAAACGAATGTATACATATAGATATACGCCATTTACCTCGATTATCCTTATTGGTTGCGTGTGTGGCATGCATCATGTACATGTTGTATCTTGAAAACGAATAAATAAAGAATTTATTAAAAAAAAAATTGTGTGACCCCGAGCCACCTTTCACACGGGAGGGGCGCAAGCTGACACCATTGGAGACAAACGATAAATATTGGTTTTCTTTTTTTTTTCTGCTTTTTAATTGGGTTTCTATTTTCTTATTTATACAGTGTTTTATAGGTAATCCTGTTTTTCATCCTACACTGTTGCTGTTTTGTGTGATTTTCAGTTTTGTAATATTAACATTTTCAAAATACAGTAACTGGTAAATATTTTCAAAATATAGTCACTGATGCACTGAATTAAGGTTCTAAAAAGCCCTCGCCAGTTTTGAGGAGCCTGGCTTCCTCAGGAAACGCAACTCGCACAACCACTGCCTGGTGGCCATGGGTCAATAGATTTGTTCAACTGGATTGTATTGTGGATAGTAGAAAGATTAGTAGATTGAGTAGATAGCGGGGATACGCCATTTCCTTTCGTGTCTGGTGGTAGCCAATCAGATGATGTTGAATGTCTTGGTGACACGTGTGTGGTAGGATTGGTTGATTTGATCAAACAATCAAAAGGTTTGATCAACTCTGGCAATGCCCTGGATGCTCACCCGGATATGGGATTTGAGTCCTTAAAGTGGACCGTCACCCTCCCGTGATCGGCCCGGGAATCTTATAGATTCCCGGGCCGATCACCTCCCTCCCCGCGGGACATCCCTCGCGCCCCTCTAGACGTGCGCACGCCCGCACCGGCCGTCTGTGAACTCTTGACGCGCGGGAGGCGGAGGAGCCGCTTGTCCACGGCTGTCAAAAGTCTTGTCCGTCGGCGCGGGGAGAGGTGAGTTTTTCGGGGGGTTCGGGGGGGGTTTCACACAGCGGGGCACCCCGATCGGACCCAGGATAGTCAAAATCCTGGGTGTTGGTCCACTTTAAGAGGGACTTATTTCTGAAAATCCCTGAGAATAGGCTTGAGGGTGGTGATGGTTGTCCGGAAGAGAGATTGGCGGTGGCAAGAGAGACTGATCCCTGGTATTCCATGGTAATAGGACTGAATGCGGTTTGGTCTTCTAATACTGCCTTTTTCCATAAGACTGAATTAAAGAATAAGGTATCGCTTCTTTTCTTATTCTGTCTTTTGATACGGCATGGTACTAATCAGTTATCTTCAAAAAAAATGTCATAAACCTGCTTTTTGCATATAGTTACTCTATTAAAGAGGAAGTCCAAGCATTTTGTAACATTCCCTCCACGCCTCCCTCCTCCTGTGCGAAGCCCAAATTGGACTCTACCCTCAGCTCTAAGCTCAAATCGGGCTTACCACAGCAGGCTGGAGGGGTGGCTGGGGGGTTACAAAAAGCTTGGACTTTCTCTATTACAAGGGCATAAACGTCCCTTACTACAACTGTAAAGATAAGTTCATATAAGAAAAGGTTAAAAAAAAGTCTGTGCTAACTATATTCCTTAATACTGCGCAACGCTATTAGAAAAAGTTCTCCACAACTTAACAAAATATACACCTTTAATCAAACAGCTGATCACAATAGAAAGTCCACTATCTACAGCAACTGCTCCTCTTTCCCATACTTCCACCAGCGTGCAGAAGGTCATCACAGGCTATGTGTCACACAAATCCCGTCACCAGTGCGTAAGGACTCTTACCCGATTCCGTAGGCCCCCTTTCTCCTTTCTTTAATATAACACTCCAAGCTATAACATTTAAAGCTCCTCTATCTTTCAAGATTCCTCCATCAATTCAGGAACCATAAAATAAAAAGCAGATAATAGCGTAATACAGTAAAGCTATTCAGCCATATTTAATAAAATACTCACAAACATATCTGTTAAATGTGCATGTAAGAGTGCTTGCATATAGATCATATAGTGTCTTCTGCTGTTTACTATGCACTACTATACTTCGAGGCTAGGGCCATTTGGGTTACAATCCTCTTTCCCGGAAAGTGTTGATGTCACTCGCTCCCCTCCATGCTCCCGACATCCCAACGTATATATTAATATAAGTTGGTCATAACAAAGGATTAGCTATGTAAGTTGTAAGGTCATGGTTTCCTAGTTGTGATGGTAACGACTTTTAAATGTTTATCTCTATATCTATCTTCTCTGCATTTACATTTCCCATCACCAGATGGATTATATACCTGGGTGTTGACCCCAGACATGTTCATCAATGGTACTGGAGTTTACTATATAAATGTGACCGTGGCCAATGCAAGTATATGGGGACAGATGACATCTCTTGACTTCACCATCAATATATTTGCTAGTCAGTGTGTGTTCTGGGATGAAGAACTTCGCATATGGAACAACTATGGCTGCCATGTAAGTGTGAATCAAAATGAATCCATGTAAGCTTGGTTTTGTGATTGATTATTTTTCGATTGTGGATGTTACCAGTTCAAGGCTTTAGGTTATAAGGCACATCTTTTAAAATGTAAATTAAAAAGGGTATTCATGCCTTACAATGACTGATCACCTTACCTGCCCACCGGCTTCCTAGGATCATGTTCCGGCCTCTCGCTCCCCCTGGGAGGTGTACCCCACAATCCTCCCGGGTACAGCATTAAGTCCTGCACCGCCACATTGATTCATACATGGCCACCGAAGGATAAGAGCTGCGGACTAGGCAATGCTAGACACTAGGGAAGTCTGCAGCTTCTCATTGGGCATTAGGGGAACGCTTGTTCCACAATGCTCAAATGCGAAATTTAAGAATACTAATATATAGTATTTTCCGCACCATAAGACGACCCCCACCCAAAGTGGGGTGGCGTTAATGCATCTTTTGAAGTGAGCATTTTAGAAAGTACATTCTCTGTGCCCCCTGCCGCTGGTCAGCTCCTGCAGCAGCCGGGCTCCCATTGACACCTGCTACCCATCGATGTGGCACATACACACACACACCCTACCAGTGGCTGGCTGCTCGCCACTGCTGCCACACACCTTCCCCTCGCACACACACACACACATAGTTGCCACCACACACACACACGTGTTCCTGGCTTGTAGATAACAATTCTTATAGTCGAGAATTGAAGCCTACATGGCTCCTCTTTGCTAAGTAATTTATCTTTCCCCTGGGTGATGTTTTTGTCATTCAATCACTGTAGCAAGCAGGTCAGCTTGGGTGACAGAACTCATGTTTCTCTGCAGTGCTAGACCCTTAGCAACTGATGATGCATGAAGGTGACTATATATTTAATGTAATATCCAAGGTAAATAGAAGGGTTTTCAATAATATAGACTTTAGGTCAGCTTTAACACGTACTCTAACACATACTAAAGCTTTTCTACTGTCTTCCCAGGTTGGTGCACGGAGTACACCTTTAGAAACCCATTGTTTGTGCAATCACCTGACCTTTTTTGCCAGCACATTTCTGGTCATGCCGCATGTAGTTGATATTAGCGATAGCCTTACACTTTTTGCCAATGTAGCCAATAATCCAGTGGGATTGGCCCTACTCGGTGCACTGATTGGATTCTTTGTGATTGTGGTATGCTGGGCAGGAAAGAAAGACAGAGAGGACTTAAAGAAGGTAAGCTGTGACTTAGTCACTAATTCTTACCATACAATATGAATACACCCTTGGGTGTTGTTTTCCAGTAATCCATCTCTATCTCAAAACCTAGTGGAATGCAGGGGGTAAATAAATCTGTTATTTTTTGCAATGTGCTAAAGTGTAGGCACTCTACTGTCTTTTGTGAAAACCATTCAATGTAGGTGGAGAGACTCACTAGTACTAGCACTAGTACCTAGGCATATTTCCAGTGCCATATTAAGTGTGGCCCTGGGCAGAAAGTATGATTGAGGCCCCCTGGGCTTCATCCAGACTGTTCAAATTCAGTTGGTCTGTGTGGGTACTGCCTGCCATTAACCTTCAAGACACCAGCGAGTTGCTGGAAGGGTGCTGGCAGGGGGTGTTTAAGATTAAGACTTGCCTGCTGCCGGCCTGCAAGTTACACTGGCATCTGGTCTAGCATTAAATACTATCTGTTTGAAAACGACCATGTTTAACTAGAAAAAGCCATTCTTCAATAGTGGCATGGTGTGTGAAACACTTCTTTTCTAAGAAAATCAAATTCATTTAGTCATTGCTATTTTGACACAAGTTGGAGGCAGCAGGGCATTTGGGGTATGGAGTGATTTGGATGGGTGTAGATCCTTGTCTTTTTTACTTTTTTCTATTTAAAGGTTAGAATAGCAATCCTTACGGATAATGATCCTGCTTTCCACTGCCGTTATATGGTCAAGGTATGCACTGGTTTTCGCAAGGGATCTGGGACCACATCTCAGGTAAGTGTTATGTAAGCGGTGGAATCTCGTGAAAATATATTGTATAGGTTGGTAAATGGCAACAGCTACTGTCAATATTGCCAATATTTTATTAGAATTATTAGTAATAAATTAAAATTGACTTGGTCATGCCAGTAAAATAGGCTGACAACCCTACACTCCTTGCAGTGTCTTTGAAGACAAATCCTCTGATGTTGGACAAGGCACACCTACAAAGAGAAAAGTAAGTATCCAGCCCTGTCAGATACAAGTTGCTTTTAAAACATACACCAAATTCTTTAAAAAGTACCGGGAGATCGCTTATTTAAAGCCTGTGCACTGCCACCTATCTCAACTCAGTGGCGTCCCACTAGCCAACAAAATACCTCATATATATATATATATATATATATATATATATATATACATACACAAAAGATTAGGCTATACGCAGGCATGGCACAAACAGCTTACACTCCAATTGCCACTCAAGACACAATTTTAATTCAAGTATTACTTACACCGTGGCACATATCCATTTAAATACATTCCATGTCACAAAGATAACCAAACACACAGAAGTGAAATTAAAATGTACACGGGGGTTGATTTTTGTAGTTCTCTGTATCAGAGTAATTTCCCTGCAGTATATGTGTTGGTAAATAATGTTTTAAAAGATAGATTAATGTCGGATGGATGTCCTGTTGGAAAAGTAGATAGGCTAAAATGAGCCAAAGTGGTTTCCAGGATTAAAAAGAGGGACATCCACTGGGCAGGTGTGCATGGGCAGATGCTGACGGCTGTGGTAGGGGCGGCCGTCAAGAGGAATAGGGCTGAACTTGATGTATATGTAATCCTATACAATGTTCCAGCGGGACAGTGGCCCCGTTATAAGTAAGCTTGTATTCATGATTGGAGGGGGGTGGACAGCCCTTTATACATATATACAAATAGAATACATATATACAAATAGATTAATGCTAATAGTTGGGTGATTTACTGGCTGTATAGGCGGGGTCCCGACAGTAAGGTCTTCTTCTTTTTACCTATGATAGGTCCCCGCTGGCATGCAGTAATAGTGATTCTGTTGAACAGGCCCCTGCTAGCATTTGGTAATAGTGTCTCTGTTTCCTTTTATTTTCCATTGATTTTCCTTATATATCCCTTGTGTCCCTTGCTAATATGTACTGGGGCGTGGATACAGCATGTAATATAGCGCGTAATAGGTTATGAAACGGGATTTATACTTACCTTGTCCCGCCAGTACATGTGGGTGGAGGTATATAGGAAGCATGAGAGAACGGGGCGGATGAGTATAGGAAGCATGGGAGAACACGGTGGAAGCATGCATGAAAGAAAGAAAAAAAATTCTGACAGTGCCATCTATGTATATATTGTTATTTCTTGGTGATGAGGAGGTTTGTGTGTATACAATGAGGGCTCCGCTATGTGTAGCTCCAATAAGAAGTCCACTCAGGATGTTGTACAGCAGCAAATCGCTGAGACCCGTAGTCTACCTCAGGTGATGACCATTCTGACGCTTATGCAGCTAAATCTCTGATTGGAGGATGGAGGAAAAGGGGACGAACTGTGCAGCATAAAACGCCAAGTTGATTGGCCGCCCCTTACCCTGACGAAGCTCCAGTGGGCGGGGTGAAACACGCGTCGGCGGACGGCCCACGCTTCCCTGACGCTGTACTGCGGGCGCTCGCCGCGTCTCAACACCACAGGCCTCAATGCAGTTTTGTGTGTGTAGCTGTTTGAACATCACGAGGCCAGATAAGTACCTTCATGCAAAACAAGCACCATAAATGTGTCTAGATGTGCAGTTGTTAAAAAGGCATTCTGGCGAATGATACTACGTGTGCAGTAACTGTTATAGCCCTAGCGGTTTGAAAAAGGCAAAAAGAGGAACCTGGGTGCCGTGTGAAAGATGGCAGTAGTCTTTCCCTGTATATAACATGAACCATGAAATTTGAAAACACTGTGGAGAACTTTTAAACCAGGTGTGTGGGACAGTGCTCCTAACAGCGCAACGTTGCTTAGTTCAACAAGTTTGAATGAGCTAGCTCACTTTCAACGGCCGTTGTGACAGCAAAGATTTGGGGAGGTGTGTGGATGGGAGTGTGGCTGTTGGCTGCATGGGGGGCCCCCGTGTACATTTTAATTTCACTTCTGTGTGTTTTATTATCTTTGTGACATGGAATGTATTTAAATGGATATGTGCCACGGTGTAAGTAATACTTGAATTAAAATTGTGTCTTGAGTGGCAATTGGAGTGTAAGCTGTTTGTGGCCAGCCCCGCGTATAGCCTAGTCTTTTGTGTATATATATATATATATATATATATATATATATATATGTGCTTCTAAAACATAACGTTTAATCCTACAATAAAAAAATCACAGTTGCCCACTAGTACTCCCTGCTTATTCCTGCCACCCAACCTGACACCGCAAAGTCTGTACCCACCACCCTGAGTGTAGGACAAAAGATGATATCTTTTAAAGCTAACTTGATATATTTAAATGAAAAGGCTCATTAAAAACGTTTTCCCTCCCTCAACTTCTTGCCGGTCCCATGCTTACACCCCTCCTCCTGGTTTCCGAGAACAGGTTCTGCAGCAAGCACATGCAATCTGTAAAGAGGACTTCGCTAAACACCTTGACTACGGAAAATGCATATAAGATTCTTTATAGATGGTACCTTACCCCTCACAGACTTCATTGATGCTATATAGCTCAGTCTGACCAGTGTTTAGAGGCTGTGCTGAGGAAGGTCCCATGACTCCCATGTGGTAGGCATGCCCAGTGGCCCATGAAGCCTGGGGTAAGGCCTACTAGCTAATCTCTAGTCTACTGAGTAAAGTGCTTGTACTCGACCCCTGGGAGGCCCTAATGTCTTACAAATCTAATGACGACTAATATTCTTCCTTCCTCCACTGTCTACTCTTCTTCGATCTTTCTCCTATTCTCATGTCCTCCTTTCTTTCTCATATTCCACTAGAGGGCGTCAGGGAATCAGATTCAAATGGGTTAACTCTTGTCCGAAGGACGGGACTGCAAGATTAAAAAGGTGTGGCTCCTCCCAGCCTATATACATTTCTGTCTGCCCACCGCAATCTAGTCTCTTTCTTGCAGTTGGACTGGACTGGGAAGGCTGTGCCTGGATTTATTTTCCATAATATAGGATTTTATTCAGGAATTGGGGAATTTAACCCCTGTCTTGAAGTCTGTCTTCCAGACTCTTACAGTCCGGTTGATCCGGTGTACCCACCTATGCCTCCTGTCGAAGTCGGTTAAACCAGTAGTGCGGATCAGGGCGATTTAGAGGTGGGTGCTACATGGTGTCGCCTTATTTTAAAGCTAGGGCTGGAATATCCTGCCTTAATGGACAACCAGCTGTAGGTTTTTGTCTGGTGGGCGTGCAGGGGGGACCATGGGGAAGTTATTTTTCACTTCGACCTTAGGTGAGTATAAAATGGTGTGTTGTTTCTGCACAATGAAAATCATCCCTCGATGAGATGGCTTTTATTTTTTTGTGGCATAAAGTAGGGGTGTGGTGAGGGGCGGGGCACAGCTTCCTCTCTAGCAGCGAGGGGAATCTGGTCCTTCCGGGTCACGTTTCCCTTCCGGCGGTGGTGAGGCATTTTGGCTCTTCTGCCCGTGCCTGCTGCTGCATCGATAGAGGAGGAAGATTCACCTCAGGTGCATCAGATCTCCAACGGGGACATGGAAACCTCGTTCACTGGCCGCTTCCTTGCCCTGTACCTGCACTCCTCGGGCTATTAGCCGAATGTAGCCGGCGCTTCCAGCTGGCTTCTGCCACTACCTGGTCGATGAGGCACACAGCGCTCCCTGGCGGGGAGAAGGAATGCCGGGGGGGCTCAGCTCAGGCCTCTGCCTGCACCATCTCCTGGCCTACCTGCCGGTCTCCTGGGCATCCTCAGGGCTCTCTGGGATAATAGCCTAACTTCACCATGACTAAGGCATCTAGGGTGTCCGGGTCTGGTAGGTTAACAGAGACTCACCCCATGTCCTCTGTGCCTAAGAGATTCTTCATATACTTCAGTTTTAGCCCCTCAGGGATAATAGACTGACTTTATCATGATTGAGGCAATTGGGGCATCCGGGTCTGGTATCTCCAACAGTGTCACCAATGTCCTCTGTGCCAAAGAGATCCCTCATATACTTCGGTCTTAGGCCCTTGGGGATTATAGACTGACTACACCATGTCTGAGGCATCTGGGGCATTCGGGCTGAAATGTTATCGGGGAGTGTCACCCCATGTCCTCTGTGCCGGCAGGAAGCCTCTGGAAGAGCACAGTAATATCTGCTAAGACAGCACCGCCATGGTGGTACTTTCCAGATTAAGTAGGCAGCTGCCACCCTCTAGGGTATTCCCTCCATGGAAGCCTCAGGGTCCGCTCCCTTGGAGCTTATTGCTCCTCCGGCAGCTCTGTCTTGTTCTGATATCTCAGGCTGCTTAGTATTTAAAGGCATCTAGGAAGGCGAAAACACTTTTTCCATGGAGTCTTCCGAAAGGCAACTGTTTTTCCTGAGCAGTCTCATTGTATCAAGCTTATCCAAATGAAATGTGGAAAGTCTGACAAGCTCCCCACCATTTCTAGAGTCCTGGTTAATGAATCCCCTTTTTTCACAGATCTAATTAAGTTATGGTCTGTTTCTCCCGAGGGGGATGATCCGGTCTCAAGATTTTCTAAAAATACTGTTATTCCTACTACCAAAAGAATATAGGGTCCCCGCACACCCAAGAAAATTATCAAGACTAAATAAAAAGTGGCACTACCCTCTAAAGATACAATTATCAATGATTTTATTTAAGGATACATATTACTATAAAAAAGACACAAGACAATACATTTTAAAAAACACACATCACACATACACAATAAACACCAGGGGGCACCAGCATTCTATCTAAGAATTCATAATATCACAATGACATATATAATGCTCAAGGCTGAAAATAAGATATGTAGTGCTTGAAACCATACAAATACAAAATGTTTTTCCTTCCCAGTTATTCCTACTACTATTACTTCCTACTTCCAGCCAGGTCAGGTTTAGCCCTGCTGGTGGCTCAGAGACATTCTATATGGCTAGGCAATGGCCGTCTGTTTCAACTACCTTTTTTGGGAGGTCATCTGTTGGGGGGGCATTTTGATGATATTGTAAAGAGAGCCACAAGGGCAAGTCTACTAGACTCCCGCAAGGAGGGAGGTCTAATCATTTTTCTTGTAGATCTTCCAATACTCTTTTTTGGGGTTGCAGAAGTTTTTTTCCTCTAGTCACTGAGAGGGAATCTGGATAAAGGGCAAGAATAAAACTACATTTTCTAGGGAAACAGGGCTAAACACCCTTCGGGAGGTGGGGTGGATGGCTTCTGGATTTTTGCCCCCTTCGGAGGCGCCATGTAACTGTTGCATGGATTCAGGAGATCCTTTTTACAGGTTACAGGATCATATTGGGGGCCAGACCTCCTCTGAGGTTCTGTCAAGGGTATCCTGACACTGGGAAAAGCAGAAGTATTGAGATCTGCTTTCAATTATCTGTTCCAGCTAGGAGTAGTCCGTATCTTTCCTTTAGACAGAGGTCACACATTCTACTCCAAATTGTTCGTTCTCCCCAAGAGGAATGGCTCTGTTCGCCTAATTTTTGACCTCTACAGTTTTGTTTGTCTTCGAAGATTTTGTTTTATTATTTTGGCCACAGTGGATATAAATGTTGCCTAACTATATATCCCTATTTTCCCAGGCCATCAAAAATGTTGTTGTGTTCGCAGCAGAGGGTTTATATTTCAGCTCATGGCTGCCTTTTGGCCTATCATAGGCCTTGAGAGAGACTCTTATTGACTCAAGTAAACCTGGGCTGGATAGTCAACTATCCAAAGCTGCATATCCTTTCCTCAAGAGTTTCTCCTTTTTTGGGAATGATATTAGACACAGCTGAGGCCCAAAAAATTGCTCTCCATCTGCAGATCGAACAATGAAGACCCTGATCATCCCTTTCACATGACACTCTCGGCAAGTGATCTCTAGCCTGGCGGCTGAATCCCCAACCTCTTCAGCTGGGCAAATCCTTTCTTCCGATACAGTGGAAGACTGTCACCTTGGATGCCAGCCTATTGGATGGGGGTGGTGTCATGGGGTCACAGACGATGCAGGGACAGTGGGCCCCAGGGGAGAACAGACTTCAGTTGAATATTCTGGAGCTGAGATCAATTCTACTGTCTCTCACACATTGATGGCGGCGACATAGATCAACCACGAGTGGGGCACCAGAAGCAGGAGAGCACTCAAGGAGTTGGATCTTATTCTTGGAGAGGGATTCCTCAGTCGGGGGATCTTTCAAACCAAATCCAGGCTTTTTTTCTGTCTCCAGAATCGTGGAATTTTTGCAGAAGGGTCTCGATGTGGGATTTCGGTTTTGTATCCTTAAAGGATAGATATCTGCCTTAGTCATCTTTTTTTCATAAACCCATTGCTGAAAACAGACTTGTAGGAAAATTTAGCAGGGGATCACCTAGGTGCAACCTCCCTGAGAACTTCTTCTGCCTGTTGGATCCTGAATTAGACTTATCAGCCCTTCAGGGTTCTCCCTTTGAACCGCTGGCAGAAGTTTTCACTAGGGTTGATGACACTTAAGGTCATCTTCCAAGTGGCAGTTACCACGGTGTTGCAGATTTTTGAATTAGCAGCTTTATCTGTTAAACCTCCTTCTTAGTCCTTTAAGCAGGCTTTTCTTCCTAAGGTGGTCTCCCCCTTCCATCGTAACGAAGGGGTGGTTAGCCAGAGGGAAAAAGTCCTCTACTCCCTGGACATAGTCAGAGCTCTTAGATATTTTATCTCAGCTACCCAGACCTTCCGCAGACTGACTCCTTATCATATTTAGGGACCATGGAAAGGTCTAGCATCAGCTAAGCCTACCATCAGCAATGGTTTGAACAAGCAGGCATAAAAGGCCTACGTCCCCAAGGGGGGGCATCCGCCTCTTCGTGTTACGGCTCATCTACACGGGCTATCAGATCTCTTACGCCCTGCAGTGCCAGGCTTCGGTAGAGAAGATTTGTAAAGCCGCTTCCTGGGCTTCTGCTCATACATTTTACCAAATTTTGTATGGTGGACATTAGAGCCTCAGCTGATGCCGCCTTTGGTAGGAAGGTATTGCAAGCAGTAGTACGCTCTTCAGCTCAGGTTTGTTTTTGGAATGGCCTTTTTCCCAGATTAGAGGATTTAAGTCCACACTTGGGATCCCACCCTGATTTAGGGGCACTGCTTTTGGAGGTCCCATATGTATCTGGTTTGCTGACGCCCTGGAGTGGAATATGAGAGAAAATACAATTCTGTGATCCTCGCCTGTAGAATTGTTTTCTCCAGGGTGTCAGGCCCACCCTATCTGCTAGGCTTCTATATCCATTCCTTAGATGCTATAGTCCTAGTGAAGGTTGTATATATGAAAATAATTGGATCTGCGTTAAAAAAAAAGAGAGAGGAAAAAAGAAGGAAATAGGAAGAGAGGAATACTATAGTTTCTCCTCATGTTAACTAAACGTGGAATTCTTGCGTTGCCTTCATCCTTCCGGGTGGCTGTGTCTATCTACTGCTTTTCAATAACTGGGAAAAAAAATATATACATATATATATATATATACCTATATACCTGGAGGAGCCACACCTGTTTTATCTTGTAGTCCTGCCCTTCAGCCAAGAGCCAACCCATTCGTATCTGATTTGCCGACGCCCTGGAAGAAGAGAGAAAACAATTCTACAGGTGTCTTGCTCTGTTGGATACATTTTGTGTGATACACCAGCTGTGTGTCTTTAGTTCGGGCGTGATGGATGCTCTTTCCTGTCACTGGGGACCCCTTGGTTTCTTTGGGCGGAATAGGCCACCTGTCTCACTCAACCCAGGTACCTGCTTAAATGCTGTTGTGTTCCCTTGTATCAGGTTCATAAGAACCCTGTTAAATGTAATTACCTTGTCATGTATCACCCAACAGTATCCATATGGTGTAATCATCTCATTGCTATATAATCTAGGCAGGATGAGTGACTATACCAATGTAGAAGAGACCACTGGTGCCTTAAAGCAAAACAAAACCCTGTTTGTGTACCCCCCATCTGAGTACCTTTTGGCATGTGGATGTGGTGGTGGTCTGGCTTTAGAATAAACCACAGTAGTGGCACCCACAATGCAAATTTGAGACAGCCATCTAAAACAGCGGCCCCCAACCTACCGGTCCGTGGCTCCAATGGTACCGGTCCGCCTAGGCTACCGCGGCCAAGGGGGCAAACAACCCGCAGACCGCGGTCCTCAGCTGACGGGGCCGGCGCACAGGAGCAAAGACAGGGGGTGGGGCCGGAGGGCGGAAACACAGGGGACGGCGGACTGGTGCAGGGGCGGGGCCGGCGGGAGGAAACACAGGGGCCGGCTGACGAGAGGAGACAGGGAGCGGAGCCGGCGAATAGGAGGAAAAACAGCGTGTGGGAAGGCAGGAGGAAAGACAGCAGGGTGAGTTATCCCATCCCATCTCTCTGTTCCCAGCTCTGCCTCATCCCAGCTCTCCCTGTTCCCAGCTCTCCCTGTTCCCAGCTCTGCCTCATCCCAGCTCTCCCTGTTCCCAGCTCTGCCTCAGTCCCAGCTCTCCCTGTTCCCAGCTCTGCCTCATCCCAGCTCTCCCTGTTCCCAGCTCTCCCTGTTCCCAGCTCTGCCCCATCCCATCTCTCTATTCCCAGCTCTGCCTCATCCCATCTCTCTTTTCCCAGCTCTGCCCCATCCCATCTCTCTTTTCCCAGCTCTGTCCCATTCCATCTCTCTATTCCCAGCTCTGTCCCATTCCATCTCTCTATTCCCAGCTCTCCCTGTTCCCAGCTCTGCCCCATCCCATCTCTTTTCACAGCTCTGCCCCATCCCATCTCTCTTTTCCCAGCTCTGTCCCATCCCATCTCTCTATTCCCAGCTCTGTCCCATCCCATCTCTCTATTCCCAGCTCTGTCCCATCCCATCTCTCTATTCCCAGCTCTGTCCCATCCCATCTAGCTATTCCCAGCTCTGTCCCATCCTATCTCTCTATTCCCAGCTCTGTCCCATCCCATCTATCTATTCCCAGCTCTGTCCCATCCTATCTCTCTATTCCCAGCTCTGTCCCATCTATCTATTCCCAGGTCTGTCCCATCCCATCTCTCTTCTCCCAGCTCTGCCCCATCCCATCTCTTTATTCCCAGCTCTGTCCCATCCCATCTCTCTATTCCCAGCTCTGTCCCATCCCATCTCTCTATTCCCAGCTCTGTCCCATCCCATCTCTCTTTTCCCAGCTCTGTCCCATCCCATCTCTCTTTTCCCAGCTCTGTCCCATCCCATCTCTCTTTTCCCAGCTCTGTCCCATCCCATCTCTCTTTTCCAAGCTCTGTCCCATCCCATCTCTCTTTTCCAAACTCTGTTCTATCCCATCTCTCTTTTCCAAGCTCTGTTCCATCCCATCTCTCTTTTCCAAGCTCTGTCCCATCCCATCCGATCTCTCTATTCTAAGTATGTCACACACCCCACTTCAAACATTAATTATTACACTTGGGTTATACCACCAGCAGGTGGCGACGTTGCAGAGAAGTCATGAAAAACGAGCCCCTTCCGGTCTATACATACCTGGTACCTCCCACTCATTCCCCAGTGTTTCTTCTCTGCAAGATGGCGACAAGACAGAAGAAAGAAGTCTCCTGCTTGCAGGTAGCCGGGGTCAGACCCCGCCCCCCCCCATGGTCTATTTCTGCCCGGCTTCTTTTGTATTAACCCTGATTTTATTGGTAGCCTCCCAGCTTAGGCTGTCGGCCGGGCAAAGTGTAGACGGCACCTATGGTGCCTAGGAGATTAGCTCCTCTGCTCGACCCCATATTATGGGGCAATGCGGTTATCCGGTTGGTGATCCGGATGTGGGATGCCCCAGCCCTTAGGTGTTCAGATTCCCCTTTCCCCTTGGCCTTCTCCCTGTGTTGTGGGGCTTGTATGTGTGCTGTGTGTGTGTGTGGCTGTGCTTGGTACATGTGGCAGGGACGGGTGCGCGACCCGTCCGTCTGCCTGGTCATTCTTTTGCTCAGGGGCTCCCTGAGCCCCTGGATTTATTTACTTGTACTGGGGGCGGGTCGGGCGGCGTGTGTGCCGCTGGCCCGCCGCTTGTTTCTCCTGAGGGCAGGCGCCATTTTCTGGCGCCCGCCTCTCAGCTGGATCTCCAGGGCGGCGGTGGCCGGGCGGCGTGCTGCGCCGCCGGCCCGCCTGGTTGTGTGGGCGCCGAGGGTTGTGTCTCGGCGCCCGCTGGATGGCGCCGTGTCTGACTGGTGAGGGAGGGGCGGGGCCACAGCGTCTCCCGCGTTCTGCTGGGCCCGCCCCCTCTTCTCTCCTTCCCTCAGCGCGCTGGCCGCCATATCACGCTGCTAGGCTCAGGTAGGAGTGTCTGCGGTCGGTGTTGGGCTGGGGGCTTCAACTGTTTTTTCTGGCGGGTGGCGGCAGGTTTTCCCTTTAGCCTGGCTCTAGGCAGTTTGGCTGGGAGTTTTACAGGGCTCCCATGGCACACACCTTGTTGTAGTATATAGATATAGATATAGATATATACCGTATATATATATATTTTATATGTATTCAGTACTTGTCTATGCTGCCCCTTGGGGGGTTTTTCCTGCCTATCCCGCCTTTTGTTTTTCTGTACGGTATAAATGTGTGTTCATAGTTTTGTTATGGTTGTGCTTGGAGTGACTGTTCTCTCTTGTTTTTCAGATCCTGGGATCCCATCCTATAGGGCTCTCCCGGTCTTATATGCCTGGCTAGTTGGGGTTGGCTGTTACCTTCCTTTTGGGTTTTTTTGTACTAATCCCCCATTTCAGGGCTCTACATATTTTTATATATATAAATTACTAGAGGGGCATCCCGGGTCACTTACTGCGTAAATCCCTGGGTTACTGCGAATACCATAATTTCACCAAATGGAGGCTACCAAAGATACCGGAAACGGTCCTTCGGGGCAGTCCAGGCTCTGCGGGGGGTGTGGGACTCCGCTCCCAGGGGATGATGTCATTATATGTATTCCATGTGTACAGCGGATCATTGAGCGCCAGTCCGGCACCCCGGTGCCCGGTCCTTCCTCGGCTGCGCCATCTCCCTCCCCTCCTCGCCTGTTCCGGACCCCGTGTGACATTGTCATTGGGGGTGATTCGCAATCTGAGGTATGCGCCCGACTGGCCAGCCTCGAGAAAATGTTTTCCGCTGTGGTCGCTCAGAAGGCTCCGGCTAAGCGGAAACACTTGTCCCCGCCTCTGTCGGACTCTGATGATGAGGTTGTTGAGGCTCGGGATTGGTCAGATCGTCCCCTTGAAGAGGGTGAGCTTATTGAAGATTTAGATGATCCTAAGGTTCAGCAGCTGCTGGGTGTTAGGATGACCAGGCCACGGGGTCGGTCCCCGACACGTCTTCCATTCTGGCCCAAATGTTTGAGGTTTTGAATTTGGACCCTCCTGATGTTGCTCCTCGGCCAAAGGGTCAGCTTTTTGGGGTGTCCAAGCCGTGCTTGGAGTTTCCCAGTCAACAGCATTTCGTGGATGTTGTCCTTAAGGAATGGGAGCATCCTACGCGTCTCGTTGGTGTGCCGCCTAGCTGGGTTAGAAAGTATCCCTTCCGGCGGACTTGGTGGAGCGTTGGTCTGTCCCTCCCGGGGCTGATGATCCGGTTTTGGGACTATCTAATATGGCGGTTGTACATTCTCCTGACACGACTTCTCTTAAGGACGGCGAGGATCGCCGGATTGATCAGCTGGCCCGCCATGGTTTTGCCTGTGCGGGTTCGGTCTTGAGGCCTGTTTGTGCTTCGGCACTTTTATTGTTGGCGGTTAGGTCTATTGTCAGGAATTTATGTGTGGATCTTGATCCTACTTGTGATGAGTTTTCTTGCCCTTAGGCGTTGTGAATCCTTCGTTTCATTTATCCTTGCCGCTCAGGATGATGCCATGTTGATGTGTGGCGGGGCTACGGCTCTGTTGGTAGCTATCCGCCGCTCAGTGTGATTGAGGCAGTGGACTGCTGATTTTAATTCTAAGAGATCGCTCACGGCTCTTCCCTTTCTGGGTTTTGAGATTTTTCGGTGAGAAGCTTGATTCTGTTGCCGAGGGAGGTAATTTGCCTCAGCGCAAGAAATTTCGTCGCTCCCTTCGGGGGGCGGCCCCCTTCAATCCTTCCTTTCGGGGAGCCAGAGCCGGCAGGGGTGCGGCCTTCTCGGCTTCCAGGGGTGCCAGCTGGAATAGGGGTAAAGGCCGTGGCCGTCCTGTTCACGTCTGGGGCGCCTAGCCCAAGCCAGCTGCCAAGCCGCTCCGCAATGGGGGGGCGCCCTCACTCTTACGGGTGGGGGGACGGCTGTGACTCTTCTCCCGGGTATGGGACCAGGAGGTCTTGGACAGATGGATCCGGGTGGTAGTGTCGGCCGGTTACAAGCTGGAGTTCGAGTCCCGCCCTCCTCTAAGGTTGCTCAGGTCTCGTGTCCCTTCAGATCCTTTGGCCGCGCAGGGGCTCCTGGCGGCGGTACGGAATCTTCTGGAAATGGCAGTCATCTGCCCGGTCCCTCCTTCGGAGGTGGGGCGCGGGTATTATTCCAATCTCTTCACACTAAAAGGATGGGTCGTTTCCGTCCCATCCTGGATTTGAAGTTTCTCAACCTGTTTGTTCGTCCCAGGAGGTTTCGCATGGAAACTCTGCGGTCTGCGATGAATTCGCTTCGGCAGGGGGACTTTATGACGTCCATAGACATCACGGATGCATACCTTCACATTCCGATCTTTCCAGCTCACCAGAGGTTTCTTCGCTTTGTGGTGGAGGATCGGCATTTTCAGTTTGTGGCTCTTCCATTCGGACTCACCTCGGTGCCGAGAGTTTTCACCAAGGTGTTGGCGGGTGTGATGGCCCTGCTCAGAGCTCAGGGGATTCGCATTGTGCCTTATCTGGACGATCTTCTCATCATGGCTCCTTCCTTCAGTCAAGCGGATGGGGACACCAGCACGGTGGTGTCCACTCTGGAGAGGTTCGGCTGGGTGATCATCTACCCCAAGTCTTCTCTGGTTCCGGCCAGGGTGGTGACCTTTCTGGGGATGTCCTTGGACTCTTGCCAGCACAGAGTCTTTCTCCCTCAGGCCAAGGTTCTTTTGATTCAGGAATTGGCTCAGCTTCTTCTTTCCAATTCTCACCCATCCATCCGTCTAGAGATGTGACTGGTGGCGCTGATAGTAGCTTCTTTCGAGGCAGTTCCTTTCGCGCAGTTTCACACCCGGACGCTTCAGCTTCATCTGTTGGCGTCTTGGGACCGGCGACCGCGGTCGTTGGATCGGTCCTTCCGGATGTCCCCCCGGGTTCGGCAGTCTCTACTGTGGTGGTTGGTCTCGGACAATCTCTTGAAGGGCAGGTCATTTCTGACCCTGCTTCGGAAGACTGTCACCACGGACGCCAGTTTGTCAGGAGGGGGAGGTTTCTGGAAGGATCTTCGGTTCCGGGGGTGGTGGGGTCCTCAGGAAGTCCACTTGCCCATCAATGTTTTGGAGTTGAGAGCCATCAGGTTGGTTCTGTCTCACTTGACGCAGCATTTACAGGGCTTGCCTGTTCAGGTTCGATCGGACGGCGGTTGCTTACATCAATCACCAAGGAGGGACTCGCAGTCTGGGTGCCCTCAGAGGGGTGTCTCTGATCCTAGTTTGGGCAGAGACTCATGTTCCTTGCATTTCGGCAGTGTACATTCCAGGAGTGGAAAACACGGAGGCGGACTTTCTGAGCCGGTGTTCTTCCCGCCGGGGGGGGATGGTCTCTCTACCCCCAGGTGTTTCGGTCGCTTTGTCTCTGGTGGGGGACGCCGGGGGTGGATCTGTTCGCCTCTCGTCACAATCACAAGCTTCCGACATTCGTGTCGCTTTCCCTGGATCCTCTGGCTCTGGCGGCGAATACCATGGCCCTGAGCTGGGGGGACCTGGGGTTTCTTTGTCTGTTTCCTCCGATCCCCATGCTAGGCAGGGTGCTGCGAGAGTTGGTTTTTGGAAGGGGTTCCCGCCATTCTTGTGGCTCCAAGGTGGCCAAGGCGGGTGTGGTTCGCAGACATCGTTCGTCTGGCAGTGGATCAGTTTGATCTGCCTTTTCGGCCGGATCTCCTCACTCAGGGTCAACTGTGCTACTCCAGTTTACCATTGCTGGATTTGACGGCTTGGCTGCTGAAACCTCCATCTTAAAGGAGGAGGGTCTTTCGGATTCGGTCATTCGGACTCTTATTAATGCCAGGATCCTCTTCTTCCATCTATTATAGGGCTTGGAGATCTTATATTGATTGGTGTGAGGCTAGATCTTTGCCCTGCCGGGCCTTTTCTGTTTCTAGGATTTTGGAATTTCTTCAATTGGGGCTGGACTCTGGTCTTCAGCTGAGTATTTTGATGGGGCAGGTTGCTGCCTTGTATGACTGTTTTTCAAAAGTCCTTTGCGTTTCCTCCTTTGGTCAAGACTTCTTCCAGGGGGTCTCGCATTACGGTCTCCTAGGAGGCCTTTTCTCCCTTTTTGGGTTTTGAATTTGGTTATCTCTGCTCTTCAGGCTCCTCCTTTGAGCCTTTGCAGGTTATTGCTCTTTCTACTCTGACTCAGAAGGTTGCCTTGTCGGTTCAGGCTACTCACTTTGAGAGACATCAGGACAGGGTGGTTTGTCCGCTTCAAACCGGACTTTATTCCTTAGGTGGTCTCTGCTTTTCTTCTTAACCAGGGCATTGTTTTTCCTTCCTTGGGTCCTAAGCCTAGGAATGACAAGGAGAGGGTTTGCACTGTTTGGATGTGGTACGCTGTGTGTAGTATTGTTTGTTTACTACATCTCCTTTTCGTAAGACTGATGTCTTTTTCGTGGTGCCCTGTGGGCCTAGGAAAGGTTTTGGCTCCCACTAAGTCTTTCATTAGCAAATGGATTCGTCGGGCTGTTGTTGGGGCCTATTCTGCCAAGGGGAAGGTTCCCCCTTTTCGTATCACTGTTCATTCTATTCGTGCTGTTGGAGCGTCTTGGGCTTTTCAGCACCAGGCTTCTGTGGAACAAGTTTGTAAGGCTGCTACTTGGTCTTCTGTTCACACCTTTTCCAAGTTTTTACAAGGTTGATGTGCGGGCTTCAGCGGATGCTGTGTTTGGCCGCAAGGTTCTGCAAGCTGCAGTGGTTTGAGTCTTGCTTTATGGCCTTGTTGGATACCCGCCCTTTTCTGGACACTGCTGTTGGATGTCCCAAGTGTAATAATTAATGTTTGAAGTGGGGTGTGTGACATACTTAGAATAATACCATTTTGTGAATACTCACCTGTAAAATGGGTATTATAAGTATGTCACACACCCCACTTCACCCGCCCTTTTTGGTATCCTGGATTCTTTATAGGGTGATGTTTCGTTTACAGTTTGAGGGTTTCCTATGGGTTTTTTTCCTGGTACCTTGTCTTTACTGCTGTTTCAATACTGGGGAATGAGTGGGAGGTACCAGGTATGTATAGACCGGGAGGGGCTCGTTTTTCATGACTTCTCTGCAACGTCGCCACCTGCTGGTGGTATAACCCAAGTGTAATAATTAATGTTTGAAGTGGGGTGTGTGACATACTTATAATACCCATTTTACAGGTGAGTATTCACAAAATGGTATTTTTCCCAGCTCTGTCCCATCCCATCTCTCTTTTCCAAGCTCTGTCCTATCCCATCTCTCTTTTCCTAGCTCTGTCCTATCCCATCCCATCTCTCTTTTTCCAGCTCTGTCCCATACATTTTTTTCTGTAACTGTATTTTATTTCGAAGGCATGTTTAAATACGTTAACATTAAAATGATTGAATCAAAACAATATTAACAATCAATGCCACTGCACCGCCCCCAGCCACACCCCCACACCCCCAGCCCCCCCCCCCCCCAGTGCCCCACCGGGCCGCGGTAAAATGACCAAATCCTGAACCGGTCCACGGTGAAAAAAAGGTTGGGGACCACTGGTCTAAAAGACACTAGTCATCTAGACTCCAGCTACTTACAGGGTTTTATTCTGCTTGAAATAAAGTCATTATAGATAAAGTCCTGCGTGTATACAGCTTATATAGTTAACAAGCTTACAAGTTTACTGTTCCTTTTATTTAAACATTGTTTTTTGGTAAGTCTCAACTATTTCTGTTAAAAATTGACACATTTCACATTGGTATGTTCTGTAAGCATTTGTCTGACGCATTTCATCATTATGAGTTCGGCTTTATTTTATATATAATAGTTGAAACCCTTAGACATTCCATATGATACTTATTTCTCACTTTCTGCTCATGTCGAGGAGGAATTTCTGGTGAGGAACAATGGTGTGGTGGCAGTGTGGCAAGTTTGTTGTCCATCAAGGCACTCTAACGCGACTCTGTACTTGCGCAGGTTGTACTAACGCTTTACGGTTCTGAGGGACAAAGTGACCCCCACCTCCTGACCGATTCTGGCAAGGAGATATTTCACAGAGGAGCAGTAGATGTCTTCTTGCTGAAAACTCGACATTTGGGAGAGCTACACAGTCTGAGATTATGGCATAGTAACTCTGGAAGCAGCCCTTCCTGGTAAGTGCCAATAGTGGTTACATATAATTTGGGCTATTACATCATAATTGCAGAATAGCACATGCTCTAGCCAGTAATTTAAACTGCCCAGAACCAATAGAGCTATCAAAGATTGAGGCACACAGCCTAAACTAAATTATCTTGGCTTTCCTTAGGAGGGCCAAAGGGTGTTAAAGTGTCAAACGACTCACAAAAACCCCTAGTTTCTGGAGTCCTATAGTACCTGAATACGCTTTTATGACAGAAAGTCGAAAATATGCATTTCTATATCACTGTACATAGATATTTTAATATATTATATATACTGGTAATCGGGGGTTACATAGGTTTTACAGGGCACATAGCAAAAGTCACAGTTTCCCCGCCTCCAAAAAAGATATACTGTGATTACTGATACTGCAAACTGCTGTGCGGCCCAGGTTGGAAGTAGTCTGTTTCTTGTCTGAGATGCCAACACAGTATGCATTGTCAGTGTGCTGTCTGTACAGAGCATGGGGGTCAGCACAGAGCTCGAGGACTTGTTTCTATGTTTTGTAAATTATTAATAATTAACTACTGACTGCCCTGTTGGTGACCACTTAGGTTTGTACACCGCGTCACTGTGACGGATCTGGATGCCCAGAAAACATGGTTTTTCCTGTGTGACTCTTGGCTGGCTTCAGATATGACAGATTGTCAGCTGGACCGGGTCTTCCCCTCAGCTTCTAAGGCCAATCTGATGTCTCTTAGGTGAGAACCTATGACGGTAACAAGCCAATTCAGGCTTATTCTGGAGGAGAGTTAGGGTTTTGGCAAGGAATCTGGTAATGGTACTTTCAAATACTCTCGGATAAAGAGTGCTTTCTTGAATCAGATTGTATATACATGGCACATACAGACCAATTACAGGATTTATCCATGATTCTTAGCACAAGGTGAAGCTATGCATATGATCGCTTTTCATCTTTGTGTTATGTTATGCGCTCAAAAAGAGCAGCAGTGCTTGTGTAGACCTACTAATATTGACGCAACCATCACCTTGAGGACACAACCTACTTGTGGACAAATGTTTTGGGCTAATGGCCCTCATCAGTACAAGTCTAGAAGTGAATGCTTTATAAGGGCAAGACTTGGTAGCAGCATAACAAGCCACTTCTCAAAAATGAAAATAACTCATCTTTGTGATATCCCAAGCACCCAGAAAGAGCCATGTGGGTGTGCAATGCTTGAACTTTCCTTCTAATATTAAAAAATCCCTTTATTTAAGGGTACAAGGTAAAGAGTGCTTTCTTAAAATAGAAAGTATTTACATGGCACATACAAATAATAGTATTTACCCATAGATCTTAGCAGTAGTTAGACACATGTAAGTCTCTTTTCCTCTATGTGAAGTGCCAAGAAAGAGCAAGCTGGGAGTGCAATGCTCAAGTATACCCTTCCAATATTAACACAGCCATCACTTCCCAACATAGGTCTCTTCCTAAGTGCCTTGGCTTCTGTTAAACTATTTTCAGCACAGCAAACGGCAGCTAAGACGGCATATAGCACTGGAAGGATCAGCGACATTGAATTTCCTTATGCGTTTTCTTTAGCACAGCATCCACTGAACTTGGAGGCCTTCGCGTGCTAACACAAATCTCCCTATGCAGCTCCCCACTACGACTAATTACAGTCCCTGAAAATGTGCCAACACTTATTTGTAACAAAATGGGTGTTGGTACAATCATGATTGCTGATGCCCCTCCCTCCCTCACACTGTTGTTGGCCCCATTTATTCTATGTTCTCCGCCAAAGGAAACCTGATTGTCTGCGGACAATCTTGGGGCCAGGTTTTGCCAGGGGAAGATAAAACTGCTGGCGAAAGGGCATATGCCTGGGGGGGAGGGGGCATCAGCAATTGGGATGCTTGTACCAACACCTATTCTGTTAGAATGTTTGTACACTAAACTAAGTTCCCCTTTTTAGGCACATGGATTGTGATCTCCCCCAAGATTGACTGGGATGATGATTAATGAGCGCCTCCTACTAGCTAACATCTGGCCCTCTCATTGATCCTATTCATTGAGATTTTTTTACTGGTATATGTGATGTCATGTCACACTTTGTTTCTAGGTATCTGCTCTTTTCTGGAAGTGTGGAGAAATTACTTAAGGACCACTTATGGTTTTCTGTATGGACACGCTGTCCTTGGAGCCCATTTTCACGCGCCCAGCGTATCTGCTGCTGTATGTGCCTCCTGTTCTGCAGCCTGGTCATTAATATCATGTTCTGGAATGATCACTCTGATGAAGACTCAAAAACAGGTACTTGGCATAAACTATAAGGTGCCTCTGTGTAAGACCCCACCAACCTTAAATAAATGCAAAAATGCATTTGTGTGTGTTTCAGGTAAATTTTTTATAACTTTCACCCAAGTTAAGATCAGCATCCAGACATCGGGTCTACTGCTTCCAGTCAACTTCCTTATTGTGCAAATGTTCCAGCTCATCCAGGTGCAGCTAAAGCAGGTGGACCTCAATGTTTGTAAACTAAGGGCATCCCTGGCATCAAAGCCACCTGCTAAAAATGATGCAGCACAGCAGCTGTTAAAGGTAGGGACTGTAAGCCTGAACCCATTTTTACCTTAAGTTCTAATCATTCTTGGTATATACGAGGGACAGACAAGAAGGACGATCACCTTAGAAACTGGCCTGCTTGCTATTAAAATCGAGTGTGGTGATTGGTTGTTATAAGGACTAGTGATCCTAGCAAAATCCATGAATGTTACCTTTACAGAAACATATATTTTAGAAATCTTTGATGATCCCAACAGGTTGATTATGGTAAATGTTGAATAACTTTCTTTTACTTCATGTAGGATATAAAAGATATTGTAGACTTTTTGCAGAAATACATCATTCAAGTTCTCGGGGAGAGTGCAGATGACTTACCAACCTCAGAATGTGATTCCATTGTGGATCATTTAGGGACAATTTCTCATTTGGTTCAGAATTATATCAGTCCGCAAAGTACAACACAGGAAAACACTAAATGTGTCACTGGTAAGTAAATCCTTCCCCCATTCCACCAATACTGATCCATCAATAATGTGTTGTATCGAGTTAGCCATTGGATGCAGTAGAAAGTGAAGAAATAAGGTGATACCTCATAAGACTAAGTGAGTATATGCCAAGGAGTGACCCTGCCTGTTGCTGCACATTTTTCTAGAGCAAACCAGACAACTGGTAATAAGAAACTTACAGTTTTAAAGGGCGGTTTCAAAACGCAGAGAGAGGGAGAGGAAGGTATGAATAGATACATGTATGCAAAATTATCAACAATTCCATGGATCCATTTTTGTCTGATTTTGCTTGATTTAGTGATTTTTAGTTTGCAAACTGATTTGTGGAAATGAGGCAAAATGCAACCTCTCCATGCCTCACAAATTTGCAGTTTATGGCTTAGCTTATTGTTAATAACTTACTGATTTTCCACTGCTCTGTGTGTACTAACGCCAGTAATGTTTTTGTTTTTCTAAATTGTATCTAAGAGAACTAGGTTTTCTCAAACATGTACCTAATATATACACCACCTTAAAATGTATCAACCTTATTTCTTCACTTTCTAGAGAAAGTAATAGGATAGCCATTATGGGCATCCTAAGTCCTTGGTTTGGGGGAAATATTCTTAAACTATAAAATTGTCATTGATAGAAAACCTAAAGAGGCAAGGCATTGAAATGGTTGTCATAAATAATTTTAATGGCAGGAAATGCAAAGGGTGGTCTGTGGTTTGCTACAGTAGATACACAGCACAAAGAGGATGTTCTGTATTGGTGTGTAGAGTAGCTTTTGGGCAAAGTAGTTTGACCAAACTTTGCAGAACAATTCCAAAGCATATTATTATGAACGGAAAGCATATTGCAGATAGGATTTGTGGACTTTTTGGGATTAGGTCATGTGAGTCTGTAGAAACAAAACTAATCAAGCCTTGTTCCTTCAAGGGTTGTCTTGCCTAGTTAGGTTAGCTTCTGGGTGATAAAAATAACGACAGGTGCTTTTCTTTTTGTACAGCCGTTCAGATATGTTTATTGCAAATATAATCTAACAGTTTCTTCATTCCGTTATCTGGAGAGCTTGTCTAGGGAGGTTTGAAGGTCACCAACTGATAAGAATTGTATTGGTGATGCAATGTGCTGTACTATTTGTGTAACCATATCTTGTAACAATTATAATATGAATACTTATCTTGGAGATTCGTATATGGTATCTGGCCAGAAATTTTGGTATGCAAAATGGATGCCCTGACTGTATGTTTGTGTCTCCCATCCAGGGCCGGCCTTAGCGTCAGTTTCGCCCTGTGCAATATTTCAGGATGACACCCCCTCCCCAAACAGAGAGAAGGCAGGAAAAGGATATGTGGAAAATAGATTTAGAGAAGGAAAAGGAATGTAGTATGAAGAGAAGGTGAAAAGAAAGGGTTTGGAAGGAACATGAAATTGAGAAAAGAGGAGAAAAGAAAAAAAAATTGGATGACATAGAAAAAGAGAGAGAGAATGAGAGTGAAGGAATGTGACAAGAGAAAGATGGAGTAAAAGTGGAAATGAAAGCAAGATGGGGGAATATGAGAAAACGAGAGCGAGTGAGAATAAATGAGGGAATGAGATTCAGATGGTAGGGATGCAGAAAAGCAAGAGCGTGGAGGAGAAATAGAAAGAAAATGAGAGAGTTAGGAATGCAGAGAAAGAAAGGGAGGGCAAGAGAAAGAAAGGGAGGGCAAGAGAAAGAAACCGGCCGAGAAAGAGAAAGAAAGAGGGAGAAGTGACAGTGGGAAAGAAAGAAAGAAGGAAATGGAGAGACAGAGAGGAAAAAAGTGTGTAAGAAAAGAAAAAAAAAGTGTGTGAGAAAATGATAGAAGGTAAGAAAGAGAGCGAGAGAAAAAGAGAGGGATCATGAAATAAAGGAGAAAGGGCAATTCAAGAAAAAGGAAAATACAGTTATAAGAAATGTGCAAAAAGAAAGGAGAGAGATGAGTGTAAGGGGTCTGCTGGTCCAGTTGAAAGCTCCTGATGCCTCCTTTTCAGAGAGGTCAGGATTGTGCCCTGTGCAACCACACGGTCGCATTCTTTAGAATAACAGATAGAATACATGTTGGGCATGGAGCTCCTTGTACAGGGAGATGTACCTCCCCCTACTGGTTAACTACTGCTACGAAAATTCTTCCCCGATCTGATTAATCTACCCTACCCATTTTATCAAGTCTGCATGCCAAAACTAGTTCGCTGTATGTTTATATGGCGAACAGTAAACCTTAATCTGGACCTAGGGGACTTCCATACCTTAGCTAATACTTGTTTCACAGCCATAAAAATAAATTGGATCAGTTTCATTCGATGCATTGAAGCACCTTGAATTGGTATATTCTGTAAGGGGGCCTGTTAAAACTATTTTAAACCGGACCTTCAGCGTGATTTAATGAAAAGCCCAAACTCTTAAAAAACGGTTCCCCAGCATCTAAAATTAATATATTTTACGTTTTTAGTCACTAACTTATTATTCTTTCCCTCACTGGGCTGTAACTCTGTTCAGGAATTTAGGATACGGGCGCCGCCATCTTGACTCAGAAGCATCACACTTACTGAGGAGAGGAGAGTGGGATAAGGTACAGGGGGGGTGGGTTATAGGTGTGCTTTGGTCAGACAGAGCAGAGCTGGGGTCAGGTAAAGGTCAGCAGTCCCAGAATGCAGAGCAGCACAGTCAGGAGGCACTTCCTGTTTGCAGGCTGCCTGATAAGATGGCGGCTTCCATAAGCCGCCATCTTGGATGTTTAAAGGCTCATAACATGCAGTAGATGCAGGTAGGATGATTTTTAATGTGGACAATCTGTATGTACAGGGTGTGGGAAACATATAAGATAGACTCTTATTCAGAGTGAAGCTCCGCTTTAACTGAGAGCGAAGAAGTGTTGGAATTTAAAAATCATAAGTATAAAAAGTCATCACTGTACCTTGTGTTTTTTAGTGATTACAGCACAGCAGTGTCACTTCCTTCATTATTTGTACAAAGTTTTGGAAAAGCTTCAGTATCAAGTTGCCTCAGTGGACCTGTCACGTGTTTCCAGGCCTATAGAATACATAGAAGCTACTAACATGCTATTTGATCTTAAGGAACTACTGAAAAGTCATAATGTATCTGGGACACCACTTCCCAGCAGGTATGAGTCAACAGCCAACCCAAGTAAATATGGCTGTTCCATCTGGGCTCATGAGGTAAGGGGGCCCAGTCATTGTTGCAGTGAATGGAGTGATGGGGAGGTGATATAAAGTGTGCCCCGCAGGTGTAGGTCTGCTTTAAATTTCAAGAGGACTAAAACTCTGTTTGGCCAGCCCTGGAGGGGTTTTGGGATTTTGTGATCCTCAGTCAAACAGCAAACGCGGGACCCACTGGTATTGCCACTCAACTTGCCCATGATTGAGCCGTGGCCGCATCCCTGATGACAGACAATGTAAAACATATAGTGTATAGACTGTTACAAACAAGGTGCTACAGAGTCCAATGTTCAATGTAGTTCAATGTAGAATACATAGAAGCTACTAACATGCTATTTGATCTTAAGGAACTACTGAAAAGTCCTAGTGTATCTGGGACACCACTTCCCAGCAGGTATGAGTCAACAGCCAACCCAAGTAAAGATGGCTGTTCCATCTGGGCTCATGAGGTAAGGCGGCCCAATCATTGTTGCAGTGAATGGAGTGATGGAGAGGTGATATAAAGTCTGCCCCGCAGGTGTAGGTCTGCTTTAAATTTCAAGAGGACTAAAACTCTGTTTGGCCAGCCCTGGAGGGGTTTTGGGATTTTGTGATCCTCAGTCAAACAGCAAACGCGGGACCCACTGGTATTGCCAGCATTCTCAACTTGCCCATGATTGAGCCGTGGCCACATCCCTGATGACAGACAAGGTAAAACATATAGTGCATAGACTGTTACAAACAAGGTGCTACAGAGTTCAATGTAGAATACATAGAAGCTACTAACATGGTATTTGATCTTAAGGAACTACTGAAAAGTCATAGTGTATCTGGGACACCGCTTCCCAGCAGGTATGAGTCATCATCCAACCCAAGTAAAGATGGCTATTCCATCCAGGCTCATGAGTTCAATGTAGAATACATAGAAGCTAATAGCATGCTATTTGATCTTAAGGAACTACTGAAAAGTCATAATGTATCTGGGACACCACTTCCCAGCAGGTATGAGTCAACAGCCAACCCAAGTAAAGATGGCTGTTCCATCTGGGCTCATGAGGTAAGGGGGCACAGTCATTGTTGCAGTGAATGGAGTGATGGAGAGGTGATATAAAGTCTGCCCCGCAGATGTAGGTCTGCTTTAAATTTCAAGAGGACTAAATCTCTGTTTGGCCAGCCCTGGAGGGGTTTTGGGATTTTGTGATCCTCAGTCAAACAGCAAACGCGGGACCCACTGGTATTGCCACTGGTATTGCCAGCATTCTCAACTTGCCCATGATTGAGCCGTGGCCGCATCCCTGATGACAGACAAGGTACAACATATAGTGCATAGACTGTTACAAACAAGGTGCTACAGAGTTCAATGTGAATATTTATTTCACAATACAATGCCCTTATAGTCTAGAGCAGGGGTCCCCAACCTTTCTTATTATGCGAGCCACATTTAATACTATGAGATTCTCGGGAGGGACAGGGGAATAGATCGAAGGAGACCTACAGTACATATTAGCACTGAGAGTAACAAAAGTAACAATCGGCTCCCTGCTGTGATTCATTACAAACAGCCTGGGGCATGGCTGCAGTTAAAATGTAACAATGGATGATCCCTGCTTTATCACATCGTACAGCAGCCAGACAATCTGCTATAACAATGTAAACGGATTCACATCTGACTGTGAAGTGTGAGTGATCTCTACATCCTGCAGCTGTATAACCCTTTCAAAACAGCAACTAGAAATGGTTAAGAATGCATCACACTTGACCATCCAGTGTGCATGTGGAATGTGCAAAGCAAGGGCATACCTCTGCGCCAAAGAGGTTCATTGTTAGAAACAAAATGGAATTTGGCATTGAAAGCAGACAGGTAAGCAATCGTGCTTCTCTGCCTGCCTGCCTGCCCTACTTTGTATTAATGCCCATGCACAGCGCTGAAAATACCCAGCATTGGGCACCATGTCCCTCCCCATGGGGTTGATTCATACCCAAGTGAGAATTCTCACTTATTTTTTAGGAGAGAAAACCACCATTGACATTCATTGTTTACCTTGGGGCTGATTCAGAGCCAGGTGAAAATTTACACCCGGTGGACAATGAAAATGAATGGCAGTATTCGCTCCTAGAAAGAGGAGTGATAATTCTCACTTGGCTCTGAATTGACCCTGTAGTGTGATCCACAGGGACCCATAGCAAAATTTATAGTGCCCCCCCCCCAAAAAAAAAGACACCCCCAGAATAAAAGTTTACCAAAACTGCTACACCCAGCCCTAGAATCGAAAAGACTCTAGGAGCTGGTGAAAGCCCTGCTCAGGGGCATCCCAAAGTGTGAAACTCCCAGGCTTGCCTAAAATCTTACCTTATTCCTAGATCTCATAGTGTATGTGTGGGCCTCTCTGCTCTACAGGCATTGTGTGTACAGCCTGAGAGAGAGGCCAGGGAGAGGTACCCGACATGCAATTAATTCAGCATTGTTTTCCATACATTAATGTACAGCAATCAATGCTGATGAGATGAAAGCCTGTGCATGTGGTATGCCAGATTTCGGATGATCTTAGGGGTTCATACACATATGGGCATCCCCAATCAGTCTGTGGTCTGATTGGAGTTCTAGACAGTGCTGGAGCAGTGTGGGCCCTGGGTCATCAACAGTGGGGCCCAGTGAGGTCTGGTTCTCCCAGAGGTGCTATAGCAGTATGCAGTGTTGGCGTGTTGTTTGCAGGGAGCACCAGGGGCCAGAGCTGTAGGTTTCACAGGGTGTTACTAAAATGTCAGCACCTTGTTCCACTGAGTGCTTTATACAACGAGAGCTGGACAGCGCTCCAACACTGCATACTGGGTACCACCAGTCCGGCGCTTTTGCCACAGATGCTGCAAGGTGGGGGAGACAGGTTGCAAAGGGGGTTTGTGAGTCACATATACAATATAAGTAAGTTAGTAACCTTTTAGTGACTATTTATTTATCTCTACCTCCAGCCTGACCACCAGTTTCCCAGTTTCCCTGACACAGAAGACATGCTGCCAATTGCCCAAATGTTTTACCTTCCTGTGCTGGTTGTTTCTGTTTGGCATCAGCGCCTTTTCCGGTTACTATATGGTGCTCATCAGCCTGGACATGACCAAAGACAGGGCCATCAGTTGGCTCATTTCTATTCTTCTTTCAATTGTACAAAGTGTTTTCTTCATCCCACCAGTCAAGGTATGTCTGTATACAATATTACATCTAGATTTAAGCATCACACTAGAGGGGAGAAGGTCAGAAGAGTTAATAATGAAATGATTTGCATGGACACTCACACTGGCCAAGCTACAGTTTGGATTCAGGTTAAAATTAAATTTGACTAACACAGTTTGGTTCGACCTGAACTGAATATTATAAATTATATAAAACCCTGGTTCCCAGAAACAAAATACTACATCGTTACTGTAAAAGAAGAATCCATCTTATAAAGTGGACCAAATCACACCTATTGACCTCTCTGCCCAGCTAACACCCTTAAGAGGACCAACGCCTCTGTCTTTCAAACTTCTTAACTATCTGGGGTTTTGGCTTTGTCCCCAGTGCAGCCTGATTTTGGGATGCACCACTGTGCGAAACCCTCTTGGTTCTCTGGTATTCATACCTGGATGGTGAGTACGTTGAGGCGTGGCTTTTCTCCAATCAGTGTTCTTTGGCATTATTGGTAATCAGTGACAAAGAATGCTGAATGAATGGATGAGGCAGACATCCCTTGCAGTCCCTCTGGATGTGTGTACCCACAGCAGATATATATATATATATAATATATATATATATATATATATATACTGTCAGCGCAGTGGGTGTCCCTGGAGAATCAGGAGGTTTCATACAGGAACATCTGAAGACAGCAAAGCGGCCAGCTCTAGATTATTATAGATAGGGCTATCTAGAACAAGTTTTGGAGCTTTTTCAAATTGGGGGCATCCCGATTTAAAATGCCTGGCAATGCAAACCCCCTAGGTTGATGTATGTTCAGCTTGTTCCGTGAGCCCACAGATGCATACCATGGGATGCTACAGGAATGCAAAGTGCACTATTCTTTGTTGCAGTCGAGGGGGGGTCACACTGTTTAGGCATCTTTATGTGGGATGCCCCCTAAGGAAACAACTAGACAAATGCCTATTTTATGCAACAATGGGTATTGGTAACAATAGCTGGCAGAGTACAGACCCTCTGATTGAGGGGGCCCGTTTTTGCTGGGGGTTAAAGTCACCCAGTCCGTGCAGCTGGTGTATTCCCCCTGCACATGCTTGGAATCTGCCCAGCTCTGTTCTGGGGGCCAGCTGTTGTGTACACGGCAGAGGGTGCCAATCTGTGCAGGGGGAATGCATCCTCTGTGGCGACTGGGTAAGTTAACCCCTAGTTGGTGATAGCTGGAGGAGTGGAACCGGGGTGCACTTAATAAAGCTTTACGGTCTCTAAATCTTTAGCCGATCCAAGGTTTTTATAATGGACATGTTGCTTATAGGCTCTCTTTTTCTTCTTTATTCTCTATATAAAGGTCTTTGCACAAACTATCTTCATGTTCCGGGTGCTTAAGAGAGTCAACATTGAAGATGCAGCGGAGGAGAGGCAGCTCTATGGCCTTCTTGGTCTGTTAGGTTGGTATAAATCTGACACTTATTAGGTCTTTTGCTCAAATCACAGTACTGGTTTCAACCCCTAACACAATAACTCTGTGACAAAAGTGGTAACAATTATGATAATAATAAGAGCAGAAACTTTATAGTGGCCAATCAACAAAACCCCGCTTCTACTTGAAAGTGGACTATGCCACAGGGACACTAATTGAAGCGAACTCACGTACTCCTGTCGCTAGTAACCTCTGCAATAAAGAAATACTTACCCTTTACTCCTGGAACAGCTATCTGGGTACCTCAATGGATGGAGATCTGGAAGTAAAAGGTAAGCAGTTCTCTATTGCCAAGCTTATCAAAGGGGGTAGTTTTGCCTGCCTTAACTTTTTTCTAAACCTAACCCACCCCTGAATCACCTAACCTACGTTAGTGCTTAAACTGAACTCTGAAGTCCAGGGCTGACACATTCCCTATCCTTTTTGGGAGGCCCTGGTGTTACTTCTCACCTGGCTGTTGTCTCCCAGCCAAAAGGACCATGTACAGGTGAGTTGTTTGTTAGCTATGTGACCACTTTTGACAAACTAGGTTTACCAGACAGCCTTGCACGTTACATGACTGCTAGTCCAGCAAACCAGAATGGTTGCCAGCAATTACGTGATTGTCTGCCAATGCTGACACATATAAAAGGTGAGTTCTCATAGCAATATTCAAAAAAATAATTTTTAAATGCTGTGCACCTCATTATGTTTTGAAAAGAAGCTCTCCAAGGTCATTTTTTAATGAGGTAGAGATATTCTCCACAAATTAGTTAATTACTAACCAAAGATACATATTTCCACATTACGGGCTTGATTCACTAAGAGTTGAAAAAAATTCTCATGGTAGTAAAAAATTCAATTCATGAGAAAAAAGCCTGAGAATGTCACTGTTACTGAATCACCAGATAGGAAGACAATGGAAGTCAATGGCACTTTTTTACTACAGGTAAAAAGGGGTAAAAAGTTCAATACTTTTTTCAGGAGTAAAAAAGTGCCATTGACTTTTATTGTCTTCCTGTCTGGTGATTCACTAACAGTGACATTCTCTAAATTTTTTCTCATTAATTAAATTTTTTACTACCATGAGAATTTTTTTCAACTCTTAGTGAATCAAGACCTACAAATGTGGAAAGCTCTCTCCGCATGAGATGGCTCCTCCACATCTTAGACTCTTAGCACCGCAATCGCACCCCTACCGCTTTTGCTGTGTTGCACAGAGCAGTCACCACACAAGGGAAAATACTGGCTGTTATTTTCAATGGGCCAGTTCACAAATATGCGTTGCATTGCATTGCATGCAGCATTTTCAGGACAGCACAACAATAATGCAGGCCAATAGAAGTCTAAGGTGACACAAGCACAATGCAGGTATAAAGCAGTGTGCTGCACTTTATCTGCACTGCGCATAGCAGTTTCAAGCTAAAACAGCGCTTGGTGGCAGGTGCAAATGCATCAAAAGCACAGAATATATTTTAATAGAATGCACCTCTGGAGTAAACACAAAATTCCTAACACAATGCATAGGTGTAAACATAGCCTTGGTGATTTACCCCCAGGTCTCAGAAGAACAAGTCATCACTTCTTATTAGGGGGTCATGCTAATTATTTGAACTATTTTAACTTTGGGTGTAAACTGAAACTTACATCTGAATAAGGTAACACACACAAAAGTGCAATATAACATTTTTGTTTTTATTTTTCCCCAAAAAAATCACCTGTACCCCTGATGGAGCATTTTTACAGGTGAGATGCATCATTTTTTCAGTGAGGTAAGGAGGTATGGAAACGGCACCCTATGGGCTTATGCAGAAAATATTGGTGAATTCTTTAGCATAGCTCATAAGGTTATTATTAGTTTTTATATAGCACCGCATATCTTCCGTAGCAAGTTATAATTACAGACAAGGCAAAATGTACAGAGACCATTACAAACTAGATGCTACAAATTCAGACTAAATGTGAGAATAGGAGACAATGGGAAAGAGAACCCTGCCCTTGCAAGCTTAGGTTCTGTTGTTTCCAAACTTTGACAAAATTATCCCTACCCCATTGGAAAATAATGTACCTACCAACCTGTCCCCAGTGCGGGTGCAAGTTATTTGTTGAGAAAAATATGAACTTTTTTTATTACTTCACAAAATAATTAGCATGACCCACATTCTTTCTATATATATGAAGGGAAGTAAAAATGGTGGCTTTAATTTAAAATAATACAATCCACGCTGGCCACATCAGGGCTGTATTTACCATTACGCAACCCTAGGCACGTGCCTAGGGTGGCAACCTGGAAGGGGGGGAGGGCGTTGCCCTTACTACTATAGTGAAGAAAAGAAATTAAAACTCGCATAGCCAGAACATTAATGCCTCCTAATAAGCACCTCCTCCGCAGCCACAGAAGGATACAGAGTGTATTTCTGTAAAGGGGGGGGGTGCAATCGGTTGAACCCAGGCCATAGCATCTCCCCTCCACTGGTGTGGTCATGTGACTCCTGAATGTCAAAATGCAGTAAAAGATGGAACATGCACGCCTGCTTCTCTGAATTTCGCACTTTGTGCCCTCTAGCCCCTACATACTTTTTTTTATATGGACTGTGACCTAACTTAAAAAAAGGGGGCGCAAGCACTTAAAGTGCCTAGGGCACCATGAACACCAGATACGGCCCTGGGCCACATATCATACAATCTGTGATTTGTATGATCTACATACAATCATACTAAATATTTGTAATGTATAAGTTCAATCTATTTATATTATATTATAACTGCTTTTGTGCTATAGAGGTTTGGTAAGATTGAATAGAGATCGAACAGAGCAAATTGTAAGGCATATGTCCAAGTGGGTGCTGCTTTTGGTTCTTACTTTCCACTTCGGTGGTAATGTAACTCTAACTGCTTCGATCTGTATGATCTCCATATAATCATACTAAATATTTGTAATATAAGATCAATGTATTTAAAGTGAACCAACACCCAGGATTTTCACTATCCTGGGTTTTGGTCCACTTCCGCGGGGCACCCTGATCGGGGGTGCCCCACTGTGTGAAACCCCCCAGAAAGCCCGATAAAACTTACCTCACCCTGCTCCTACGGTGCATGCACGGCTGCTCGTCCAATCAGCGCGCTCGGAGCCGCTGTGGTATGCACGTACAAGCGGCGTCCAAGCACAGCGGCTCCGAGCACGCTGGGGGCCGCATCTCGCGCTTCCCTCTAACAGAGAGCGTGGCCCCGCTGGGCATTCACAAATGGCCGGCGCGGGTACGCACCCTGCTAGAGAGAAGCACGAGATGCGGACGCGGCCCGCACATGCGCCGTTGGATCAGGATCCAGGTAAGGTTTCTGGGCGTCTGGGGGGTTTTCACACAGCGGGGCATCGCGATTTGGGGTGCCCCGCGGGGAGGGATCGGTTAGGCCCGGGAATTTTATAGATTCCCGGGCCGATCCGCTTGGGTGTTGGTCCACTTTAAATTAGAATTTATAACTTCTTCGTACTACAGAGGCTTGGAAAGATTGTACAGAGCAGATTATAAGGTGTGTAGGTAGGTGGGTGCTGCTTTTGGTTCTTACATTGCACTTAACCGTTTATGTAGCTGGAACCTTGAACATTTTTTAAATTATTTTATTGACTTTTTTTCAGCAAGTCGTCCAGACTGGGAGCTGTCAGGGTGCAGAGACCCAACCAATCCAGTTTATCAGCCTCCAGCTAACAAGAACACCATCAGCCTGAAAAAACAAAGGCTTCTAGAGCAAAAGCTTTACAAGTTAATCCAGGAAATAGTCGGTACAATATTCCTCCGCATTCATGAGACATTCAATGTTTACTTCATACACTTAAGAATAAACAAGTTTTCACTCCCTTCTTTCGTTTTAAAGTCTCCGAACATCATATGTGGGAACATGATTGTAAACCAGATATAGAAATTTGAAGTAAAAAATAAAATAAAACAAAGCAGACAAAGGCTGTTTTTTAAATCAGATATTTGGCCAAATGTCAGAGGGGAGTATTCAAATAATGTATTCATATATTAATTACACGAAAATAGTTACAAAACCACTACATTGTTATGTGGTCTTCAGGGTTTTCTTAGCTAGGCGCTCTTATTTTGGATTGATTTGCAGGGGCAAGCAATAAGAAGGCTAGTTTCAGAATTACCATATTTTTCTCCCCATAAGACACGCCAGACCATAAGCTGCACACAGGGTTTAGAGGAGGAAAATAAGAAAAAAACATTCTGAACCAAATGGTCTGCTAAAATCCCCCTCCCAGTCATCCCATACCAGGCAGCGTGCAGAATCCCCCCCATTACAGCCAGTGTGCGGCATTCCTCATTACAGCCAGTGAGCGGCATCCCTCATTACAGCCAGTGAGCGGCATCCCTCATTACAGTCAGTGGGCGGCATCCCTCATTACAGCCAGTGAGCTGCATCCCTCATTACAGCCAGTGGGTGGCATCCCTCATTACAGCCAGTGAGCGGCATCCCTCATTACAGCCAGTGAGCGGCATCCCTCATTACAGCCAGTGAGCGGCATCCCTCATTACAGCCAGTGGGCGGCATCCCTCATTACAGCCAGTGGGTGGCATCCCTCATTACAGCCAGTGAGCGGCATCCCTCATTACAGCCAGTGGGTTGCATCCCTCATTACAGCCAGTGGGCGGCATCCCTCATTACAGCTAGTGAGCGGCATCCCTCATTACAGCTAGTGAGCGGCATCCCTCATTACAGCCAGTGAGCGGCATCCCTCATTACAGCCAGTGAGCGACATCCCTCATTACAGCCAGTGAGCGGCATCCCTCATTACAGCCAGTGAGCGGCATCCCTCATTACAGCCAGTGAGCGGCATCCCTCATTACAGCCAGTGGGCTGCATCCCTCATTACAGCCAGTGGGTTGCATCCCTCATTACAGCCAGTGGGTTGCATCCCTCATTACAGCCAGTGGGTTGCATCCCTCATTACAGCCAGTGGGTTGCATCCCTCATTACAGCCAGTGAGCGGCATCCCTCATTACAGCCAGTGAGCGGCATCCCTCATTACAGCCAGTGAGCGGCATCCCTCATTACAGCCAGTGAGCGGCATCCCTCATTACAGCCAGTGAGCGGCATCCCTCATTACAGCCAGTGGGCGGCATCCCTCATTACAGCCAGTGGGTGGCATCCCTCATTACAGCCAGTGAGCGGCATCCCTCATTACAGCCAGTGGGCGGCATTCCTCATTACAGCCAGTGGGTGGCATCCCTCATTACAGCCAGTGAGCGGCATCCCTCATTACAGCCAGTGAGCGGCATCCCTCATTACAGCCAGTGAGCGGCATCCCTCATTACAGCCAGTGAGCGGCATCCCTCATTACAGCCAGTGAGCGGCATCCCTCATTACAGCCAGTGAGCGGCATCCCTCATTACAGCCAGTGAGCGGCATCCCTCATTACAGCCAGTGAGCGGCATCCCTCATTACAGCCAGTGAGCGGCATCCCTCATTACAGCCAGTGAGCGGCATCCCTCATTACAGCCAGTGAGCGGCATCCCTCATTACAGCCAGTGAGCGGCATCCCTCATTACAGCCAGTGAGCGGCATCCCTTATTACAGCCAGTGAGCGGCATCCCTCATTACAGCCAGTGAGCGGCATCCCTCATTACAGCCAGTGAGCGGCATCCCTCATTACAGCCAGTGAGCGGCATCCCTCATTACAGCCAGTGAGCGGCATCCCTCATTACAGCCAGTGAGCGGCATCCCTCATTACAGCCAGTGAGCGGCATCCCTCATTACAGCCAGTGGGCGGCATCCCTCATTACAGCCAGTGGGTGGCATCCCTCATTACAGCCAGTGGGTGGCATCCCTCATTACAGCCAGTGGGCGGCATCCCTCATTACAGCCAGTGTGCGGCATTCCTCATTACAGCCAGTGTGCGGCATTCCTCATTACAGCCAGTGTGCGGCATCCCTCATTACAGCCAGTGAGCGGCATCCCTCATTACAGCCAGTGGGCGGCATCCCTCATTAGAGCCAGTGAGCGTCATCCCTCATTACAGCCAGTGAGAGGCATCCCTCATTACAGCCAGTAAACGGCATCCCTCATTACAGCCAGTGAGCGGCATCCCTCATTACAGCCAGTAAATGGCATCTCTCATTACAGCCAGTAAATGGCATCTCTCATTACAGCCAGTGAGCGGCATCCCTCATTACAGCCAGTAAACGGCATCCCTCATTAGAGGCAGTGAGCGGCATCCCTCATTACAGCCAGTAAATGGCATCTCTCATTACAGACTGTGGGCAGCATCCCCTCCCCAATCGCGTGTGTGAGAGAGTGCAATGGCGAAACAGACACATGTACAGAGACACATGCCCACACAGACACACATGCCCAAGAACCCTGTGATACTTCTGACTAGATGTATGCACTGTTTTCATTTCATTTTAGCACCCTGATGACCTTGCATACTCATAATCCTCATACACTTCTTTTTGGATTTACTAAAGTTACTGTTATAGAATCTTTTTATACATTTATTTTGTTCTTTCTCAACAGTCCACCTGATTTTTCTTGTCACCACCATGATCCAGGCGTATGCAGAAAAGTCCCCAGATGAATACAATTTATACCGAGCCATCGATCAAAGCTTTTCTGTGACCTATAACAGTATTGAAAGGATACCAGACTTCTATGGATGGTCAAGGGACACCCTGTTGCCCAACCTGTACAGTGATTACCCAGGTGGGTAGATCATGATAATATCTATAGTCAAGGGTGGACTGGCCATCCGGAGCACAGGGAGAAGTCTTAGTGGGCTGCACTGCTTTGAGGACAGCTGTGCTGGATTGTAGCCCCAGCATGCAGTCTACGTCACCCACAGCCTGTACTGGAATTAACTTATTCTCTTCACACCCTGCCTCCAAAGTCTACCCCACAACACTTCTCTCTGTACCCCAGCCTATGCTCTGCCTCTGTAATATTATAGCCTCAGCATCATGGCTACGGACCACCCTGCCTCAGAATGTGTTACCCCTACAATATTAAAGCTACAACACCCCTGTCCATGATCTGTCCATATAATACTAAAACCTTGGCTTTGGCGAGTACTAGTTAACTGACTGGTATGCACATTGGGGGTGGGGCTTAGCAGCTAATGGGTTGGCCAACGCCAGTAAAATCTCAGGCTGACTTTTACCCCCAGTTCATCCTGTCTACAGTATTACTACCACATGCAGCTACCTTTCAAGAGACCTGGAGGTGTTTATTAGTCTTTCTCTCATATTCCACTCCTCAGAAGAAGTCAGAAGCGGATGGGTTAACTCTCGTTAGAAGGGCAGGGACTGCAAGACAAAAGATGTGGTTCCTGGCCTACAGATACTTCCGGCTGCTCTCCACAATCCAGGTTTTATTCTTGAAGTTGGGACTGGACTGCGAAGGTTTGCCTGAATTTATTTTTTCTCGAATTCATTTACTTTTTCTATTTTATAGGTATTTTTCAGGAAGCGGGGATTTCACCCCGTCTGCTTCCAGGCCCCTATGGTCCCGCTGATCCAGTGGACCCACCTATGCCTCGGTTAGACTGATCAGGGTGAGTTAGGGGTAGCTGGCAGGGTCTTGGGGCGCTATGGGGTGTCGCCTTGTTTTTTTAGGCTGACCCTCAAGGGCTGGAGTTCCCGTCTGAAAGGACAGCCACTGCAGGTTTTTTGTCTGGTGAGCCTGCAGAGGGAACCATGGGAATAATATTCCTCTCTTGCCTTCCTTTCCACAATAGATAACCTTTTTTGTGTGCTTGTGTGTTTCACATGTATGCGGCTTGGCATAGCTGTTTTAAGCCACTACTCAGCTAGCTTGGGCCACGGCTTGTACGGTTCACTGCCCGCTACAGCTGTTGGAGCCGCTCTCAGTGGCTCGAGTGGCTGCCGCTGTAGCTCGCTGGTCACTTGTACATTGTGTGGCTGCCTCTTCCGTCCGGTGCCGCTGCTAAGATCACCGCTGCCGCTCGTGGCCCCTCCCGCGTCTTGCTGCTCCCTTGTCATCCAGTGGGACCACTTCTCTCGGGCTGCTGCCGTACTCCTGCTCCGTTGCTTTTGGACCATAATGAGTGGTCTTTCCACTCAAGCAGGTAAGTGGTTATTATGCTACCTACTTATGTTTTTATTGTAATTTATACTATATTTTCATTTTGGTTTTTTTGTAGATTGTTGGTAAAGGGCATATTGTTTGAGGTTCTATTTGTGCTGAGTGCACCACTCTCCACATTTGGGAGCCAGTTGTCACCTTAAGAGAGGTTTTCATATAGAACCTCCCTGGGTCTGGACCCTCAGCGCTTACTGCTCCTTCGGCAGCTTGACCTCGCTCGGACAAGCAGGGATATATTAGGGTTGATTGAGAGCCTTCTATAGTAGTTTTCTTATTTGTGGGTAAGTGCATTCACTACACATATTTCTTGTTGATTTTGGCACATTCGCATGATTCAGAGCCTCCATCGGGAGGGCCTCGTACTGTCCCCGTTGTCGCGTAAGCCCTCGAACGCACTGTGCATATGGCTCTCGTGGCTTAGACAATGTTTATATTGAAGCAAATGGCCCGTCCTCCAGTGTTTTTAGGGTATTTTTCTATGTACCTTGCTACATAATGTTTCAGTGTCTAGCGAGGTCCTACTAGATCCCCTTGGAAAATACCAGTTTTTCCCTTAATTTAGCTAGTAAATGCAGTTTTTTGTACGTTTATCAGAATGTCTACACATATGCTGGCTTGTACGCATATGCGAGCCTCTTTTTTTTTTTTTTTTTGTGTTAGCCATTCTTCATCCCCTTGCCATTACTTACTTGCTGTGCCAAGTCTCTTCTGTTCCAAAGTGCTTAGCATGCCATGCCATGTTTGCCATGCATTCTTTTCCTATTCTTCCTAATGCTTACCTTTATCATTTTCATGTTAGACATGCATTCTTCTTCCTAATGCTTACCTTAATCATTGTTATGCTTGGCATAGATTCTTCTTTTCTTCTTCCTAATGCTTACCCTAACCACTTTCTTGTTAGGCATGCAATCTTCTTTTTTTTCTTTATCAATCTTTTTATTGTGTATATTCTGAACATCATTCTATTAGCATAATACTGTTCATATACAGAATTTAAAGATTACAGACAACTTACCGGTAAGTCACAATCAGAAGCTTATTCAGTGCATACAAGAAAATCAATTCAAGAGTTACTAAAAAAGTTCAATTCAAATAAATTAAAAGAAAAATAACAACCCCTATAGGGGGGTGGGGGGGAGTAAAGGAAGGAGTCGAGGAAGGATCAGATGCTCATTAGGTTTACATCAAAATCTGTAGGGAGAAAATTCCGAACCCAAGGTTTCCACATCTCCATGAACAACTCCGAAATTCCATTGTGAATGGCGGACATTTTTTCCATGGCCATAATGCAGTTAACCTTGTTTTTAAAGGCGTTGAAGCTCAAGGTGGGAGACCTCCAAGCCCCAGCTATCACCATCTTTGCCCTTGATAGGATATAATACATCAACCGCTTTTTCAGTCTAGAACTGTGGGGGATTGGGGCGTTGAGGAGAGCTACCCAAGGGTCTCTGACCACAGATCTACCACATACCTTGCTAAGAACTCTCAAGATTCTTGACCAAAATTCCCACCACACATGCTGGTACGACCCCGGAGAAAGGCACCCCCGGAAGCAGTTCCCCTGGGACTCAGTGGAAAAGTGTTTCATTCTCTCTGGGACCATATACCATCTTGCCATTAGTTTTATGTTAGCCTCGATTAAAGTCACAGACGTCGAGCAACCAAAGGGGGCGTTCCACATCCTCCGCCATTTTCTTTTTCTCTTCCTAATGCTTACCTTAACAACTTTCGTGCCTGGCATGTATTCTTCTTTTCTTCTTCCTAATGCTTACCTTTCATGTTAGGCATGCATTCTTCTATTCTTCCTAATGCTTACCCTAATCACTTTTATGTTTGGCATGCATTCTCCTTTTCTTCTTCCTAATGCTTACACCACGTTATTCAATTCTTATTTTTTATTTGTAATGATTGTTTTTTATGTTTAAAATCTAGTATTTTATAATATTTTTTGTTAATTTTTTTAATAAAACTTAAAAAAAGAATAACATATAAAATGAAAAAAAAATACCTCTGCTCCTGAGGTCCCCAAGCCAGAAAAACAGAGACGGCTGTTTCCTGAGCAATCTCATTTTACCAGATTTATCCAAAAATAATTTAGAAAAGCCAGTTTCAGGACTCACTTGTAATACTATTATTCCTACTTTGGATAGTGCCTCCCTAAAGGAACCAGTAGATGTAGTGCATAGATCAGGTGACATGAAATGCTTTTTCCATAATAGAATCAGCTTGATGGTCAGCCTGTGCTCTATCTATAGCAGCCTTGGCAGGCAGAAAGTTGTTAAAACAGCTGGATTCTCAGATTCGTCCGGGGCATTCACATAGGGTGTCCTCCCAGTTGATTAGGACCAGTATGAACTTTAATAGGTATGTCATCTCTTCTGTGGATGATATGGTCAGGTTAAACCATAGAGGTTTAGCTCTGCTAGTGGCGCTAAGGCTTTCATTATGGCTTAAGCAGTGGTTGGCAACGCAACTTCTAAGAGGACCCTGACAGGACTCCCCTTCCTGGGTGGGTGTTCAGGGAGTATTTGGATTATATGGTAAGGAAGGCTACTGGGGCAGATCTACTAGACTCCCACAAAGAAGGAAGTATTACCCCTTTTTTTTTCTCAGATCTTCCAGTCCTCTGCCCTTTTGCAGGGGTAGAGGTTCCGTCTCCTTAGGACACCGAAAGGAATTTTTGAATAAACCAAAGCCCCAAAATAGGGCAAAATCCTTCTTGCGGAATAAGGCAAAACCCTCTTCTAAGCCCCTTAAAGAATGAGCTTCTGCATTTTGCTCCCATTTGGAGGCTCCACGTAACAGATGTTTGGATAAAGAAGATTATTTCCTCATGTTATCAGATCAGAGGTTCTTTTGGTCAAGGGTGTTCTGGAATCTGGAGAAAGCAGAAGCATTGAGATCCACTGTAGCCCATCTGTTGCAGAAAAGACTTGATGAGCGTCTTCAATTGAGCACTCTGAGGGAACAGATATCTCTTTATCTATCTTTTTTTCAGAAACCCATTGCATAAAATAAATTTATTAGGACTTTTCTGCAGGGTGTCGCCCATGTGCATCTTCCCTGTAAGCCTATTTTGCCTGTCTGGGACCTGAACTTAGTTTTATCAGCTCTTCAGGGTCATTCCTTTGAACCACTGGCAGATGCGTCTTTAAGCTTAATGACACTTAAAGTGATCTTTCTAGTGGCAATTACCTATGTGCAGTGAGTTAGCAGGCTTATCGGTTAAGCCTCCTTATTTAGTTTTTCACAAGGACAAGACTGTCTTCCATTTTAAGCTGGACTTTCTGCCTATGGTGGTTTCCCATTTTCATCCTAATGAAGAGGAGGTTTTGTCCTCCTTATGTCCCGCTCCGGTCAACCATATGAAGAGAGTTCTTCACTCTCTGGATGGCTATGCAGCTGTTCCGCAAGTCTGACTCCTTATTTATTATATGTGAGGGGCAGTGGGAGGGTTTAACACCATCTAAGTCTACCATCAGCTGATGGAATAGACAGGTGGTGAAAAGGGCATACATCTCTAAAGGGAAGAATCCTCATTTTGGGGTACTGGCCCACTCTACATAGGCTATTGGAGCTTCCTAGGCTTTTCCCCACCAGGCTTCGGTAAAGCAGGTATGCAGGGCTGCTACCTGGTCTTCAGTTAATACATTTACCACGTTTTCTAAGATAGATGTTAGCGCTTTGGAGGATGCTGTCTTCAGTAGGAAGGTATTACAAACAGTAGTAAGCTTTTCAGCTAAGGTTTGATTTTTGGAAGGACTTACTCCTCATTTGAAGGAATAAGTTTAACACCTGGGATCCCACCCTGAAGTAAGGGCACTGCTTTTGGTGGTCCCATCTGTTTATGACTTTCTGACGCCCTGGAGTGGAATAGGAGAGAAAATACAATTCTGTGATTCTCACCTGTAGAACTGATCTCTCTGTTTCAACTCCAGAGTGGAAGGCCCTCCCTATCTGCTAGACTACTATACCGTTACTCAGATGCCATAGTGATAGTGGAGTTTGTAAATATGTAAATAATTGATCAGCATAAAAAATAAATAAATGGGAAAGGGAAGAGAGGAGCTTATCTCATGTCTCCTTGTCTATAGCAAAGACATAGGGCTTCTTAAAATGCATTATCTTACTGGGCAGCTGCGTCTACTGCTTTTCAATTACTGGATTGCGGAGAGCAGTCGGAAGTATATTTAGGCTGGGAGGAACCACACCTTTTGTTTTGCAGCTACGCCTTCGGACAAGAGTTAACCTATCAATTTCTGAATTCCTGACGCCCTGGATTGGAAAAAGAGAGAAATCAATTATACCGGAGAGAATCACAGAATTGTATTTTTTCTCCTGCCCCCAACATCCATATTTATAGCCAGGAGCAGACTGGCCATAGGGAATCCATAGGAGTTCCCAGTGGGCCACACCAGTTTGGGGCCTACCAGGTATTTGACAAAGCATGCAGGCAATTCCACTCGAAATTATTTTTTCCCTGAACATCTGGCAGCACCGTTGCCCCTCCCTGCTCAGGATGGATTTGTTGGGATATGAGAGGAGTCTGGAAATGGCTTTTTCAGCTTCTTCTAATTTGCCTTTCCCCTCACCCTCCTACGATGGGGATAGGAGGGCTATGATCAATGAGGGAGGTGAGTAGATTATGGCGCGGACAGAGATATTATCTGGTGCCCCAGCTAAATAATCAGGGTGGGCAAGTTATCCACCTGAAATGTGTCACAGAGACCCATGAAGTGTTGCACCATTTACTTATATGGACACTAGTGGATTTGAAACATATGGAGTTGTTGGAATGGAAATTAATATTTACTTATATATACACTTTTTCCACATCATCAGATCTTGCAGTGCTAAAGCACTTACCCTCAGCACTATGTCTATTAGTATAGACATCTCCACCACTTCCTACCTTCTGGCCCTGCAATGCTAGATAGCGCCACAACCATGACTGGGGGAGTGGGGGGTTGGCCATATCCACCCTTTGCCCCTGCAGTGCTACAGCCTTAGTATCATGGCTGAGGGGCATACCCACCTTTGACACATTTTCTGCTCCTACAATTCTAAAGCGTCAGTACCATCTTTGTAAAAGAGGCCATATCCACCCCTACTCATGATCTTTCCCTGCAAGGTTATATCCTCAGCAGAGAAGCACACTCATTTACAGGCGTACAGGCACACTGAGAGTGAGCTGGCTGAGTGTTCGTAAAATCCTAGGCTGATTTTTGGCCCCAGTCCACCCCGACGTGTAGCTGCTCCCCCCCCCCCCCAAACTTTTCTGTATCTGAAAAAGCACTGGGGCAAGGGATTAAGCTGGGAAGCTTTCTCTTGCCTTCCTCTGACCTTTTTAATATTATTTACTTTAAGTTGTGTTTATTGTGTCCCACTAGGGTTCATTACAGATGGGAACTGCTTCCTCCTGGGCAGTCCTCGAATTCGGCAGCTGAGGATCCCCAACAGCAGTGGAAAACCAGGACTCTATAACATGGAGGACTTCCACAGTTATGGAATTGGGTGGGATACTAACCGCAGCAGCGATGCCCCTCCAGACATGTGGGCTTACCATTCCGAGGAGGAACTTGGAGGATATCCTATCTGGGCCAAGTTTGGATACTACTCAGGTGGTGGCTATGTGTCTGAATTAGGTTTGAACAGAACATCGGCAGACAGGTGAGATAAAGAGATGTCATATAATGATATACAGGAAAATACCATGGTGTTTAATTAAGTATTATGCTGGACTATAACTCACTGAACACAGTCCTGGGGTCTAAAAGACATTAAGTAGTGGTAATAGCTCTCCCCTGTGGCATCTTGATTTGGGATGCAGCACATTATGTAACCCCTGGAGTCACCCATATACTCACCTTAAAGTGGACCTAAACCGGACTGGCTAGTCAACCACCCCTGGGACACCCCAGTTTGAGATACTCAGCTGTGTGGAACCCTGCCAGTCGTCTGCTTTTCTTACCTGACCAACGAGCCCACAGAACATGCGCAGGCGGCAGCGGAATCTCTCACATCTTTTAAGCCATAGCCACCGTAACTAAATGGTCAAGGGATGCAGGGAATGGTGCACGCAAATTGCGGGTGTGGAAAGACTTTCAGCATCTCCAGCTGCACGTTAATATGCAAGTTCAGAGAAGCTGAGGAGAGCCACACCTGTCCCATTAGAAGGGTAAGAAAAGCCAATGGCGGGGTTTCACGCAGAGGAGATTTCCAAATTGGGATGCCCCAGGGTGATGGACCAAAACCTGGTATAAGAAAACTCCCAGGTTTCGGTCCATATCCCATGGCATGTATGGGCCTCCGATGGCATCCCAAATACATACACACCGCCATTACAGTTTGGCATAATGTTTTTGTGCATGGGTTATGAACATAAGCTGGTAATAATTCCAAGTGTTGGGTTGGCCCCTGAGGTCAGTTCTACTGGTGGGCCCCAGGTATCCCAGTCCGGCACTGTAGGTGTTCCTGCACCAGGGATATGTCAATTGTTGGCAGCGGGTGCACTTACACAGAGGGCAGCTCCAGCAATTCATTTAATTATTACTCTCATTAAAATGCACAGCAATTGAGAGAGAATCTGCACATGTGCTGTGGGAGCAGAGATCAAGGTAATAATCTTTACATAGCACCACCATATTCTGCAGCATTTTAGTAAATGAACTACAAAACAACAAAGATCAGCAACTGAAATAAAAGGAATGAGGGCTCTTCTCGCAAGAGCGTACAATCTTAGAGTAAATAAGGGTGTCACAAAAGTTAGGAAGGTGTGTTAATGGTCAACCAGGGAGGGGGCTATGCACACACACGGGCATCCCACATCTGGATGGTGAAGCAAATCTCAAAGAGTGACATTGGAGGATGTCTGAAAGACCCCAGATCCAACCAAGCTCCACTCTCTGGGGCATCCCAGATGCCCCACTGTGTGAAACCACCCGGATTACCAGTTTTGCTCGGCTCCATTTGGCTCTGCAAGGAGTAGCTAGTAAGCCAAATGGAGCAGAGTGCCTTGTCTTATCTGCGGTGGATACCTGCGCCAGGCCTTTCTGAATGGTCAGCACAGGCACACCCACAGCTAGAGGGCAGAGGTTATGGAGCCGAATGGAGCCAAGTGAAGCCAAGCTCACTGATTGGCTTAGCACCCCTCGTTGGTGCCATGGGAATGGTGGAAAGCTGAGTATCCTGGGTGATAAATCGGGATGCCCTATTTGAGAGGAACAATGCCCAGGAGAGTGAAATTCCCAGGTGTTGTTCCTTTATAGGACTTCCCTAGGAACCCGAGGTGGTCATATTTGGCAATCAGCAAAGCGCAGATTTATTGTTCCGCTGGTGAGTGCACGCTAAGCAGAGGGAGCAGGGATGCCGCAGCATGGCGGAGGGCTTTGATGCTTGCCAAATACAGTATAAATGGCACAGGATCCTAGGTGAGCTGCACTCTGCAGAATCCACATTTAACAAACTAGGGAGACTAGATGAGTTTTACACTGCTGGGCATCAAGATCCAACAGCCATTTATAAAAAATGTGTGTTAATCACACCTGATCACAGTGGAGGGAGCACTTGCTCCCTCGGAGGGACAGGGATTCGCGAATAGCAACCAATGATCACGTGGTACAGAATTAGCTGTAAGGACCACGTGATTGTTTCTGTCCATCTGGCGCAATCAAAACTCATTCTTTATTAAATTGGTGTTGGATCACTTCAAACCCCAGCAAGTCTGAAACTGGGCGTTGATACATCTTTTAAGTTTTGATGGAATGTGGCAACTGCAACCCACATGACCCCTTCTGTTCCAGTGGGCAAAATGGTCACGTAGTTTGCAGAGGCATAGATCCAGTGAGTAATTTTGCCCAATTTGGAACTTGCTAGAGCATTTTACCAGAATGCCCATTGCAAATCAGGATGCCCCCGGTGTACAAATGAACCTTACATTTTGTTTTTACTTTAGGTCTGATCCAACATGAATGAAATTTCTTGTTTGCCCCAAAAATAATAAGCTTATTATCATCTTCTCTCTCTGAAGCAGCTCTCTTAGGACCAGTGCTGTATAATTGTTGGTCTTGAAGAAAGGGTCCCTCTATGCATTTGTCCCTGCCACCTCTTACAGCGGGAGTGTGCTGAAGCATTGCCTGACATCAGGGACGGATTAAGTGTGGTAGAGGCCCCAGATACAGTATTTTTGTCCTTTAAAATAATAGTCCAGCCAAGTAACTGATTGGTGGTTGTCTGGCACCGCCCACTAACTGGAACATCAGATTCTGCAGGTTAGCAAAAACAAAAAAAGGCTTGCCCTGGTGTGCCGCCGATTTGTTGCTGGCCCATCAGACCAAACACTGAAAAGCATCTTGGACCAGACCATAGCCCAAAGGTTGGTAGAGGGCCCCCTTTGCAGGGCAAGTGGTGGAGGCCCCGGGGCTCGCGCCCCCCTCATAATCCGGCCCTGCCTGACATGCCCCCTCTGTTATGGTGAATGAAGTGGCACATCCAATTTTTTGTGTACCTATGCGTGTATAAGCGAAGAGAGTATGTCTCCACCTCACAGAACAAAAGGTGTCTTTTTTGTGTCCCATCTGTACCATGATAAAACATAATAATGGCACTGTGTTTTCACAGCATTATCGACTTGATGGAATCGAGTGCATGGCTGGACGGCCTGACCAAAGTGATTTTTGTGGAGTTCAATGTGTACAATGCTAACATCAACCTATTTTGCCTTGTTACGTTCATCCTGGAGAGAACTCTGATTGGTAATGCCCCTGACACTGGTGTAGTTTACCGTGAAGGGATACCTGTCACCCTGGCAGGTGTCTCTCTCTTCTTTTAGGCAAAATTTTATTCATATTATAATTTTTATTTTTTTATTCTTAAAGCGCCAGCGCCTTCCATGGTACTGTATAACATAGAGATTACAGACAGGGCTGGATTCATACCTTGCTCTTTCCTCCAATCAGAATAGATTACGGGGCATGATAATGCCTAGAAATCTATTCTGAATTGATTTCCAGGATGTCTACCCGTTGACCGCACACTCTGGTTGAATAAAAAGTGCTAGGTACAGAGACTGGCCTTGGTTCACAAAGAGGTGAAAAAAACTCTAATGGTAGTAAAATATTCAATTCATGAGAAAAAAGCCTGAGAACTTCACTGTTAGTGAATCACCAGATAGGAACACAATGCAAATCAATGGCAGCTTTTTACTACAGGTAAAAAGTTCAATACCTTTTTCAAGAGTAAAAAAGTGCCATTGACTTTCATTGTTTTCTTAGCTGGTGATTCACTAACAGTGACATTCTCGGGCTTTTTTCTCATGAATTGAATTTTTTACTACCATGAGAGTTTTTTTCAACTCTTTGTGAATCAAGGCCATTGAGTCCAGTGGAACGCAGGCCTGTTCTACTGTTCATCGGTGACCATTACAGATACCCCCCCAATACAGCACAGTGACTCCAGCATATGCTGGCACACCCCCTTTAGTTTTATTCAACTGGACTAGGGCAGAAATGCTGCTGGGGATAAAAAGTAAGTAATGGGGGGGGGGGGGTATAAAGGGACTTTAAAAGTTGGTGCCTGGTATATGCCCTGGGCACCATCTAGCTATGGATATGGCAATGTTTCTGTGGTGTGCCCCATAGAAATTGCCCTGCATTTCATTTCAAAGTCAGAATCTGATTTATTTTGCCACCGGGTACATATATTACATATGTATTAGGAATTTGTTGTGGCAAAAAGGCTACAGTGACACAACATGTAGGGGAACTAACAGTTAACAAATCCAGCAAACACAGATAAAGAATAAAGTGCAGCATCAGGATTGGAAGGTTCTTTATTTCTGAGGAGGAATAAAAAGTACTAGTGGGAGTATATAGATGGGAACACCTTGTACTAGGCGCCTCCCAAGAGGCCATTCCAGGCACCACTTGATGGGGGTCCTAGTCTAGGTTGGAACAAGAGGAACTTCTTGTGCCAGGTGTCTCCCACCCAGGCAGCTATTTCATTTCAGGAGCTACTTGGTGAAAGTTCCTGTTCTAAGGAAACGGAGATTAACGTGGGGTAGGACAGAAGGGGGAGTACTATAGGAGTTGCGAAACAGTGTACTGGGTGTCTCCCACCTAGGCAGCTATTCAAGTACAGGCCCCATGTAGTGAGTACAAGAAGTGGAGAGTAGAGTGAGAGAAGGTTAGAAAGGAATATAGAATATAGTCCATGAAGTCCATGTGTTTTGCTTGTCCATATAGTGTTTCACCTTAGTGTAGCTCAATTTTCTCCTTGTCTCCCATCACAGGAGGCTTGTCGCCATCCACTGACTTGCTGGTCATGCGTCTCTATCAGAATACAGATGGTATTTTTACCGTGGGGTTTGTCAGTTACCTGATTTTTCTCCTCATCGTTGTGTACTCCATCATAGTCCAGGTAAGAATGGAGTGAGAAAACTGTTGAGGAAGCATTAGAGACTGCCCACCAGAATGCTCACTGGGAGAAGATATAAAAAAAAGCTTGCCCCATATACTCTATACAATGTTAGAAAGAAGCCATAACACTTGGGTTTACTATGTGTCCTTTTTATTTATTCTAAGTATGTCACACACCCCGCTTCCACTTTAATAGTTACGATTGGGTTAATCCACCAGCAGGTGGCGACGTTGCAGAGAAGTCTTGAAAAAAACGAGCCCCTCCTGGTCTATACATACCTGGGACCTCCCACTTATCTCCCAGTGTTCTTCTCTGCAAGATGGTGACAAGACAGAAGAATGAAGTCTCCTGCTTGCAGGTAGCCGGGGTAACTCCCAGCCCCCCTCTTGGTTCTATTTCTGCCCGGCTCCTTTGTTTTTGCCCCTCAGAGAAGCCTCCCAGCCTAGGCTGCTGGGTCGGGTGATGGTAGATGGCACCTTGTGGTGCCTAGGAGCCTAGCTCCTCCGCAGGCCTCATATTAGGGGGCAAAGCGGATATCCGGTCTGGTGATCCCGGATTTGGGATGTCCCGTCCCTGTTCCACCCTCTGGGTGATGGCACCCTCCCTCCTGCCCGGTCCCCATTCTCCCTGCGCTGGGGGGGGCCTTCTCTGCCTTGTGTGAGTGTTGTGCTTTTGACTTTTGTGTGTGTGTGCATGCCTTTTACTGTGGGTCCCGTCCTGGACCTGTGGCGCTATTGGCTTTTTGGGGAGCTTCCCCACCTCAGGCATTCGGCGCGGCCGCGCCATGCCTGGGTAAGGTTTGCTACCTCAGGTTGTGGGAGGGGCGGGGCCGGCCTCGGCGCGCGAGCCGGCGCCCACCCGCTCCCGCTTTGGCGCCGTTTTTCAGAGCCCGGTTATTGGCCGGGCCCTTTGTCTTTCGTTGTGGGGGGGCAGGGCCGGACGTTTTGCTCGTCAGGCGGTCATTCCCCATTTTGCTCGGTGGCGTTGCTGCTGGTGGAGAGGCGGGGCTGTGCATCGCACGGCCCGCGCTGTACCGTGTGAATAGGAGGGGCCGGGGCGCGTCGCGGGCCGGCACGCCCCCCTTCTCCGTCCTCCTGCGCTGCTGTATGCTGGCTGCTGCTGCCGTCATCTCCCGTTGGGCCGCCATTGGTGAGTCGGTTCCTTTATATGCTAGGGGGCTCAGGCGCAGGTCCTTCCCTGTTCCCTGGGCAGTTGTATGGCTGTTTATTGTGTTAAGCAGCATGTGTATATTGGTACTCGACATATATCTTATTTTGCTGATTGCTTATGTATGCTTGTGGAAATCCTTGCCTCTGGAGTGACTGTTGTCCTTTCCTTTCCAGATCCCGGGTCACAAGTTGACGAGGTCTCCTGGTCTTGGGTACCTGGGTAGTCTTGGTTTTCCCCAATAAATTATAAACTTTTTACAATTATAATTTTCTCTACAAATTCTCCCACGCGGGACATTAAAAGGGGCATCCCGGGTCGCTTATTGCTTAAATCCCTTGGTAATTGCGAATACCACAATTTCACCATATGGAGGCTTCCACCGATTCCGGAAACGGCCCTTCGGGGCAATTCAGGCAATGTGTGGGTTGTGGGGCTCCTCTTCCAGGGGATGATGTCATTCTCTGTATTCCATGCGCACAGCGGAACATTGCGCAGCAGGCCGGTACTCCGGCTCCTCGCCGCCTGTGTCATCACCTACCCCTCCCCGCCTGTTCCGAACCCCAGGTGACGTTGTCATGGGGGGGATTCGCAATCTAAGGTGTGTGCCAGGTTGGCCAACCTTGAGAATATGTTTTCCAATGTGGTTGCTCAAAAGGCTCCGGCTAAATGGAAACATCTGTACCCGGCTGCGCCGACCTGTGATGTTGAGGTATTTGAGTCATTTGACTGGTCCGCTTGACCCCCGCTCGAGGAGGGGGAGCTCTTTTATGATTCTGACGAGCCTGATGACCAGCAATTTTTTGGTACTGCTGGTGAGCAGGCGCTGGGGGATGCCTTTGACACCCCCTCGATCCTGGCTCAAATGTTTGATGTCTTGCCTATCGCCCCTCCTGAGGTGGCTCCCCCGCCGCAAGGTTATTCGAGGTGGCCAAGCCACGCCTGGAGTTTCCTCATCTAAGGCATTTTGATGATGTCATCCTTAAAGAATGTGAGAGGCCTACTCGTCTTCCTGGTGTTCCGCTGGGTTGGGATAAGAAATACCCTTTCCCGGCGGACCTGGTTAAGCGATGGTCTTCTCCGCCTGTGGTCGATGCTCCGGTTTTGGGGCTGTCTAACACGGCTGTGTTGCACTCTCCTGCCTGTACTACCATCAAGGATGGTGAGGATCGACGGATTGACCAACTGGCTTGCCACGGCTTTGCTAGTGTTGGGTCGGCCTTGAGGCCTGTTTGTGCTTCGGCACTATTGCTGTTGGCTTCCAGGTTCCATTGTCAGGGAATTGTTGACTTCTTCCGGCCTTGATCCGGCTTTGCTTTCCAACGTTGTGTGTCGTTTTTGTCTCTTGTGCTTGCCGCTCAGGATGACGCCATGGTGATGTGTGGTTGGACCGCGGCCTTGTTGGTGGCTGTCCGGCGGTCGATTTGGTTGCGCCAATGGGCTGCTGATTTTAATTCACAGAAGTCTTACGGCTCTCCCGTTTGTGGGTCTGCGCCTGTTTAGTGAGCAATTGCATTCTATTGTCAAGGGAGGTAAGTTACCTCAGCGCATGACACAACGCCGTTCCCTTCGGGGGGCGGCTTCCTTTAATTCGTCCTTTCGGGGAGCCAGAGCTGGCAGGGGTTCGGCTTTCTCCGCCACCAGGGGTGCCGTTTGGAACAGGGGCAGAGGTCGTGCCCGTCCTGGTCACTCCTGGGGCTCCAAGTCCAAGACCGCTGCCAAGCCCGCTCAGCAATGAGGGGGCACCCTCACCCTTGCGGGTGGGGGGACGGTTGCGACACTTATCCCAGGTTTGGGACCAGGCGGTCTCGGATAGCTGGATCCGGGAAGTGGTGTCGTCCGGTTACGAGCTGGAGTTTGGGTCCCGGCCTCCTTCCAGGTTTTTCAGGTCTCGTGTGCCTGCGGATCCTCTGGCTGCGCAGGTGCTCCTGGCGGCTGTAAGGAATCTTCTGGGCATGGCAGTCGTTTGTCCAGTGTCTCCCTCGGCCGTGGGCCTGGGGTATTATTCCAATCTCTTCACAGTGCCCAAAGAAGACGGATCAGTTCGTCCCATCCTGGATCTGTAGTTACTCAACAGGTTTATCCATCCCCGGATATTTCGCATGGAGACTCTGCGCTCTGCCGTCATTTCTCTTCGGCAGGGGGACTTCATGACGTCCGTAGAGTGATGGCCCTCCTCAGAGCCCAAGGGCTTCACTTCGTGCCTTATCTGGACGACTTTCTCATCATGGCCTCCTCGTTCAGTCCATCGGAGATACCAGGTCTGTGGTATCCACTCTGGAGAGCTTCGGCTGGATAATCAACTATCCCAAGTCCTCCCTCTCTCCTTCCAGGGTGGTGTCCTTCCTTGGATTGTCTCTGGATTCTTCCCGACACAGAGTGTTCCTTCCTCACTCCAAGGTTCATTTGGTTCAGGAATTGACTCAGCTTCTACGGTCCACCCCTCGCCCGTCCATCTGGCTGGGGTTGAGACTGGTGGGATTGATGGTGGCCTCCTTCGAGGCGGTTCCATTTGCTCAGTTTCACACAAGGACGCTTCAGCTTCGCCTGTCGGCGGCTTGGGACCGGTGTCCGAGGTCGTTGGATTTGCCCTTTCTGATGCCTTCCCGGGTTCGGCAGTCTCTTCAGTGGTGGATGGTTCCAGCCAATCTTTTGAGGGGCAGGTCGTTTCTGACGCCTCTTTGGGAAACTGTCACCGCAGGCGCCAGTCTGTCGAGTTGGGGAGGCTTCTGGAGGGATCTTCGGTTCCAGGGGCTGTGGGGGCCTCAGGAGGCCCACTGGCCCTTCAATGGTCAGGAGCTGAGAGCCATTAGGTTGGTTCTGTCTCACTTGACACAGCATCTACAGGGTTTGCCGGTTCAGGGTCGGTCGGACAATCGGATGGCTGTTGCTTTCATCATTCACCAGGGAGGGACTCGCAGTTGGGGTCCCTTCAGAGAGGTGTCTCTGATCTTGGCCTGGGCGGAGATCCATGTCCCATGCATCTCGGCGGTGTACATTCCGGGAGTAAAAGACGCGGAGGCGGACTCCCGGAGCAGGTGTTTTTCCCGCCGGGGAGAAGGGTCTCTCAATCCCATGTTATTTCGGTTTCTTTGCTTCCGGTGGGGGTCACCGGAGGTGGACCTGTTTGCTTCTTGTCACATTCACAAACTTCCGGCATTTGTGTCTCTCTCTCGGGATCCACTGGCAATGGATGCCATGTCCCTGAGCTGGGGGGATCTGAAGTTTCTTTATTGGTTTCCCCCGGTTCCCATGCGGGGCACGGTGTTGCGAACGCTGGCCTAGAAGGGGTTCCCGCCATTCTGGTGGCTCCAAGGTGGCCAAGGCGGGTGTGGTTCGCAGTCCTCGTTCGGCTGGCAGTGGATCAGTTCGTTCTGCCCCTTCGGCCGGACCTGCTCACTCAGGGTCATTTACGTTACCCCAATTTACCAATGCTGGCTTTGACGGCTTGGCTGCTGCAACCTCCTTCCCGCTGGAGGAAGGCTTCTCCGATTCTGTCATTCAGACTCTTGTTCGTGCTAGAGAGAGATCTTCTTTTACCATCTACTATAGGACTTGGAGGTCTTATATTGATTGGTGTGAGGTCAGGGCTTTGCCCTGCAGGGTCTTTTCTATTTCTAGGATTTTCAGCAAACTGGGCTGGACTCGGGTCTCCAGCTGAGTACCTTGACAGGGCAGGTATCTGCTCTGTTTGTCTTCTTTCAGAAATCCTTTGCGTTTCATCCTTTGGTCAAGACCTTCTTTCAGGGGGATACGCATGTGCGGCCTCCTAGGAATCTTTTGCTTCCTGTTTGGGATTTGATTCTGATTCTGTCTGCTCTTCAGGGCTCTCCCTTTGAGTTTTTGCAGGATATTGCTCTTCCTACGTTGACTCAGAAGGTTGCCTTTTTTGGTTGCCGTCACCTCTGTTCGGCGTGTCTCGGAGTTGGCGGCTTTGTCGGTTTAGGCTCCTTACTTTGAGAGGCATCAGGACAATCCGGACTTTCTTCCTAAGGTGGTTTCTGCCTTTCTTCTTAACCAGGACATTGTTCTTCCTTCCTTGTATCTTAAGCCTAGGAATGACAAGGTGAGGGTTTTGCATTGTCTGGATGTGGTACGCTGCGTAATGTACTATTTGCTTGCTACATCCTCTTTTCGTAAGACTGAGGTCTTATTCGTGGTGCCCTGTGGGCCTAGGGAATGTTTGGCTCCGGCCAAGTCTTCCATTAGCAAATGGATTCGTCAGGCTCTTATTGGGGCCTATTCTGCTAAGGGGAAGGTTCCCCCTTTTCGTATTACTGCTCTTTCTCCTCGTGCTGTTGGAGCGTCTTGGGCTCTTCGGCCCCAGGCTTCTGTTGAACAAGTTTGTAGGGCTGCTACTTGGTTTTCTGTTCACACCTTTTCCAAGATTTTTTGTTTAAAATATTTTTATTGGGAAGAAACAGAGCATAGGACATCATGACATAGGACAACACCATCATAATGCGTAAAACATGGGAGACATAATAAGGAGTAAACAGCATGTGAGGCAGCAACCAGCAAAGAACCCCCCCCCCCCAAACACCACACCCCCGGCCCATGATGGCGCTACCAACCGGGCTCTCCCTGCGAGCCCTCGTCCGAGCCCCTTAAAACAATTCCCACCCTCAAGTCCAGAAGGTCCGGCCCACAGGGTCCCCCGAGGGGGTCAGCCCCCGGTCAGGGAGAGTATGTATCTGAAAAGAGGGGGGCACCCCCAGGTCAGAAGTGTCCACGATCATGACATTGCAAAAGCCCCGTGCTCATACTTCCCTTTGCAATTATTTTATAAGTATAGACAAATAAAGCAAGAAGCACACACCAAGAAGAGAAGGAAGGAGAAGGAAAGAGGAAAAGATAGGGGAAAAAGAAAGAAAGGGGAAGGGAAGGGGAACCAGGTAAGCGTGAAAACAGAAAAGGGTAGCTCCGCAACCGAGCCTAAACGGCCAGCGCTAGGGGGAGCATTCCAGGGGGAGAGGGAGGGGTCAGCCCGGGGCGGGAGGGACACGAGTGTAAGTCTGTGGGGGGGGGAGGGCCTGGCGGCACCCGCCAGATCCGTATATTTCTCTCCACCGTGCCAGCAAACAACATCTCCCAGGCAACTATAAGGAGGAGAGCAGAGACACAAATTCCGGCGAGTCTCGCGCCATAATCCAGATCATCCAGGTCTTATTAAACTTCTCTCTCCCACCTTCCTTCCCGTCCAAAACCATCTCCTCCATTCGTTTGATGCCCTCCACCTCTCTCACCCACTCCCAAATGTCTGGCGTATGTTGAGAGCGCCAATGCCGGGGTATCACTGATCTGGCTGCGGTCAAAAGATGCCTGAAAATTCCCCTCTTTGCTGCGGAAACAGAGCCAGGCACCATAGATAACAAAGCTATCTGCGGTTCCTTAGGCATGCCCTCCAGCGTCAAGAATTCATACACCGCGAATACCTGATCCCATAGCTTTTTGATCAAGGGGCAGCTCCACCATATATGAAGCATTGAACCCTCCGCCTCCTTACACCGCCAGCACGTATCTGAGTCAGCTCCCCCAAATCTGGCCAGGTCGGCCGGACACCTGTACCATCGGGACAAGATTTTATAATTTTTTTCCTGGGCCCTACATGCCAAAGAGAGTTTATGGGTCAGGGTAAAAGACTTTTCCCAATCCTCGGCGTCGAACTCCCGACCCAGCTCCCGCTCCCATCTCCCAACATACCCGAGGCCATCCGAGGGGTCCCCCTCCGCTATCACAACCTGATATAGTAGCGAGAGGGCATGTGGTGGACCACTGTCGGCCCTCAAAATGCTCTCAAAGGAGGTCAGAGGCCTAACGAGTGAAGGGCCCCGAGCATGGGAGGAGACAAAAGCCACCAACTGCCTGTGAAGAAGCCAGGACATCCTCTCTCCCTGTCCCTGAATCTGGAGATCCCGGAGGCTTGGAGGACGGTCATTTTGCAACGTATCAGACAGCCTCACCCCTTGCGCTTTTTCCCAAATCAGAAATTTACTTACCCCCACACCCGGGGGGAAGGCGGGATTGTCGAACAGAGGGGTAAGTGGTCCAGGTCTACTCGACAGGGCCGTCTTCCTAAGGATCACGTCCCATGTAGATAGCAAAAAGCGGGTCAACAATGAAAGACTGTGCGACTTGGGCCTCAAATGAGGTTCCACCCAAGGGAGCGCGGTGAGGTTAAGAGGAGAGGCTCCCCCTTCGACACTCACCCAAAGTTTGTCTTCCCGGTGATGGAACCAGTCTACCAACCTGACCAACATAGCGGCGGTGTGATAACCTTTAAGATCCGGCAAACCCAACCCCCCCTTGCTTTTGGGCCTGATCAAGACTGAGTAACGGATCCGTGGCCTCCTATCATTCCATACGAATCTGATCCAAGCCTTCTTCAAGACCCTGAAGAATCCCCGCTCAGGCACAATTGGGATGGTCTGAAACACATAGAGAAAGCGGGGTAAAATATCCATCTTTAAAATGTTTATGCGCCCCATCCACGAATATTGCGCCTTATTGTATGACTTAAGATTCTCCTGGGTCTTAGAGAGGAGGGGGGCGTAATTGAGCCTATAGAGATTGTCTAGATTAGTGGGCAATTGTACCCCCAGGTAAGTAATGGACTCCCTCTGCCATTTAAACGAGAAGTTTGCTTGCGTAAGTTGTAGGGTGTCGCTAGGTAGGGAGATATTGAGAGCTTCCGTTTTAGAGAGGTTAACTTTAAAATTGCTAAGGTGACCAAATCTATCGAATTCCCGGAGTATAGATGGTAACGAGATATGGGGAGAAGTGATGTACAACAACAGGTCGTCTGCAAACAGAGAAAGCTTATGCTCCCTCCCCCCACAGGAGATCCCCCTAATTGCAGAGTTTGCTCTTAGGGCCTGGGCAAGGTGTTCCATAACTATCACATATAACAGTGGCGACAATGGGCAACCCTGTCTCGTCCCATTATTAATACTAAATGGAGACGATAGAATCCCATTCACCCTAACCCTTGCTGAAGGTCCATTATAGAGCGACATTATCTTCCCTAGCATGCCAGGTCCAATCCCCATCTGCACCAGGGCAGCCCGTAGGAAACGCCAATGGACCCTATCAAATGCCTTTTCGGCATCCACGGAAAGTAGGCACGAGGGGATCCCTTGGGTTTGGGCATAATGCATAAGGGTGATTGTCTTCAGGGTGTTATCCCTGGCTTCTCTGCCCAAGATAAAGCCCACCTGATCCCTATCTATAATCTCCGCCAAAGGCTCCTGTAATCTATGAGCTATGACCTTGGCAAAGAGCTTTACATCCACATTTATTAGCGATATCGGCCTGTAATTACCAATTAGGGTCTTGTCTTTATTGGGTTTCGGCAAAACAGAGATATGCGCTTCCAAGGACTGTCTGGGGAAAGGGCAGGAGTCTGAGACACTATTAAACACTTTAGTTAGGAAGGGAGTGAGCCTTTCCCCTAGAATTTTATAAAATCGTGGTGTGAATCCATCCGGGCCCGGGCTTTTTCCTAGAGGGGTCTCCCCAATGGCCCTCCCTATCTCAGTCTCCTCAAAGGGCGCTTCCAACAAGGCTCCCGCCTCCTCTGATAGAGAAGAAACCGCTGTTTCCTCTATGTATTCTGCAATGTGGGCGTCCAGCTCTTCTGTGGGCAAGGAGTCCTGAGCACCCCTTATGTTGTACAATCTGTTGTAGTACCCCTGAAATTCTTCAACAATCTGATTTGGTTTGTGGACCTCCCGCCCCCCCCCTCCCTTTATGACCGGGATATACGTCAAATCTTGCCTAGGGTGTAAGGACCTGGCCAACAACCTCCCGCATTTATCAGAAAATTCATAAAACCTGGCCTTACATCGATCCCTATATTTCAGGAAACTCTGATCGTACAGTTTCGTAAGTGTCTCTCTAGCTGCAATAAGTTGCATCAGGTCATTATTAGAGGGTGCTTTTTTATGGGCCTGTTCTAACTCCTGAATCCGTTCTAAAGTAGCCCGGATCTGATGCGTCCTCTCCCTCTTTAACCGAGAACCATGCTTAATGAATATCCCCCTAAGAACGCACTTCATCGCCTCCCACTGCGTTGGTAATGGGGTATCATCATTGGCATGATCGGTGACAAAGTGCGTGACGGCGCCCTGCACCTCTGCCAAGCAGGCAGGATCCCTGAGGAGGTTATCATTAAGCTTCCAACCGCAATTCCTCCGGGCCCCGCCCACGACCGGCAGGTTGAGATATACAGGGGAGTGGTCCGACCAAATAATCGGGCCAATTGAGGCACTCACATCCCTGGACAGAGCATAATGACTGACAAAAATGTAGTCCAGTCTGCTGTATGATGCATGGGTATGCGAATAGAATGTATAGTCTCTCGCCCCCTGGTTCAGAATCCTCCATACATCTACAACCTGCAGGCCGCACAGGGCTTTTCTGAAGGAAACCAATTTAGATTGTGAGATTGCCGATTTACCCTGTGACGTGTCCAGCCTTGGGTCCAGCGCCATGTTGAGGTCCCCCCCCAGGATCAAGATCCCCTCAGCAAATTTCTCTAAGAGGCGAAGATACCGCACTCCCGCCCCTGGCTGGTCCTGATTGGGCAGGTATATGTTCGCCACTGTATAAGTCTCCCCTCCGGCCAAAACTTTTAGGAAAACATATCGCCCTTGAGGGTCTATCACAGAGTCCAGCGGTTCCAATGGCGCACCTCTATGTAGCGCAATCGATACTCCCTTGGACTTAGCCTCTGGATTCGGGGAGTGATACCATTTTGTAAAGTACTTATTTCTGATTTCTGGGATTCTTCCACTGCCAAAATGGGTCTCCTGAAAAAGTATCACATCCACCCTTTCTTTATGCAACCCATAAAGTATCTTAGATCTTTTTTCAGGGACATTTAAACCCTTGGCATTAAGGGAGCAAAACTTTATATTAGCCATGCCGCCAGACCCCCCCCCGACCAAGATAGGGCAGGAACACTGGAGGGGGAAAGATGAGACGCGTTAACCCCAACAACCTCCAAGGATTGGGAAGCGGGAGCAGAGCAGTAGACAAAGAAGGAAGAGAGGAAGAGAAAGAGAGAACCAAAGGATAGAACCCCCTCTGACAGAAGAGAGGGTAGGTTCTGGAACCGGAACTAATGTTCCTGAGACTGCTTACTCCCACCAGGCAGTCGCTTGGTGTGAGAAAGCAGAAACTATCGGGGGAGAAAAGGCAACCACGCTTCTCAGGGTGAGGCCCCAGAAAGCCTATCAGTAAACATCACATCTAAGAGGCAGAATCGTTAATTAAACTGCAGCAATGACCTAAAAATGCGTGAGGTATAATGTAAACAACAAAACTTCAAACCACCAAGAAGAGCAGGCAGTAACATAGAACAGAGAACAAGTAAACGGCATATTTAAACACAATCACAATCTTCGTCTGCAGGAGAGAGCGGCTCCTCAAGAAGGAGCGGCCCTCACTGAAAGGATATCAAAACGGTCAACAGAAGAGCACTCCAACAGGGAGCCTGCAACTCAAGGTCCAGTGACCTATCTCCGGAGGCCCCGGCGAAAGGGACCCCCGCCGCCTCGTCCCCGCCGACGCTCCCTTCCGAGTCTTTGTTCGCCACGCAGGGGCAGGTCTGCGCTAAAGTCCAGCCAATCTGGTACTGCAATGGGATCAACGTCCAAGAATCGAAACAAATCAGGAAGGTCCTCTCTCCGCCGTAAGGCAAATACGCTGTTGTCCCTCCGGACAATGAGGTGAAAGGGATGACCCCACTTATACGAAGCGTTGACCTCCCGTATTTTCTCCAAGAGGGGGTGCATCACTCTCCGCATGCGCAGCGTGTGGCGGGAGAAGTCCGGGAGAATCTGGATCCCACGACCATTCCATTCCACCCGTCGCAGTTCCCAGGCCCTTCGTAAAATGTCCTCTTTGATTGTGAAAAAGTGTATGCGACACAGCACATCCCGCGGCGCATCAGGGTCACCTGCGGGTCGGCTAGTCACCCTGTGGATACGATCTATGGCTATCTCCGAGTCTTTCGGTTTCCCGAGCAAGTTGTTAAAGATATCCGTAGCCGCAGACCTCAGTTGATCGGGGGGCACTGATTCCGGGATGCCCCTCAGCTTCAAATTGTTGCGCCGATTGCGATTTTCCAAATCATCGGCCTGCAAGATGACATCCGTGAGTTGGTGCTTCTGGCTACGGGATGCCCTTTCCAGCTCAACAATTCTATCTTCATGACTGGCATATGAGCTCTCTAAGGCAGCGACCCTGGTATCCAAGGCCGACGTTTGCTGATGAAGGTCCTCCAGATCCTTCCGAACCGCCCGCTCGATTCTCAGTGCAACTGCATCCAGATCATCTTTCAGGTCTGCTTTAGTGGGAAGAAATTGGAGGAGAAGTTTGATGCTAGGGTCTAGCTCGGCCGGGATACCCCATGATGTCTGAATAGGGCGCGGGCTGGAGCAGGGTTTACTTTCCAAGTTCTCAGGGGGGGCCCCCCCACGACCGTTCCAACATTCCTCCCGTGCTGCAGGTCTCTCACGTGGATCCCCCTCAGAGCCCGAGTACCAGGCTAGTGGTGGTGTGCAGCTGGAGGGAAGCACAGGGCTGTGGATCTGAGACCACCCCAGTTCTTCACAGGCGGCCAGGGGGTCCCCATCAACAAATGACACATCTGCAGGAGGCGAGGAGCTGGCCAGGGAGCTGCCTGAGGGAGGTGGCTGGTGGACTTCACAAACTGTGGTTATAGTGTGGGGAGATGTCATTGTACATGGGGATGCCTCCCCCTTCTTCTCTGGCCCTGGTGGGAGTGCCAGCTTTGTCTGCGCCGCCTGGGTGGCAGGACTGGATGCAGGGCTTAATGACGCCGGGGGATTCCCCTCAGATCCACGTGGCAGCAAGGGCTCTGACTGCCCGACCGCCGGGTTCACTCCCCCCTCCCCCCCGCCTTCCGCAGCTGGGGTATGATGCTGCGAGGGGCCGCTCCCGCCTACCTCCACCGCCGCCGCCGCCCGGGTGTCAGTCGAGCGGCTCCTCACCGCCGCCTGCGAGTTCTGCCCGCCGTCAGCTGACCGCTGCCTCCGGTGCTCACGCTGCGGGAGGCTCGCTCCTCTCCGCTCCCGCGCCATTTTGGACGCCGCCTCCTCCTCTCCGGACGGACCCCTAGGGGCCAAAAAACGGGCGATGCCACCACCGGAGTGCCCGCCGCCTCCCCTCTGCTCCTTCTTCTTTTTGTTGCCGCCCATAGTAGGATATAGACTCTGCTCTCCGTGTCTCAAATCAGCTGTAATGCAGGTCAGTTTCTGGAGCCCCACAACCGAGCTTCCTCACTCCGCCATGCGTTGGCCACGCCCCCCATCCCTTTTCCAAGATTTTACATGGTTGATGGGCGGGCTTCAGCGGTTGCTGTGTTTGGCCGCAAAGTTCTGCAGTCTGCAGTGGTTTGAGTTATGCATTATTGCCTTGTTGGATACCCGCCCTTTGTGGACACTGCTTTTGGATGTCCCAATCGTAATTATTAAAGTGGAAGCAGGGTGTGTGACATACTTAGAATAATACCATTTTGTGAGTACTCACCTGTAAAATGGATATTATAAGTATGTCACACACCCCGCTTCACCCGCCCTTTTTGGTATCCTGGATTCTATATAGGGTGAAGCTTTGTTTATAGTTTGAGGGTTACCAATGGGTTTTTCCTGGTACCTTGTCTTTACTGCTGTTTGAAAAGTGGGAGGTCCCAGGTATGTATAGACCAGGAGGGGCTCGTTTTTTTCAAGACTTCTCTGCAACGTCGCCACCTGCTGGTGGATTAACCCAATCGTAATTATTAAAGTGGAAGCGGGGTGTGTGACATACTTATAATACCCATTTTACAGGTGAGTACTCACAAAATGGTATTTTTCACTTTCTCGTAAAGCGGAACAAAACCCTTGGTGGCTACTGGCATTCCCTATGGGGTCTTAAAAACTGGGATGCTCCGCTGTGTGAAACTCCACCGGATCGCCGCAAAATTGACTTTGCCCTGGCTCCCTCAGCGAGGTAAACAGTGGCGGCCGCATCCCCAGCATCTTTGGGCTGAAATGCGCGCCCGCCCCAGCCGTTCAGACCGGTGCAGGTGCACTGCCCCAGTCTAAAGAGAATTGGGGTGACCGGTCTCACTCCTTTCCGAGATTTGTGTCTAAACAGAGACATATGCCAGATTTTAAGATCCACAGCCAGGGGTGTAACTTGGGGGGGGTGCAACCGCACCCGGGCTCAGAAGGTCAGGGGGCCCCATCATTGTTGCTCCTCCATTTTATCATATTTGTGCACACTTGGCATTATTTAGGGAAAAGAAGCATCATTTGTCTCTGCTGTTTCAGTATTTAGTTGTCTTGCTGCAGCCAACTGAATTAAAATACAGAAAAATGTTTTTACTCTATGAACCGCAAAATGACCCCATTTAATATTCACACCAGGGCCCTGTCACATGTAGTTATAACACTGTGCATGGGGCTGATTGGAAAAAGAAGCCAGCACATAAACCGTGTTCCGCTATAACACAGCTCTTCTACCCAGTTCTGGTGTTTTCAAATCTATGATTAAGCACCTATTATGAGTGGGAATGCAGAGGGGCCAACTTCTGTTTTGGAGGAGGCAGCCCTCAAATAGAGACCGGTGCTGGGCGGCAGGCTGCTTGATCACGGAAATCAGTACGTTTTCAAACACTGAACACAGATTAATAGCTGTGGGAGACAAGAGGTGAGTATAGATTATTTTTGTTCTTGCCTGGACAGACCCTTTCTCCCTTTGTGCAAAGCATGTCCTTATCTCTTGCCTGCTGATTTTGCAAGGTCTTAAAACTGTAGATAGTATAACATAAAACAGACTAAAAATAACTCAAAGCTTTTGCTGTCTCTGGGTCGATGAAGGTGGAGTTTTGCTAAAAGCACAGCACATGCGTTGAGTTAAAGTGCTACTGCAGGCAATTTAAAAGGGGAAAACAGTTTAGGACAGTGCCAAAGGTAGCCCGACACAATGGTGTAACAATTACCTTTGTCTGCTGTACCACTATAATAAAAGGGTATAAAGGTTTCACCTCCATACTTCAGGAGGAGCAACAGTGGGTGTGGCAACAATGATGTGATGTAAGCACACTGTGATGAGTGTGAGAGGAGGGTGAGGTTTCAGAGCTGCAAAGAGAGGCAGCCAATCAGGGCATCTGCACAGGGAGTGGGGGTGTTTCTGTTCTTGATCCCCTGAAGGTTGATTGATGGACCAGGTCAGCAGGGTGGGGACTGAACGCTGAATTAGGAAGTGATTTTTTCTCACAAAGGAGGCAGACAGAGAATGAAACAGAGCGCTGGAGCTACTTAATGAAAGGTAAGCTACTGATATTTATTTTTTAACCTTTGACTTGCCAAACACTTTAAAGTCCAGGGCTACCCAGCTCTGTAAAACTTACCGTCTATGAAGTAATGCCTCGACACACTCCCTCCATCGCAGTGAATAGAGTGAGAGGTGAAGTATCAAAGTTGGGACTCCCTGCTGTCTTCCATACACTCTTGAATGTCAGATGCCTGGGACATGTGCATGCTGGGCAACTTATCTCAGTATTGGGTGGGATTAATATTTGGGCAATATAGAATTAAAATACTGAAAATTATTGCAGAACTGCATCTAAACAAGATAAGAGACAAATCTGGCACTTGGGGTGCCCCCGTCCTGCGGCCAACACCCATTGTCTTAAACATGGGTGTTGCTCTGCTATTGGTCTTACTATTTCCTGGACTTCTTCATCACATTCTGACCAAGGACAGCCATCAGGGTGGTATAGGCATATGTTTGGTGTAGCGCCCAGCAATATTCAACTGTCCACAATTACACGCCAAACCCTGGCCATTGGGTACAGAATAATCAGTGAAACTATTTACATAATTGACCACTCGGTGGCGCTGTAGTATTGGTTCCAGCATCTATATTGTGATACCCATGGGGAAGTATCAGGAATATAATTAGAAGTTAATATGGCAGATATAAAAGTTCAAAAGAGTTTGCTTCTCTTGATAAAGGCATACCTGCCGAAACGTCGAGTACTCTCTGGTGTTATCCACTGCGTGTAAGCTCTGTAAAGCCTGTAAGCTCTGTAAACGTACTTACTTTTTGTAACCATTGTCTCTATAGCTATTTTGCATTCATTGTAAAGTGTTTTGCTTTGTGATTATGCCTATGGAAGTAAACTATGGACTCTTTTGAACTTTTATATCTGCCATATTAACTTCTAATTACGTACGTATGTAAATAGTTTCACTTATTCTGTTTATTGTTATGCTTCACAGTATTAAATCACTATAGCATGCATGTTTCTATGGGTGTTCATTTTTTCCCATCTATGTTCATATTCATGTAGCTTTTGATGCGCAGTGAGTGGGCGCATCAGGGTATTATAGAACCCCTGCTCTTGAAACCTTGTTGATATATAGTGTGCTTCAACCACAATTCTAATAAACCTAACAGTCATCTCAGACTGTTAGTGGGGTTGCTCACCGGAGTACCTAGCAGCATGGGGGAAGCCTAAATCAGAATGCCCTGTCGCACATCCTGGTCTGCAACCCTTAATCATGCACCATAAACGTACCCCATTCTCACTCTCACGGTAACTGCTGGCAGCCAGCCGCAATTGCTGGTGCTTGCAAATCACTCTGCAACATTCTGTCCAGCAAACCTGATTGTCCACCGACAATCACAGAGGAGAAAGAGCCCAGATGAGCGAAAATTGGAATAAGGAACATGTAAATTCTGAGCTTTAAAGGGAGGTATGCTTGTGGAATCACCCCCCTACCCCCATTGTGGACAAAGCGGCCCAATAGACCATCTTTTAAAAAGATACTTCAGCTGTCAATGGTTGCTCAATTGTGATGAGCCAGGGACCAGTGATGAGCCAGGGCTTCCAAACTGATTTGTCCCAGTGATGAGTAGGAACAAATCAGTTTGAAAGCCCTCTATCCATAAAGTCTCCAGTAACCCTGGATCCGTATACTATATAAAATAACTCCATAATGTGTGAACTGATATATAGGATTAATATGGTTCTCCTGCACTTTAAACAGGGTCATGGAAATTTGGCACCAACCAATGGGTTACCACATTCACATAGTCTAGAAACATAACTGTGAGTCAGTAACAATACCAAGAGGATCGGGGAACACAGACTGGAAACAGGAAGCATACTGAGATTCAGTCTGCACCATCAGAAAGGCAGCCAACTACTCGGGTGGGGGTCATGGAATAAGGAAGACCAAGCCCCAAACACTAAGTTAGACTATAGAATAGGCCACCATTAGACTGAATGCTAGGGATACTCTGTCAGCTGGGATTCAGATGAGAGGTAGCTTAGACACAGAGGAGATAAACACAAACACGTGTGAGTGGGAGGAGAACAACACATTGACAACATAGGGAAAAATAAAAGAACCACCAAAGACCAAACTTAGGTACACAAAAAGGTGGCACAACAGGAAAGAGGCTAGATTGCGACAGATATATTCCTGGTTAAAACACCACTGATCCTTACACTTATGTTCTTTGTAGGTCCACTTCACCTTAGATTTCTCTTCCAGGCAATACGTCTGAAAGAACAGAAATGTTCCTATTTCCGCCAAACGAGCAACCTACTGGATCTGAGCATCATTGTGATTTGTTTGTCCAACACTGGCCTATACCTTAAACGGGTATTTCTTCGGAGGAGGGATGTAGATCGCTACCATCTTGATCGCACAAGGTGAGTTGATGGTGTTAGATCTTTTTTTTTTCTAAAGGGTGGCTAGTCTGCCCTCTAATGTTGGGCTTGGCCAGATTTACCATTTATGTGTGCAGACAGTTTTAGTAATAATTGCATATAGGAGTCATGGTTAAAAAGTAAGTTAATTGATTTAAACTCTTTCCTGCAACAATGAAATAACCTTTAGGAGCCCTCACTGATTAGCTTTGATTAGAAATCTTTATAATATACTATAGAGAAGCTGGGTCTGAGAAAAGCTTTAGAGAAGGAGGTCAACTCTGGTTCAATCTCTCTTTTCATGTATTTCCCATTCTTTTTCTTTTTGTTGTTTTTGCATGTGGGTAGGTGGGTGTGTTTGGGAGGTATCGTGCTAAAGTTCAGGTTTAAGTTTGAAGGCCAGAAGAGAGAAGATAAAGCCAAAATACCAAAAAGAGACATAACCTGCTGTAACACTTAGGGGGCATCCAGATTTAGAAAGCAACCCTGCTTCCTCCACTGTGCATACTCCAGCTTGGTGACTGTCAGGTCTGCTTAGAGGTCCATCTGTGTTTCCAAGCCAGCACAAGGGCTGGGGGTTTCTGAGCTGTCTGGACTTTGTGACTGTTTAGGTCTGCTTAGAGGGCAGAGCGTGCAAAGAGGGGATGCCGTTTCACATTTATATGGTGATGAATTTTACTACTGGACGCCAGTGGGATGCGTGTTCTGCTCAGACGGGGAGGGGGTTGGCATAGTGGTCCTCACAGCGGTGTATCCCAAATCAGGTTAGGTCATGTGGACCAAAAGTCATAAGGGACTTTTTGTCTGCTTTAAACATCCACACACAAGCACACGCAGTGCCATGAGTCACTACCCGGGTGACAATGGCTGATAGATTCATGTGTACTGTACAAGATGATAATGTACTGTAATTATCTTTATATAGGTTTGTCAGTTTCTATGAAACAGCCATGATAGATACTGCGCACGGTTACAGCGTCGCCTTTCTCGTTGCTCTCATGACTGCTAAGCTATGGCGTCTTCTTAACCTGAACCCAAACCTCCATCTGATCACTGTGACCCTCCAAAGATCCTGGAATGAAATCAGTGGCTTCCTTCTAACGATCCTCATCCTACTTGTGGCTTATGCTATCTCTGTGAGTAGATCAATTTTAAATTTTATCTTCTATTTATTTATTTATTATATTTATATGGACATATTTAAATACCTGAAACGTTACATAAAATAAGGGTGCAGGTAGTCGGCAGTCACACAAAACAAGAATGACACCCATCAAGACTGTTTGTATGTTGTGTGAAAAGTCTAACTCTTAAGCCACATGTGTTGGAACAGTAGGGGTAGGGGGTTCCATTTGGCCATAGGGAGCACAGGGAGATGCTGGTGGGCTGCACAGCTTTGAGGATGACTGGCTGTGGGGGACCATACCCACCACTGCCACAGTATTTAGCCCACAATAATAAAGCTTGGGTACCATCACTTTACAGTACCAACATCACTATAATCCTGGGCTGATCTTTGGCCCCAGTGCTCCTTTCTCTCCTTCCATCATTGTCAAGTTTATTGGAGTGGTGGTACCTTAAATTAAAAACTTGCAAGTGACATACTGACAATCCATACTCAATTCCCAAGCAGTGACAGACTCGGGGCCAGATTAGAACGGGGGGCGCCTCCACCATTTAAAAAAGCAATCCAAGCTGTTGCAATACTAAGCCAATACTAAGGTAACGTGTGTCTTCTCTCTTTTCCATGTAGCGCACTGTAGATGTGGTAGAAGGCTCCAAATGTGGTCACACAGTTGACTCTCCCTATGTCCCCATTGTGAGTGAACCCAGCAAGCCACAAAGGTTGTGCTTGCCTGCTCATTCGCACCCTTTAATTGCACTTATTGGTGGCTTATTGGCAACCCCCTTATTGCACCGCGGAGATGTGCTAACTGCTGTGGTGATTCAGCTGCCCTACTCCCTGCGACAGTGCTCCCCGCAAGATTTCATTGACATGAGCTGTGTGTGAAGCCTCCACAGCAGGCAACTTGCTGCTGCCCTAATGGATAACGGCAGCCAGGTCATACGCACAGCAGCACCTAATGCGGAAAGCGGCAGGCCCAGGGCCAGGAGGACATCTATGCCTCACCATATTTAATCCAGCGCTGGGCAGACTGGAGCTCAAAATAGGCCTGTTATTTTACCCTTGTCCATCAACCCAAGCTGTGTCGAGCATGTTATTTATTCCCCCCTTTTCCCTTTACTTAGTTTCCTACATTTATCTATTTTCAATGCACATGTGCCAGCTACATGCATGGGGATGCAAATGACCCATGTGATCTTGACACCATATTTTAATTTTTGACAAAATGGAAGCACACATTAATTACGGGGGCTGTTCCGAGAGATTGGCACTTAGCAAATGGGGTGCCAATATTTAAAAAGGGGTGTAAGGGGAAACTTGGGAACTACAGCCCTGTAAGTTTAACATTTGTGGTGGGCAAGCTGTTTGAATGTTTCTTAAGGGATATTATCCTGGAGTATCTTGGTGAAAATTAACTTATTACTCCATATCAGCATGGATTTATGAGGAATAGCTCCTGCTAGACAAACCTAATCAGCTTTTATGAATGGGTAAGTTCAAGATTGAAGGGGGGGGGGCAATGGATATCCTATATCTTGACTTTTCTAAAGCATTTGATACTGTGCCACATAAAAGACTGGTACAAAAGATGAGAACGCTTGGACTGGGGGAAAACGTGTGCATATGGCTGAGAAATTGGCTTAATGATAGGAAGCAGAGGGTGATTATCAACGGCACATACTTAGATTGGGTCACTGTTACTAGTGGAGTACTGCAAGGGTCAGTTCTAGGAGCCAATTCTCTTCAATATATATATATATATATATATATATATATATATATATATTAATGACATAGGGTATGGATTAAACCGTAAAGTCTAATTTCTCTTCCATTTTACTTCAGGACATCAGATTTAATTCAGAGACTATTTGGTTAACCTCCCCCGAAGGGTGTGGTCTGCAAGAACAAAGGTGTGTCTCCACCTCCCGGGCCTATAACCACCTGGCTGACTTGATGCAATTCAGTTTCCATTCTTGCAGTGGTCAGTGCAAGGACTTATCTGAACTCCTCTCCCATTTACTTTTTGTTTTAAAAGGAATTATGCCTTGAAAGCAGGGGTAATGGAAACCTGACTGTTCCTTGGCCCTTATACTCCTTGGATCTGAATGGACCCACTTGGCCTCCGCAGCTAAGCTGCATTCGGATCAGGATGGTTAGGTAAGCGCCAGGGTCTTGGGGCTGTGGGGTGTCACCTTTTTGTTTTTTAAAAAAGAGTGACACTCCTGGCTGAGATTTCCGCCACAGGAAAAAGCAGCCATAAGGCTTTTGTCTGGGGAGCCAGGGAAATTAATTTCCTCTTTATTGCTCTTCCCATGTGTTTTTACTGTTGAAAAATCAAAATTTGCGCCCGCCGCTATGGAAAAATTTTCGGCTTAGCATAGCGGCAAGCACCGGTGTGCGGCTCTTTTCTTACCCCGCTCTCACTGGAAGATTTTCGGTTGCTAACATTGCGGTTCTCCTCCGGCCGCCTTCAGTGGAATTTTTTCGGCCGGGCGAAGCGCCGAGTGCCGTTGAGATCGCGGCTCTACTCCGGCCGCCTTCACTGGAAGATTTTCGGCTGGGGGAAGCACTAAAATACCGTGAGCCGCTGCACGACCACCTTCAAGCGGACCTAAATCTTTAGGTAGGTCATTTTTTAATTGTTATGTGTATTAATATGATATTTAGTCATATATACATATTAATGTTTTTAATTGTTTATATGGTTGTGGGATAAGACTGGCAATATATTGATGTGGTTCACCCTCTGAGCTCTCAGAATAGTCTTGCGACTATCGGAAGCTGTTCACATACTAGGTTTTAGACCCCTGGGAGGTAATCTAGTATTAGTCACCATGACGGAGGCATCTGGAGTAATCGAATCTGGTCCTTTAGCAGATAGATTCACCTCATGTCCAGTATGCAAACAGACACTGGACGAGGATAGCACGGTGTGCAGGGTTATGCTACTGTAGTAGTGGATATGAAAGACAATTGTCTCCTCCCTGCAAGGGCTCTGACCCTTGTTGCCTGTGCCCTCTGAGCTTAAAACGCCCCCTGGCAGCCTTCAAGCGGACCTAAAACCTTAAGTTATATGAGCTACTAACAACATTTTGAAAAAAAATAATAAATTCCTCTGAGTTTTGAAAAGGATATTGTGGCTGCCATAGCCTCCTTCTGAGTCTTTAAACTCTGTCGGCAGCCCTCTAGTGGTCCTAAACCTTTAGAGAGTAATTTAGAAGGATTGGCTACTAAAAAGGTTTTTAAAGAAAATATTTATCCTCTACATTGAAGAGGATATTGTAGCTGCCATAATCTCCCAGGAAGTTATCCGTTGGGGAGAATTTATCCAGTAGGGACTCGTATTCAAAAGTCCTCTACACAAGGGGGTGCTCAGTTAAGATGGATGGATGATTTTTATTTCCTCGATTCAGGAGGATGTTGCAGAGCATACACATTATTCTAATCTGATCAATAGGAAATGGCAGAAGTCAGGTTGTCTTCTGCCCATTCCTAAAGTACTAGATACTATGTATCCCTTTCCCCCAGATCAGATTGAATTATGGCTCACCCTCCTGTGGTGGACATTCTGGGGCCAGGTCTTTTTAAGATTTTGGTTGTGCCATCCTCGGATAGTGCTTCTCTATAGGATCCAGCGAATAAGCGCGTGGATCAGGTGGCATGTCCTGCTTATTCTATTATGGGGTCGCCCTTGCGGCCGGCCTGGGCTACATCGATAGCATTTTTGGGGAGCAGGAGGTTGTTAAAACAACTGGACTTGAAGACTCGTAGGGGTCATTCATGGAAGTCATGCTCCCAGGTGATCAAGACCAGTTGGCTACAACAGGTATATGATAGGGGCTATGGAGGATTGAGCAGGTTAAGTGCCAGAGGCCTAGCTCTGGTGTTAGCCTTAAGGCATGCTTTATGGCTTAAGCAATGGTCAGCTGACATAGCCTCCAAAAAAGAATGACAGGACTCTCCTTTAAGGTGGGATGTCTGTTTGGGGTGTGCTTGGTTGACATGGTAAAGCATGCTGCTAGTGGTAAATCATCTAATCTACCACAGAAGCCGAAGTCTAATACTGCTTCCGCAGGGCCTCTAATGCCCCCCGGTTCTGGTTAGAGGTTTTTTGGAATAAGACAAAGTTCCAAATTTAGGCAACAGGTGTCTGGCAGAATAAAGCCAGACCTCCTTCAAAGCCTGTTCAGGCATGAAGGGATGGCCCCGCACTTGCAGGTGTGGGGGGACCGCTTCTGCATTTTGCTCATATTTGGAGGCTTCGTGTAACAGATATTGGATACAGGAAGTTGTATCCTCAGGTTACAAGATCAAATTAGGAGCCAGAACCCCTTGGAGATTCTCAAGGTCAGGGATATCCCGAATTCCGCACAAAGCAGAAGCATTGAGATCTGCCGTATCTCGCCTTTTTAGAGATTGGAGTTGTTGATCCACAGTGAAGTTACTCCAGCCGGGCAGTGTATATATAAGGATACATACCTACATTGCTGTAGGTGGCGTACATCTTTAGTTTGTGGCGTTACCCTTCGGTCTATCTTCAGCACCAAGGGTGTTTACCAGAGTGTTGGCAGGTCTCATGTTCTCTCTAAGAAGTCAGGGTATACATATAATCCCTTACTTAGACTATCTGTTGATATGGGCCCCATCATGTCAGGGGGCCCAGAAGAATACACAGACTGTCTCTTCGACATTGGATAATTGACTATCCAGTCGAATTCTTAAGTCAAATATCATATCATAGCTTCAAGAGTTATTCTTTCTGGGACTGTCATTAGACACGTTTCAGGCAAAAGTGTTTTTTCCAATACAGAAGTGACTCTTACTCCAGGCCAGGGTACAGGGTCTCTTGTCTTGCCCTCACCCGATGAGGAATATGTCTGTTGGGCCTGATGGTATCTTCTTTTGAATCAGTACATTTTGCACTGTTCACACAAGACCCCTGCAGATGGAATTGCTCACAATCTGTGATCAAGACCCACACACTCTGGATCCCTGTTTTTGCATGACACCGTCAACAAGGCAGTCTCTAGCCTGGTCCTCAGCCTCTTCAGACTGGCAAATTCTCCCTTCCAGTACAGTGGAAGATCATCACCATGGATGCCAGTCTATCGGGTTGGGGGAGTGGCATGGAGTCACCAACGCTCCAGGGACAGTGGAGTCTGAAGGAGAGCAAACTCTCCATAAATATCCTGGAACTGAGAGCGATTCTATTGTATCTCAGACATTGGACATACCATCTGAAGGGGCATCCCATCCAGATTCAAGCAGACAATCGGACGGAGGTGGTATATATCAACAACCATGGGGGCACCTGAAGCAGTGAAGCCCTCAGGGAAGTGAGCTGGTTTTTACTTTGGGCCGAGGGGATGCCGGACATAGATCTCTTGTGCATCACGACACAATTGGAAGGTTACAAAGCTTGTGTCTGGGTCCAGGGATCCTCTAACTATAGCAACAGATGTCCTGACTCTTCAGGGATCAGCATTCAAGCTTCTTTATGCATTCCCTCCGATTCCACTCCTGGGTCAAGTACGAAGAAAGGTTAACTCACGAGGGAGTCCCAACCATTCTGGTGGCTCATCGGTGGCCAAGAAGAAGCTGGTTCTCAGACATAGTAAGGTTGTCAGAGGGCAACTCGTGGAGGTTACCCGACGATCCAGATCTTCTCACACAGGGGCCTCTAAGGCATCCCAATTCACATGTTCTGGCTTGGACAGTCTGGCTATTGAATCCTTTATCTTGGCAGAAAGGGGGTTCTTCTGACATAGTCATGTAGACTGATTCAGGCCAGGAAGAAGCCTTCATCAATGACCTACTATAGAGTCTGGCAAGCATTATCGCTTGGTGCGAATCCAGAAGGTTCGCTGGTAGAATTTTTTCTGTTCCCAGAATATTTGATTTTTTTTTTTGGCAGAAAGGTCTTGATGAAGGTTTTCAATTGAGTAATTAAAGGGACAAATATCTGCTTTATCTATCTTTTTATTCAGAAACCCATTGCTGTGAATAAATGTATCAAAACTTTTTGTATAGGGAGTCGCTCATGTGCAGCCTCCTCGTAAGCTACTTTTGCCGGTTTAGGACCTGAACTTAGTTTTATCAGCTCTTTATCAGAGTCCTCCTTTTTGAACTATTGGCAGAAGCATCATTAAGTTGACTCTTAAGGTTTCTGAATTAGCAGCTTATCAGTTAAGTCTCCTTATTTAGTGTTACATAAGGACAAGTTTGTCTTCTGCTTTAAACAGGATGTTCTTCCTAAGGTGGTTCCCATCTTAATGAAGAGGTGAATTGTCTTCCTTCTGTCCTACTCCAGTGTCCGATAGAGAAAGGATTCTACATTGCTGGATGTAGGGAAAAGCACTAAGATACCATCTCACTGCTACACAATCTTTCCGTAGGTCGAACTCCTTATTTTGTCATACCTGAGGCCTTTAGCATCAAGCTTCAATAGAACAAGTATGCAAAGCCGCTACTTGGTTTTCAGCTCATACATTTACCAAATTCTATAAGGTAGAGCCTTTTGGTAGAAAGGAATTATATACAGTGGTAATTAGTTGGTTTTGAAATGTCTTATTCCTGAAAGGAATAATGGTTTTTGGAATGTCTTATTCCTGAAAGAAATAATGGTTTTTGGAATGTCTTATTCCCGAAAGGAATAATGGTTTTTGAGAGGTCTTATTCCTGAATGGAATAAGGATTTTTGGAATGTCTTATTCCTGAATGGAATAAGGGTTTTTGGAATGTCTTATTCCTGAATGAAATAAGGGTTTTTGGAATGTCTTATTCCTTAATGGAATAAGGGTTTTTGGAATGTCTTATTCCTGAATGGAATAAGGGTTTTTGGAATGTCTTATTCCTGAATGGAATAAGGGGGTTTGAGATGTCTTATTCCTGAATGGAATAAGGGGGTTTGAGATGTCTTATTCCTGAATGGAATAAGGGGGTTTGAGATGTCTTATTCCTGAATGGAATAAGCGGGTTTGAGATGTCTTATTCCTGAATGGAATAAGGGGTTTTGAGCTGTCTTATTCCTGAATGGAATAAGGGGTTTTGAGATGTCTTATTCCTGAATGGAATAAGGGGTTTTAAGATGTCTTGTTCCTGAATGGAATAAGGGGTTTTGGGATGTCTTATTCCTGAATGGAATAAGGGGTTTTGAGATGTCTTATTCCTGAATGGAATAAGGGGTTTTGAGATGTCTTGTTCCTGAATGGAATAAGGGGTTTTGAGATGTATTGTTCCTGAATGGAATAAGGGGTTTTGAGATGTCTTGTTCCTGAAAGGAATACGGTTTGGGGATCCCACCCGAATCGGGTACTGCTTTTGGAGATCCCAATCGTCTCTGAATTAAATCTGATGGCCTGAAGTAAAATGGAAGAGAAAAGAGTACTCACCTGTAGAATTAATTTCTCTTCCATTATTACTTCAGGACATCAGACCCTCCCTGTCTGCTAGGTTACTATGTCCATGATGCCTAGTTTTAGTGGAGTGGTAAATATGTAAACAGTTGCTGTAAATAATGATCAGCATAATAAAAAAAAATAATAATTTAAACTGAGAGAGGAGTCTTGTACTTTGTCTCCAGCCTATTGTTTCAACTGTATTCTTCCAACAGGAGATATAGGTATGCCTCCCAGGCAGCTGGTTCTACTGCTTTTTAATTAAACTGAATTGCATCAAGTCAGCCAGGTGAATATAGGCCCGGGAGGTGGAGACATACCTTTGTTCTTGCAGACCACACCCTTCTCGTCTCTGAATTAAATCTGATGTCCTAAAGTAATAATGGAAGATAAATTAATTCCACAGGTGAGTACCCACAGAATTCTCTTTTTTGCAGATTATACTAAGCTGTGTAAAGTAATTAAAACAAAAGAGGACAGCAGACAGCTACAAACAGATAAATTGGAAGCATGGGCAGTTAAATGGCAAATTAAGTTAAACACAGATAAATGTAGGGTTATGCACATGGGAAGGAGAAATCTGTGCCATGATTACACACTAAAGAAATGCTTGGTAAAACAAAAATGGAAAAGTACCTAGGGGTTTTAGTTAAACTTAACTGTAGTAATCAATGCCAGGCAGCAGCTGCCAAAGCAAACAGGATCATGGGGTACATCAAGAGGGGTGTAAGTGCTCATGACCAGACAATCATTTTACCCCTATACAAGTCACTGGTCAGATCCCATATGGAGTACTGTGTACAGTTCTGGGCACCTGTGCGTAAGGACATATCAGAACTGGAGCATGTCTAAAGGAGGGCAACTAGCTTAATAAAAGGGGTACAGGGACTAGAGTACCCTGAAATATTAGGCTAATTTAGTTTGGACAAGAGATGCCTGAGGGGTGATCTAATAACTATGTATAAATATATTTGGGGTCAATACAAAGATCTGTCCCATAATCTAGTTATACCCCAGAGCATAACCATAACTCAAGGGCGTCCACTTAACTAAGAAGAAATGTGCTTTCTCCACCACCATAGGAGGGGATTCTTCACTGTAAGAGCAGTGAGTCTATGGAACTCGCTGCCAGAGGAGGTAGTTATGAAGGATACAGTAAAAACTTTAAAAAAATGTTTAAAAGTGGCCTTGATGCCTTCCTGGCATGTAATAACATTACCAGCTATGGCCACTAGACCAATGGAAGGAGATAAACAGGCTGAACTGGATGGACTAAAGTCTTTATTCAGCCTTACATACTATGTTACATAGTCACTCACAAGGGCACTTCTATTTATGACACTTTCTGGTCATAAAGGGTAAGTTATTAGTTATTAGGCCCACTGTGAAAGTTCCCCATTGTTCAAATGTGCAGTAGTCCCTGTTCCTATGTATAAATGGCAGCGTACATCACAAGAAAATCAGTATATTTAGTTGTGCCCACTATCCATATGCTACTAGCCGCATTAGACACCCCTCAAAGTAAAAATGGCAAGGCACCCCTTTTTATACTCTGGTAGTAACAGACCGTGCCTGAAGTTTTACTTTAACTACCACTTTTGTAATTAGGTGCATTTTTCCACATAAAATGGCCAAGCTTGTTAATCAGTATTTCCTACACACAAATAAAATACATGATACAATCCTAATTGCTCATTAAAGTGAACATACAACAACTTTAAGCTGGACTGGCCTTATGGCAGGGTGAAATAGATTTTAATGCAAAAAAGGAAAGAAAAAAGATGCCCCCCCCCCACTCATCCATTGGTACTGCTGCTGTCCTATACTGGTTTGTGCTATGCTGTGCCTCTTCCTTAGCAGCAGGCAGTGTCCCCTCCCCATGACTGAGCCCAATATGTTGGGGGATGAGGGGCACCACTAATATTGGCTCTAACCCACCTGCAGAAAACAAGACTGCTGGGATAAATGTCCCCCCCCCCCCCCCCCCCCCAGCATACCATATGGCGTGGGCACCTCACGTGATAGCCCAGGCTGCTTCTCATCAACCCTATAAGTGGTAATGTCTACCAGGTCAGGTAGTCAATGTTGCCTAAGAATCTTTTATCTCTTCTTTAATTTTCAGTGTAATCTGCTCTTTGGCTGGACTGTTTCAAATTACAGAACATTCTTTGACTCCCTGGTGACCATAATAAGTCTCATCATGGGGATCTTCAATTATGAGGAGGTAAGAGACACCAGATATTTCTGTGATGTATGAATAGAAGTCTATAATCTTCTGGGATCCCACAGTCCCCCTCCCTTTTCTAATACCTTAAGGGTAGATTGGACTGTTGTGCAGAGGGGTCTAGGAATACAAGAATTAGAGGGGCAGGAAGATGTGCAGGGTGTTTGGTGGTTACCTGCTAGGTGTGAGGGCAGTTCTGGTATCTGAAGTGTGTTGCTTCTCATGTAAAGTTAGCATGCTACATTCTATATCTGTTATTACACTTATGCTGACATCCTATTCTAAGTATGTCACACACCCCGCTTCAAGATAATCATTACATGTGGGTAGTATGGTCTGAAGAGGGCGATCTGCAGAGATGATTGGAGGAAAGAAAGCCCCTCCCAGTCCATAAATACCTGGGACCTCCCACTCATTACCCAGTTTTCCATCTCTGCAGACGGCGAGCAAGTCAGAAGATGATGTCTCCTCCTTGCACAGGGGGATTTCAGGTAGCCGGGTTTATTCCCGGCCCGCTTTTCTCTCTATTTCCACCCGGTTATGTTTTTTATAAGTCCCAATACACATGCCTCCCAGTCTAGGCTGTATCCTGGGTGAGGGTAGAATGGCACTTTTAGTGCTCTGGAGCCATGCTCCACCGCGAGACCCTGTACCAGAGGGTAGGCGGTTATCCGGGCTGGTGACCCCGGTTTGGGATGCCCTGTCCCTTGGCCCCCCTTTCCTGATGCCCTTCTCCTGTGGTGGTGGGGATAAAATGTCGGGGGCAACCTTTTTTACCTCAGAGTTAGGATTTATTTATTGTGCATTGTTTCACTTTAACAGCGGCGCTTGCTGCTACTGGCGCCAGAGCTGAGGAGAACTTTTCTCCTCAGAAGTTGTAGTTGGGGGGTGGGGCCGGCTGTTGGCGCTGGCTTGTCCCCCTGGCTTTACTGTTTTTTGTTGCGGTGACTACCGCAATGGGCGCGGCGCGGTTATTTGCGCTGGCGGTTCCCTTAATCTTGTGAGGGGAGATCTCCCCTCACGCGCTGGCCACAGTGGGCGGGGCCGGGCGACTGCGCGTCGCCGCGGCCCGCACCCATTACATCCCTGGGGTCTTTGTGGTTACCGGCGCCGCGGCTGCTGTTCTTGCCATGGCGCCGGTATATGTGTGCGCTATAGTGTTTTTCTGAGGTAATTTACCTCACACATTTTGCCATTAGGGGCGGGGCCGGGCTGTTGAGCGGGACGCCACGGCCCGCCCCTGTTAGGCAGACCCACTGCGGAGCCCGCTTTCCGCTCTGTAAGGGGGCGGAGCTACGCATATCGCGTGCTCCGCGCTGGCCACGCCCACAGGATCCTCTCTGCCTCTGTGAGCTGCGTGTGTGGTGGACGCCATTTACCTCACGCAGGAAGGCACAGTGAGTGGCCCATCCCTCTATATATATATATATATATATATATATTTACTTATATGTAACCCTTTATATCCAGCAGTCTTTCAGGTAGAACGCCTTTTAAGGGTTTTAAGGGGTCTTCTTCCGGTCCTTGGGTCCCTGGGTTAAATTCCATGTTAAAATCCTCCCACTTGGGACAATTATAAGGGCATCCCGGGTTGCTTACTAGCGTAATTCCCTCGGTCATTGCGACTACATATAAGTTCACCGTATGGAGGCATCCCCAGATACCGGGCTCCCCTCGGGGCAATCCCGGAAGTGCATGGGCTGTGGGGTATCCCTAACAGGGGATGACGTATTTCTATGTATACCATGTGCACAGCAGACTATTACACGGCAGTCAGAACCCCAGGCGTCTGGGTCAGCACCGCCGGCGTCATCCCCTTCCCACCCGTCTTGGCCCGTGTCCCGTGTGACGTTGTCACGGGTGGGCAGTCGCAATCTGATGTGTGTGCTAGATTGACTAATATTGAAAAATTTATTTCTTCTGCGGTTGCCAAGAAGGCTCCAGCTAAGAGAAACCATTTGTCATCGGTCCCACCGACATTTGAATATGACAATGAGGATCGCCTGGATTGGTCAGATTACACCCCTCTGGAGGAAGGGGAGCTATTTGACAAATCGGATTATTCGGACGACCAGCAATTTGTTGGCGCGGACTCTGAGAAGGGGTCAGGGAGTTCTTTGGATACTCCTAACGTCCTTGCTCAGATGTTTGAGGTTCTGGCTATTTCTCCTCCGGAGGTTGCTCCTCATCAACAAGGGGAGTTTTATGAGGAATCCAAGCCGCGCTTGGAATTCCTTTTTTTTTTTTTTTGCGCTCCGTCTCTGCTGGTGGTGGCTACCAGGTCGGTGGTCAGAGACTTGTTGTCATCTTCCGGTTTGCACCCGGACGAATTTCTGGGACTTAAACGTTGTGAGTTATTCTTGTCTTTCATGTTAGCCGCCTTGGGGAGCTTCTGCTCTGATGGTGACTATAAGGCGTTCAGTTTGGTTGCGCCAGTGGGCGGCCGACTTTGGGTCAAAAAAGTCGCTGACGTCTCTCCCATTCGTGGGGCTACGGCTTTTTGGAGAAAAATTGGATTCAGTAGCTAAGGGGGGGTAAGTTACCTCAACGCAAGAAGCAACGACGTCCCTTTCGCGGGGCGGCTTCTTTCAATCATTCCTTTCGCGGATCCAGAGCAGGAAGAGGTTTCGCCTTCCCTTCCACTAGAGGAGATTCCTGGAATAGGGGCAGAGGACGTGCCCGCTCAGGATACAACTGGGGTTCAAAACCCAAAACCTGCGAACAAGCCTGCTCAGCAATGAGGGGGCGCCCTCACCCGTGCGGGTGGGGGGACGGCTGCGACACTTCTCTCTGATCTGGATTCGGGAGGTTTCGGACAAATGGATCCGGGAAGTCGTGTCTTCCGGCTACAAGTTGGAGTTCGAGGCCCGTCCTCCTCCGCTTTTCTTCAGGTCTAGGGTGCCCCCGGACGCACCTGGCGCACAGGGGCTTCGGGAGGCGTTTTCAAGTCTTCTGGAGATAGAGGTAATCTCGCCAGTGCCCCTATCAGATCAGGGTCGGGGATTTTACTCAAATCTGTTCACGGTCCCCAAAAAGGATGGCTCTATCCGGCCCATCCTGGATCTGAAGATCCTCAACAGGTTTATCAGGCTGCGAAAATTTCGCATGGAATCGCTTCGTTCAGCTATCCGCGCTCTCCGTCAGGGGGACTTCATGACGTCCATAGACATCAAGGACGCTTTCCTCCATGTTCCGATTTTTCCCGCGCACGGGTGATGGCTCTTCTTAGAGCGCAGGGAATTCGCATAGTGCCATATCTGGACGATCTCCTCATCATGGCATCATCATTCAGCCAAGCGGAATTGGACACCAGGACGGTAATATCCACTCTGGAGAGGTTCTGCTGGGTGATCAACTACCCCAAGTCCTCCTTTTACCCGTCCAGGATAGTATCCTTTCTGGGAATGTCTCTGGATACAGATCAGGCCAGAGTGTTCCTTCTTCAATCCAAGGTTCTTTTGATTCAGGAATTGATTCGGTCGCTCATGTCCATTCCTCGTCCGACCATTCGACTAGGAATGAGACTGGTGGGGTTGATGGTGGCCTCCTTCGAGGCAGTCCCCTTTGCCCAGTTTCACACGAGGACGCTACAACTCCATCTATTGTCTTTCTGGAATAGATCTCCTCTGTCGCTGGATCAGTTCTTTCTGATGTCTCCCCGGGTTCGCCGACCACTCAGGTGGTGGCTGAACGCAACCAATCTGTTGAAGGGCAGGTCTTTTCAGACTCCTCCTTGGGAGGTGGTCACCACGGATGCCAGCCTCTCAGGATGGGGGGGCTTCTGGAAGGATCTGCAATTTCAGGGGTTGTGGGGACCCCTGGAAGCCCACGAGCCTATCAACATTCTGGAATTGAGAGCCATCAGAATGGTTCTTTTTCGTTTGACTCATCTCCTGCAGGGCTTGCCGGTCCAGGTTCGGTCGGACAATCGGACGGCGGTTGCCTACATCAATCACCAGGGAGGGACTCGCAGCAGGAGTGCCCTCAGGGAAGTGTCGTTGATTCTGGACTGGGCGGAGAGCCACGTCCCGTGCATCTCGGCAGTTCACTTTCCGGGAGTAGAGAACTCGGAGGCGGACTCTCTGAGTAGGTGGTCAGCCCGCAAGGGGGAGTGGCCTCTCAGTCCCAAGGTGTTTCGTTCGATTTGTCTCAGGTGGGGTTCACCGGTGGTGGACCTCTTTGCCTCCCGTCACAATCACAAACTTCCGGCATCTGTGTCTCTGGCGAAGGTTCCGCTAGCCTTCACGACGGACACCATGTCCCTGAACTGGAGGGATCTGGGGTTTCTGTATCTGTTCCCTCCGTTTCCCATGGTAGCCAGAGTAGTGCGCAAGCTGGCTCTGGAAGGAGCGTCAGCAATTCTGGTGGCTCCAAGGTGGCCAAGACAGGTTTGGTTCGCAGACGTGGTAAGGTTAGCAGAAGATCAGTTCGTTCTGCCCCTGCTGCCGGATCTGCACACACAGGGTCATCTACGTTGCCCCAATTTACCAACGCTGGCTTTGACGGCGTGGCTGCTAAAACCTCCATCTTGAAGGAGGAAGGTCTTTCTGATGCGGTTATTCAGACTCTTATTAGCGCTAGGAAGAGGTCTTCTTCTTCCGTTTACTATAGGACTTGGAGGTCTTATATTGATTGGTGTGAGACTAGGGCTTTCCCTTGCAGGGAAATCTCTATTTCTAGAATCCAAAAAAGAAAGTTAACCCTCTGCACACTCATACTAAAAACTGAAAAACCTAGATAACACTTGTTAAGAACATGGACTGTTAGTTAACATAGATTGCAATGAATGTAAAAGCGAGGTAGCCACGTCAAGGCCGTCCAATTGTTACCCCGTCCCTAACATTACTAAGTTTAAAAGTTTGTGCTAACATTGCTACTTCTTTACTTGTGTGTGCACTGGCAATGCACAACATGAATCAGCCTGTCTAAAGACAGTGCAATAACTTAACTTGCTTGCTCACACACACACAATGAAAAAATACTTTACTTGCCTGCACAGTGCTACAGTTCAAAAAGAGAGTTTAGGTAGAGGCCAATTGGACTCCCTGTTACATTGGGAGAGCTACAATCCAGCAGATCTGGCCACTGACCTGCAAATGCAACAGCAAAAAGGAAGGTAGGATGTGCTCATCCAGTCAATATATAGCAGTCAAGAGGTGCTAGAGGGGTGTGACCACACACACTAAGCAAAAAAGAAAGTTAACCCTCTGCACACTCATACTAAAAACTGAAAAACCTAGATAACACTTGTTAAGAACATGGACTGTTAGTTAACATAGATTGCAATGAATGTAAAAGCGAGGTAGCCACGTCAAGGCCGTCCAATTGTTACCCCGTCCCTAACATTACTAAGTTTAAAAGTTTGTGCTAACATTGCTACTTCTTTACTTGTGTGTGCACTGGCAATGCACAACATGAATCAGCCTGTCTAAAGACAGTGCAATAACTTAACTTGCTTGCTCACACACACACAATGAAAAAATACTTTACTTGCCTGCACAGTGCTACAGTTCAAAAAGAGAGTTTAGGTAGAGGCCAATTGGACTCCCTGTTACATTGGGAGAGCTACAATCCAGCAGATCTGGCCACTGACCTGCAAATGCAACAGCAAAAAGGAAGGTAGGATGTGCTCATCCAGTCAATATATAGCAGTCAAGAGGTGCTAGAGGGGTGTGACCACACACACTAAGCAAAAAAGAAAGTTAACCCTCTGCACACTCATACTAAAAACTGAAAAACCTAGATAACACTTGTTAAGAACATGGACTGTTAGTTAACATAGATTGCAATGAATGTAAAAGCGAGGTAGCCACGTCAAGGCCGTCCAATTGTTACCCCGTCCCTAACATTACTAAGTTTAAAAGTTTGTGCTAACATTGCTACTTCTTTACTTGTGTGTGCACTGGCAATGCACAACATGAATCAGCCTGTCTAAAGACAGTGCAATAACTTAACTTGCTTGCTCACACACACACAATGAAAAAATACTTTACTTGCCTGCACAGTGCTACAGTTCAAAAAGAGAGTTTAGGTAGAGGCCAATTGGACTCCCTGTTACATTGGGAGAGCTACAATCCAGCAGATCTGGCCACTGACCTGCAAATGCAACAGCAAAAAGGAAGGTAGGATGTGCTCATCCAGTCAATATATAGCAGTCAAGAGGTGCTAGAGGGGTGTGACCACACACACTAAGCAAAAAAGAAAGTTAACCCTCTGCACACTCATACTAAAAACTGAAAAACCTAGATAACACTTGTTAAGAACATGGACTGTTAGTTAACATAGATTGCAATGAATGTAAAAGCGAGGTAGCCACGTCAAGGCCGTCCAATTGTTACCCCGTCCCTAACATTACTAAGTTTAAAAGTTTGTGCTAACATTGCTACTTCTTTACTTGTGTGTGCACTGGCAATGCACAACATGAATCAGCCTGTCTAAAGACAGTGCAATAACTTAACTTGCTTGCTCACACACACACAATGAAAAAATACTTTACTTGCCTGCACAGTGCTACAGTTCAAAAAGAGAGTTTAGGTAGAGGCCAATTGGACTCCCTGTTACATTGGGAGAGCTACAATCCAGCAGATCTGGCCACTGACCTGCAAATGCAACAGCAAAAAGGAAGGTAGGATGTGCTCATCCAGTCAATATATAGCAGTCAAGAGGTGCTAGAGGGGTGTGACCACACACACTAAGCAAAAAAGAAAGTTAACCCTCTGCACACTCATACTAAAAACTGAAAAACCTAGATAACACTTGTTAAGAACATGGACTGTTAGTTAACATAGATTGCAATGAATGTAAAAGCGAGGTAGCCACGTCAAGGCCGTCCAATTGTTACCCCGTCCCTAACATTACTAAGTTTAAAAGTTTGTGCTAACATTGCTACTTCTTTACTTGTGTGTGCACTGGCAATGCACAACATGAATCAGCCTGTCTAAAGACAGTGCAATAACTTAACTTGCTTGCTCACACACACACAATGAAAAAATACTTTACTTGCCTGCACAGTGCTACAGTTCAAAAAGAGAGTTTAGGTAGAGGCCAATTGGACTCCCTGTTACATTGGGAGAGCTACAATCCATTCCATCCAATCCATCCAATCCATTCTATTTCTAGAATCCTGGAGTTCCTGCAACACGGTTTGGATATAGGACTCCAACTTAATACTCTGAAGGGGCAAGTGTCTGCCCTGGCGGTGTTTTTCCAAAGATCTTTTACGCTTCATCCGCTGGTTAAGACCTTTTTTCCAGGGGGTTACGCACGTGCGCCCCCCTAGGAAGGCTCTGATTCCGGTTTGGGATTTGAATTTGGTTCTTTCTGCTCTTCAGGGTCCTCCCTTTGAGCCCTTGCATGATTTTGCCTTGTCTTCCCTTACTCAGAAGGTGGCCTTTTTGGTAGCTATCACTTCTGTTCGGCGTGTTTCTGAGTTGGCGGCTCTGCCCATTCAGGTCCCGTATTTTGAAAGACATCAGGACAAGGTGGTTTTCCGTTTTAACCCGGATTTCCTTCCTCAGGTGGTTTTCTGCCTTTTCACTTAAATCAAGACATTGTTTTGCCCTCTCTGTGTCCTAATCCCAGTAATGAAAAGGAGAGGGTCCTGCATTCCCTGGATGTGGTTCGAGTTGTGAAGTACTATTTGGTGGTAACGTCTGCCTTTCGTAAGACTGATGCCTTCTTTGTGGTACCCTCTGGGCCCAAGAAAGGTTTGGCGCCCGCTAAGTCTTCCATCAGTAAGTGGATTCGTCAGGCCATTGTTGGGGCCTATTCTGCTAAGGGGAGGAATCCTCCCCTTCGTGTTACAGCTCATTCTACTCGTGCGGTTGGGGCTTCCTGGGCTTTTCAGCACCAGGCCTCTGTTGAGCAAGTTTGCAAGACCGCTACCTGGTCTTCTGTTCACACTTTTTCAAAGTTTTTACAAGGTTGATGTTTGGGCCTCAGCGGATGCTGTTTTTGGCCGCAAAGTTCTGCAGGCTGCAGTAGTTTAAGTTGTGCTTTATGCCTTGTTTTGGATCCCCACCCTTTATGGACACTGCTTTTGGATGTCCCACATGTAATGATTATCTTGAAGCGGGGTGTGTGACATACTTAGAATAATACCATTTTGTGAATACTCACCTTGTAAAATGGGTATTGTAAGTATGTCACACACCCCGCTTCAACCCGCCCTTTTGTATTCTGGATCTATCGTTTTGTGAACTTTGCGTTGTTATGACTAATATTTGGCTCTTCCTGGTCCCTTGCCTTACTGCTTTCTTTATACTGGGTAATGAGTGGGAGGTCCCAGGTATTTATGGACTGGGAGGGGCTTTCTTTCCTCCAATCATCTCTGCAGATCGCCCTCTTCAGACCATACTACCCACATGTAATGATTATCTTGAAGCGGGGTGTGTGACATACTTACAATACCCATTTTACAAGGTGAGTATTCACAAAATGGTATTTTTTTGTATATATTCTAAATCTACTGTTACTTGGACAATCCGGTGGTTGCTGTGTACCAACCACAGTGGCAACCAGGGGTGGACACAAATCAGCTCATAAGCTGCTGACCCCCCTGAGAGCGCTTTCCAGCCGCTCAACTAGTGCATTCATCAGCTAAGGCTGATGGACAGGGGTTGATATGGCCACTCTTAACGTGAAACAAAACCCCTGGGACACGGCCTTGGAATCTAAAAGATTCCAGGGCCAGCCACTGGCCTTCCCCTGGAGCCACACAGCAAGTCTCACTGTGTGAATTCCCCCCAGGGCACTGCAACAATCACCTACCTCCAGTGGCTGCATCTTTGGGCTGCAATGCGTGATGCAGCCACTGCGCTTCTGATTGCTGAAACAATGCAGGTAAACAAAGCCATTTGCTAAGCATTACATAAGAAGGCTCTGACTGGAAGAGAGCCTGCACATTCGCCGTAGAACCAATAAGAGATGAGTTGATCTGGGGGGGGTTTCACACAGTGGGACATCACAATCCCATTCAGGGCACAAAACCGGTAATAATAAAAGCGATGGTACTGAAGCTTTAGAATTGTAGGGGCACAAACTGTGGCAGGTTTCTATAACCTTTAGGGCAAGGACTTTCTGTGGGAGGTCAGTGAGGTTATAAAAGACAACAGGAGCTGACAATCTGCCCTAAAGGGAAACTATTAGCTTCTAGTAGAAATGTTTATATGTTTTAATGTAACAGTTCTCTGTTTAATTGCAGGTCATTAACCTCGACCCAGTCCTGGGCTCTCTGCTGATCTTCACGTGTGTCATTTTCCTGATGTTCGTTATTGTGAACATTTTCCTGTCTGCCTTACTACATGTATTCTCCAGTGAGCGCAAGAACCCCACGGTAATTGCTGGTGTCTGTTTTACTTCATTGTGATCTACATGACATTCTCTGCCCCGTAATTATGTGGCTCACACATACAACCAAGTGTCGCTTACTCAACCCATATAATCCAAGTGCCCTTTAAGAGATTTCTTTAGGGGCATCCCAATTTGGGATCACTGCCGGGGGGCACACTGCGAGACTGTTTGCTACATTCAAAATTGGTGCTGGATGCTCTCACAGGACTGAGCAAGGCCAGGAGAGAGACATGCTGTGTGCACCTGGGCTGTTGCCTCAATCACATCAGTATTGGGCTACTTTTACATGGCTGCACTCGTATACCCAGCTGCTGAAACAATTGAGGGCCCTACAGGGGCAGACTGGCCATAGGGAGCACAGGGATAATTTCACCTCTACAAAAAACAGTGCCAGAATTCACTCTTTAAAGAACCTTCTCAGGTTACTGCCTCCCAAGCCCCTCACAATACCTGGACACATTGTAGCCTTCCAGACAAGGAATATATGTCCATATATATCCCTACAATACTACCGATGTTCAGTACCCATGGCCTTTTCCACCACTGCCCATGATCTGCCCCTGCAATGCTATAGCCTCAGGTGTCAAACGTACTTGTTGACCAATTAGAAATGCTCTGGGGGTGGGGCTTAGCAGGGGTTGGTCATGGGCTAACAAGGGCAAGAAAATATCTGGTATTGTTTTCACTATATCCAGTCCAGGTCGTCCCAGAAGTAATGACATGTGGGTAGCCCGCCACCAGGTGGCGCAGTTATTGCAAGATCCAAAGCTGTAACTCCTCCCGACCCCCTATAAAACGAGGTGTCTCCGTAAATTCCCAGAGTTCTCTTGCAGTAGCTGCTGCTAGGATCGTCTTGGATACTCTCTCTGGATACGGCAGCTGAGTGGGGCATTTTAAGCCTGTCGGCCGCTGCACCCCTATTACCACTGTTTCCGTTGACCCTCTTATGCCTCCCAGCCTCGGCTGACGGGACAGGTGAAGGTTGGGAGAACGCCGGGGTCAGGCGTTGACAGAGCTAGGCTCTGGGCCGCAGACCCTCCCTTAAAGGGTAACCGGCCATAGGCGATGGTGAGCCTATTGGGGGGGGGGGAGGAACCACCTAATGCCCAGGGTTATGCCCTTATCTGTGCCCACAAGCTTTATTTATGGTCTGTGTGTGTAATTTTCACTGGCATACTTGCCTCCCTCGGCTCCTTCTCTCCCCTCCATCTTGCAGCGCTGTGAGTGGGGGGGGGGGGAGCAGTGCATCGGCGGGCTGGTGTTTTCAGAGGTTGTCGCCTCGGTGCTGTGTGCGGGGCACGTTCCGCTCTGGGGGGGGTCCGCCCTCCCTTCTTCCTCGATCTCAGCGGCATTTTAGGACCCGCCCCTCGAGTTTCACTTGTTCTGGCTTCAGCGCCATTTTCTTTCCATGCTGAGCCCTGTGCTAGTATCTGGCTGCAGCGCCCGCTGGTCATCCTCTGTCCGCCTGCCTTTTTAGCCATCGGGATCTCCCAACAACGCGCTGGTCGGTCTGTGAGTACTTCCTTATTTTTCTATAATTTTATTATGTGCATGCGCTGTGGGATCACTCTTGGCTTCTTCCGTTTGTGTTTTCTAGGTGGGCCCCCCTCCTTTGCCTGCTGCGGGTTATGGTTCCTCCCGGTCTCCTACCACCCCCTCTCTCTCTCTCCGCGCCCTCTCCCTTAAGAGGGATCACAAAAAGAGGGGATCTCGAATTAGGTTTGGGCCGTTAGTGCGACTAAATTGGGGATCTCGAATTAGGTTTGGGCCGTTAGTGCCTTGTAACCTATATTTTTGCACTATAATCACCATAATGGAGGCTTCTGGGGATAGTGAGCTAGGGGCCCCATCTGCGGTACCAGCCCTCTGGGCGGACTCGGCCTGGTTTGTGTCACTTGCGCTGGGTGCATACTTTTGGAACATGTTAGGAACATGTTAGGGCGGGCGTCCCTGCCCCTAGCCCTCTTTTACCTGCGGCCTCGCCAATGCCCCCACTGCTGTATTCAGCCCTCAGCGCGGGGGAAGCCAGCAGGGGGTCCCAAGCAATTTTGGCAGATCGGGTGGCTAGCCTGGAGAGACAGTTATCTCGCACGGCTACTGGGAAGGCCACGAGTAAGAAGCAGCACATTGAGCCAGGTTACTCGGATTTTGCTGATGATGATCTTTTTGGAGGTCGGGACTCCATGGAGGAGGGTGAGTTGTTTAGGGACTCCGTTTCCTCAGGGGATTGGTCGGTTGGCTATGACAGCGAGCCCGGTTCCTCCTCCGATGAGGAGAAGATGCTGTCTTCTGTGTTTGAGACCTTGCATATTATCCCTCCTAAAGCGGCTAAGAGGAAGCAGGGTGATTTATTCCGGCCGGAGAGACAGAGGCTTGTCTTCCCTGAGCAGGCCCACTTTCCCAATATGGTGTTTAAGGAATGGGAAAGACCTAATAAATTGCCATCGGTGCCTAAGGGCCTGGACAGGCGGTATCCCTTCCCCGAGGAGCTGGTCCGCCTCTGGTCCCGTCCCCCTGATGTGGATGCCCGTGTCGGGGTTATCCAACACTACGGTTATGCCATCACCCGATAACGGCTTCCATGCGCGACCCAGCTGAAAGGCGCATGGATCAGCTGGCTTGTCATGTGTTCACCTTTGTGGGTGCTGGGCTTTGGCCTGTCTGTGCCACGGCCATTGTCTCTTTGGCCATCAAGAAGAGGGTGACTCCTTGTCGATATTGCCAAGTCTCGCAAGCGGGCGGAGGAGTATAAAGACCTCAAACCTGTGTGGATTTTATTACTTTTGTAGTCTCGGCTATGGACGTTAGCGACCGGCTGGGCGCCAGGGCTTCGGCCCTGCTTGTTGCGCTTCGTTGCTCGCTCTGGCTGCGGCAGTGGTCGGCTAACGCTGCGGCCAAGATGTCGCTCACTAGTATCCCCTTCCTGGGGCTCAGGTTATTCGGGGAGCGTCTGGACCCTCTGGCCAAGGATGAAAGACTCCCTCACTGACAGATGCCTGCGCGGCCCTTTCGGAGTTCTTCTGCCTATCGCTCCTTTCGAGGAGGAAGAGGCTCTTCATTTTCAGGTGGCCGACCCAATCCCTCCTGGGGAGCTAAATCCAAACCCCCTGCCAAGCCCTCTCAGGCATGAGGGGGCGCCCTCACCCATCTGGGTGGGGGGACGGCTTCTGCTATTGCTCACATCTGGAGACAGCACATGTCGGATCGGTGGATTCAGGAGGTGGTTTCCTCCAGGTACAAATTAGAGATGGCAGTTTGGCCGCCTTCAAGATTTCTTCAGTCGCGGATTTCCCAAAACACAGTTACGGCACAGGGCCTAAGAATGGCCGTTCAACACCTTCTGCTATCGGTACTACCGTTCGGGATAGCCTCAGCCCACCGTGTGTTCACCAAGGTGCTGGCGGGCATCATGGCTATCCTGAGGAACCAGGGCATTCGTGTTCTTCCTTATCTGGACGATTTGCTGATTGCGGCTCAGTCCCTTCAGCAGGCCGAGAGTGACACCCGGCCGGTGTTATCCACTCTCGAGGATTTCGGATGGGTAATCAATTCCTTCAAGTCTTCTATCACTCCCTCAATGGTGAGGTCCTTTCTGGGCATGACGTTGGACACCTTTCAGGTCAAGGTATTCCTGCCACAGCAGAAGGTGGCGGGCCTCCAGACGCAGGTGCAGGCCTTACTGTCTTGTCAGTGGCAATCGATCCGTTTGGGGATGAAACTGGTGGGCCTAATGGTGTCATGCTTCGAGACAGTGCCCTTTGCTCAGTTCCACATGAGACCTCTTCAGTTGAATCTGTTGAACAGTTGGGACCGGACGCAGGAGTCCCTGGAACAGGAATTTTCTCTGTCCCCCCTGGTCACAGTCCCTTTTGTGGTGGTTGGACTCCAGGAGTCTGTTGGTGGGCAAGTCCTTTCTGACTCCCCGTTGGGAGATTGTCAACACAGACGCCAGTCTGACCGGCTGGGGAGGTTTTTGGCAAGCGCTGAAGTTCCAGGGCCAGTGGGGGGCTGCAGAAGGCCCACTTGCCCATCAATCTCCTGGAGCTGAGAGCAATCCAGTTGGTGCTTCTTCACTTGACTCCCCATCTAAGGGGTCGTGCGATCCAGGTCCGGACAATCAGACGGCTGTCGCCTACAGGCGGGACTCGGAGCAAGCAAGCCCTCCAGGAGGTGACCCAGATCCTGACTTGGGCAGAGGAGAATGTTCCCTGCATATCAGCGGTTTACATCCCCGGGGTAGAGAACCAGGAGGCAGACTTCCTGAGCAGGGGGGGGCTCTTGTCTGGGGGAATGGTCTCTCAGCAACAAGATCTTTCACGCTCTGTGTCTTCACTGGGGTCAACCGGATGTGGAACTGTTTGCGTCCAGACACAATCACAAGCTCCCAAGGTTCGTCTCCCTGTCAAGAGATCCTCTGGCCTTTGCCACAGACGCTCTGGCAATTCCGTGGATGGAGTTCAGGCTCCTTTATGCATTTCCTCCGTTTCCACTCCTGGGTCGAGTGCTGCGCAAAATAGCCCAAGAGGGGGTACCAACCATCCTGGTGGCTCCTTGTTGGCCGAGGCGGAGTTGGTTCGCGGACATAGTCCGGATGTCTGTCGATCCCTACATCTCGGCCTTGGACATTTTTTTCCAAAGATCCTTTGCCAATCATAGACTGATCAGGACTTTTTTTTTCCAAGGAGTTACCCATGTATGTCCACCGCGTAAGCCTTTATTACCGGTGTGGGATTTGAATTTGGTGTTTTCTGCTCTCCAGGGTCCCCCCTTTGAGCCTTTGCGCGCTGCTGCGTTGTCTATTTTGACCTTGAAGGTGGCCTTTTTGGTAGCTATCACCTTGGTACGTCGTGTGTCTGACTGGCCGCGCTTTGTATGACGCCTCCGTTGCGGCATAAGGATAAGGTGGTGTTTCGCTTTAAACCTGACTTTTTGCCTAAGGTCGTTTCTCCCTTTCATCTTTATGAGGAAGTTGTTTTGCCTTCCCTGTGTCCAGAACCGGCTAATTCTAAGGAAAGGACCCTCTATGCCTTGGATGTGGTCAGAGCCATTAAGTATTACCTGGTTGCAACTGAATCCTTCAGGAAGTCTGATTCACTCTTTATCCTCACTGAGGGTTCCAGGAAGGGCTTGCCCCCAGCCAAGTCCACTCTCAGTAAGTGGATCAGACAGGCGGTGGTACAAGCATATTCTGCCAAGGGGAAGGAACCCCCTTTTCGTGTTACAGCTCATTCTACTAGAGCTATTGGTGCTTCCTGGGCTCTTCAGCACCAGGCCTCTGTTGAACAAGTTTGCAAGGCCGCTACTTGGTCTTCTGTTCATACCTTTACAAGGTTGACGTTAGGGCCTCAGCTGATGCCGTTTTTGTCCGAAAGGTGCTTCAGGCGGTAGTGAAATGAACTACATGCTGTTCCGCACTGGGGATCCCGCCCTAATGGACACTGCTTTTGGATGTCCCACATGTCATTACTTCTGGGACGACCTGGACTGGATATAGTGAAAAATACAGTTCTGTGAAACTCACCTGTAGAATTGTTTTTTTGAATACATCCAATCCAGGTTGTCCCACCCCGCCCTTGTTCATTATCTTTTGTTTTGCCTGTTATGGTGATTACCATTTTTATATTTGACCGTTGTCCTTAATTTTTGGCTGGAGAGAGTACATGCTGAAGCTATGTGATGTAACATGGCTTCTTGGCCTCCCGGCCTGTCTCCTTTTATTACTGCTTTTTGACCACTGGGGATTTTACTGAAACACCTCATTTTATAGGGGGCCGGGAGGAGTTACAGCTTTGGATCTTGCAGTAACTGCGCCACCTGATGGCGGACTACCCACATGTCATTACTTCTGGGACGACCTGGACTGGATATATATTTAAAAACAATTCTACAGGCGAGGTTCACAGATTTGTATTTTTCCAGTCTGCCCCGCAAGCAGGTGATTTTTTAGGACATAGGCTGGGTTCTAGACTGGAGGGATGCCTGTAGCGCCCTGATGGAGGTTCTGGCTGAATATCTGTAGTGTTCCAGGTCAAAACTCCACATCACATGTAGAAGTCTCCTACTTGACCTTGGCATCTGAAACACTTATAATGCACTCATTATCCAGGAACCTTGTTAGGTAGTATATCTGGTGTAGCTCTCAGTTGCATCACCCTCGAGGTGAGGGGATAAGCCATTCAGTTTGCACTCATAAAATGGTATTTCATTTCTTTTAGCCGTACGAAGACAAGGAAATTGTGGACATGCTGCTGGAGAGGGTGTCCGGGGTGCTGGGAATACGTAAGAAGATGGAGCCGTTGGCGACAGTAGAAAAGGACAAGATGTTGTGAGCAGTCACTGCTTTCCCAAAAAGCAAAGTTATCCCCAGGTTAACCCGAAGACTAACCTTCCTTCAAATTCTGGTTTTAGACCTTGCTTTCAAGATCAAGCATTGCTACAGTTACAAAATAAAGGTGATCCCTCAAATATAGCCAGTGTATGATCCATTCTTATTCTAAGAACATGCAACATTTAGCTGGCTCTGCTCATTGAAACAAATGACCCCCCTCCCTTCCCAGCATCGCAGTGGGGACTTGGTGACCCTAAACATTCCAGTAGGTCTGCAATGACTTGGATCCATCAGCATACAAGGTACCCTTTCTCTTTAAATCTTCTGATGGGGAGGGGGGTAATAAAGGGAGTTCAAACAAGCTCTTTGCTGCCTTATAATTGCATTGCCTGGATTGTTAGTACAATTGTGGACGCCGAGAGCTCTGGGGGGGCATTCGAATTTGAGATGACCCTGGAGTATAATCTCTCCTGGAAGTAGCCATGATTAGTAGTTCAGTTCTAAAAAGTTTTCAAAAGGTACAAAACTGCAATGCATCCAGTTATGATGATCAGGATTTTGTTTTTAATCAAGCATCTGTAGGACTGAATTTCTTTCCGAATAAGACACCACAAATAGTTAAGAAGGCCACAGCTTTATTTGAAAGAAACTCACACTAAAAGAAGCCTAGCATAAGTCTGTCAGTGTTATGTACAAAAATTAGAAAACCAGATCATCCTAGCAGCTCACACCAGCACAGGTAAGCCTGCTGTCCAAACCAGTAACAGTTTGCAGTTACAATTGAGTCTCAAGTTTCCTCTTGGGTTAGAGTTGAAGTCTGGATGACAATTCATGGATTGTGCACACCCTTTCCACAACAAGCCATTTGGGAGGGAATAATGTATAAGGACCTGTAGAGGGAGAGGAGTGCCTGTTTTTACCCCTTGAGGTTCGGGGCTCTTGAAGGGAGCAAAAGCTGCTCATTTTAGGAGTTACAGTAAAAGTCTTACAGTCGTAATTTCTCAGTGCAGATGCTCTTGAACTGTTTAGGTTTTCTTCTTCAGCTCTTCAAACCTACGTGATAGGTCATCAAAATCAATATCTTCTGAGCTGGAGGTGCCTGCTCCGGCTGAGGCAGCAGGAAGGGTGTCGGGCACTGATGGTAACTCGGGCAAGACAAAGTTGTCTGGCATTTTTGACCGTGGCTTAGCGACAGGTGGAGCATTTATTCCTGGACCTGAGGATCAGATAGGAGTCATACTTCAGTAACCTGTCAAAAATGTACAGTTGACCTCATTACCCCCCAAGTGCAGGCCATATATGGTCCAATCTACTTACCATCTTGGGCAGGAGGAGCGTTTGCATGCGGCCCTTCATTTCCAATCTGTGGGGAGACGATAAAATAAAAACACTATAAAGAACACAATAAAAGCTATAAAGAACTGTGCCAGATAATGTTCAGGTCTGCAAGCACCCTAACCTGCCTACCTATGCTGCCCATGAGCCCTTCATTTAGGAGATACTCACCTCACCTTTACTAGGTGGAACTCTGTATGATTGGGGACCAGGAAACAGATACACACTGCAATGCTATAGGCTTCCTTATGGAGGTGTAGCCAGCGTACAAGTGAGAAGCCATTTCCAGACCTCTGTTGGATAGAGTTCCGCTATTTCTATGAGGGGTGTAGGTAAGGCTAGTTCAGGCTCACTGTGAAACAGGATGCACCCTGACACAAAGTTGCAAGGAAGGTTTTGGTCCACATTAAAAAAAAAGTTCAAGTGCAAATACAAGAAGGACTGTTTACCTTACCGCTGCCAGGCAGGGTAGCTATCAGGGCAGTTACAGGCATGTCTGTATGGGGTCTATACATTTCTCAGCGGTAATGAGGGCCCAAACTGAGCTACTGCCAGTCAGGTATAAACAAAATAAAGTCCATACTCGCTTTTCATCCCCTGCAGCTCCTCAGTCTTCATACATACTATTGAGGGTGAACAAGCGATTCCATTGGCCAGTGCCAGACAGACATAGCGTCATTCTCTGAGCCGTTTTCTTTCAAGTCTTCTGTACTCATTGCAATTGAGGGGTTGTGCAAAGGTGGGACGTGCCAAACCCACCCTGGCACACCCCCTCTATTGCAATGAATGTAGTAGGCATGTGGGGACAGAAACAAGGCTCTGTGGATGCCACCATGGAAGGTCAATGGCATTGAAAGACAGAATCACTGGCTCCCTGCCATTGGTAAGTATGAAGCTACTGCCAACGGACCTGCACAGAAGAGCTTCAAGGGACAAAAAAAAAAAAAAAATAGCTTTTTTGTTTTTGCCTGAACAATCCCATAACAATTCAATGGCCCACTAGCTACATCTTGGAGGTTGGGTAAGATAGTTGCAGGGATGTATATGGGGGATACAGTAAAGATGAATTTGTGGGCTGGTCCTTTAAAAGTATAGACGACCATATGGTTTGTACCTGAACAAAGGGAACAGCTTGTCAACTAAATTATCCCTTGGTTACTCACCATATCATAGGTAGGCGGTATGTCTGGGATCGGTGGTGGCGCAATTCCCATAGGCAAAGGACTCTGGTTGCCAAATGGTTGGTAGAGTCCCACGGGTGCATTAAATGTATCCTGTTGGAAGATTATTACATAGTCAGATTTTGCAGATTCCTAACCCTTTAACCCTTTCAGTGCCTGCCTACATAGAGTTTTTGTCACCTTCTGCTGCCAGACCATTTTTCGCTATACATGTTCATCTGGGATTTTTGAAGGGATTTCCCAGTACAATTATATATTGTTTTTTTTTCAGCAGAGTCTGGGCTTAAACAAGACATTTCATGTTAGTCATTTTATCAAGTGTATTAATATTTTGGGGTGAAATATGTGCAAAAAGAAAAAAATCAGATTTTAACAATGTAGTTTTTTTTTTTTTTTTAAATAAAAAATATGGCTTGTTGGGGGTATTCCAAATGTAAAGGGTTGTTTTTTTTTTAAAGTGGACCAACACCCACGGGTGATCGGCCCGGGAATCTATAAGATTCCCGGGCCGATCACCCCCCACCCCGCGGGACATCCGAGATCCGAGACCCCCCCAAACACCCCAACTCACCTACCTTATCTTCGGCGGCGGCCGGCGCCTCCCTCGCGCCCCTGTAGGCGTGCGCGCCTCCGCGCCGGCCGTCTGCGAATGGCCGGCGCGGGGCGCGTCAAAAGTGACGCGAGGGAGGCGGCGGCGGCCGCCGCCGCTTAGACGTTCCAGATCTTCCCTTGTACGTCGGCGCTGGGAGCGGGGAGAGGTGAGTTTTTCGGGGGGTTAGGGGGGGTTTCACACAGCGGGGCACCCCGATCGGGGGTGCCCCACCGAAGTGGACCAAGACCCAGGATAGTCAAAATCCTGGGTGTTGGTCCACTTTAAAAAAAAAAAGAAAAACTTCAAGTTGTGCCTAGCATTTGTATTTAATCTGAAAATCTCCTAAAGCTCTGTTTCAGTTTAGGGGGGGGGTCTCCTGGGCAGTAAAGGGTGTCTACCAATACACATGTGGTACCGATATAAGAAATGGGGCTTTTACATGCAATATGATTGTATTGAAAAACGTACCTATTCTCTGTAAGCACACACCTTAAGCTTTCTAGGTATACCAGGCTTGTTCATGTGGGCACAGTTTTCTGGAAGTAGCCCCTCAGTTAATTCTTTGGTTGCACAGGGTTTCCCAAAAAAAGATTCAGGGTTTCCCTGAGTAAAGAAGAAAAAAAATCTGAATCAAAGACACATTTTTCTTAAACAATAAAACAAGAAAAAACAAGTGCATAGATACTGCCAAGGGAAGAGTTGCTAAACACCCTACGGTAAAGCATGCGCATAACGGTAATTTAACTTGAAAATTTCAGTTCTGCTGACAGAGTGCGCATCTTGCAATTTTTCAACCAAAAACAACCTTTTACATTTGGAATACCGCCCCCATACAAACCATATATTCCCTGAAAGTACACGTTAAGCTTTTTAGGCGTACCCAGTTTGTTGTAGCAGGCTCATCTTTCTGGAAGTAATCCCTTGAATAATTCTTTGGTTGCACAGGGTTTCCCTAAAAGGTATAAAAAAAGCTGGAAAAAAAAGGGGTTTTTACTCAAAAATATTTCAAAAACTGTGGAAACATTACAAATAAGACATTTCATGTTAAAGCCTAAACTCTGCCGCAAAAAACTGGTATAGGGGTCTCATGGATCCCTTATTAGGTCACAAAGGGTTAAATGTGAGAAGAAAAAAAAACCTGGGACACAAAAAAAATACTATTATTTTTAATATTTAGGGGCTTGCAGAACAGAGCCCCAAAGCCTAATGTCCCTGGGCTCTTTATCCCCCGCCCCCCCCCCCCTCCCGGGCTTCTTTCGTGCCCTGTCTTCACAGTGGAAGAGCCCAGAGGGGCAATCGGACGCGGGAGGGATCTTGCACGGAGTAAATGTAAATTTTTTTTCTATGGGGGGGGGGGGGGGGGGGGTCTATTTCGGGTCTCCTCCTGAAGCCAGAAGAGCCCCGGGGGGGGGGGGGGGGGAAGCCAGGCGTGTAGGCCCTATGGGCTTGGCACTTAACCTCCATCCATGATCCAGTGGCGGGTGTCTTCTCTTCCCCAGGGGGCTTCAGCAAGTCCTCTGGGGCCTGGTAGCCTTCAGTGCCAGGGGGCGGCACTGGAAAATTACCTCTAAAAAATATATAATTTTCCTGGGAAATCCCTAAATATTCCTTCAAAAATCAGTTAAACATTTAACTGTTAAACTTGTTAAAGGGTAGCGGGGGTTGTGGCTGCCAGCACGCTCGGATCTACTCTCTTTAGACAAGCTCTTGGACGAAGGGGCAGGAGCAGATTGGAGCAGCTGACTGGACGAGAGGCTGCGCATGCGTCGATCGAGTAAGGGGTAAATGAGTGAGAGGCAAAACCGATAGGGGTGCTCGGTGGGGGGGCATAGTCAAAATTCTGGGTTTCGGTTCACTTTAAATGTGAGAGTAGAGTCATAGACGGGCTGTCTGAATGTTGGAGTTTTATAAGTGCCCTTTAAAAGCCTGAACAAATATTAAAGACCAGAATAAGTTAACAATACAATTTCCAAAATACATTTAGTCCCCTTTCAAGTTTTGGACATTTGAAAAACATACATACCGGAGCAGCAGGTGCAGGGTAGGGATAAGGGATGGTAGGGGTAGGCATCTGCATAGCAGGCAATGTTGGCATGGCTACACCAAATCCTCCACCACCACCGCCTCCACCTCCTTTCTTTCTGTCTTCCGCAAATTCAACATCTATGAGGTCAGCCTCCACACCAGTGGGAACCTCAGCCTGAAAACAAACACAACAAGACACAGGTCAAAAGACACAATCAATAAAAGTGAGTTTATATGTAAATCCCAGTGTTCCTGGTGGATTAGTACAGACATTAAAAAAAACAAAACAAACAAAAGGTCTAAAACTAGGTTGTGGTGAATCCCTTTAAGGGGATTCTTAGAGAAAAACTAGGGAAGCCCGTCTTTGCTTAGCAATAAACTCCTCTCCCACTGTCCTCTACCTGTACCTTCCCCCTGAATATATGAATCGATGATTCGCAGCACCTTGTCTCTCTGGGGATGGGCAGCACCTTGTCTCTCTGGGGATGGGGGGGGGTCAAAGCTGATGGCTCGCCTTACACCCATGTCTCAAATGGATTCAGCATGGTCACTTTGAGAGCACGCCCCCCCTCTCCAAACAGCGAGGGGGACTGATCCCTTAATATTGGGGAAAGGAGTGCTTTCTTTTTTAGCCTCCAACTTTAAACCTAGTCTTTTAGACTCCCACAGGCATCCCAATTTGTGATGCGGTTTTGTAAAACCTATTGGAATCTGCATATACTCACCTCAGTATTCCCGTCCATGGCGCATGTGTGGCCTGTCCCTGGTTTGCATGCTCTATGTGCCCTGAAGACTTGAATGGCTGTGGGTGCAACCATGTACGGCAAGAGTAGCCTGGGATGCCACAAGTTGCCGCAGCATAGAGCAGTAAACAGCGTAGTTCAACGTATGCCCCAGCACCCTGTGACATCCCATGCCACCCTCAGCTGGCAGCAGACAATCTGCATACTTCCATTCATTTTATGCCAGATTTCCTGACATAAAATGAAATGTTTGCATGTGGATTAAAAAAGTTCACACATCAATTTACACACTTTGCTGAATCTCCTGAACAAGGAAGAAATGTATGCAGAGATCCTATAGAGTATCTGGGGTGAATTTAAATTATGTGTGTGCTGTATTAAACTTATGGAGCTTATTCAGTGTTGCTATTCAGAGATGGGCTCATCCCTCTAATAAGTCTGCTGCTTGTGATTTAGAAAAGATACGAGCCGAGCATATGTACAGCCTGGCTGGAGATAACCCAAAGTAATTTAAGTAAACAGCGGTCCTTTAAAATATACTTCATTTCTCTTCTCACTCAGTCACACAGAGTCTCCTTACAATAGGCTAATGTCCTCCTGTCACCAGGAGAGGTCAGACTTGGGTTGGAGATCATGCAAAACTAAATCCCTCCTCCTTCAATGAGAGGTTATGCTCCAACCCCCAGTTTTTTTCAAGACATTTTTCCTCGTAGCTTTTTATAAAGTACTTCCATGTATTCTTCACCTACCATCACCACAGAATCTGGCTCATATGGGACATTGTAGTTCTTGGCAATCTCAATCAGGTAGCGCTCCACCAGGATTTTTGGGGGGGCTTCCACACTCAGCTTGTGCATCAGCTATAAGATAAGAACAGGTCAGTCAAATGAGGAAAAGAAACTGCCCTAACTGGAGATCATCACAATGAAAGCAGAGCACTTCCTGGAGTTATTGTCATAGAGGCATTGTAGCATCCAATCTCTCCTCGAGTTGAATCTCCACATACAGTTAGGTCCATAAATATTTGGACACTGACACACAATGTTTTTTTATTTAATGTTTATGGAAACAGATTCAAGTTTAGTTATATAAAATGGACATAAAGTCCAGATGTTCAGCTTTCATTTGAGGGTATTCACATTAAAATTGGATGAAGGGTTTGGGAGTTTCAGCTCCTTAACATGTGCCACCCTGTTTTTAAAAGGGACCAAAAGTAATTGGACAAATTACTCAGCGGTTGTTTCATGGGCATGTGTCCTATTCCTTCAATATGTCATTCCTAATTAAGCAGATAAAAAGCCCGGAGTTGATTTGAGGTGTGGTGCTTGAATTTGGACGATTTCGCTGTGAAGAAAACATGCCACTAAAAGGAGCTCTCCATGCAGGTGAAAAAAGCCAGCCTTGAAGTGGAACCACTATGTCCTACGGAAGGTTACATTAAAAAAAGTGTCATGGTAATGAATTGGATAAACATACTCAAACGAATTTGCCTTCAAAGTAAAAATTGGGGGGACATTTTTTTGGCATCTTATCGGGCGACTGTGGAAGAAAAAAAAAAAAAAGAAAAAGTAAACTCCCTTTTCCATCGCTCCCGTGCTGCTGGCCAGGCCCCCATAGCCATGGGAGGCCAGAAGATAGAGGAGCTGCAGGGGGCCAGGGCAACTGATCCCTGCCCGCAGCCTCTGCTGTATCGGCTTCGCCCACCTTCTGTACAGAGCTGGGTGTTCGCTCCGTGTGTGCAGGCGCTGCGGAGGTGGAGGCGGCGGCGGCAGATACAGCGAGAACACCGCAAGCGGTGGAGGCAGCGGGCAGGGATGGGTTGCCCTGCCCGCTCACCACTCCTCCATCTACTGGCCTCCCGTGGCTGTGGCAGCCAGGCCAGCAGCGCGAGTACGATAGAAAGGTGCGTTTACTTTTTTTTTCCCCCTTTTGCCTATGGGGAATGCCACACTACTTATGGTGAATTGGACGCTGCTGGCCTGGCTGCCACAGCCACCGGAGTTTATATCAGGGAAGCACTCTTACCCATAGCAATCGTATTGGGTGCTTGGCCAGCAGTGGCACCGCATACACTGAAAACAAATGAGAAGCCAGCACTCCATTTGAAAATAAAGTATATTGAATCAAGGTCATATAATCTATGCAATCTTGATGCAATGAATGTACAACACAAGAGTGCGGGTGGCACCTAATGATCTATCGTGTGTAAATACGGGGTGCACTGCCCCACAAAAGGGACCCTACTATACATACAATCTAAACCAAAGTTGATGGGATGCCCTCCAAACAACTCCCAAATGGGTCCCTGGGGACTGACACTTGCACTCCACAAAAATACAAAATATTAAACCAAATAATTTTTATTGCCGATAATCACATTAAAAACATAATTAAAAATAGCAACAAATCATGGTGCTATACCGTCACAAGCCACATGAGGGAGCCACCGAGCCAGAAATATACATGATTATAAAGTGCTAAAGTGATTCATAGTTCATACCTATATACTATAAAAATTTAATAAAGTGCTAAGTGCTATAACTACTGTGCATCAATATTTGCAAACAGGACCTCTAACTAAAGACAGGCCCAACAGAAGACAACAGTGCAGGGGGAAACGCCACACTGCCCACGGGAGGCGGGGGGGGGGAAACGCCACACTGCCCACTGGAGGCGGGGGGGGAAACGCCACACTGCCCACGGGAGGCGGGGGGGGGGAAACGCCACACTGCCCACGGGAGGCGGGGGGGGGAAACGCCACACTGCCCACGGGAGGCGGGGGGGGAAACGCCACACTGCCCACGGGAGGCGGGGGGGGAAACGCCACACTGCCCACGGGAGGCGAGGCGGGGGGGGAAACGCCACACTGCCCACGGGAGGCGGGTTTAATATTTTTTATTTTTGTGGAGTGCAAGTGTCAGTCCCCAGGGACCCATTTGGGAGTTGTTTGGAGGGCATCCCATCAACTTTGGTTTTGATCCAATGAATGATACAGTCCAAATAATCTATATCCGATGATTCGGGGGTGGCATGCACCCCTTCATCAGGGTTGAACAAACAGAGGATCTGCATAAAAGAAAGGGTTAAATACCCGAGAAAACAGCACTAAAGCCTGTCTGACATCATTAATGACGTAATTGGTGATGTCAGCAGCCTTAGCTGCCTGAATAGTAATGCACAAACAGCATCTCAATAATTAGTAATACATGAAGTAATTCCCCAGAGTGGGGTCCAAAGATACCCCGTCATGCGGTTACACCAGGTATGATGCAAAGCGGACCGCCTCACTGCCACCCCTTGTGAGTGCTCGGTTGCCAGACAACCGAGAACACAGCGCAAGCACATGCCACGCTGCCCATGGGAATGAGATGGGGGGGGGGGGGGGACTGCCACGCTGCCCATGGGAATGAGATGGGGGGACTGCCACGCTGCCCATGGGAATGAGATGGGGGGGGGCTGCCACGCTGCCCATGGGAATTAGATGGGGGGGAGGGACTGCCACGCTGCCCATGGGAATGAGATGGGGGGACTGCAACGCTGCCCACGGGAATGAGATGGGAGGCGGGGGGAAACTGCCACGCCGCCCCTGCCCACGGGCTTGAGATGGAAGGCGGGGGGAAACTGCCACGCCGCCCCTGCCCACGGGAGGCGGCCACGCCACACTGCCCACGGGAGGCGGGGGGGAAACGCCACACTGCCCACGGGAGGCGGGGGGGAAACGCCACACTGCCCACGGGAGGCGGGGGGGAAACGCCACACTGCCCACGGGAGGCGGGGGGGAAACGCCACACTGCCCACGGGAGGCGGGGGGGAAACGCCACACTGCCCACGGGAGGCGGGGGGGAAACGCCACACTGCCCACGGGAGGCGGGGGGGAAACGCCACACTGCCCACGGGAGGCGGGGGGGAAACGCCACACTGCCCACGGGAGGCGGGGGGGAAACGCCACACTGCCCACGGGAGGCGGGGGGGAACGCCACACTGCCCACGGGAGGCGGGGGGGAACGCCACACTGCCCACGGGAGGCGGGGGGGAAACGCCACACTGCCCACGGGAGGCGGGGGGGAAACGCCACACTGCCCACGGGAGGCGGGGGGGAAACGCCACACTGCCCACGGGAGGCGGGGGGGAAACGCCACACTGCCCACGGGAGTGGGATGGGGGGGAATTCGACACTGCCTTTGGGAATGTGAGGGGGATTGCCACACTGCCTAATGGAATGTGAGGGGGAGAATGCCACTCTGTCTGTAATGGAGTCTGCACCTTGCCTATTTGATTATTGGGGTTGGTGTTTTAGCACACTTGGTTCAGATTATTTATTCTCTTATTTTCCTCCTCCAAATCCTAGGTGCGTGTTAGTAATTTCTCCCAGCATAAGATTGCCAGAAGGGGGCCTTAAACAGCTAGTTTAGAACAATGGTATCCTATCAGAAACCAACAGCATACAATGGCACAGCTGGGGAAAATGAAAATAAAAAATCACTATAAAACAGGAATACCTAGCAGCATTGAGGGGAGAAAACATCCAAAAATTAATGTACCTGGGGTGGGGGAACAAAATAAATTGAGTTGTTTTTGGGGGCTTTGGTCCACATTTAAGTTGCAAGGTCTCCATGCGCAAGTGTTTGAATCTGACAAATCTGTTGAGACCCTTCAGGTCCAGAATAGGCCTCAGAGTGCCGTCCTTCTTGGGCACCGGGAAGAGATTGGAATAGAACCCTCAACCCCGTTCCTGGTGAGGCACAGGTCAAATCACTCCGGACTACAGAAGTCATTGGACAGCCTATCTTAGACCCTGCGCCGTCAAAGGGTTCTGGGAAATCCGCGACCAAAGAAATCTTGGGGGGGGGGGGGGGGGGGGCAAGCTGCCAGCTCTATTTTGTACCCGGAGGACACCACCTCCTGAATCCACCGATCCGAGACGTGCTGTCTCCAGACGTGAGCAAATAGCAGAAGCCGTCCCCCCACCCAGATGGGTGAGGGCGCCCCCTTATGCCTGAGGGGCCTTGGCAGTGGACTTGGACCCCCAGGAGGGACTGGGACGACCACGGGATCTACCTCACCCCCAGGAGTCTCTGCGGCCATCTGAGAAGGAAGAACCTCGTCTCCCTCGAAAGGGGCGAAAGGAAGAAGAGCCCCGAAAGGGCCACGCCGGCTTCCGATGCTGAGGGAGCCTCCCATCCTTCACCAGGAGATACAAACGCTCCCCGAACAGTCGGCGTCCCAGAAGGGAATACTAGTGAGGGTTTTCTTGGCGGCGGCATTCCGCTGCCCACTGTCAGAGCAAGATAGAACGACGGAGGGCGACCAGCAGGGCCGAGGCCCTACCGCCAAACCGGACGGTATCATCCATGGCCGAAATCACAAAAGCAATGAAGTCCGCGCAAGCTAGGAGAACCTTATACTCTTCCGCTCGCTTGTGAGCTCTGGCGATCTCCACCAGGCGTCTCGACTTCTTTTTGATTGCTATGGAGACAATGGCCGTGGCACAGACAGGACGAAGACCAGCGCCCACAAAAGTGAAAGTGTGACAAGCCAGCTGATCCATGCGCCTGTCAGCATGATCGCGTAAGGAAGAAGTATCAGGAGACGGCATAACCGTGGTATTGGAAAGCCCCAAAACAGGAGCATCCACCTCAGGGGGACGGGACCAGAGGCGAATCAAGTCCTCCGAAAAAGGGATACCATCTGTCCAGGCCCTTAGGCACAGACGGCAATTCCCATTCCTTAAAAACCATTTTAGAGAAGTGGCCTTGTTCAGGAAAAACAAGACGCTGTTTCAGGCCGAAACAGTTCCCCCTGCTTCTTTTTGGTCGCCTTTGGGGGTACAATGTGCAAGGTTTCAAATACCGCATACAACAGCTTTTCCGTGTCATTGGGAAACCAACCGTCCTCATCTGAGGAGGACCCGGGGTCACTGTCAAAACCCCCCGGTCAGTTCCCTGAGGAGTCAGAATCATGAAATAACTCACCCTCCTCCATGGAGTCTCAGCCACCAAAGGCCTCAATCATAATCGGCAAAAAGTGAATAAATCCGTCTCCAAATGCCGCTTCTTACGCGTGGCCTTGCCGGCAGCCGAGCGTGACAATTGTCGCTCAATACTGGCCACTCTGAGTGCCAAGCCAATTTGCGACCCCCTGCTGGCTTCCCCCTCACTGGAAGCTAAATGCAAGCGCGGGGGTGTCGGCGAGGCCGTAGGTAAAATGGAGCTGGGGCCGGTAGCGCTCGCCCCAACCTGTTCCGAAATGGCGCTTTGAGCGCAGGGTACACAAACGGCACTGCGACCGCTCAGAGGGCATGTACCACACAAGAGACAGAGCTTAACAAGTTCCAAGGGGGTCCCAAGCTCGCTATCCCCAGAAGCCTCCATTATGGCGATTATAGCAGAAGAAACAGGGTCACAAGGCACTACCGGGCCAGAACCGGACAATCCCCAATTTGGTCCCTCTGAACCCCTTAACCACAGGGCAGGGGGGGGGGGAGCAGAGACCGGGAGGAAGCAACTATGGATAGACTGGGACCCGTCTGGAAAACATAAGAGATAAAAAATAAGCATCCCACAGCACATGCACGCGGAAAAATATTTTTTCAAAAAGTGACTTACAGACCGCAGGCGATGAAGCAGAGCCAGGAGCAGCCAGATCAAGAAGAGAAGGAGCCCGCAGCGCAAGGACCACCGATCCGGAGGAAGAGGGGTCACAGCACGATGCAGGAGCCACCATGCACTCAGCAAATGGCGCCGACAGCGAGCTCCTTGAGGGACGACCCGCAGTAGACAGGAGGGGCAAGAGTGGCCTCCGAGCGCCAAAGCCAAAATGTCGCCCGGACCGCATAGAGGAGCAGGCAGGAGAGGCCTAGCCCTCCCTGCCACGAAGAGAAGACGCGCCGGTGCCCGTAACAACTACCAGCTCCCCATCCGATGCCCCGGCCAGGGCCCGCGGTCCCCCCTCGCAGCCTGGACGAGAGGAGAGGAGAGAAGAGGAGGAAGGTGAGTAATGAAATGAAGTAAAAGGTACAGTGCACCAAAAACACAACCAAAATAAAGCTTGTGGGAGACATAATAAGGGGTCCCAAGGTGGTTCCCCCCCCCCCCCATATAGGCTCACCTATTGCCGGCTACCCTTTGGGACAGGGTCTGCGGCCCAGAGCATAGCTCTGCCGAACGCCTGACTCTCTGCGTTCCCCTACCATCACCTGATCTGTAGCCAGAGGCTGGGAGGCAGAAGGGTCCACTGAAACAGGTGGGAATAGGGCTGCAGCGGCCAACAGGCTTGGGATGCCCCGCTTGTCTGCGATATCCATGGAGAGAGAGATAGCATCCATCTTCGCAGTCAGACTGCAAGAAAACTCTGGGGATTATTAGGGAAACAGATGCCTTTATATGAGCCGGGAGGAGCCGTTTCGTCTTGCAGGCAACTGCGCCACCCTGTGGTGGATAACCCAATTGTCATCTTATAATTGTCTGTGAATGGTCATATTGGTCTATCATTGTATATATGTAAATACTGTTATAGCTTTCAGATAACTGGTTTATCATCACCAGCAGTCTCTGCCTATCAGTCATTCTATGGGTCTGATCTAGAAACAAGTAGTAAGCTTATAGCACAGCTAGAGGGCAGCATAATACTGTGTGCTGCTGACACCACATTTTGGAAACTGAAGGATATTTATTTCTGATGTTCATTCAACAGAGGGCTGTTACCTCTGTTTCTCAATCATGCATAGGCACATTTAAATCCAAGAGTTCCCAATATGTGGTGGAGTAATTGTAATTCACTCTTATAATTGGATATATTGATGTGATCAGACTGTATACATTGTTGCATCATCAACCTGTGATGGTATGCGTCTGAGGCTATATTGTTTAACTGGCCACTTTTTTGTAAATATAAACTTTTTTGAACCAGATTTTCTTGTTGTGTATGGTGTGCATTACTCCTCCCTTGTTGTTTTTTGATCATATTTCAGATAGGCAATGACCCAAAACAAAGCCAAAGCTACCCAGGAGTTAAAACAAAGAAGTGGAATATAGAGTCGCATTTCAGTTGTTAAAGACTTAAGACTTAAGACAGAAAGGCCCTCAAACAAGCAGCAACAGAATACCGGCAGAGCATTAAAAAGGTGGAAACACAGCGTCTGGTGATGTCCATGAGTGCCTCAGGCAATCATTGCCAACAATGGGGTTTCAACCAAGTATTAAAAATTAACATTTTTATTTACAATTATTTAATTTGTCCAATTATTTTTGAGCCCTCTAAATGAAGAGATAAAACAATTCAATGCAGTTGAAGCTCAGTCTTTCAGCTTTCATCCAAACGATTGCATAAAATGCGAGGATCTAAAGCATTTTTTAAGCACAATCGTTTGGATTACAGCTGAAAGACTGAACTTCAACTGCATTTGGATTGTTTTGTTCAAAATGCATTGTGGTATCCTACAGAACAAAATTAGTAAAAAGTTGTCTTTGCCCAAATATTTATGGACCTAACTGTAACTGGCTCTGCTGCTGCACTAGTTGCTTAATCTGTGCCTCTTTGTCCCCCCAAGGTTCATGTGATGCTGCATTTCCATAGGCATCAAATGGCTCTGGATCTCAGATTCCCCTCATCTTGTCTTAGACAGGCTGACTCCTATCTGGGGCCCAGCCATGAGTTGTTCCCAGGAGGCAGGGCTAATTGGGAATCAAAAGACATTTGGAGTTATAAAGTAAAATAATGAAAAAGAAGGGAGTAAAAAAGGGGGGGGGGCAGAAAGGGTGTCTGAGTCACATTGTCCCCCCACGAATAGCAACACTGGTCACACAGCATACAGCGATAGTTTACTTCAACTCCCCCAGTCTTCCCTTTCATCTCAACTGTAAGCATGTAAGCAGGGCTCACCTTCCATTAGGTCTGCATCAGTATTCAGACTATTTGTAATGGGCTTGTCAAACCTGAACCTGAAACATTAAAAACCAAAAATCCAAGCTTACCCTTTCATTGACAGTTCCAATCTGGTTTGTCCTACACAGCTTGCCGTACTCTTTACTGTACTTTGCACACAGCTGATCAGCAACCTGCAGGAAAAAAATACAAGAAAATATTTCAACCAAAACAGGGAGAACCAGGTTATATTATGTATCACTTGTGTCACAATCCTCAAAACTCCTCTTTTGCCAGTGCCACGGTGCATGTGCATGTGCATGCTCTCATTCAATCAGCACTGAATACAGCCGTTTGGAAAAAGAGCTCTGGCAAAGGGAGTGCATCCACATCCCCAGTTTCCCTGCAGTCTGAGATGTGCTCCATTTGCCAGGCTATCTTCATGTCTGGGCACCAGAAAGCTCCTCAGGTGCAAGATGCTGGGGATGCATCTGTAGCCCACGCATGTGTCATGGGACTGTCAGGTAAGATTTATGGAGATTGCGGGGAATTTTACACAATGGGTACCAAATAAGGAGTTAGGCAAGCAGCCGGCCTGGAGTCTTTTAGATTTCAGGGCCAGCCGCAGTGTTTTGATCCACTGAGCTTTAGAAAACGTAGCCCGACTCTGATCCCCGAGATTGTATTCAGTATCAGTTTCTAATTTATGAAACCAAGCTTATACAAGACTCAAGAACAGAGGGACTTCTTCACAGAGCTAGCTGCAGGTCAGTCAAGTCATTTTAGATTCTGAGATGAACTGTTGCGTTTTTGGCATTCTACTACTGCGTTTCTGACTATGGCGATAGCCATAGTCAAACTAGGCGATAGCTTTTGATACAAGAGAAGAGTGCAGAAGGTCAGGACTATGCAATGAATAATGGTTGCAATTGTTCATTTGCTGAAAAGGTGAATAAGGCTTTTTTTTTTTTAAATAAAAAAAGCCTGTCTCTCTACTGGAAGCCCCCCAGCCTCTATTGGCACTGTACTTTTCCCTAGAACCTGAAGCACCTGCAGATTTAAAAAAAAAAAATGTCTGGAAAACTTAAGCTTAGGTTTCTCTGGAAAAACCTCTCTTCTATCTGTAGATCTTTCTAAAATTGTCCCCAACTTTGATCCAAAAACAAGGTCAGCTTCGAACGGTACTGCACAAAGTCTGGATTTGGATGACACATCATTCCAGATACGAAGCCATAGTGCCCGTCTGACACAATTGACAAGTGACCCTAAACCAGTGGAGGCATCCATAAAGAAACACCCCTCTTAATGATCGGCAAGGACTCAATCAATGTACCCTCAGTTGAGCCAGACAGTGGCCCAAATAACCGGAAGTGCAAGCCGAAGCAGTAACTGGTTTAAACTTAAAGGAAGCCACTTCCCATTATCTTTTTAATAACAGATCCATGCGTCTATCCATTGGATCTTTAAGATTGCCCTTATCTTCAAATGCTACATCAGGAGCCTTTGAAACTCTCAAAAAGGGAGCATTTAAACCTGGGCATTTTCCCCAAAGTGGTGTGTCTCCCTCAGTAAAGTTAACCCAGCTTTTCAAAGCATTAGTTACAGACAATCTTGTCTTAAGTAACGCCCATTCCTTTGCAATAGATTCTTTAACAGGTTCATCAACAGGAAAAAAAAAAAAAAAGTCTTAGGGACTCTTAAATCCTCATTTAACTTCATATGAAGAGATGAGGGTCCCAAAAGTTAGTCCAATATACCCAAAGTGTCATATACATCATGTATCCATGGGTATCCTTGGCAAAAAATATGGAAGAGGAGGGCTGCTCTGAATCAGACAGGCATTCTTCTTCCTCCCCCGAAGCACTATCAGGCCTAGCGTCTGTAGCTTTGGCTGGAGTCACTGTACTGCTACAGTGCGCATAGTAGTTCTCTTCCTGTTCAGGAATGGGTGTCTATACATATGTCATACTGTGTAATCAGCAGGAATGGGGCTTTTACACGCAATATGGTTTTCTTAAAATAAATGCTAAAATTAAAAAAAAATATATATATTTTTGGGAGATATATATATATATATATATCTCCAAATTAAGGACTCCTCTGCTGAAGGATATTGTTGAGCGTTAGACAAAAGATCAAGCCTATAATGTTTTACAAAAAGGGAGGGAAAGACCACGTGGCCGCCTTGCAAATTTCTTCCAAGGCAGCACCTGATCGCTCCCCGCCCAGGAAGTAGATACTGCACTGGTGGATTGTGCTGCAATGTAGAGAGGTGGAGTGTCCATACAAGTGTAGGCTAAAGAGATGGCTTGCCTAATCCATCTGTCTAAGGAAGCTTTGTAGATGTCCAGTCTTCTATTCTTTCCACTAAATTACACAAATAGGCGGTCTGACCGCCTCCAAACGTGTAAGTCAAAGTAAATCACCAAAGATTTTCTCACATCCAAGAGATTTGTATAACCCCCTCTCATCGTCCATGTTGCCCCTGAAAGATGGTAGGATCATATTCTGGTATCTGTGAAATAGAGGCAATTTTAGGAAAGTAAAAGTGGATCTAGCCTAGGGATGGCTCTGTCTGGTAACACTGTATAGAAGGGCTCTCAAATAGAAAAGACTTGAAGATTACCGACTCCATGTCCCGAAGTAATGGCAATCAGAAAAAATCATTTTTAAGGCTACAAATTTTGTCTGATCCCTCGGCAAGCGGCTCAGAGGGAGGTTTGGATAATCCCTTAAGGAGATTTAATTTGGTATTGAAGGGGCAGCAAGAAAAAGTAAGCCAGTCCTGCAACATTGCCGACCTGGTTCCCCCTTGCCAATTTAATCACAAGATGTCATAAGTGATACAGAGCTTGTTCCACCTCCTTCAGTTCCCTGAAGTTTAAAAGGTCTATCTCGAATTTCTGTTGACCAGTGTCCCTGGGTATGCCAAGAGTATAGATGTACTCCCCAGCCCCAGGTACTGGCATCCGTTGTTATGACAACCGGCTGTATTTGTCTCCAAGCCCTGCAGATTTCTAAGGTCCCTCCACCAGACCAGACTGAGTGACTGGGGAAGACACACCAGGCCAAACCTGCAAAAGGAAAGTCTGGAGAGGCCTGGAATGCAGCTGTGCCCACGTAAGCTGGAACTGCTGATGTCATTAGGCCTAGAATTCTTATAGTTACGTATGGAGATGAAATTCTTTAAACTTTGCTCCCCTAATTAGAAGCTTTTCTTGTTTGAAGGCAGACAAATCATTTGTTCTACGGTGTTCTATCCAGATCCCGTGGAATCTGCATCTTCTGAAAGGATTCAGGCTCGATTTCTCCAGATTTACAATTCATCCCAATTTTAGTAGCAAGGCTAGAGTCACAGCAAGGCTATTTAAGAGAGCGGTCTCTGCGTTTCGTGTTAAAAGGAGATAGTCTAACTAAGGAAATATGGAGATTCCCTCGAGTCTCAGTACACTCATGACTTCTGCCAGGATCTTTGTGGATATCCTGGGAGCAGAGAAGATGCAAAACTAGTGCATCTGAAATATAGGTATTTGCAGGTAGGCATCCTGTAAATCGAAACTCCTCGGCTGTAAGTAGGTTCCTTATGGTGAAAATCAAAGGCACATGACTGTTTGTGCACCAGGAATATGTGGGAGTAAAACCCTTTTCCCTGGGAGACTCTGGGAACTGGTTCAATTGGTCTCTTGTTGACCAACTACTGGATGACCTGTGGAAAGGTTTCTATTTTCCTGGCATCCTGTGGCAACATTGTAATCTGGAACTGCTCTGGGGGTTTTGACTGAAGTTCCAGTTGATTTCCCTGTGCAATTGTTCGCAACACAAAAGAGTTTGAAGTGACTGACTGCCACTCTGCCCAGAAAAATAAAAACATTAGTCTTACTGGTAACCACCGCCCCTTTCTCCCAGTCCTCAGTATATTAACAAGTAACCCAGGGAGACCGAAGGACGCATAGGGAGGGTAGCTAAAGCCGTCCCGAAGGACTAGTAGAAATACAGTTACCACATCCTCCTGGTTGCCTCGAAAGGATGAGAGAACTATTTCTTGTGACCTGTGGGAGGTAAAGGCAATATTGGGTAGGTAAAGTGGATCAGGCTTGAATGGCCCTATCCTGTAGAACTATACAAAAGGGCTCTCGAATGGAGAGGGCTGGTAAGTCACTAACCCTGCATGCTGAGGTAAGAAAACACATCTTTAGGGCTTAAATGTTGTCAGACCCTTCAGCAAGTGGCTCAAAAGGAGCTTTTATTAGCCCCCTAAAGTGGACTTCAGAGTTAAAAACCCCGGTCTCTTCGGCCACCATGGGGCTGGCAAACGAATCATAGCTGACTGGCAGGATATTTTGTTTAGAACCTGAGGGAGGATCCAAACAGGAGGAAAAGCGTAAGCCAGACTGAAACGCCACTGGTGAGCCAGGGCGTCTATTCCTAGAGCTTGATCGGAGGAATTAAGGTAGAAGCACTTCCTCAATTTGTTGTTTCGACTGGGGGTGAAGATCCACCTCTGGAGTTCCCCTTAGTACAAAAATCTGAATTAACTTGAATTATATTGTGAAACCCTTCATTATTTCCCTGGAAATAAAGGGGCAATCCAGTAAAGTCTCCCACCAAATGTGGCATTGCTTTAACTGGGCACCTATTAAGGACCCAGCATCACTGCTTTTTAGGGACTGACTGTTGGGTACCAAACAGAGTGGATCCTCTAAACTTGCCTCTCCAAAAGTAGGAAGGGCCCCTCTAAACAAGTCCTTGATAAGAAAGAGCAGTCTATAAGACTGACTAAAAAATAAAATCCTATCCCTAAAATAATTATTTCAGTCAGCAGACTGACACTTTCTCTAGTTCTGGGCCAAAGAGGAATCCCCATTAAAGGCCACGGCACACAGCTGCATCTTTGAACCTCTATCCCCTAACCAGGTATGCAGCCACAAACCCAGTCCTACTGGGACTGGGTGTGGACCATGGCCCAAGCCAAAAATCTCACTTATTTCCCCTCCCCTGGGCCATCAGACAGAAAACAGGCCGCCAAGAAGAGAATCGTAAAGCCTTCATAATCTCATTAATATCATTTTGCTTCAAGAAACATTAATTTAAGCTACTGAAAACAATAATTAATATTCCTGGTGAGGCAAGTAGAGGCTAGAATCGGTGTGGGGGGTAAAAGATTCAGCCTGCCAAGCTTTCCTCAAGAAAGCATCCATTTTCTTGTCTAAAAGATCTTTGAAGATACCAAAGTCCTTAAAGGCCACCCCCTTGGAGACCTCAGAAAAGGGGGCATCCAGTTTGGGGCATTTATCCAAAATATGTGAGTCTACTTAAATGACCAGAGAACACCACTTAAGAGCCCCTGGTATATAAACCTTCTTAACTGGATCCTTCCACTTATTAAGGATAGCCTCCTTAATTGAGTTATGAATGGGGAAGATCATAGGGGAATCAGGAAAAAATCCAGGTAGAACCCATCATGCTTAGACTCCTATCCTAAATGCCTATAGAAAGATGGAGCATATGCAGGAGATCTGGTAAATCCTCTGGAGGGAAAATAAATTTCACTGGCGAAACTGAATCAGAACCTGAACAAGGGCCCTCGGAAGAGGAGGAGGGAGGGCCTCATCCCCATCAGAAAGGGTGGTATCAGAGACCTCCGATTCCTGCCCACTGGAATAAAAAAGGGGGGGGGGGGGTTAGTGGATGCCCAAAAAAACTCCTTACATCCAGTCGGGTCCCGTGGGGTCCTAAGGTTCTCAAAGGAAGAGTAAATACGATCCTTCAGATTTCTCATCATATCCGTCATGCTGGGCTGACGTTCCTTACTCACAACTTTATCGGTACAGGGCTTGCAAAGAAGCTTCCTGTAGGAATATAGTAGCTTAATTTCACATATCGGCATCTCCTACTTTTAGTCCTATTTAGCAGGATCCCACGAGGCCCAAAATAGGGAATATATTAGTAAGGACCAAAAGAAAAAAGCCCTTTAACATCTGTAATGATATAATAATTTTCTTTTGGTCCTTACTAATATATTTCCAATTTTGGGCTGAGTGGGATCCTGCTAAAGAGGATCATTTTCTTTGTCCTGCTTGCATATCAGGTACTCTTTACTACACAATATGTATACCAATTTAGTATCTTCATTGAATACATTATCACAAATGCATTTTGCAGAGGTTGGATATAATTCAGAAGGGCACTGATGAAGCCAATAAGGCGAAACTAGTCCGCTCAGCGGTCTCAATGGTCCTTGTAGCAACTTCTACATATCAATATAAGCACGTAGGAATATGTTCTAATGTTTAATTGTCATAATCATGGAATGTATGTTACTTCAATGAAATGGTCTGTTGTAATGATTTTAATTCCTTTTGATACAATAATAAACACATGTTTTTATTATGATCATCACTATCATGCTTTACCTACAAAGCAGGGTCTCTCTCACAGGTTTATAAAACATTAGTTGGGGTAAGCCTAAACGCTAACTTAATCCCATACCATCCTCTATAAGGATGTTCCTACCCGTGTAAATTTACTCCATTCTGAACTTGGTCTAACTGAACCGCAAATCTCAGATATCTGCGGTGTGCGGTCATAATAGGTACATGTAAGTAGGCATCCTGTAGATCTAGGTTCACCATCAGGGCATCCTCCATCCTCTGTTCCTGCCCAAGTAAACGGACTCCATTCTGAACTTTTTGCATCGAATGAACCTGTTTAATATCTTTAGATTCAAAATCATTTGATACTTTCCTGATGGCTTCTGAACAAGAAAAACCTGAGTACATGTAGAACCCCTCTCCCAGGGAGAGTGGAGGTACTGTTTATATCACGTTTTTCTGTAGATGTTCCTGTAGAACAGGAGGGAATGCTTCTCTCTTCTTCGCGTCCTTTGGAAGCTTGGTCACTCTAAAAAGAATGACTCAGGGATGAAAATTCTAATTGATAACCCCTCTGTAAGGGACTTACCTCTGCCAGGGGCCCGCAGCGAGCGTCTGCTGGGCGACACGGCACTCCTGCTGCTGAGCGCGTCCGCCGCTCCAGGATGATGGGGAGCGCGGTGTGTCACTCTGGCAGCCTCCCCCGCCCCTCTCTAGCTGTGCAGGGGCACGCCCCGCAGTCTGTAAATTTCGCCACTAGGAGGCGCTGCGCTGCAAGTGGCAGGCAGCGCAGAGTCCTCCGCACGTGATGGGAATCAGGGGCTGATCAGCCTTGTTGCCAGGACTGACCAGCCCCTGGATAGTGTCTCCAATCACGCACAGTGTTGTGAGTTGCAGTGATCAGCACATACACTCCCCCCTCAGGGTGGCCATTGGTCAATTCCCCAATAAATATGGAGTCAGCCCAGTACTCAGTGCTTGTGATAGTCGCTTATGATTAGAGTGCGATTCCGTTTAGTTATCTGTTTCCGACCCGGCTTGAGCGACCATCCCTGTCCGCTGCCTGTACCGACCTTTGCTTTGTCTGACCACGAACCTACCTGCTCCTTTGGATACCCTGCGATCTCTGACCTCCCGGCTTGACCCTTTGGCTACCCCTGACTACACACCTGTCTCATCCCTGTACTATGACGCACCCTCCGGACTACCTGTGAACGTCCTTGGCTTCGGGATACCCTCGTGGTTCATCGGCCTTTACCGTAAGCAGCCATCCTTTGCGCCTATTAAGACCTGGGGGCAACCGTGTCCGTTGAGGCGTACCTAGCGTCCCGGAAAACGGGTGCTTGACTATAGGCAGAAGCGCAGGTGGAGATTGGGGGGGGATGTCTGCTTACAGAAGGCTGGTGTCCCGCTGAGCATCACACCTCCTCTAGTGTCTGTAGCACAAATTGACCTTGGGTGACTGTTTTCCCAGACTGTTTTCCAGGTGGCTACGAACCTTGACAGTCTTTCCCCTCATTGTCAGGAAGCTTAGACCCCTCTGAAGGTTTGCCAAGTAGGCTAAACCTTTTTTGGGGCCTAGGCTGAGACCAACGTTTCTTAGGGTCATTCTGCTTAGGTTGAGTTATGCGTAATGCAGCTCTACCTCTGTTAATATTACTGCGGGGGTTAAAATTCCGCCTTCTTGTGGGAAACCTTTTCTCTACTTCATTTGACCTGGCCAGGATGACATCTAATTCTTCTCCAAAGAGATTACCATAAAACGGGATGACACAAAGATTATCAGAGAAACATTATCTCCAGACCAAGTTTTTAAACACAGGAAATTAAGGCTGACATCTTAGCTGTAGCCCTGATGATCAGCCGGAGGACAAAATGCAGTCCTTCCGCTTCTGGGTTGTGGCAGAGGAAACAACTAAACCGCAAATCTCAGCACAAAATGAAAAATCACGAGACATCAGAAATTACAGATCCAGGGGGCTTCTCCAGAACTATCAGAGTTGAAAAATACCATTTTGTGAGTACTCACCTTTAAAACGGGTATTATGAGTGTGACATACACTCCACTTCGATCTTCATGACATGTGGGTAATCTCCAGTAGAGGGCGAACTTCTGCAGAGATGAATATGCAAAAAAGAAAGCCCCTCCCGGTCCATATATACCTGGGACCTCCCACATATTTCCCAGTGTAAAAAAGCAGTAAGGGGACCAGGAAGAACCAATTATAACCTTAACAATCAAAACCAATGGTTCACCATATAAAAGCCCCAGAATACCTGAAAAAAGGGGTGGGGCGAAGTGGAGTGTATGGCACACTCATAATACCCGTTTTAAAGGTGATTACTCACAAAACGGTATTATTGTAAGTGTGCCATACACTCCACTTCGATCTTCATGACATGTGGTACATCCAATAGCAGTATCCGTCATGGGTGGGAACTAGAAACCGTAAAGAATGTACCAACTCAAACCACTGCAGCCTGCAGAACCTTGCGGCCAAAAACAGCATCCGCTGAAGCCCGCACATCAACCTTGTAAAACTTGGAAAAAGTATGAACAGAAGACAAAGTAGCAGCCTTACCAACTTGTTCAACAGAAGCCTGGTGCTGAAAAGCCCAGGATGCACCAACAGCACGAGTGTGCGCAGTGACCCTAAAAGGAGGAGTCCTCCCCTTAGCAGAATAGGCCCCAACAATGGCCTGACGAATCCATTTGCTAATCGTAGACTTAGCAGGCGCCAAACCTTTCCTGGGCACTACGAAAAAAGCATCCGTCTTGTGGAAGGAAGAAGTAGTCACCAAATAGTACTTCACACAGCGAACAACATCCAAATTGTGCAGAACCCTCTCCTTGTCATTGTTAGGCTTAGGACACAAGGAAGGGAGAACAATATCCTGATTGAGGTGGTAAGCAGACACCACCTTAGGAAGGAAATCTGGCTTAAAACGAAAAAACACCTTATCCTGGTGTCTCTCAGAGTAAGGGGCCTGAATCGACAGAGCCGCCAACTCAGAGACACGCCGAACAGAGGTAATAGCCACCAAGAAAGCAACCTTCTGAGTGAGAACCGAAAGAGCAATATCCTGTAGCGGCTCAAAAGGAGGACCCTGGAGAGCCGAAAGAACCAAATTCAAATCCCAAACAGGAACCACAGCCTTCCAAGGGGGCCGCAGATGCGCGACCCCTTGGAAAAAGGTCTTAACCAGCGGGTGTAAGGCAAAAGACCTCTGGAAGAAAACTGACAGAGCAGAAACCTGTCCTTTCAAAGTACTAAGCTGGAACCCAAGATCCAGATTATGCTGAAGAAACTCCAAAATTCTGGGAACCGAAAACACCCTGCAAGGCAAGGCCCTAGCCTCACACCAAGCAATATAGGACCTCCAAGTCCTATAGTAAATGCCAGAAGAGGACCGCTTCCTAGCCCTAATCAAGGTCTGAACAACAGCCACAGACAAACCTTCCTCCTTCAAAATGAAGGTTTCAGCAGCCAAGCCGTCAAAGCCAGCGTTTGTAAATTGGGGTAAAGAAATTGACCCAGAGATAGCAGATCCGGCAACAAGGGAAGCAGGTACTGATCTACGGCCAGCCTTACAACGTCTGCGTACCAAACCCTTCTTGGCCACCTTGGAGCCACCAGAATCGCTGGTGCCCCTTCTAGAACCAGTTTGCGAACTACCTTGCCCAGCATGGAGACGGGCGGAAACAGGTACAAAAAAAAAAAAAAAAAACAGATCCTTCCAAGCAAGGGACAAGGCATCCACTGCCAGAGATAGAGGATCCTGAGAAAGAGACACAAAGGCCGGAAGTTTGTGATTGTGCCTCGAGGCAAAGAGATCCACCTCCGGTGTCCCCCACTTGCAGCAAAGATCCAGAAAAACCTCGGGGTTCAGAGACCACTCTCCTTGGCGAGAGGATCCTCTGCTCAGGGAATCCGCCTCCGTGTTCTCCACTCCCGGAATGTAGATTCCCGAAATGCAAGGAACATTGCTCTCCGCCCATTGCAGAGACTTCTCCGAGGGCACTCCTGCTGCGAGTCCCTCCTTGGTGATTGATGTAAGCTACCGCCGTTCGGTTGTCTGACCGAACTTGAACTGGTAGACCCTGTAAATGTGAGGTCAGCCGAGCCAGAACCAGTCGGATGGCTCTGAGCTCCAAGACATTGATGGGGGTGTGAGCCTCCTGAGGTCCCCACACCCCGCTGAACTGATGATGGCTTTTCCAATAACCTCCCCAGCCCGACAGGCTGGCATCCGTGGTAACCATCTCCCAACAACAGGTTGCTCGATTCCAGCCACCACCGAAGGGACTGCCGAACCCCGGGAGACATCCTGAAAGGTTGATCCAATGACTGGGGACACCTGTCCCAATGCGTCAATAGGTAAAGTTGAAGAGATCTCATGTGAAACTGTGCAAACAGTACCACCTCGAAGGAGGATACCATCAAGCCCACCAGTTTCATCCCCTGTCGGATAGAGGGACCAGGATTGGCCAGAAGAAGGCGGATCAGACCCCGAATCCCCTGCACCTTGGTCTGGGGCAGAAACACTCTGGCCTGAATGGTATCCAGATTCATGCCCAGAAATGAAATCACACGAGACAGAGAGAGAGAAGACTTGGGGCGGTTGTTCACCCACCCAAACCTCTCCAGGGTCGACACCACCTGGTGTGTGTCCAGCTCTGCCTGACGGAGGGAAGAAGCCGAGATCAACAGGTCGTCCAGATAAGGCACAATGCGAATGCCCTGAGCTCTGAGCAGAGCCATTATTCCCGCCAAGACCTTGGTGAAGACCTTCGGCGAAGGAGTAACGAGCCAGCCCCCCGAAAGGGACGGAGCTGTTTCTTCCGCTGAGGTAACTTACCTCCTTTAGCAACAGCATCCAATTTATCTCCAAACAGCCGCGTACCCAAGAAGGGAAGAGCTGTGAGCGACTTCTTGGCCCCAAAGTCCGCCGTCCACTGGTGGAGCCAGACCGATCTGCGCATAGCCACCAGTAAGGCTGAAGTCCTACTACACACGACAATAGAATCTTCCATAGCAGCCAAGACAAAATCCATGAACAATTCACATCTCTTAAGGGTAGCGAACTCAGCGCTAGCTGGATCAAACTGAGCGTCATTCAGCCAGTCCCTGATAAGAGACCTGGTAGCAAGCGACACCAAGGCAGATGCACAAACAGACCGCAGGGCCGAGCCCACGCTGGCAAATGCGTGGCACGCCATCTGATAAAGGCTAAATCACCATTTAGCCTTGATAAAGATCCCTAGAGGCTCGGAACGTGTGGGCTTTGCCGTGGGGTCCCCGTCTGGCCATCAGCACAGTAAGATTGTTTATTCATGATTTGTTGTATATTGCTTCATTTTTCACCCTGCACTTTTGCTCCTCGCTGGGCCTGTCTCTTGTTCAGGGTCCTGCTTGGTTGAATTGATGTGATTTATTTACAAGCACTCAGCACTTTATTAGATAGGTTAGTAGAGAGGTAATCACTTTGTAATTTAGCACATCATAATTGTATGTTTGGCCGTCGGGCTCCCCCATGTGGTTATTTACGGTATGGCACCATGAATTGTTGTTCTTAATCATGTTTTTAAATTGTGATTCAGAATAAAATATTGTATCAAATAATTTTGGAGTACAAATATAAGTTTGTGGAGTGCGAGGGTTAGTCCCCAGGGGCCCCTGGAGGAATGATCAGGAGGACATTCCATCATTAGTACACATAGTATGCAAATGCAATAGGGTCCATGTTTGGGCAGCGCACCCATTATACATAGATTATCCACAGGTCGATAGGTTGTGTGCCACCTGCCAACGTTTTGTTTCACAAATAACACATAATAATAATAATAACAACAATAATACATAATAACACATAATAATAATAATAACAACAATAATACATAACAACACATAATAATACATAACAACACATAATAATACATAACAACACATAATAATAATAACAATAATAACACATAATAATAATAATTATATATATATATATATATATATATATATATATATATATATATATATATATATATATATATTATATCCCAGCTCCAGACATGCGATAACTAAAAGCAAATAGACACACACACGCCCGCAAATCAGTGGGGGCGCCCCGTTAGAGAGAGGTCCCCACATAAGCTAAGGAAGTGGCCATCCGGCCCTTACCACCAGGAGCGCAGCTCAGCAACAGCAATCCAATATGGCCCCCGAGAAGTGCCTCATGCAGAAAGACAGGAAGAGAAGGGGGAGGGCGGGCCAGCGCAGAACGCGTGTTCGCCAGGCCACACCCCCCTCCCAGCAATGCGGATCCCAAGGGTTGAGCCACAGAATTGCGCCAAAGAAGGGGGCGGGGCTACCGCGGCCGCGCCGACCTGAACACAGCCTGAGGGGGAGAAGCTCCCCAGGCTAAATCAAAGGCACCTCAGAAGTGAAAACATCCTGTCAGTCAACACACACACACACAGTGAAACTCACACACCCACACACACAGGGGCATAGGAGAGCGAAACGGAAAATAACGGCCAGGCAACCCTCCCCCCCCCCCCCGGAGGGGAGTAAGAGACCCAGAAGGGGGGGAACCCTGCCAGAATCCGGCCATAAGCATAGAGGGACGGGGCATCCCACACCAGGATCACCAAAACCTGGGTAACTGCAAGGCTCCTTCCGCACCCATAGGGTGCTGCCTACCTTCACCAGGACCCGCAGCCTAAGCTGGGAAGCTCAAATAGGGGCAATTTAGAAAGGGTCCTGGCAGCAATAGGGACAATAAACGGCCGGGCGTGGGCCCGGCTTACCTGTAAGTAAAGAAGTCTTCATCTTCTGTCTTGTCGCCTTCACTGCAGAGAAGGAACTGGGAAATTGGTGGGAGGCCCCAGGTATATATGGACCGGGAGGGGCTTTTTTTGCATATTCATCTCTGCAGAAGTTCGCCCTCTACTGGAGATTACCCACATGTCATGAAGATCGAAGTGGAGTGTATGGCACACTTACAATATAATAAATTAAAATAAAAAACTGGTCGAAGTCTAACACATCTTAGCACACTTTGTCCAGTGGTTTCCCAGGGAGAAAACACAAAGAACTGAGGTGGTCAGGAAGGGGTGGTGCTTTTAAAATGTTTCAGTTTGTTTCCTCCCAGGGGGCGGAAGCTCTCTCTCTCCATGTGGCCATGCTGAAGGATGACTTGGAAATAGCCATAATTTAGTAAACCCTCCTCTGAGGGGACTATACCTTCTCTCTCCTCGGTTCCCCGACTTCCGACTGATAGAAATGGGGAGGGTGAGAGGGAGCAGGCTGAGGCGGTGCGTGAGTAGCTAGTGGCACAGCAGGGGCTGTCTGAGAATATGCTAGGGGAATATTTTGTGTCGGGAAGAAACGTGGCTACTGGGAGCCACCTTGCAAATTTCAAGAGTCAAGGCCATATCCATCTTCATGGAACAGACAGTCTCTAAAATAAAACAATCTTCCTCACCCTCAAATTTATTGATAATACAGTTTTGATTAAAGGGTCTGTTCCAGGATACCAGAAGGATAGCCTGACAGTTTAGACAATTATTGGGCCTATCGCCTTTTCTTTCTCCTTAGGTTGAAAAAAGGATAAACATCATGCTAAGTTGACACCCACTGTGAACTAGCAAAAACAAATAAGGCTCATAACAAAGAGTAAATAATACTTCTCACCGGCTTCTCGTGAGGCATCTTGTGGCTGCTCCTCTGCTGGCCTACCCGACAGCCTGCTTCACCACTGCAGCCTGGAATAATGTGAGGGTTCCTTAGTGTTTTCCAGGCCCCCACTTCTGTTTGTGTCCTGGAGGTGACCTATGCCCCGGACGTGGGAGTGGTTGGAGGACCCATTCTCTGGCCTCCGTGTCACCGGAACTACATCATCGGGTGAACATGACCCTGCCCCTAGCAGTACACACCAACCTAAGTGCGGGCAGAGGACCCGAAATAGGAAATCCTGGTGGCCACAACTGCTCCAATGCCTGGGGCGCAGCACCACCGAGACCCATGTACATCGCTGCAAGGCTCGTCGGCGACTACAGGTTCAGCAGACCCCATGGCCTGCAGGAAAACTATCCTCCGAAAGTAAAGCCCGGGGTTGGTGAACTCCACCACAGGAACTCCTGGGTGTAGAAAAAAACTAAAAAAAATTAAACTGGACAAAGCCCTTAGTCCCAGGACAAAGGGGGAAAAGTTAATCTCCCTCCCCCCCCCACCTGATGCGCGGCATCAGGAGCGAGGTTTATCTGTCTGCTGCATCGGGTTACAACCAAACTTAGGCTGCGCCCCCCTTTTTGTTGACCCCAATGTTTCCTGGGTTCCTGTATACCCGGTTGCAAAAATTGTTGCCTTTACTTAAAATGAGACTTTCCTCTCGATTTTTTGGCTTTGACTGGAAATATTTTTGTTTGTTCTGAGGACCCTCAAATTCAGTGCCAAACAACATTAGAATCCCACAGAGCCTTGCCTTGGTCGCAAGGTCACACTGCCAGGTCTTAAGCCAAATAGCCCTTCTGGATGAATTAATAAGAGCTGTGATCTTGATTAGTTGATGTTGTCTCAACTGGCGGTCTAGAAAGACTGATCAGGCAGAACTCTGAGTCTTTACGTAATAAATACATCTCATCACTTTTTCGTGAGACATATTGATGCTGCGCCTTCTTTTTGGGTTTCGCCCAGAATGGTCTCTTGACCTGGAGGTAGGGGGGTGGGGTTGGAGGACCAGCTTGGCTGCCTCCCCTGGCACAGACAGGCAAGTGCGACCCAAAAGCCCCAGCTGCTGCCCCGCCGCTGTATCCTTCACCGCCACTGCCCGAGACCAGCATGGCCTCCTTCTTTCCAGTATGCAGCACAGGTGGGAAATGGTGCTGAAAACAGACCCCTGGGGGCCACAGGAAGACTAACCTGTGAGGGTAAAGCCTGGGGTCGGTGAGCACCCCCCCATCCCAGGGACTCCTGGGGTTAAAAAATAAAAAACGTGACAAAGTCTGTGTCCCAGCTGTTTCCTTGAGAGGAAATACAATACTGAAGACTGGGAGGAAGGGGTGGGGCTTTTAACTTGTCCCAGCTTGTGTTTCCTCTCCAGGGGCAGGAGCCGTCTCTCAAGTGGCTGTCCTGAAGGACAGAGGGAGAACACAAACAATATATACATTTCCTAGAAATACCTGCAAAGATAAAATGGACCTTTAACCTTTTCAGTTCCAGCTTACCTGAGATTTTGAAACCCTCTTTTGCCATACAATTTTAAAGTGGACCAACACCCAGGATTTTATCCTGGGCTTTGGTCCACTTCAGGGGGGCACCCCGATTATCACCCCGATCATCACCTCACCACGCTCCCACGGACAAGCGGCGGACAAGGCAGCGCGTCCGCCGCCGCCTCCCGCGCGCCCCTCTGACAGTGCGCGCGCCCGCGCCGGCCATTCACAAATGGCCGGCGCGGGCACGGCTAGAGGAGTGCGCGGGAGGCGGCGGCGGCCGCTGCCGCCGATCAGGTGAGTTCTTTTGGGGTTTTGGGGGGGGGGGGGGTCCCTCACCGCGGGACATCCCGATCTCGGATGTCCCGCGGTGACGGGGGTGATCGGCCCGGGAATCTTATAGATTCCCGGGCCGATCACCCATGGGTGACGGTCCACTTTAAGCATTTTGCACTATATATGTTGAACTTTATTATTTTACCCAATCCTGATTTACTCCTTGAAGTGATACTGCAGGCAGAGGAAATTGTTACACCATTGCATCGCGCTACATTTGGCACTTTCCTAAACCGGTTTCCGTTTTTAAATTGAAACGGAAATGGTTTACAGGTTCTCTTTTTCATCCTGTTCCCAAATCAGCTCAGCAGAACAGGACAGGATTGCTGACCCTCTCTCCACCTCCTCCAGATTGATAACATACATTCAGCCCACTTTTTTTAGAAGACAAATCTAGAGGTGAAAGTGCAAACCTCAATATCTCAGTCATTTCTGCTACAATTTAAAAACCGTTTAGGACATTGCCAAATGTAGCCCGACGCAATGGTGTAACAATTACCTTTGCCTGCAGTAGCAATTTAAGTATAAAACTGCTCCAAAAGGTGATAAAACTATTTGTGTGTATCTATATGTGTTTCATTCACCCTAAATAGTTTTACTACGGTATCTGAGATAAGTAGAAAATGAAAAGTTGTTCAATGTTGGGAACCCCTGGTTTAGAGTCAAAAGAATCTGCCTTGATGTAATAATGAAATGTGCTTTCCAACTTGTATTATGTGTCAAACTCATTAGGAAAAAAAGACAAGTACACTTACTATCTTCAGTTCAGAGACTTCAGTCTGCAGGCGTGGGGCAGCCCAGATGAGGGTGGACACTGCTTCAGACAGACCAGGGTCCAGCTCTCTAAAACAAAAAAAGTAAAGAGCATGTTTTAGTTTAGCTCTGCCTGGTGATAGTGTGCACCCTACCACTCTGACACGCAGCATCGTACTTCATAGACTGGATTAGACCAAATCGTGCCAGCAGCAGGTCACAGTACAATTCCAGGATCTCCATGGCTTCCACCAGGTAGTCCTCTCGGATAATGTGCTCCACACGGATCCGTGCTCGCTCATCTTTTCCAGAGGCCAAGTAATCTGCTATTTCCTTCCTGGCTTTCTGAGCCAACTCCGCTAAATAGAGACAGAGAGAGAGAGTGAGTGCAAGACCTACTGTAATACCGAATCAGAAAGAAAGCCCTAGTGACCTAATTTCCACGTGTGGACCTTGTCATGCAGGACAAATGGCATATGGTGCCACTCTAGGAATTTACTAAGAGGGTGCGGCATGACAAGGTCAGCACAAGGGAGCAGGCTCACTAGGGTCTATACGGTCATAAGGGCATAAGGTGAGTGGCAAGCAGAGTAAATTAACTCTTTGCCTGGGCTATCTTTTTAAAGCCCGACCCCAGGTCCAAGTCAATTATCCAACATATCTCTACCAGGGTTGGTTTAAGAATTGCTTTCTCTCAAGGGATAGCCTGGAATGATTACTTACCGGGCTAGAAGGTCAGATGACCTTTTGGTCAAATGCTTCTCTGCTCTGCCTCCGTCCCTCCCAAGGATTTGGTGTTGTGGCTTTCATTCCCAGTGGGTAGCACTTCCCTAGAGAGCAGTAATCTGCTCCTAGAGTTTGGGAAGAAGGGAGATTTTCTTTTTTTCTTAGTAACATACTTACCTGCCCTCTCTCTGCCTCAAGCCATCACAGTCCTGGGATGCATGCAGCTTGGCCGTTTCAGCATCTTTGCCAATAGAAGGCAAAGTATGAGCAGACCATGGCTCTGTGTGTTCTATTTTACCTTGCCTCAACCGGCCCGGTAACACAGTGTCTGCACCAGAGCCGCGCTACGGGCTTGACAATTGGTTGAGGGGGTTAGACAGAAGGTAAATATTAGGCTACAATGTCACTAAGTCTATTACTCACTCTTCTTCTTCTCCAGAAGCTTCAGCCGGTTTATGACGAGCCTCATATTCACTCGCAGCCGCTCCGCTTTAAACCCCGAGCCCAACATGATGCCTGACCAATGCAAAGACAAAGGGTTAATGGTTAGCAAGTGCAGAATCTGTTTCACAACACATAAGACACAACAGGGTCCATTCAGAGCCAGGAAAGAGTTCTCACTTCTTTTTTAGAAGCGAAAACTGCTATTGTCTTTCATTGTCCACATTGGGATTGATTCAGAGCCAGGTGAAAATGTACATCCGGTAGACAATGAATGACAAAGACAATGAATGTCAATGGAGGTACAAAGCCCAACATAGTTAAAATTCAAGGTTTGTTCCCTTTTTAACGTGCTCCTCGAAAATGGCGGAGCCCCTACATGCATCTTCCCACTGGATGTCTGCAATTCTTACCTCTTCCTCGATCGCGTATGCAGCCCCGTGATTGGCCACCACAGGTCACGTGGACCGGCCCTTTCGGTGGCCTGAACCGAGGACGGTTACCTCCAGCAGCCAATCGCGGGGCTGCATTCCCAGCTGAGGTGATGCACAGGAGGCTCCAGCATTCAGGAGGCCCTGCACCCCCAACCCCCCCCCCCAGTCTGTCTAAATGTGTCCAGACCCAGAACAACACCCGTCAGCAGAGATAAGGGAATTGGTCCGCTTTAAGAATCATCTTTGGCAAGAATTCAGCACTCATTCTACCATTTACTTTCATTGTCTACCTTGCGGCTGATTCAGCACCATATGAAAATGTACATCCATTTCCTGAATCACTCCTAAGGTAGACAATTGATGTAAATGGCAGCAGAGTTTTCTCACCTGGTGCTGAATCAACCCTAAATTCACTTTTTACTAACTCTTCCCCAAATCTCTCAGACAATAAGTAGTTACCAATCATAAGAAAAAGACAGGGGGCAAACCCTGATGATACCTGGTTGTCTACAATACCTGGGAAGCCGTGCTTTGTAAAACCCCCAGGTTCTGATACTCCCCTCAATCCAGCACCAGGCAGCGCGTTCATCATTGCCACAGCAACTAGTGGAATGTTCGCTCCTTACGGCAGCCATTTAAGTCTGTGTCAAATATGCTGACCAAGGATGCTGGGGGCCCGCACATGCACGGTAGGATAACAGGATCAAGGCTAGGCAAAGCAGGAGCATTTCCAGACCGGAAATCCCAAATAGGGAGGTCAAACTGGTCCACTGGGTTTTTTAGAACTGGATTAACTTGGATTTTGCCAGGCAGGCCAAGGGGGAACTGCTTAATGCCCTGCTGCCCCAACACCACCCTTCCCTCTCCCACAGCCCTGGTTTGTGAAGCCAGGAGCTGTACATCCAGGTTCTGGGTGGCGGGTGTTTGTGGCCGTTGTACGGCCAGCTCTTGAAAATATTGAGAGCCTCTGTACTCCAGGAACTTCTGTGTATGGAGACTAACATTGTTTTCACTGGCAGTCAATTGTACAGAGGCCATGGCTGTGGAGACCATTTGGTGGCACAGAAGCAGTGGTAAGCTAAGCGGATCTCCTAGTTAACTCTTGGACTGGCTGGCACAGGAATATTAGGGTAAGTTCACAGAACTGTTCTATTGGGGTCCTCAGCCTGATTGTTCATGCCAAACAGTAAGTATATCTAGCAGAAATGCTGTAGGTGTACCTAACCCCAGGAACCCCCAGTGACACCACCTAAAGAGTAACAAAATTCCTGGGATTTGTTCTGTACCCCAGGAGAATCCTGATTTGGGTTGCCCCGGTGTGTGACCCCCCCCCCCCCCAGAAAGCCCTAAACAACTCACCTTTTCTGCATTCCAACTGTACATGTGCTCAGCCAATGACAGCTGCTTGTGGGGTTTACCTCTTTTAGCAAAAGTCTCTCATTGACTTTAAAGTGGACCAAAACCCAGGATTTTGACTATCCTGGGTTTTGGTCTTTCCCCCCAGTAAGGTTTGCCCCGCTATGTGAAACCCCCCAGTTCTGCCACATCAACTCACCTCACTGCGGTCCTACGGCGCATGTGCGGCCGCTTGTCCAAACAGCGCGCTCGGAGTCGCTGAGCTATGGACGTCTAAATCGAAGTCTTAGCACAGTGGCTCCGAGCGCGCTGGCCATTCACAAATGGCCGGCACAGGCACGCGACCTGCTAGAGGGATAGCAGGGATGCGGCCCGCGCCTGCGTCGTTGGACCGGGAAGTAAGGTAAGTGTAGAGGATGACTTGGGGGTTTCACACAGCGGGGCATCCTGATTTTGGATGCTCCGGGGGAGGGAACGAATCGGCCTGGGAATCTATTCCGCCTCGGTTTCAGTCCACTTTAATGAATAGCTGGGGCGGGAGCAGGCACACCCCATTACCAACAATGAGAGCTGTCTGCCTAATGACGTAGTCCTAGCAGACGGCTCTCACTGGACGATAACATGCACAAATGCCATTGGACCAGGGAAAGGTAAGAGGTTACCAGCACCCTGGGGGGGGGGGGGGGGTTCACATGGGGGGAAAAAACATCAGCCAGCCCTGTAATCTTTTGGATTTCATGCCAGAAAATGGTGAGTTTTGTTCCTCTTTAAAACAGACCTCCAGTAAAAAATTACTTAAACGGACCTTCAGCATGATTTATTGAAAAGCCAAAACCCTTAAAAAACGATTCCCCAGCATCTAAAATTTATATATTTTAAGTTGTTAGTCCCTTATTATTCTTTCCCCCACTGGGCTGCAACTCTGTTCAGGACTTTAGGATACGGGCGCCGCCATCTTGACTCAGAAGCATCACACTTACTGAGGAGAGGAGAGTGGGATAAAGTACAGTGGGGCAGGTTATAGCTGTGCTTTGCTCAGACAGAGCAGAGCTGGGGGTCAGGAAAAGGACAGCAATTCCAGAATGCAGAACAGCACAGTCAGAAGGCACTTCCTATTTGCAGGCTGCCTGCTGTTCCATGAGCTGCCATCTTGGATGTTTAAAGGCTCATAACATGCAGTAGATGCAGGTAGGATGATTTTTAATGTGGGCAATCTGTATGTACAGGGTGTGGGAAACATATAAGATAGACTCTTATTCAGAGTGAAGGTCTGCTTTAAGATCCCCCTTTAACAATCGTCCACCGGGGGATCCTGATTTGGGGTTTTGGTCCACTTTTGTTGGACACGTGAGCCAGGAGGGTTTAAATCTAGTAATAGATAAGCAATGGCTGCTCCTATTAGAAAACATGGATCAGTTATACAATGGGGGTGCACTAAACTGGGGCTGAGAGTCCCTGTTCTAGGACTGCTACTCTCGCCCTTGTTACACAGCATACAGGCAATGAACATGGCAGCCATCCAGCGCAGCAGAACACTTACCGACTCGCAGCAGGAAAGCCTCGTCTCGGTTTCCCGGTGTGCACAGTGACGTCAGCGGCCGCCGCTCTGTGAGACCTCCGGTGTGTGTGAACAGCCCACCTGCCTGACAGTTCTCTGTCTATTCTGGAGCCACGCCCTCCACTGACGTTATAGTCATGAGGTAGGGAGCAGCAGAGCGGTGATACGCTAGGAAAGCGGGTTTCTTCAGGTGACGTCACAATCATGTGACCCTGCCCTCAGCTTTATTGTGTGTCATGTGTGAGGAAGTAGGGAAGTGATATGATGCCAGTGTGCACCCATCTCAATAGTCCCCTCTTCCTACTTCTGACGTCACATCACCCGTTGCTCTCATTTCAATGTCCTGGTGCAGGCGATGCAGATTAAACCGGACCTTCACCATGATTTATTGAAAAGCCCAAACCCTTAAAAAATGATTCCCCAGCATCTAAAACGAATATATTTTAAGTTTTTAGTCACTTTTATTCCTTCCCCCACTGGGCTGCAACTCTGTTCAGGACTTTAGGATACGGGCGCCGCCATCTTGACTCAGAAGCATCACACTTACTGAGGAGAGGAGAGATAAAGTACAGGGGGGCGGGTTATAGCTGTGCTTTGCTCAGACAGAGCAGAGCTGGGGTCAGGAAAAGGTCAGCAATCCCAGAATGCAGAGAATCACAGTCAGAAGGCACTTCCTGTTTGCAGGCTTTAAAGGCTCATAACATGCAGTAGATGCAGGTAGGATGTGGACAATCTGTATGTACAGGATTATGGAAACCTATAAGATAGACACTTATTCAGAGTGAAGGTCCGCTTTAAGGAAGGTTTAAAACCCTGTTTTCCGTGTGGAGCTCTTATCACCATAGACAGGAACTCTTTCTATTATCATTATTATTGATAATAATATTTTATAACGTGCCGCCATCTTGTGTAGTAATTACATTAGTAACTACAGACAGAGTGAAATATATAGTACATACTCTCTACCTCACATGGGCCGGATGTGACCTTCCAAGCCTTATGTGGCCCTTTGACGGGTGGCAGGGGCTGGTTACCTTAAAATGGACCTTCAGCATCAATTAATGAAAAGCCCAAAACCTTAAAAAACTATTCCCCAGCATCTAAAATGAATATATTTCAAGTTTTTAGTCACTTATTATTCCTTCCCCCATGGGGCTGCGACTCTGTTCAGTACTCTAGGATATGGGCACCGCCATCTTGACTCAGAAGCATCAAAGATACTGAGGAGAGGGGAGCGGGATAAAGTATAGGGGGCAGGTTATAGCTGTGCTTTGCACAGACAGAGTGGAGCTGGGGTCAGGGAAAGGACAGCAATCCCAGAATGCAGAGCGGCATAGTCAAAAGACACTTCCTGTTTGCAGGCTGCCTGATGCCCCATGAGCTGCCATCTTGGATGTTTAAAGGCCCATGACATGCAGTAGATGCAGGTAGGATGGTTTTAAATGTGGGCAATCTGTATGTACAGGCTGTGGGAAACATACAAGATAGGCTCTTATTCAGGGTGAAGGTCCGCTTTAAGGCTCCTGACACTGGCAGTTGGTGTTTGCGCCTGCCCGTGTGTGGCACTGTCTAATGATACGTTAGTATGATGCTCTCCGCTGTGCAGTACTAACTGGTAATGATTCTCCGCTGTGCAGTACTAGCTGGTAATGATTCTCCGCTGTGCAGTACTAGCTGGTAATGATTGCTGTGAGTTGCCCCTCTCCTGCTGGCACCTGAGGTGTTGGTCCACTTTAAGTATAAAGTTTAATGTCTTTTTAATATAGGGGAACAGTTTTCCACTAAAGCGGAACAAAACCCTGAATTTTCAATATCCTGGGTTTTGTTTCCAGCCCAATTTGTGATACTCTGCTATGTAAAACATCCAAGATCGCCCATAAAAATTTACCATTCCCTGGTCCTATGGTACATGTGTAGGTTCTCGTCCAATCAGAGCCGCATGCTATGCACAATAATGATTGGCAATAAGGCTCTGTTTATGGCTGGGGGCTAGAGCGCGCCTCAACCCAGAGATGCTAGGGATGTGGCCGCTGATGTTTACATTGCTGTGCCAGGAGCCAGGGCAAAGGTGAGCTTTGTGGTGACCCAAGGGTTTCACACAGCTGGGCATCCCAAATCAGGAAGGCAAGAGGATGGCCCTGGAGTCTCTCAGGGTTTTGTTTGAACACTAATTGAGTTAAAAATAAAAATTAGAGACAAAGAAAAAAAACAAAAAAGGGGAGGCAGGGCCCTGCTCAAGATTTTAGAATAGTGCCCCCTAGACACACAAATAAATACTGTATGTACGTTCACACTGAGAAAAAAGGGGAAGAGATCAGAATGCTGAAAACAGACAGAAGAAACCAGAAAGAAAGAGAGAAAATGAGAGAATGTAGAACATTATAAGATAGATAACATGGAGACAAGGATAAAGATGGTTGGAACACGGAAAAAAAAGGACATTTGGAAAAAGAGGGAGTGTAAAAAAAAGAGGGAATGTAAAAATGATGGAACACAGAACAAGAGGAAAAGGAAGGGAATGCAGAAAAAGATGGAAAGAATAAAGCAGGTTGTAAATAACAGAGAGAGAGATAAGGGAAATTATGAAAACAGAGATTATAAAGAGAATGTGAAAAAGAGAGGTGGAGGGAAGGTGTAAAAAAGGAGAATGGAGAAAGAGAAGGGGGGATTTAGAAATGAGAGTGAAATGGAGACAATGGGTAAGGGAAGAGAGAAAGAAATGAGGATCACATATAAAAGGAAAGATGTAGACAGGGAAAGGCAAGAAGCACCAAAACTATAATGTTGGAGATAGAGAAAGGGGAGGATAAATAGTGGAAGACGTTTTCAAACGGGGAGTCTCTCGTACATTGGGGGGGTATATATAGATTGTTGGGTTAGTGATTTGGCTGGGGAGTCTCTCGTACATTGGGGCGGTATATATAGATTGTTGGGTTAGTGATTTGGCTGGGGAGTCTCTCGTACATTGGGGGGGTATATATAGATTGTTGGGTTAGTGATTTGGCTGGGGAGTCTCTCGTACATTGGGGGGGGGGGTATATATAGATTGTTGGGTTCGTGATTTGGCTGGGGAGTCTCTTGTACATTGGGGGGGGGGGTATATATAGATTGTTGGGTTCGTGATTTGACTGGGGAGTCTCTCTTACATCTGGAGGGGGGTATATATAGATTGTTGGGTTAGTGATTTGGCTGGGGAGTCTCTCTCGTACACTGGGGGGTATATATAGATTCCTGGGATGGTAATTTGGATGACAGGTGGTTTATAGGGGTGGGCTTATAATTTCTGGGGGCCTGCAAAGTTGTATCTTGGAGCCCTAATCAAGGCATTTTGATACAACAAAATATAATAATAAAGATGAACAAATGATGGAGAGAAGCAGCTTTCTTTCTCATGTAGCCTCGACGCTGACAGCATCACTAGTATTACACACCAGCCGCTCAGCAGCTGAGTTCTGGGGGGCCCCTGAGAGGTGGGGGCCCCATCCAATTGCATTTGATTTGGCTGTGAGGTCTGTCGTACATGGGGGGGTGTTTATATAGATTGCTGGGTTAGTGATTTGACTGAGGGGTGGCTCGTACATTGGGGGGGAGGGTATATATAGATTGCGAGGTTAGTGATTTGGGTGAGGGGTTTCTTGTACATTGGGGGGGGTATATATAGATTGCGAGGTTAGTGATTTGGCTGGGAGGTTTCTCGTACATTGGGCGGGAGGGTATATAGATTGCGAGGTTAGTGATTTGGCTGGGAGGTCTCTCGTACATTGGGGGGGGGGTATATATAGATTGCGAGGTTAGTGATTTGGCTGGGAGGTCTCTCGTACATTGGGGGGGAGGGTATATATAGATTGCGAGGTTAGTGATTTGGCTGATGGGGTTTCTCGTACATTGGGGGGGAGGGTATATATAGATTGCGAGGTTAGTGATTTGGGTGAGGGGTTTCTCGTACATTGGGGGGGGGGAGGGTATATATAGATTGCGAGGTTAGTGATTTGGGTGAGGGGTTTCTCGTACATTGGGGGGGAGGGTATATATAGTTTGCGAGGTTAGTGATTTGGGTGATGGGTTTCTTGTACATTGGGGGGGGTATATATAGATTGCAAGGTTAGTGATTTGGCTGGGAGGTTTCTCGTACATTGGGCGGGAGGGTATATAGATTGCGAGGTTAGTGATTTGGCTGGGAGGTCTCTCGTACATTGGGGGGGTATATATAGATTGCGAGGTTAGTGATTTGGCTGGGAGGTCTCTCGTACATTGGGGGGGAGGGTATATATAGATTGCGAGGTTAGTGATTTGGCTGATGGGGTTTCTCGTACATTGGGGGGGAGGGTATATATAGATTGCGAGGTTAGTGATTTGGGTGAGGGGTTTCTTGTACATTGGGGGGGTATATATATATATTGCGAGGTTAGTGATTTGGCTGGGAGGTCTCTCATACATTGGGGGGGAGGGTATATATAGATTGCGAGGTTAGTGATTTGGGTGAGGGGTTTCTCGTACATTGGGGGGGGGTATATATAGATTGCGAGGTTAGTGATTTGGGTGAGGGGTTTCTCGTACATTGGGGGGGGGGGGTATATATAGATTGCAAGGTTAGTGATTTGGGCGAGGGGTTTCTCATACATTGGGGGGGGAGGGTATATATAGATTGCGAGGTTAGTGATTTGGGCGAGGGGTTTCTCATACATTGGGGGGGGGGAGGGTATATATAGATTGCGAGGTTAGTGATTTGGGTGAGGGGTTTCTCGTACATTGGGGGGGGGGGTATATATAGATTGCGAGGTTAGTGATTTGGGTGACGGGTTTCTCGTATATTTTGGGGGGGGGGGGGGGAGGGTATATATAGATTGCCCGGTAAGTGTTTAGGGCTCTCAAGCTCTCATGTACATTGGGGGGTTATACATATACATATATAGGGATTGTGGGTTGGTAATTTGGCTGAGGGGTCTCGTACTCTTAATACGTTTGGCTAAGGAATATACTATAATTATGGAAGCGTCGTCTGTGGTTTGAAGCTGGTTTTACTTTTTACACAGAAGCAAAGCGTTACATGACAAAGCCCGAGGTGAAGCAGAGTGAGGGGAGCTCAGGTAAGAGGCACCATGGTTGCACTCAGATGATAACCATGGCGCCCCTCTCCCCTCACTCTCGCCTCCCCCGGCCCAGTCACGTGACGGTGACGTCGTCAGAGGGCCTCGTCTCTCCCTCAGACTGCAGCTTGCACCGACTGCCGGGAGCCGGAACACACCCCGACACCGGGGCCGCTCCGGGGGGCACCGGACACCATGCAGGTGAGGGGAGGGGTATTTCCACCATTGCAGGGCGTGCAGTTCTGCAGGGACCTCCCCTGGTAATGCAGGGGGAGGGCTGTTAATATACCCTCAGCCCTGCGCTATGTATAGCCCATATCTGTATACAGGGCCTCATCATACATGACAGCTACTGGCTTTTCTCTTGCTGCTTGTACACTATGGCTGACATAGAACCAGTCCAGCAGGTGTGATGACATCCAATCAGAACACTGGATGAGAAGATTTTGGGTACCCAGAATGCCTTGCTGCACCTATCTTTCTATAGATGACCAATTATGAATGGCTTCTTCGTCTGTACCCCCCAGACATCAGACATGTACCCCAGGAGGTCTCTAGCTGCAAGCTGCTACGGGGTAACCCCACCTATAGATATTGTAGCACATATTCTGACCCTGCTTGACAACTCTGTAGGACTGTAACCCACCTTTTCCTGTTGCCGTCAGGAGATGCTCATCTTTTTCCCTATGGAGCTCTGTATGATTGGGGACTGGGAAATGGCTGCACACTGCAGTAATGCACCACTGTTTCTGTTAGTAGAGCAAAACCCAGCAATTTCACTTAGCTGGGTTCTGGTCTGCATTATAGGGCCACCCCGATTTGGGATGCATCTGTGTGTAAACCATTGAGATTGGCTGTTTACTTACTCAATTCTATCCAACCATGCAGTGCTGCCATCTACATACTTTATACATCGATGAAGGAGAACAAGCATTCCCATTGTCCAGTGCTGGGCAGACATGGCAGCATATATTGAGCCTTGCCCCCCCCCCCCCAACTCACTCCATTCATTGTAAGTGCCAGCCACCCGGATATGCCTCGTATGGGTGCAAGCAGCTGCTAGAGAGATGCCAGTGGCCTGAAAATGCACTGTGGGATTGTCAGAAAGATTCTTGGTGAATTAGGGGGTGGGGGGGATTTGAATCAGCCGGCCCTAGTGACGTATAGACTTTAGAGATGTTCTTTGGGGCTATAGTAACAGATTATTGCAGAAGCTCCTCTTCCTGGTGTGTTATTGAAAGGGTTTACCGTTACTTACACAGCTGGGCTTCCCATTTTCACCATCTTTGTCTTGGAAGCAGTAGCAGTTACTACTCAGATAATAATAATGTTAATACCCAGAATAATGATTTGTGTCCTCCTTTTAATTGCAGAGCTGCCGTGTGTAGAAGGACGGCGTGAGGGTGAGCCAGGTGTCATAAAATGTCCCGGAGGAAACAGACAACTCCAAATAAAGTACATTGTGAGTATAGAAGCCCTCCTGTAACTCGTAATAAAAACATCATAAATACATGGCACCAGTAATGTACCCCCAGCGAGGTGCCTGATTTCGGCAGCAAAAATAAAACTTACCCCATCTCGGCTTTCCACCACCAGGCGCTACAGCAGTAGGCCGTGGAGCTTTCAGCTGGTGCCAGGAACCAGCCTAGCTTTAAAGCGTACTAAAACTCTGTCTACCCTAAAGTCTAAAAGACACTAGGGCTGGGAGAAATTCCTCCCTTGGGGCAGCCATCTTGCTGTCTGAAACCCTGTCGTTTCGCCATACATTCTCCTTGGAATTCGATTCCATGGCACATGCATGGGCCTCCCCAGCATTCGGAAAGCAGCCGGAAAATACCCCTAGCAATTTTTGAGGGATGGCCCTGTGTATGAAACTCCCAGGATCATCTGTTCACTTACTGGAAGGTCACTTTAAAGCAAGCATTGGGCTTAAACCCTCGATATGTGTCTCTACAGACATGAGCTTGCTCAGTTATATGCCTGTGAGTCTTTGTTGTTCTAATGATGAATTTCTATTATAGGGTTGGGCTAATGCTTCTTTAATTATCTATCAGGGTTGCCTGTGCCCCCCTCCTTGACTTACGGAGTTCTTTAAAATGGACCAAAACCCATGTTTTTACCTTCTTTACTGTGTATGACCTCCCCGGCAATGCTGTAAATCTTGCCACACTCCACATGGCGCATGCACAGCCTCTCTTTCAGTCAGAGTCGTTTTCTGTGCATATTGATGCTCAGCAATCTTTTCTGAATAAATAGAGGGGTGGGACTTCCACTTTAAGGAACAGGGCCCGCTGTTCGCGAGCTGAACCTTGGCTTATGCCATACAGCAAATGTTGCTGTCATCAGTGCAAGACAAGCTTCACAAGGGTTATCTGTAGGAATAAATGAAGGCAACTGGACTTGATGATTTATTTTATTGAAGATGTTTCTCTCGTCATCCGAATGAATGGAGAAATCCAGTCGTGCGTAATGAGACGTCCTCAAGTGAATATAACAGCAAGTGCAGTTGCCTTTTGCCTATAGATCTACCATGAGCTGGATGAATGAGAACAGACATTTCACAAAGTTACTTTTTATTTACCTACACTACTGCACACAGTAGTTGGATCCATCCAACAGTCCAGATCTCTGCCCCCTTCACCCTGATCGTCTGTAAGTCCGGTCTGCTCCCCTCTAGTTTGTAAGCTTGTCCCTGGAGAGCTCCTGTATAATTAAACAGCTTCACTGTAATGTGATCTTAGGTGTTACACAAGGCAGGTCAGAATAGTACTGCAACCCCTGCCCCCATTCACAGGATGTCATATTAGAAAAGGCTTAATTTAAATATATGTATATGTATTTATTTAGCTGCTTCATATTGGTGTTTCTACTAGTGCTTCCTACTGTTTACTCAGGCTGGCTTAGGAGACAGTATCAAAACTTAGTGATAATTTTGCACACCCTAGTAAAAGCGAAAAAATAAAATAAATCAGAATTTATAGAACCTTATTGAAAGGATGTATAAGCAGAAAAAGCACTTCATGAGTGTATTCACTATAATAAGTATGCACATTTAATGGTGAATTAAATAGAAATACATAATATTACATGAAAATAGTGCCCAAGGTAATGGTAATATATTCACATACACAATGTAGTACAATTAATTAGACCCTGGTGGACAGGGTGGAGCAGTAAGTAATTAGCAATATAACTTCTCATGTAGCAATTTTTTGAACAATGAGTCAAAGCACAAAAATGTCTCTAATACATACTCTTTCCTGGCCACTAGGTGGCATCAGGTGAATGTGTAAGGGAACAGCGCCTGTAAAGACAGATAAATGCACATGGGATATACAGCGATACGATGATTTTATATAAGTATGGTCAGGGCTGTATTTAGGAGTCGTGCTGCCCTAGGCACTTTTTGGTCATGCGCCCCCACACCTCGACAACGCTCAGTAGAGGGGACTACGATGCGCCCGACCCGCCCGACCTTGTCACAGGAACTATGGCACACCCCTCTCCATTGAACTGAGTAGAGAAGGACCTGCCATAGTTCCTGTGATGAGGGGGCCGTAGTCCCCTTCTGTACAGCAGTGTCAAGCTCTGAGGTGGCAGAGGAGGAGGGAGCGGTGCCCAGCACAGGACTGACAGCAGGTGATCCGGTAAGTGTCTTTAAACCGCACCAACAGCGATAGCCTGCGCTGGATGAAAGGGGATTATGGTGTTTTTTTACTATAGTATGACTTGGTCGAACAAAACCCATGATTTTGACTATCCACGGTTTTGGTCCTTGCCCCTGGGACACCCCAATTTGGGATGCCCTGCTGTGTGAAACCCCCAGGTTGCCCAGTAAAACTCACCTTTCCCTGGTCCTATGGCACATACATGGGCTCTCATCTAATCAGCGCGCTTGATTCCATTTGTCATAAATATATATATATATATATATTGATAGGATGGGATCTCTTTATTTTTTATGTTTCTGCCTAGAGTTTAGCTGATCCTTAAACCAATACCAAATATGTTTTATTCTTCGGCAGGGGAGCACGTGTTTGCTGGGCTGGAGCAGCAGGCCCATAAAACTATGATGAAAACAGGAATGCTAAAACAAGAAGCTTCTGCCATGGAATCCAGTGACCGGATGAGCAGTAAGTCTTTTGTAGTGTGTGGCAGGCACTGATGTCAGGGCTGCTGCACTTACTGTATATTGAAGGGTAACAGTACAGTTAAAAATAAATAAATGAATAAGCTTGTCTCCTGTAGCTCCGACATATACTGTGGTGTGTTTAGAGCAGTAATACTCAACCAGAGGCTCCCGGCCCCTTTGGGAGCCACAAGTAATATGTGATTTGCTAAGTGCCATGTAAACCAAGCGCAGCGCTCGAAGCACCCACAGAACTGCAGCACAGGGGAAAGACATGGCTAGGAGCATAGCTCTACAGAGTCCAGGCTAGTTTGCATGTCCTCATACATTACATAGTCATGGGGGAGCAGGGGTAGATTAATAAGGGGGAAGAGCCATGAATATCTCTGTGCTTGCTCCTGTGCTGCCTATAGCTTGTGTTTGGGGGACACTGGAGGCTGGGCTCTGCACCTTATGTGTTTATTGCTGGCAGGAGCTGAATAACAGTGAGAATTTTGCATGAGGCATCAGCCTTTCCTTTTTCAGTAGAGGTTGTCTGCAGAAAGGAGCTGCAGTGTGACTTTGAACCATGTATTTGGTGCATTGGGATTTTCTTTGTAAATTGGGTGTTTTTCCTAGGATGAATTAGCAGCAGGTACCCAAATTGCTTGGTGTTCTATATTTGCTTTCCAAATCTCTGCCAGGAAGAATCCTGGTCCCCTGGGACCCTAACCTAATCCCTCCTGCCACCTAGGTTCAAGAAGTATGGGTTAGAGTCCCTGCATACCAGGACTCTCCCTGGTATCGAAAAGCAAATGGAGTTGAACTGGAGTTGAAAAGCAAATGTTTCTGTTTTGAACCTTTAACTGTCAACCTACCTAGAGTTAAGTGTATTCTCAATATTTTGGGGTGAAATATGTGCAAAACAGTTTTTTACAGTGTTTCTTGTAATAAAAAAGTTTTACAATGAAATCTTATTGTATGTAAAAGCCCCATTTCTCCCGTTTACAACGGTACCACATATGTATTAGTAGACACCCTTTCTTGCCCAGGAGACTCCCCCCAAACTGAAACAGCGCTTTAGGAGATTTTCAGATAAAATACAACTGCTATGCGCACCTTGCAGTTTTCCAAGGAAAACAACCCTTTACATTTACCTCCAACAAACTATAAATTCACACCTTAAGCTTTCTAGGTGTAACAGGCTTGTTGATGTGGGCACAGTTTACTGGAAGTAACCCCGCCCCCCCCCCCTTCCCCGGTGAAGAGGAGACCCAGCAGGAGGGATCGTGCATGGAGGTGAGTAGATGTAATTTTTATTTTATTTTAACAGGAGATGCCAGCGGTGACTGAAGTGTGGGGGGGGGGGGGCCTATTCCGGCCACTCTCCTGCAGCTGGAGGAGCCTGGACGGGGGGATCAGAGTCCCCCCGGGTGGAGAGGTGGATGGAATTTTCATTTTCCTGGGTGCTGTTTCATTTCAGCAGGGCATCACGTTTTATTTTTCTATGTGTTTTTTTTTTTTTTAGCCCGGAAATAGTGTAAAAACTCAGCATCTAATAATCCCATGACAGAATCCGCACTCGCAATCCATTCATACCTTCCTTAGCTGGGAAAGCTAAAGGGAGCTACCGTGTTTCCCCGAAAGTAAGACACCGTCTTACTTTCTTTTTATCCCCAAAAGCCCCACTACGTCTTACTTTCGGGGTATGTCTTATATTGGAAAAAAGATGCTGTAGAACTACAATTCCCAGTATGCCTTGCCTTTACAGAGGATAAACAAGGCATGCTGGGACTTGTAGTACTGCAGCATCTGTGTGGGTCAGACAAGTAAGGGTGCTGCAGTGGATTACAGATGACACGAGGGCAGCATGGAGGGAGCCCCCGGCCCAAGCTGCCCCCCTCGTCATACCCCCTGCGTCCCCCTCACATCACCCACCTGCGAGTTCCACTGTGAATCCGTCTTCTCCCCCCGGCCACTGACAGCACAGCACCAGCAGAGGGTCAGCCTGGCCCCCTGACGCCGCTCTCTCTCACACACACACACGCGCACTAACCGGCACTTCCTGGGTGTTGCGCGTTGGTCGGTGGGCGTGCCCCATGTGGCCGGCGTCCAATGAAAACAATGGACGCCGGCCATTGACACTCACCGTCCAGAGCGCAACACCCAACCTCCGGTCCGGCTGCTCCCGCTCTGTGCTGCAGTGAGAGCCTCTGCACCCGGCGCCGCTCGTCTTCTGCGGGTCACCCGCGGTCTCTGGGACACAGGAGGGGGGAGACCGCCCGGCAAAGCAGCAGCAACAGCGTACAGATGCCCCGGCTTCAGCAGATGGCGGCCGTGCCTCAGCTCCTGCGCTCGCAGCCCCGGATCCACCGCCGCCTCTCCTCCTCTCAGGTAGGTCCCATCGGCGCAGGGGGATACACGCCGAGGGGGGGGGGGGGCTATATCACTTCCCTCAGCCCCGTTCGACAACAATGTTATTTCGGGGTACGGCTTATATTAGGCGAACCCTCTGAAACTCCCCATACGTCTTACAATCGGGGGTGTCTTACTTTCGGGGAAACACGGTAGCTCCACTAGCCACATCTACTTGTGCCAGCCATTCAGAAATGCCTGGTGTGGGCATGCATCTCAGTTAAAGGTATAGCAGAGATGCGGCACAAGCATGCACAGTGGGAATGACCATGGAACTTACAACTGGATGTCAGTTTGAGTGACAGGACCAGCGATTGCTGGATTGCATCTGGGATTTGAGAGTGGGGTGGATAGGGTTTTACACCACTTCAAGTGGTGGTTGACCCTAGGGGCTCCGATTTAAAGGAACTAAGGCATTCAGTTTGCCTTTTGTCATGTGGCTTCCTTTCACGGCCCCAGGTCACTGAGGCATCGGCATTGTAGGGGGTTTCATAGTGTATATGACGAGAGCGAAGTGTAGGCCACCCTAACGGTAAAACAGATAACACTGAGCCTGTCGGGTAAGTCATCCTGTAATTCTGTATTTTAGGTGACAGCGATGAAGATGAGACCACCATTGATGAGCTGTCCTCCCCCACCTCAGAAGATGACAATCTAGAGAGGGAAGCAAGAGTGGCCGGAATGAACGAAAGAGAAGAGAATAATGCTGTGAGTATGGTATGTGCAGAGAAAGATGACTTTTTAGAATGCGTAAATAAGATGCACCAGGTTGGCAAAGTCATTAGGCTTCTGGTGTACAACATCAGTTTTGTTGACAGGGAGCATGCACTGCGCACAGGGGTAGTACAGTAAAGGTTCTCTATCTAACCTACTCTCCCGAGAAGGGGTTGGTGCTTGGGACACTCCATAAATGCGGAAGTGGTATTTCATGAAAAAAGGTTGAGAACCCTTGAACTAAGAATGAATGATTGTTGTTCCTGTCCATGTCATCTCATATCTTTTGAATTAGACCTCATACAGTCATATATAGATCTGTGCCAGAGAGGCTCCTAGCCCACAGGGACCCCCCAACCCAACATGATAAACCCAGCAGTAAAAAGATACTTACCTTTATTTCTGTGAGCACAGTCTAACGGGGACCCTGCAATGGCTGCATGCATGTGCGGCAGACGCACCTCCACCATTAGGGATAAAAGGTAAGTATTTCTTTATTGGCGGGCTTACCCAATGGCTTAGGGTGCCACCGGCCTAAAACTATGTGCTACAGTTGTACACTGCACACAGGCATCTGTTGCTCGCTCACTTTAACTTTAACTTGTTTAGCACCACCTCTTGAATAATTAAATAGGAGGTGGAAACTTTTGGGGTAAATGTGCCTCAGTGCAAGCCAGGTATTTGTTTTGGAATCAGAGCTGAGCTTGTGGTATTTATGAGACCTTTACATGTAAACGTTGTCTGATGTTGCAGGTTCCCCGGCCCCCCGGGCACCTAGGGTCTGCAATGTATCTGTGCCCACTCTGCCAGCTGGAATGTGACAGCCAGGAGCAGCTCATCAGTCATGTATATCAGGTAGGTGGTGGGGTATGCTCAGGACCATATTATGGTCCACAAGGACCATTACCCACCTGCTGCTCTTGAACCATGAGTTTAGGATATAGTCCCCTTCTCTTGTGGAGCTATGTATGACAGGAGACCTGGAAACAGCTGCACACTTCAGTGCTACTTGCCTTCTGTTGGAGAAGGAGGTTCTGCTGCAGCTGTTTCCTGTTCTCTGTCAGGTGGAGCTCTGCTAGGAACTAGCGAATGGCTCACTGATGGATTGAGGCAGTAGGTTAGGTTAGTTTAATGTCCCTGCGGACCAGAACCTTCCCTGGCACAGTGTTGCAAATGAGGGTTTAAGTTGTGTGTGTACAGCAGATTTCTGATGAAGAGCTCTTCTAGGAAAAGATGATTGTCTGTCAATTCGGGCTCAATAATATAGTGAGGAAGTAGGTTAGTTTAAAGGGCCAATCCAGCCCGGCCCAGGTTGGCGCTCCTGGCGCCAGGAACTTCCAGAGTTGCCAGTGAGGATTCAGGTCCACTTTAAGCTTAAAGTGAAAACAACCACCTTTATTCCTATTTTAAAGAGGAACATCACATATTGGGATGCCCAGCTCTGTGTATCTCCCTGAAAAACTCACTTTTGGGCAATCCCACGGCATATTGGCCAGTCGCTGGGCAATCGGCACAAGCGCTCCACTTCCTTAGATGATGTGACTTAGCTAGGGTTTGTGAATGGAGCAGTTGCCGCTGGTCGCACCCTTGCTGCTCTGCGTACCCAACCACATTCTCAAATGCCTAGTGAGCATGCACCATGGGATTGCCAGCTATGTAAGTACCGTATATACTCGAGTATAAGCCGTGTTTTTCAGCCCACTTTTTGGGCTGAAAAAAGCCGCCTCGGCTTATACTCGAGTCAGTGAAAAATGGAGGAGAAAAAGGGGCGGGGCCGGATTACCTTAGGGGCGGATGGAGCTGCCGCCAGCGTTCCCTCTAACGCAGCGGTTCTCAACCTGGGGGTCGCGACCCCAGCGGGGTTCGAACGACCAAATCATGGGGGTCGCGCAACCCACAGGCTGAGAACTCTCTTCAGGCTGCAGGGAGGTGCAAGGCCGAGGCCGCGCACACACCACAGAATCTAAGGTGCGTGCGCACGGCCGCGCAGCCCCATCTGCCATCTGACGGTGTGCGGAGCCAGTGAGTGCGAGGAGCGAACACCCCCCCCCCCCTGAAAACCTCTTCCGGGTCCGGACACAGCAGCAGGTCAGGAGCACTCGTGGGGATTTCCAGCTGCAGTCGTGGTGTCCAGCATCCAGGAGGTATTTATCCATGTTAAACGTGTATGCAAATAATGGGATAGGTGGGTATGCATAGCACCAGTGATCAGCAAAACAGGGTACTGACATTAAAAGGCTGCACTGAACTGACACCAAAGTAGGGATAAGATAAAAAAAAAAAAATTATTATAAATCCTTGTTTCTGCCTAAAAAATACTGACATTAAATTTTAATGTCAGTATTTTTTTAGGCAGAAACAAGGATTTATAATAATATATATTTTTTTTTTTTTTATCCCTACTTTGGTGTCAGTTCAGTGCAGCCTTTGGGTTATTTAGTGGGGCAGCTTCAGAGCCCCACCATTCCTTCTTATTAGAGTATTGGCTTATTAGCTGGTATTTTCTTATGCAGTGAGGGGGTAATTACAGGACTCCTATGGAGGGAGGGTATTTTCAGGGCTCTCCATCTTTTTCTATTTTCCACATTCCCTCCATCTTTTTCTATTTTCCACATTCCCGCCATCTTTTTCTCTTTCCCACATTCCCGCCATCTTTCTCTCTTTCCCAGATTCCCTCCATCTTTCTCTCTTTCCCAGATTCCCTCCATCTTTCTCTCTTTCCCAGATTCCCTCCATCTTTCTCTCTTTCCCACATTCCCTCCATATTTCTCTCTTTCCCAGGTTCCCTCCATCTTTTTCTCTTTTTGAAATTTACCGGTAGCTGCTGCATTTCCCACCCTAGGCTTATACTCGAGTCAATAACTTTTTTCCAATTTTTTGTGGTAAAATTAGGTGCCTCGGCTTATATTCGGGTCGACCTATACTCGAGTATATACGGTAAATACAAATAAGAAGAGGGAGCACTGCATTAAATAGATTTACTTTGCAAGCACTTTCCCAACCTGGAACTGATCACCAACCAATAAGATGAATCAAACATAAAACACTAAACAAAGGGATATTATGATCAAGGCTCCTATCACAATAAATCAATATGTGTTCAGGAGATGCTGGTCCAAGCTGAACACAGACTGCTGTATACCTGCTTTACTTACACATGAGGCCCCTGTGCCTTCATGTAAGTTTCTGTTGGTGCTTTCTGCATGCTGCATGCCATATTCATCATGGCAGCGGTTTGGGCTGCATGCCATATTCATCATGGCATCGGTTTGGGCTGCATGCCATATTCATCATGGCAGCGGTTTGGGCTGCATGCCATATTCATCATGGCATCGGTTTGGGCTGCATGCCATATTCATCATGGCATCGGTTTGGGCTGCATGCCATATTCATCATGGCAGCGGTTTGGGCTGCATGCCATATTCATCATGGCAGCGGTTTGGGCTGCATGCCATATTCATCATGGCAGCGGTTTGGGCTGCATGCCATATTCATCATGGCAGCGGTTTGGGCTGCATGCCATATTCATCATGGCAGCGGTTTGGGCTGCGTCTGCACTTTAAGACTATGATCTGCTGCTCCCTTTATTTAAAGTTCCATTGGTCTCTGCGAGCTATTTTGCCCCTTACCTGGTGTTATTTTCCCTTTAGCCGACAGTATGTGTGAGCGGAGTGCATGGGTTAGGCTTACATACAATTTTTGGCCATACATTTTGTAATAAACAACATTGTTCTATTTTTAATGTGGGGTTGTTTAGGAACATTTTTTGCTTAAATTTAGACTGTGATTGTCTATATGTGATTTATATATACAATAATAAAAGATGTATTTTTTGTAATATCCTGAGCCTTGGTCATAATAATCGTTTGTTTAGTGTTTTCTGGTTGACAGCTATGTAAGTATACTAGACTATGCCGAGTGTTTCATACAGCTGGGCATCCCGGTTCAGGATGCTCCAGGGTTGAGAACATCGGCCTCCCTGGAATCTTTTAGACTCCAGGGAGGCCTTTGTTCCTTTTTAAGATAAGGCTGCTGCTCACTATAATAAGCATGCTATTTCTGTATAGATGCTGAGCTGTTGCATAGGGGTTTCATACAAATAAACACAACACTACATATGTTCATCTATGTGCTTATATTTGTTTACTTTCAGCACACAGCCGCTGTGGTTAGTGCAAAAAGCTACATGTGTCCGGTCTGCGGCCGCGCTCTCAGCTCTCCGGGGTCCTTAGGGCGTCACCTCCTTATACATTCAGAGGACCAGCTCTCCAATTGTGCTGTCTGTGGGAGTGAGTTTTCCACTCGTGCTACTTTTAATAGGTAACATCACTATTCCGAATTTTGCTTTGGGTCCTACACCGAAACTAGAATCCTGTCCCTATTCCCTGCAACAAAAAATTCCACCCAAGCCTGTTTCTTTTTTGTAATGAAAGAAAAATCTGGGGTAACAGATTTTGAATGCACCATTCTGCTTTTACAAGGGAAATCTGCCCAAACATAATGGACTTTCTCCTTAGCTAGCCTGTGTAGATGTTTTTTTTTTATATATATCCTTTATTTATCCATTTCAAAATGATACAAGTAAATGGAAAATTACAGGGTACATTCCAAATACTGAGCAAAATGATGCATGTTAATACACCAAAGACAAAGCAATCATGCAAGCGCACTGTGTAGATGCTTTTACCCATTGTGCAATACTGATGCTGCTCCAGGCTGGCTCAGGAGACAGGTACTAGAGTGGAACAGATCATCCCAGCAAAGGTGGAATCGAGCGCTCAAAAAAACTGTCACCCCTAGAATTTATTCCTACCAGTAGAAGAAAACCACAAGCTTGGTGAGACTTTTTTCAGTGGGGATGTATAAGGAGCGAAGGGTTGGCATCATGTGTTGTCTCCATAAAAACAGTTGATGGCAGAAGACCATATGGTCCATGTAGTCTGCTCTTATGTGTGTATGTTCTCTGTATAAATATAAGTGGTTGGTGGTACACTTTAAAATTCTATAACTTGCACAAAGGCCTCAAAACTTAGGGTGCTGCCTGCCTGGATATTTCTTCCTATCCTACAGACCATTTATATCAAGATATCAGGCGCACACCAAATGTCATCCATAAAAAAAAATGTATCTTTTTATTTTGCAATGTATGGACCCATATTCACAGCTTATTTACAGAAATAACACTTTCATCTCAGATACACCTGGGGATAATGGTGCATTAATTGCTACATATTAACCGCATATGAGCAAATATATTGAATAGTAATCTCATGAAATATACAGGCATTTACTGCGGTAACAATACTGGCCACTGCTATGTAACTTTAGGCATACAGTACAATGCATCTAGATACCAACTGTATCCACCATATCATTTTGTTTACAAATAAGCCAAGCAGTGATCTGTGTTAGTTGTAATGTAATGTATGTAATTACTTTTGGATTTGTCAGCATATAACATCTGCTTTCACTATATAGCTCTGCTGTCCTTGTCTCTGCATATACATATGTAACTAATATTATGAAACATTGTCTAAAGTAGCAAAACACTCTTTTCAAGGCATACAGGGGAACATGTTTTGTGATAAACAATCAGTAATACACGTCCCCGCCTTCTGTTAAATAGCAACAAACGGAATTAAACCACAGTAATATAAACAAGCAAATGGAACATAAGGTGATGTCCAAATCTCCACACCTTGATATTACCCCAGTGATCTTAGTAGCAAGGTGGGGGCGGTCCTCCCATGTTCCGGGGATCACGTCCCCTTTCTCAAGGAAATAGCGCTGTTTAAACCGGACCTTCAGCGTGATTTAATGAAAAGCACAAACTCTTAAAAAACGGTTCCCCAGCATCTAAAATTCATATATTTTACATTTTTAGTCACTAACTTATTATTCTTTCCCCCACTGGGCTGCAACTCTGTTCAGGAATTTAGGATACGGGCGCCGCCATCTTGACTCAGAAGCATCACACTTACTGAGGAGAGGAGAGTGGGATAAGGTACAGGGGGGCGGGTTATAGCTGTGCTTTGCTCAGACAGAGCAGAGCTGGGGTCAGGTAAAGGTCAGCAGTCCCAGAATGCAAAGCAGCACAGTCAGGAGGCACTTCCTGTTTGCAGGCTGCCTGATAAGATGGCGGCTTCCATAAGCCGCCATCTTGGATGTTTAAAGGCTCATAACATGCAGTAGATGCAGGTAGGATGATTTTTAATGTGGGCAATCTGTATGTACAGGGTGTGGGAAACATATAAGATAGACTCTTATTTATAGTGAAGGTCCGCTTTAACTAACACAGATCACTGCTTGGCTTATTTGTAAACAAAATGATATGGTGGATACAGTTGGTATCTAGATGCATTGTACTGTATGCCTAAAGTTACATAGCAGTGGCCAGTATTGTTACCGCAGTAAATGCCTGTATATTTCATGAGATTACTATTCAATATATTTGCTCATATGCGGTTAATATGTAGCAATTTTTTTTTTAAAATTCTTTATTTATTGAATTTTTGTATACATCAAAGAAACAAATACCACAATAAAATGTAGAAGATGAGCAATGTTGTGCATTGTCTAACATTTTTAAACACGTTCCAGAAAACACAAAGAGGTGAAAAAAAAAAAAAAAAAAAAAAAAAAAAAAACCAGTGCGAGGAATCTTACAACTATATCAACCAACATATATAAACATAATGCCTCAAAAAACGGAGGGATGGGTGGGGGGGGGGGAAAGATATAGGGGGGTGGGGGGAGGGGGGGGGTGGCGAGGGAAGGCAACACCGCTCAAGTATCCTGAAGCAGTGCCCTGCACTCGTCTGAATCCGAGAAGACCATCCAGTCGTACCAGGTCTTTGTGTATTTCTCGAACCCTCCCTCCCTATTCAATGCTAAATCCTCGAAACGCATGGTTTCATTAACCTTCAGGACCCAGCTGGCCAGGGAGGGGGGAGAGGTCCTCCTCCACATCAGGGGGATGCAGGATTTTGCGGCATTGAGAAGGTGGCACATTAGGGATCTCCTATATACTCTCAGAGGGGTCTTCCCTAGGTGTAGCAGACATATTCCTGGATCGTCTGGTACCGATTCCCCGGTGACTTCCCCTATCACCCTCCTCACCGAGTCCCAGTAAGGCCGAAGCTTAGGGCAGGACCAGAAAATGTGGATAAGATCGCCTCCCGCCTCACCACATCTCCAGCAATTATCCGGCACGCCTGGAAACCATCTGTGCAGGGTCGCCGGAACTCTGTACCACCCGGTAAGAATTTTGTAATTGCATTCCTGAGTCCGGGTGCAGATGGAGGTCTTATGCGGTGCTGCGAGAAGTCTCCTCCGCTGTTCTGGCGCGAATGGGGCCCCCAAGCCTCCCTCCCAGTACCTAACAAAGTGAAGCTCCTCGGCATCCTGGGGAGTGATCAACAGTTTATAGATGGATGAGAGCACGTGCCTCTCCACGTTAGGGCCGGAGCAGAGCTCCTCGAACCGGGTCCCCGGGCGCAAGCCCCCCGAAAATCCCCGCAGAGACTGAAGGAAATGTGCTATCTGCATTTGCTCCCAAGTTGACCACCTCGGAACGGAGCCCCTCAGTGCCAAGTCATCGGTCCTAGCCCAGCCCACCTGTGTCCAGAAGTGTTTGACTCTGTACAAACCCGCCTCACGCCACTCTCTCGCCTTGGGACCGCTACACCCGGGTGGGAATCGTGGGTTTCCCAACACCGGGAACATTGGAGACGGGGATGGGGAAATATTCGGTAGCTCCTTGAACCGCCTAAAAATGCGCACAGTAGCCCCAACCGTGGGGTGTTTCAATGCCTCCTGGATGTCCTTCCCCTCAAGCCAAGGTAGGTTGGCCAGCGGGGGCCCCCCGGAGCCTCGCTCCAGCCCGACCCACTGCTTATGTCTTGAGTGCCGGCACCAGTCCACCACCCTGCCCAGGTGAGTGGCAGCGTGATACAACACCGGGTCTGGGAATCCTAACCCTCCCTCTTCCTTCGGTCTGGCTAAGATAGTTCTACTTAATCTGGGTTTTCCTCCCTTCCATATAAACCCAGTAAATAAGGCTCTGACCTTCTGGAGGAAGGTCTGCGGGACCGCGACTGGCAGGGCCTGGAGTAGGTAAAGAAGGCGGGGAAGGAGGTTCATCTTGACCGCATTTGTACGCCCGAACCAGGAGATCTTACCCATAGACCATCTGGCGATGTCATCCGAGAATTTTTTCAGTAGCGGGGGGAAGTTCATGCTGAAGATCTTAGAAAGGTCATTCCCTATCTTGGTCCCAAGGTATGTGACCCCCTCCCTCGCCCACCTAAAGGGGAAAGCCTCCTTAATCCCCGCAAAGCGCCGCTCCGGGATGTTAATGTTTAAGATTTCGGATTTAGAACAGTTGATCTTGTATCCTGATCTATCTCCGTATCTTTTAAGCTCTCGCATCAAGTTGGGTAACGAGACCTCCGGGGCAGATAGACAGAAGATCAGATCGTCAGCATAGGCTGCGACTTTGTAATGGGTTTTGGGGCCCTCCAATCCCTTGATGTCTGGATTCCTGCGGATGTAGCACAGCAGGGGCTCGAGTGTCAAAATAAAGACCAGGGGGGAAAGCGGGCAACCCTGTCGCGTCCCATTGTTGATCCCGAAGGGTTCTGAGATTACCCCATTGACTCGCACCGACGCCGAGGGCTTCCTATAAAGGCTCGCGATCCAATTCATAAGGTTGGAACCAAGTCCAATATGGCTAAGGGTGGAGTACATAAATTGCCAATTGACCCTGTCAAAGGCCTTCTCGGCATCGGTTGCGAGCAACAGGGAAGGCTTATTGGTGGTTTGGGCGAGGTGCACCAGGTTCAACACTTTGACAGTGTTGTCCCTGGCCTCCCTATGGGGCATGAATCCCACCTGGTCTAGGGCAATTACGTGGTGGAGGTGGGGGGCAATTCTAGACGCCAGGATCTTTGCAAAGATCTTGACATCCGTGTTCAAGAGCGAAATGGGTCGGTAGCTTGCACACTGCGTGGGGTCCTTTCCTTCCTTGGGCAAAACTGTGATGTATGCCCTGAGGGAGTCCGAGGGGAAGGCCTCCCCATCTTTGAGCGAGTTAAAGACCCTAAGAAGACTGGGGGCCAGGAGGGGGAGCATTTTTTTATAATACTGGGAGGGGAAACCGTCAGGCCCCGGAGCCTTTCCGCCAGCCGTCTCCGCTACCGCCTTCTGCAACTCCAACAGGGAGATGGGGTCCTCCAGCCCCTCCACCACCGCCGCCGGCAGTTTCGGCAGCCCCGAGTCCCTTATGTACTCTGCTATGCAGGAATCCATGTCCTGCCTCCCTGTTCCCTGGATGTTGTAGAGGGATTCATAGAATTTGCGGAAGGTTTCCGCTATTCTCTCTGTTAGGTGCTCACTATGGCCCTCTTTGTTTACTATCTTTGGGACGTAAGATCTCACTCTTTCCACTCTAAGTGCCCTTGCCAGTAATTTCCCGCATTTGTCCCCCGCCTCGTAGAACCTCTTCCTACATTTGGCCCACTGTGCCTTCACTCTATCACAGCACAATGATTTGAGCTTCTCCCTCAGGGATGTCAGGGTTGCCAGATGGGCCGCTGCTAGGGATTTCTTGTGTAGCTTTTCTACTTTCCCTATCTCTGCCAAAAGATCTCGGATGAGTTTTGCCCTTTCCTTCTTAATCCTGGATCCAATGCCAATCAGGGAGCCTCTGATTACACACTTGTGCGCTTCCCAGAGGACCCCCGGGCTGATCTCTGGCGACGAGTTACACTCAAAGTACTTTTTAATTTCCTCTTGGAGCTCAGTCACTATTGATTGATCGTCTAGTAGAGAGGTATTCAGGCGCCAGGACCAACCCCTGGGGATGGGGCGGGGAAGAGAGACCAACAGAGAAACCGGGGCATGGTCTGATAAGGTAATATTCCCAATGGAGGAGTCCACCACTCTAGAGAGCGAGGCGTGTGGTACCAGGAATAGGTCGATTCTCGAATATGACCTATGCGGGGGGGAGAAGAAGGTGTAGTCCCTCTCGGTCGGGTGTTGAATGCGCCAGGGGTCTATCAACTGGTGTTGGGCAAGCACTCTTTTAAGCCGCCTCAATTTGGCGTACGACTCGTGCGGGGTCCCCCTGGAGGTGTCCACCAGTGGGTCAAGTGCCACGTTGAAATCACCGCCCATCACCAGTTCGCCCTCCCTAAATGTGTCCAAGGCATCGAGGACTCCCTCCAAGAAGGTTGACTGACCCACATTCGGCACATATATGTTTACGAAGGTGAAGAGGTGAGATGCGATCCTCCCCTTGAGGAAGATCCACCTCCCCTCCTGGTCCGTCCGATAGTCGATCAACTCCCAGGGCAGGGCAGCGTCCAACACAATGCTTACCCCTCTGGATCTTGAGTCTGGAGAAAGGCTATGATAGCCCCTAAGGTAGTACTTGTTGCCGAATGAGGGGGAGCCGCCCGCCCTGAAATGGGTCTCCTGAAGGAAGGCAACCTGTGCCTTCAACCCTCTAAGGTTCCTCAAGATTAGGGCTCTCTTTTCTGGGCTATTCAAGCCCTTCGCGTTGAGGGAGACCACGTTAATCTCAGAAATGGGCTTTCCCTGCATTATTGAGATTTGCTGAACTGTGCAGGGGGGTGGATAGTTTTGGGGTATCCGCCCCTGAGTACAGGGGGGGGGGAGGCAGACAGAAGGGGGAGGGGGTGAGCAGGAAAGGAGGGAAGTAACAGGAGACGGGGGGGGGGGATGTGGGGAGAAAGAGCCCGGCTTCTAAGAACTACCGGGAAAGCAAACACTAAAGTTCCCCTCTCACGGGGTGTAAATAGTCAACTAGGGCTACGTGTGCCCAGAAGACCAACCTATTGGGGGTGCAGCGTCCGACAAGGGTTAGGAGACGCAAAAAAGGGGGGGTCATTCCATGCCCTCCCATGTCATGCTGACGCCTCACCGTCAACCGCCAGGCGGCCGGGGAGGGACCCCACACACGGAAGCCGAAGGTTCCGCGAGCAGGGCACCAGCCAACGACCAGAAAGGATTAGGCGACTAAAACCAGAACAAAATACATTTCTACATACAGCATAGCAGAGAATTTACATAACACATCATGAACTGTCGACAGAAGGTTGGCGACCCCAAGGGCCATAAGGGGCGCCGAGTCAATCAGGGACGCGCTCCCCCCTGGAGGGGATGCCCTTCAGAAGCGAGATGGTTTCCAAGTGGATCTGGCTCTCTTGCAGCTTCTCCTCAGGTGGAACCTCCACCTGGGTATCTGTGCTCCACACGCTAGGCACCTCGGCAACCGGGGCTCCCGGGGAAATCGCCGGAGTCATCGGCAAGAGGTCATCTGACCGGGTAAACGGGCTTTTTTCTGGAGAGGGTTGGAGCGGGGACAGGGGCGATCCCGACCTCTCATCCGCACTCCCTGGCGACCCAAGGGTGTCCCCTCTCCCCGGTCTCGGCTTCACCGGCCTCTGCTGGAGACCCACGTTTTGGGTTTCGGGTGCATGCTCCCATTCGCTGGCAGGGGAGCAGGGGGTGCAGGCCGAACGCCGCTCCATCGCAGGCTTGTAAGCGAATTTGCTGAGGCTTGTCGGGAGCCCCTGACGGAGCCCGGCGGTACGCCCCCCATCCCGGGGCCGTTGCTGTCCGACCCCTGCTTCTTCCACTCGTGATGCCCCAGCCGCCAGGGTCCCATCCTCTAGTCCCGAGGGGGGTATGATCTGGGCATGAGGGGGCAGGACAGAAGGTTCATGCTGGGCAGCATCTAGGTAGACCGGGGGGGTGCCCTCCATCTCCAGGGCCCACCCCATGCTTCTCTCTGCAGTGCCTCCCGCTTCCCCAGGCCACGCAAGAGCTCCTCCATGTTCGGTGCGCTGCGGCTTTAAGAGGCCGCAGCCGACGCGAGACACAGCAGGGACAGCGGCCGCCATCTTGCTCCACCCGTCGGCTGTGCTGTGCTGCTCCTCCGCCTGTGGCCCGGCGACTTCCTCGCTCGTGCCCCCCGGTGGTCCCGCCGGCTCCTCCTGGCCGGCACTGACATCTGGGGGACCTCCTCTGACCCCGCACTCCGCGCTGAAGCGGGCCGCCGGGCGGGTGTCGGGCGCCATCTTGGTCCACCCGCCGGCTTCCGTCTCCCGCAGCCTCCCCAGCTCACCACAGTCCGCGACCCCAGCCGCCTCTTCACAGCGCGGTCCCGCCGACATCGAAGCGCCGCTCCGCGGTGACTCCCCGCTCTCGCCGCATGACTCCTCCATCGATGAGAGGGATTCCCGCTCCGGCCCCCCTCCGTCTCGCCATCCGGACAACTCTTCAGCCGCCATCTTGGTGACCTCCGCCACCTCACGTTTCCGAGCCTTGACAGACTCGCCACGGCCCGTCGGGGTCCCGCCACCGCTCCTCTGACCTCTCTGCCGCTTAGGCTTCTTCGCCATCCGCCTCTCCGGGCTCCAGCCGCCAGGTAGGTACCTTAAAATCGGGTAGGGAGAGCAGGAGATCCCTCACTCACGTCTCTCCTCGATCATGCCGGGACACGCCCCCAATATGTAGCAATTAATGCACCATTATCCCCAGGTGTATCTGAGATGAAAGTGTTATTTCTGTAAATAAGCTGTGAATATGGCTCCATACATTGCAAAATAAAAAGATACATTTTTTTTTTTATGGATGACATTTGGTGTGCGCCTGATATCTTGATATAAATGTATGTTCTCTGTATCCCAGGATAGATGTATGCTTATTCTAGGCATGTTTTCAATACTGCTGGGTTCCAGTTATCGACTACTCTCAGTAAAATAATTTTTTCAATTGCTCCTGATCCTCTCCTCGGCTAGCTTCAGGGTATTTTATGCTGGTGAGGGGGAGATTGAGTGTCATCATCAGAGAGGGCAACTGCCACGTCCAGACAGAAAATCTCCTCCGCTCATCACTCATTGCAGGTGATAAGCCGGCATTTGTCCTGTAAACCCCTGTCTGCAGCGTCATGATGTATTGTAAATCACACGCTGAATTATCCTCAGGGTCATCAAGTATTGCTAAAACTCCACTGGGCACATCTGTCAGACAGAAGCTGCTGTGTCCCCCTAGAAACCTCAGGGGGCCATGTGAGTGGGTCACAGACAATGTGGGTCACAGACAATGTGGGTCACAGACAATGTGGGTCACAGACAATGGTGGTTGTGTCTCGGAAGCTGAGGGGTAAGAAAATTACACTGATCTCCAGGCTCCAGAAACAATTTTTGACTGTTGGGCATCCTTATCGGTGATGTCCAGGGGTAGTGGCAAGAGTTGTAATGCTTGAAGGTCTGACTATTTTGGTTTTGCTCAGTTGACTTGACTATGTAACATGCAATGCTTGCAATAGTTTTAACCGCTTTTATCTTATTTTTCAGTGAAAAGCTACCTGAGGTTCTGTCTCCAGACTCCTGGAACCAGAACAACCATCAAACCCCTTGTAATGGCACATTTCCAGATTTTAATGCTGTCTACCCAGCCGGGATATTGCTTGTGTGCAATAACTGTGTGGCCTACAGGAAGATGATGGTGGCTCAGGCCCCCACGGTGCACAAGTGGTCCGCTCGAAGACAAACCGAGCCTGTGGAAGCCAGAATGCAGCGACTGGAACGAGAGCGCACCGCCAAAAAAAGCAGACGGGAGAGCGAAACTCCAGAGGAACGAGAATTGCGGCGGTTGAGGGATCGGGAGGCCAAGCGGCAACAGAGGATGCAGGAAACCGACGAACAGCGGGCAAGGCGCCTTCAGCGAGATCGCGAGGCCATGCGGCTTAAACGGGCCAATGAGACTCCAGAGAAGCGTCAAGCCAGACTTGTGAAGGAGCGTGAGGCCAAAAGACTAAAGCGCCGCCTGGAAAAGATGGACATGATGCTGCGGGCACAGTTTGGGCAGGACCCCACTGCCATGGCTGCTTTAACTGCAGAAATAAACTTCTTCCAGCTGCCAGTAGGCAACAATGACTTGGAACAACAGCTCCTTGGCAAGATGGCACTGGATAGTCAGAGTAATGGGGCTCTTCACTGACCCGTACCTTCTCTTCTCTCCGATGGTGATAGAGGGTCATCCCTTCTTCAGTTTTTGGGAGGATGCCAGTGGGTTGAATTTCCCATTGGCTTCCTATTGCTTGGTGGCATCTTTGATGAATATTATTTATTAACATATTTATATAGTGAAGATGTGTTGCCACAGCAATGTACAGAGTACATTGAATCATTTATGACAGTCCCTGGCCCTCATAGGAGCTTGCAATCTAGTGCTCCCTTCACACAAGAAGAGCGCTGCCTGTGGATGGATCCAAGTGAAATAGGAAGAAATGTTCCCATGAGCAGGGGGGGACTCCATATGGCATAGAGTGTGGGATTGTGGAACACTGAATTGGGGGGGGGGGGGGCAGCAGCCTGCTCTGCTAAAACTGTAAACGGCTTTCTTCAAACACGCAACGGCAAAATTCTGGCAATACAGTTTGGGGGTAAAGGGACTTTAACTTGTAGACCTGAGATCATGTGTCTGCTCTTCGTTAACCCACAGCGCTGGTATGAGAAGCTGGCACAGTAGATGGGCCAGGCCCCCTTCCTGAGCGTTTCTATGGACTTTAATGGCTGCCTCTGTACACGGAGGTTCCTCATGTCAGTAGACAATCATTTAAGTAAACAGGAGCGTGCAGGAATAAGGCCACACACACGGGAATGTGTGGTGCGGGTGAGAAGGGTGCCTCGTGTGCTTTGGCACAACTGATCTGAGGTCTGATGTAAACATTGGTGACCGCATTCACAGCATCTCTGGGCTGAGACACGCTGCTTGAAATTGTCTAGGCAGCATGCCCCAATCTAAAGGGCGATCTCACTCCCAATTGCCAAGCTCTTTATCTAAACAGAGCCATGTTGCCATGCATTAATGTGCACAACTTACGGCACTGATTGGACGAGCGCCCGGTCATGCACTGTAGGATCGGGGAGAGGTAAGTTTATATGGGGGATCTGAGGTTTTCATACAGTGAGGCATCCCAAATCAGGATGCCCGGGATAGTCCAAATCATGGGTTTTGTTCTGTTTCGAAGAGATCTAGACCCTCAATACAAACACACCCCTTTGCTGGCTTGGTAAGTTCAGATTGAAAGATGACCCTGCTGGCTTTTTTACTGTACAGTACAGGGTAAGTATGCCTGGTATTGTCACAACCCTTTTTCTCTGTTTGAGTTGGCTAAGGGAAGCCCAGAGCTCCTCCATTGGTCATTTTTAATAGGGGTGTGCTTTTTCCCCATTTAGAGAGGACTCCTGCATTCTGCACTCATCAAGCAGTACCACGGCCATTATCCCCTGAAGAGGAGCATTGACAGCTAGCGATGCAGTAAATAACTCCACTCCCCCTCATAATGGGGACAGATGGAGTGGCACTCCCAAAGAAAAGCATGTCCCATAAGTACAGATTTCCCTTTCTCTTCATAGAAACATAGAAGGGTGACGGCAGAAGGAGACCATACGGTCCATCTAGTCTGCCCTTATGTGTATACTGTATGTTCTCTTTATCTTAGGATAGATGTGTGCTTATCCCAGGCATGTTTAAATTCACTTACTGTTGATTTTTCAACTACCTCTGCTGGAAGTTTGTTCCAAGCATCTACTACTCTTTCTGTAAAATAATATTTTCTAACATTGCTCCTGATCTTCCCCCCGACTAGCTTCAGGTTGTGCCCCCTTGTTCTATCATTAAGTTTCTTCTTAAAAACACTTCCCTCCTGAACCTTATTCAATCCTTTCACATATTTACAGGTCTCCATCATGTCCCCTCTCTCCCTTCTTTCCTTCAGACTGTACAAATTAAGTTCTTTAAAGTGGACCAACACCCACGGGTGATCGGCCCGGGAATCTATAAGATTCCCGGGCCGATCACCTCCCTCCCCGCGGGACATCCGAGATCGGGATGTCCCGCGGGGTGAAACCCCCCCAAACACCCTTACCTTATCTTCATCTGCGAATGGCCGGCGCGCGCGCGCGTCAAGAGGGACGCGCGGGAGGCGGCGGCGGAGGAGCCGCTTGTCCGGGACTGTCAAATGCCTTGTCCGTCGGCGCTGGGAGCGGGGAGAGGTGAGTTTCGGGTGATCGGGGGGGTTTCACACAGCGGGGCACCCCGATCGGGGTGCCCCACCGAAGTGGACCAAGACCCAGGATAGTCAAAATCCTGGGTGTTGGTCCACTTTAAGTCTCTCCTGATAAGTTTATGCCCTTCCACCATTCTTCACTTAGTCACAGATTCCTTACAATGGGGTAATATCCTCCTATAACCTGGAGAGGTCAGGCTAGCTTGAAAGATTATGCAAAGCTATGATTGTGAAGGTTCTCAATTATCCAGGCCATAGACTTCTCTTTTGGAACTTCTTGGAAGAAAATAACACCGCAAGTCCAGTTGCCTTGATTTATTTCTTCAGGTATATTATGCAACGCTGAATTCCTTCTACTGACAGCTCCTATTTGGTGGGACTATATACTCCATCCTCCAGTCTTTTTTCCTCGTGGCTTTATTTCTGAGCATTATTTTATTTACCTTCGGTTTTATTTTATCTCTCCATTTCTCAAGGGTTTTGAGAGTCAGCAGAGGTTATCAACTCCTGGCTGATCTAATCTGGATTTTGAGAGCCGTTAAAGCCTCTTAATCTTTATAGAATGCTGCTGCAATCTGATTGGGTAATGTTTTTGGAACCCAGGATTGCTGGACCTTTCAGGTAAGAGGTGAATCTAAAGAGGCTTACTGTGGCTTTACAAAGTCTACACACTCCCATCGCTGGTTCATACCGATTGGGATGCCCCGTCATTTGAAACCTCCAGGATTGCCTGGTATCACAAGCCATCTTATGGTGCAGGCCGTGGCCGAATCCTTCCTACTCTCTAGCTGAAGTACATACCTGCGCCAGGCATTTCTGAAAGGGGGAGCAGCTTACTAGCCATTCTGATTTCAGGTCAGCAAGAAGTGGATTAAATCTGGCACAACATTGACCTTAGCAAGAAATGGATATTTCTCGAAAAAGAAAATTGTTCCAGGAGGCAGCTAAGAGGCCTTCAGCAACATTAATAGTTGGTTGACAACAATCTCCTGTATTCTTATCTCTCATAGGTCTTGGCTGTGGGGTAGGTTGGCAAGACAGAATCCTTTACTTACAAAGAAACACATCAAGCATGGCTATGCTTTGCCAAAACCTACAAGTCTGCCACAACCATGTGAGAAAACACCATACTCACCATGGAGCATGATGGAGGCAGAATTCTGTTTTGCTGCAGCTGGACTTGGGGCGTTAGTCATTAGGAACTGTTCCAAATATCAGTCAATTTTGGCACAAAGCTTTCAGGCCTCTGCTAAAAAGCTGACGATGAAGAGGAATTTCCCAACTACTTGCAGTTCCTCAAGATTCAGCAGAAATAGAGCTCAGGGCAAATGAAGTCATACGAATATGACAATAGAATATATCCCCAAATGGAGTAGGAGCTAACTTCAGCAGCACTAATGGTCTTAAAGCAAAGTGTCTAGAGAGGCCTTTGCTCTCATCATTCATTTCAAATACTGACTTGATAGATCTACCAAAACAAGGTTGGTGCCTCCATACAGGGCCGGCTCCAGGTTTATGTGGGCCCTTGGGCGGAAAGGTCTCAGTGGGCCCCTTTGTAGTGAAGAGTCGCGTCACATCACTGAGGGACGTCCCAAATCTGGATGCCCCCTAAGGATCGTGCTATTTGGACCAAAACTCTAGTTTTGGTCTACTTTGAAACACACCAAACCCCTTTAAAACTGACCTCGGAGTCTAAACGAATCTAGATCCTGCTGATTTTGGATGCCCCTGTGTGTGACCCCCCTCCCTTTGTTCATTACTTTCCTGGAACTGGTGAATGCACTGTGGGCCAGTTTGAGTTAACGGCCAAACCAGGGGGGTTCTTTCCCAGAGACAGGGGCACCGCTGTAAAGCGGACCAAAACTCAGGGGTGGAATTGCTTGCATAGTGGGTATGCCAGCGATCCCAGGGGGTTTTACACAGTAGGGTATCACAGATTGGGATGCTCCAGGGATAGGAAATCATCTGGGGTGGGCAACTTAAAAGCCCAGAACAAAACCCAGCACTTCCTCCCCTGGAATCTAAATCCAGATGCCCCGTTGTGTGGAACCCCGCCATTCGAGGACATGTGGGCACCAGCTGTAGCAGTGCCCTCTCAGTCCGCCACTGGTCAAGCACCGTTACACATCCCAAAGGCCGGTCCTGTCAGTGGGCCCCCCTGGAGGGTGGGGGCCCCTGGCAGCTGCCCCACCTTGCCAGGTGCTGACGCCGGCCCTGCCTCCATATTCGGCTTAGCCAAACATGTCCTAATCCCCACTTCTGAGGAGGGTTTTCGATCAAGAACGAGGCAATCTCAAAGAAGACTTTTCCTTAGAGGGCTCAGTACAATATTACCGTGTTTGTTACAGTCTGGAGGAGTTTATTGGAAGCCTTTGCCAGTACCATACCTGCAGTGGACCAGAACATGGTTTCTTTTTGGACTATTTACAGTTTCTGGGTAAATGGGTCCTGCTAGGGGACCAAGCTTCAGATTAATGTCTCGAACCCTTAAGCAGTACTCTTTTCAATTTGCCACCGGACGATGGATCAGGGTCTTGTTGGATGTTACATATATACATCATTAAGGAGGCAACAAGGCAGCTTTGATCAGGTCCATGAGTTTCTGGAATGGGAAGAACAAAATGTTCCATCCATCTGCACAATGCACACCCCAGGCATTGAGAGGGTACAGGTAGAGGTCTTTAGCAGGGAAGAAAGTCTTTGCTTAAATATGTGCCAAAGTAGAACCTGCCATTCAGAGACCTGTTTATCTTTAGCCACAATAGCAAGATAGACATATTTGTGTCCACATCAAGTAACCCACTAGCCTTCCTGGTTGTGCTTAAGTGGCCAAGAATACATCAAGATAATGAGCCTTGCAGCCATTTTGCTCTCCCTTCTTCTGAGTTTACCTGGTCTCTTCTCTTGGGGCTGGAGTTAGAAAATATTATTTTACAGAAAGAGTAGTAGATGCTTGGAACAAACTTCCAGCAGAGGTAGTTGAAAAATCGACGGTCACTGAGATGAAAAATGCCTGGGAAAAGCACACATCTATCCGAAGAAAAAGAGTACATACAGTATACACATAAGGGCAGACTAGATGGACCATATGGTCTCCTTCTGCAGTCAACCCTTTATGTTTCTATGGAGATTCCATTTGTGTCCATAGTTGCTGTCTTTGACGGCATACAGTTGAAACCAGGGTCCTTTTTAAAATAAAGATTCGATTTGTCCAAGAAAGTCAATCTGGAAGGCCTATTCCGTTGTTCTGAAAGCATGACATTTCCCGGGTTTTGTTCTGTTCCCTGTTTCGTTGTGTGCAACACCTCCCCCCCCCCAGTTCGGCCAGTAAAACTCACCCCGCCTCGTTCCAATGGCGCGTGCGCAAAAATGGCTGTTTTTGACTTTGATGGGAATCCTGAGTGGCTGAGATCTGCCTGCCGAATTATGTAGGCACAGCGGGCGGCTCTCATTGGACGAGAGCCCGCACATGTGCTGCTGGATGAGAGAAAGGCAAGAGAATACAGGAGCCCTGGGGGGTTTCACACAGCAGAATGCCCCGGGGGAAAGCCAGTGGCCGGCCCGGGAATCTTTTAGGCTGGCTGCTGCTGAGTTTTTTCCGCTTTAAGCATGGTAAATGAGCAGGTCTTGGTTCTGACAATTTTCCTGGTAACCCACTGAGTACCATCTTGACAAGTTTCTGAGCCGCACTATCCTCAGAACCACCCTACCCCATTTTTCATAAGGTAGTCTTGTGACTGCCACAACACTTCCTACCAAAGGTAGTTTTGGACTTTCACATTAATAACATTACTGTTGTTCCCTGGTTATCCCCCCCACTCTGAACCTAGAGAGAAGTGACACTTATTGGGCAGCAGCAGGGCCTTTAAGTACTATCTGCAACCACTTTTTTGTCTTTTTTTTTTTTTTGGTGTTCTGCCTTATTGTTACTTTCCTCCTGGGATGTAAAATAATCATGTGTCAGCATGCTGTTTCCAGGTTTCCTATACTCCTGTGTGTCTCTGATCCTAAGATGGCAGTGTTTTTTCTGGCCTTGAATACTAAAGTACTGACTACATATCCCAGAATGCTTCCACTGTAATAGGTGAGCATGTTAGCAGCTTTGGCTAAGCCAAGCAGTAGTAATGATCCTTCCCACCTGGGAAGGGTGCCAGTAACCCTTAAGCTACTGGAATATGACTGGTCTCCCTATCTGAATAAGTAGAATTATAGCAGAATGGGTTAAACCTGTTGCCTGTGTCTTAGCTGGTCAGACGATTAGGAAGTTAGATTGAGGAAGTATCTGTTCGTCTAACCAGTTGATGTACATTGGTAAGGAAACCTGTTTATAGCGGACCAAGACCAACATTTTTTACTAGCATACCCTGAATCGCTGCCCCCATGAAGAGTACATTTGCCCATTCTTACTGCTCCTGCTTCAATCTAATCCCAGATAATACCTCCTCTTAGCTGCAAAGCCCCACCTCCTCCATTTATTGTCACGTTTGTGTGTGGCAATTGTGTCATGCAAGGGACTCACACCAAGGGACAGCATAAAAAAGGGTTCCAGGACGATTTGAAACGTGAAAATATCCATTTGTAGTTCTACAACCTAAGAAGGGAGTATCGGCAGGGGCTTTGGCCAAATATATTTCACAAGTTCAGTGGGTTGCTCTCAGCAACATAAGTGTTTACTAGTGTGCTAGTACGCTATCGGTAAATGCAGGTCGTGCTCAACACCTTCCGTTTCCTAGGGGGAAAACTCCACTGTTTGGGTTTACTACCCACTCTATCAGGGATATTGGGGCTACCTGGGCCTTCTGTCATCAGGCCTCAGCAGAACAGAGTTGCTTTTGGCTGCAAAGGTTTGTTACGCGGCTGTTTCTGGCTTGATAGTTGAGTTGCTATGCAACAAAGCCTTTACTCTGTTACGCAGCTGGAAGTTTGGTTGTTTCCCTCCCAATTACTTGGACTACTTTGGGACATCCATATTGAAGTGTAGAGAAAAGAGAATATTGTTTCTGAGCCGGTGCCTTGGGAGCGGAAGAAAGGTGAGTGAAACAGGCCGACCTGGGGGGATGCACACAGCGGGGCATCCCAGCAGTTTCAGCAGCAGTCTGCAGGGTTGAGTAGGAAAGGGATAAATCCCCCTTCCTGTCAGGCAGAGTCTAGGTCCACAAAAGTAATTACCCACTTATTCCCGCTGCCCGTGAGCCCTGAATTTAGGAAATGCTCACCTTTTTGGTGATGAGGCACCAAGAAACAGCAGTGTGCAGCTTTGCAGTGAAGCATGCCTCATTTTAGAGGAGGTGCGCTGGCTGCACATGTCCCCCCTGGACCTGATCCCTTTCTTGCAGCTCTGGGCCAGGGAGAGTCCTGGTGCAATTTTGTGATGCCCTCTGGTGTGGTTAAAAAAAAAAAGTTCAGGAACTGGCTAAACTACTTACCCGCTTCCAGGTCTTGCATAGCAGCTAAGCTGTGGCATGATCACTCCAGCACTGCAGTAAAAGAGCATCCTCTGGGTGGCCGCCGTGCTGGACCTGAAAGTGGGTAAGTATTGTAGCATGTTCTCTCCCTTGTTTCACATCTGGATGCCCCTGGGGGGGGGGAGGGTTTAACAGCCCTAAAAGTCTTTTCTGAGAATTCCTTTAAAGCAAATCTAGCAGTGGATAGAATGAAGTGTGTTGCAGTGTCCTGCCCCAATCACACAGAGCTCAATACAGATTTGGGGCCTTTAATGGATCTTTAAAGCAGAACAAAACCCAGGATTTCTTTTACCCCTTACTATTTTGGACCACTTTACAGGGGAAACCTGATTTGGGATGCCCCTGTGTGTGAAACCTCTGGCTTACCTTGCTCCATGCTCCCACTGCGCATATTAATGCACCCTGTTTCTGAATTGATGCATTGCCAGGGCACCTCCCACTACTTTGTGCGTCAGCCATTTAAATATGTTGTAGATGGCACTGGAGGCATGTGCATCAATTCCAGAGGAATGTATCTGGTAAACTTTGGGGGGGGGGGGGGGATAAAGAGCAGGGCTTTCATCCGGTCCTGGAGTATTTTAAACTTGGGACTGGCATTGGTGGGTTTTGGACAAGCTTTAAATGGAGGAGCTTGTCCTGGGTCTTGTTTAGGTCACCTTTAAGCGACCAGGGCCAAGCTCTCATACAGCAGCACTGGGATTGGCCCCTCCAACCTTAATGCTGGTGTGTCATGGCCGTAGCCAGCAGTCCTCTTTCTGGTCATGTAGCCATTAGGCATTTCACCCCAGTCTGACCTAAAGCCAATATAACCAGGTTGAATGACATCTAGACAACACCTAATATCCATGTGTATATTAACCCCTCCCTCCCCCTGAATAATGTAGCCATTCCTCTGTGTAAGCTAAGCCTCTTCTTCCGGCCAGTCAGGACAAGCGCACACTCCATCCCCTGCTATCATAACTGCAGGGAGCATACAGGGTTAGTAGTAATTGGATTGAACCACGTTTCTGCTCACATTCCAGACTTACAAGTTACTCTTTTTTTTTAAATGAAGGCGGGGGGGGGGGTTAAATGTACATGACCATAACAATGTTTGCCTAGTTTTGTGTGACAGGTTTATGTCACAGTAACATACAGGGTCACGCAACTGCCGCACAAACTGTTACATCCCGCCAGAATGTGACTTGAATCAGGTTCTCTTTACCTCTGTCTGGTTTCTCCAGCGATGAAGCTAGTGAAGCCTGGGGCTGCCTGACCACGCAGGAAGATGTGAAATCCCAATGATGCTCAGGATCCAGAAAAGCTGCCAAAGGCGACTGGCCAGGAGCCACTTCCCCAGAACCCCCCCCAGGAACAACAGCACTATTGTCCTCTCCATGCAGGCTTCACGTGTTCCAGACTCTTTATGCACACCGAGCCCTCAGCGCCAACAATAAACAGGGTATATGCTATAAGCAGAGGAAGTCTGGGCCCTAGCCTGCATGCCAGGCCGGGTCTCAGCTCTCTGTACGTGTGTGAGTAGTATGAAGTATTTGTGTGTGCGTCCTCATCCATGTCGCTGTATCCCATGTCATGTGAGTCAATAAATTATTTGAATTTGCAATAAAGTCCAACCTCGTTTTTTAGAGCTTCCTACGGTGCATCTTGCATAGAGGGCACCTTTCTATTGTCCAGAATGAGCTGAGTGTGTCTGCCTATTAACTTATGGGGGGGATGCTCCGCAGGCACACTTGTAGACTCTAGGGCCTTTATAGATGCAGGCCACTCACATGCACTGATAGCATCACTGGATTTCAGGGTAGCAAGTTTCTTTTAGTCTACAAGAGAGTGCCCGCGGGGAATGCCGCCTGTGAATTCCTGGGGAACCAGGTTTTCATAGAGAGAGAGGCATCTCACTTGGAATGGTAGGCACATCCGAAACTGAATGGCCGATGGTTAGCCTTTCATTCAGCTTTGTTAGCTGCTCATTTTAGTGGAGCAAAACCCTATTAACCCAGTCCTAGAGATTCCAGGGTCAGGTGAAGGTCCTTGCCCATTGTGCAAAACCCCTTAAATCGCTCGTATTCTTACCTTGATTCCCATGTGCAGGCCTCTTGCAGCATCCCTAGCACCCCTGTTTATCGCACTCCCATCAGTAGGTGGAACCAAAACAATATGTTTGTTCACAATAGATTGCTGGGCATTAATATTCTCAAGAGATAGTAGGTTTTTGGTGTATAGAAACTGGGCTGGAGATATGTCCGAAATCTAACACCAATGAAAAGCCGCGCTATAACTCTAATATTGAGCAATTTATATCTCCAATCAATATTCCTATGGAATGAATATAACAGTTCAAAGTAAAGTATCCAGCGCAGGAGTCCAATAACTGTGTCAGAGCAGTTACACAATTAACAAAAAACAAACAACTATATATATTTATATAGTATGACTCCGCGGGATCCAGCAGAAATTTTCATTCAAGCACAGTCCTTTTCCTCATATACTTCAAGTATTAACTTCACCAGGTGTGCTCACAAATACAAAGCGTGTATCCCAGCCACCAGACAATCAATGCACGTACCAGAACGTTTCTTTCAATACAGCATATATCATTCAAAGGATTCCACTGGAAATGACTTCCCTTATGATTAAATCCTCATTCCTTATGGACTCCGTATTGGTTTAAAGCATAGGGGTCAAAATGGGGAGAGATGGAAAGGACAAACCGCACATAGCGTGATAACGTTTGAGCATAAGAAATTTAAAAAGCTTTTATTGCGCTTACCGAATCACAAACTTAATAGAGCATTGATCACAGCTTCAAATCCATGAACTTCCATAAAAACAAGAGGGAAGCGTCACCTTACAATTCTCCTCCACGTGTTATCAATTAGATAGACACCGCACTGCCCCGGCCGTGGGCTGTGCAGATAGGGAACGGGCGTCCGCAGCTGTCCTCAGAGATGCGTCGTGACGATGTGGTGAAGCCCCGCCCAACGCGTTTCGTCTGTTCAGACTTTCTCATTAGGCATTAATATTGCCCACAAACTATTTTGATTGAATGCAAACGCGTGCATTCAAGAAGGCAGCGGCTCTATGGGGTTTTAAACTAAGGGGCCCCTAATTCCCAGTTAAAAGTTGCTTACTTTTCTTTATTGCATGGCACGACCCGCTTCGGTATTCATAACATTTGGATTATTCCGCCACAAGGTGGCGCAGTGGTACTGCAGAAAGCTGTGGCATCTCCTGGCCCCCTATAAAAACAGGATTAACCATAGAGTTCTCAGTGTTTCCTCTGCAGTGAAACTGCGAAGATAGAAGATGGCTCCCTCTCTGTGCGCAGGTGAGCGAGGCAACCAAGCCTGCGGCCCTGCATGTCTATTTCCACCTGTTTCCGGACCCTCACTGCCTCCCAGCCTCGGCTGACAGATCAGGTGAAGGTAGAAGAACACTAGGGTCAAGTGCTCCAGGAGCGCAGCTCCAGCCGCAGACCCTGTACCACAAAGGGTAGCCGGCCATAGGCTTTATGGTGAGCCTGATAAGGATGCAGAGTTCATGTTCTGGCTTCTGAGGGGACTATGTCTCCTCCTTTTCCTTCAGGGGTCCCCCCCATCCCCCTCCCCAGCCTGGATGCTCGCCGCTGGCCTCTCGTCTCTCTCTTTCCCCCCCCCCTCTCTGGCTTTGTACTGCGCTCCGCGGCGGTTGGCGCTATAACCTGAGGCTTCTTTTGCTTTGTCATGGCGCCGGCCGGGTCACGTGTTCGCCGTTTTCACGCTCTTCGGGGGGGCCTTGGGATGACGCATATCGAGTCGTCTCCCTGTGGCCTGCACCTCAAGGTACCTCTGCCGGCGCCATTTTGGACTAGCTGCGCATCTGGATTTCTCCACTCCTGGCTGCAGCGCTTCCTCCGGTGTGTCGCTTCATCCTGCGGTCTGTGCTTTGGTGACCCTGCGGTGTCTTTGGTCTGTGAGTCCCCCTTGGGGGTTTTTTTTATTGCCCTTGGGGGTATGTGCTGTGCGATGCTAATGTGTCTTTTTCACTTATGCGGGACACCATTGGGTTGTGGTTTCTCCCGGCTCTACTCCTTCCTCCCCCTCACCCCCTCCCTTTCACCGATTTCTGGGGGCATCCCGTGTGACTTCTGTATTAGCCTTTTCCCACCGCTGGCCTTTTGTGCCTGTGTTAATCACCATATGGAGGCTTCTGGGGATAGCGTGCTTGGGGGTCCCTGTAACAGTGTCACGGTGTGCGTGCCGTGTGCTGAGAGTGTACTTGCGCTTCAAGCTGGTTTGCCTGCTTCGCTTCCCAGCTCTGCGCCTCCCTCGGCTTCACCTACTCCCCTGCTCCTGCAATTGGGCTCTAGTGAAGGGGATATTAGCAGGGAGTCACACTCTGATTTGGCTCTGCGGGTGGCCAGCATTTAGAGGCAGCTTGCCAGGACTGTTCCTAGTAAGGCCTCTGGCAAGAAGCGGCAACCGATTTCCACTCCCTCACGCTATACAGAGGAGTATGAGGAATTTGATGTCACTACTGGACGTTATTCCCTAGAGGAAGGGGAACTGCTCCAGGACTCTGACTCCTCTGGGGACCAGCAGGAGGGTTGTGATAGTGACCCTGAATCTGGGGAGGATTCATGGTATCCTGAGGACACTGATAATTTGCTGTCTCACATTTTTGAAATTTTACACATTGCTGCCCCTGTGGCGGCTAAAAGGAAACAGGGTGAGCTGTTTCGTCCTAGTAAACAGCGTCTGGAGTTCCCTGAGCAGGGACATTTCAACACTCTGGTGCTTAAAGAATGGGAACGTCCTAACAGGCTGCCTACTGTGCCCAAGAGTTTGGATAAGAGGTATCCCTTTCCTGCTGATCTTGTTAAGAGGTGGTCATTTCCCCCTGAAGTGGACGCTCCCGTGCTAGGCTTGTCCAATACTTCGGTCATGCCTTCACCTGACACTACCACTCTGAGGAACAGTGAGGACCGGCGCATGGATCAGTTGGCCTACCATGCCTTTACCTGTGTGAGGGCTGGATTGCGCCCGGCCTGTGCGGCTGCCATTACAGCTATTGCCCTTAAACTGCTCAAGCATCTCCTTGATGGCGCTACGGATTGTAGCGGGGGGGGGGGGGGTAGTATAGGACTCTCATGGTTTGCTCTGATTTTGTGGCCTTTATCCTTACTACTATGGATGATGCTGTGCGAGCCTCTGCGCTCTTAGTGGCTATGCGCCACTGTCTGATTGCGCCAGTGGCCAGCTGACGCCGCTGCTAAAAAAAAAGCCCTCACTGGACTCCCCTTCGCGGGCTGCGGCTATTTGGGGAGCGTCTTGATGTTCTAGCCAAGGATGGCAGGCTACCTCAGCGTAGGAGGCAGTCTCGGCCCTTTCGGGGGTCCTCCATCCCCCTCCCTTCCTTTCATGCTCCCAGAGGAGGTCATGGCTCCGTCCTCTCTAGTGGCCGCAGAGATTCTTGGGGCCGTGGCAGATCCCGTGGTCGTCCCGGTCTCTCCTGGAGTTCCAAGCCCAAACCCTCTCCCAAGCCCCCTCAGGCATGAAGGGGCGCCCTCACCCATCTGGGTGGGGGGGGGCGGCTTCGGCTCTTTGCTCACGTCTGGAGGCTTCACGTCTCAGACCGGTAGATTCAGGAAGTAGTGTCCTCCGGTTACAAGATAGAGTTTGCAGCCTGGCCGCCCCCAAGATTCATCAGATCCCGGATGTCTTTAAACCCCCTGTCTGCTCAAGAGTTGCTTCTGGTGGTTCAATGCCTGTTAAGAGTCCAGTCATTTGTCAGGTGCCCCAACAAGAACAGGGGCAGGGGTACTATTCCAGTCTTTTCACAGTCCCCAAAAAGGACGGCTCTCTGAAGCCCATTCAGGACCTGAAGGGCCTCAACAAATTTGTCAAGATTCAAGCATTTTCGTATAGAGACGCTGCGCTCTGCTGTCAGTAACCTTCGCCCAGGTGACTTCATGACCAATAAGGACATCAAGGATGCGTATCTTCATGTGCCTATCTTCCGAGGTCATCAGAGATTTCTAAGGTTCGAGCTGCAGGATCAGCATTACCAGTTTGTGGCTCTACCCTTCAGTATCACCTCGGTGCCTCAGGTGTTCATCAAGGTACTGGCGGTGGCGATGGCTCTGCTAAGGAACCAGGGCATCCGCATCATTCCTCACCTGGACGACATCCTGATTGTGGCCAAGTCCTTTCCTCAGGCCAAGCAGGATACTCAGACGGTGACCTCCACTCTGGAGTCCTTCGGCTGGGTGATCAACTATCCCAAGTCTTCTCTGTCCCCGTTCTTGGCGAGGTCCTTTCTGGGCATGACTCTGGATACCTCTCAGGTCAAGGTGTTCCTTCCTCAGCAGAAGGTGGGGGGTCTTCAGATGCAGGCTCGGGCTCTGCTATCGTGTCCTCATCCCTCCATCCGTCAGGGGATGCAGTTGGTGGGCCTGATGGTGTCCTGCTTCAAGGCTGTCCCCTTTGCTCAGTTTCACATGAGACCTCTTCAGTTGCACCTCTTGTCAGTTTGGGATCGGGACCCTGTGTCCCTGGATCAGGAATTTGCTCTGTCTCCTCTGGCCAGACAGTCCCTCCCATGGTTGCTAGACTCAAGTAACCTTCTGGGGAGCAGGACCTTCCTGCCCCCGTGCTGGGAGACGGTCACCACAGAGGCTTCTGGAAGTCCCTGAAGTTCCAGGGTCGGTGGGGCCCACAAGAGGCCCATGCTTCCATCAACGTCCTGGAACTGAGGGCGATCAAATTGGTTCTCTCTCGCCTAACCACTCACCTTCAGGGTCGGGCTGTTCAGATCTGCTCAGACAACCAGACAGCGGTTGCCTACATCAATCATCAGGGAGGGACTCGGAGCAAGCGAGCCTTCAAGTAAGTGTCCCTGATTCTGTCTTGGGTGGAACGGCATGTTCTCTGCATCTCAGCGGTCTACATTCCGGGAGTGGAGAACCAGGGGGTCGTCTCGGCTGGGGGAATGGTCCCTCAACAACTGGGAGTTTCTCTCCTTATCACCGCTGGGGTCAGCCGGACATGGACTTGTTTGCATCCTGTCACAATCACAAACTTCCCAGATTTGTCTCTCTACCTCAGGATCCTCTGGCCTTCGCCACGGATGCCCTGGCAATACCTTGGACGGAGTTCCGGCTCCTCTGTGTTCCCTCTCCTGGGCAGGATCACGCGCAAGATAGCCCAGGAGCGGGTACCAGCCATCCTGGTGGCCCCTTGTTGGCCAAGAAGAGTTTGGTTTGCGGACGTCGTGCAGTTAGCAGTAGACCGGTACGTCTTGCCCAAGGATCCAGTTCTTCTCACTCAGGGGGAGCTACGCCACCCCAATTTACAAATGCTGGCTTTAACAGCTTGGCTGCTGAAACCTCCATCTTGATGAAAAAGGGGTTGTCTGCTTCTGTTGTTGATATCATGATTAGGACTAGGAAGAAGTATTTGTCCTCTATCTATTACAGGGTCTGGCATGCTTACATTGCCTGGTGTGAGTCCAAGTCTTTTCCCTGTCTGTTTTTTTCTATTCCCAGGATTCTGGAATACTTGCAACATGGTCTGGATCTATGCCTTCAACTTAGTACCCTAAAAGGCCATGTTTCAGGTCTGGCAATTTTTTTCCAAAGATCCTTTGCCAATCACCGGTTGGTTAAAACCTTTTTCCAGGGTGTCTCTTGTGTGCGTCCACCCCGTAAGCCTTTGAATCTGGTGTTGTCTGCTCTGCAAGGGCCTCCCTTTGGGCGTATCCGTGAGGCTGCCTTGCCCATTCTGACTCTTAAGGTAGCCTTTTTGGTGGCTATCACTTCTGTAAGGCGAGTTTCTGAGCTGGCGGCGCTTTCCATAAAACCTCCTTATTTCGAGCGGCATCAGGATAAGGTGGTGTGTCCAGCTTAAGCCGTATTTCTTGCCTAAGGTGGTGTCTGCTTTTCATCTCAGGATATCAGGACATTGTTTTGCCTTCATTGTGTCCTAATCCTGCTAATCCCAAGGAGCGGACACTGCATTCTCTGGATGTGGTCAGGGCTCTGAAGTTTTATTTGGTCGCTACAGAGACTTTTAGGAAGTCTGATGCTTTTTGTTCTCACTTATGGACCTAGGAAGGGTTTGCCTCCGGCTAAGTCCACTATCAGCAAGTAGATCCGTCAGGCGGTTATTCAAGCCTATTCTGCTAAGGGAAAGGAACCTCCCTTTAGGTTGACTGCTCATTCCACTCGTGCTATTGGTGCCTCTTGGGCTTTTCAGCACCAAGCTTCTGTTGAACAGGTTTGCAAGGCCGCTACTTGGTCTTCTGTTCATACCTTTTCCAATTTTTACACGGTTGATGTTAAGGCCTCAGCGGATGCTGCTTTTGGCCGCAAGGTGCTTCAGGCGGTAGTGACTTGAACTACTGGCCGTTACTCTTTGGGGATCCCACCCTACTTTTGGACACTGCTTTTGGATGTCCCAACTATTATGAATACCGAAGCGGGCCGTGCCATGCAATAAAGAAAAAAAGCAATTCTGTGAGTACTCACCTGTAGAATTGTTCTTGCATGGCACGGCTCGCTTCCCCCCACCCTTATTATATTTGGTTGCCTCTTTATGGTGATTGTTCCAAGTTATTTTTTTTACCCTTTTTTACATTTTTTACCTTTATTCTCTCCCGGCTTCTTGTCTCACTGTTTGTCTACACTGGGAACTCTATGGTTAATCATGTTTTTATAGGGGGGCGGGAGATGCCACAGCTTTCTGCAGTACCACTGCGCCACCTTGTGGCAGAATAACCCAACCGTTATGAATACCGAAGCGGGCCGTGCCATGCAAGAACAAAAACAATTCTACAGGTGAGTATTCACAGAATTGCTTTTTTTTTTATTCTTTCCTCCGCTGGGTTGCAACTCTGTCCAGGACTCTAGGATATGGACGCCGACATCTTGCCTTAGAAGCACCATACACACTGAGGAGAGGAGAGCCGGGTAAAGTGCAGAGGGGCTGGCTAAAGCTGTACTTTGCACAGACAGAGCTGGGCTCAGGAAAATGACAGCAATCGAAGAATGGAGGGCGGCATAGTTAGAAGACACTTCCCATAGTTAGAAGACACTTCCTGCCTGTCTTCCTGTCTAATTTTATTTATTCATGGCCACCTTTATTCAGCAGTGACAGTTGAACCTATACAAAGAAGCAGAGAAAAGACAGACAAGCAAAGCTGACAGCAGCAATCCCCCCCTGCACATACAAGTTCAGTGTGACGCACAGAGTTATATGCAAGAGGGTGGAGGCAGGTCCACATTTTAATCCCTTTAAAGAAGAACACACAGAAATTTCACTTTCCCATATGTAGTTTCTTTCAGACTGGGCATCCCAAATCCACTGTGTGTATCCCCCTAGTTCCCAATTTGGGATGCCTCAAGGAGTGGAACTCCTCTTTCAAACTTGACTGGACTTCCAATTTAAAAAGGAGAGATCTACTCAACAAATCAGACCGAAACCTAGGTTTTTTGACTAATTTCACCAGCATCCCTCACAGCACTGATTTAGTATGGTTTAGCACTGAGGGTTGGGGAGCTATGAAAGGACCTTGTGTAGCCTAGAGTTCAACTCAAGCACCACAGTGCTCACCGATAACAGAAGTAAGACACACCCAGGAAAAAAAAAGAAGCTCTGTGTTTATATAGAGGCATATTGGTACATAGAAGGCTTACATAATATGTTCCATGTGTTTCAGGAGGAAAATACAGGCTTTATATAACTCCATGACAAGAGGAGAAAACAAAAAAAAACAAAAAACAAAAGAACAAAAAAAGAAAAGGCTTCAGCAGGAATACAAATATACAGTACAAATTGATTTATTTAAAACAGGTACAAAAAGCACAACAAAATATAGATTAATGCTCTGTTAGATCAGGTAGCATAACAGGACAGGGGCACCTGGCCCATCCGGAGGCTTCCACGGATGAGGCGTGAATTCATACGGGGAGGGGGGGGGGATCATTGGAAGAAGTGATGGGGGTGTGGGCAGTCAAGGAAGGTGAACACTTGTAGAACACTCACAACCAGTCCCATCACATTTTGCTCATTCCCATAAGGTTGCTGCACTTTTTACTCTTTGAGCTGAGCTGGTGTTGTACAGTGCGTCGTTCAATTCAAACATTTTTTTAAAAAGTCGATTTGATCAAATGATCAATTAGGGCTGATCAGTTTTTATTACAGTGGACCAAAACCATCCATAGTATCTATAGGATTCTAGGGAACCAGCATCGCTAGTGTTACAGAGCACACCCTTGCCAGGTATATCTAATTGGCTGGGGTGTTTATGAATGGGAGCAGCCTATGGTTATCCATACATTCAGCTTATTAGTTGCTTATTAAAGTGGACATGCAATCACTTTTGGCAGCTAAAAGGTCTCTCTCACTCCCAGCAATTCAGATAGGTTGAAGGCAGGAGTGCTCCCCACGACAGCACTCCAAACAAAGTTGTATGCACTGTATAAAGCAATGATTGGACGGGATTCCGCATCTGCACTGTGGGAACAGCGAGTTGTGTGAGGGATTTGGGGGGATACACAGAGGGACATCTCAATTTGGGATGCGCCAGGATAATAAAATTCCAAATCTGATTTCGGTTATTTCCCTGGCCCACTGTTTTAAACCCCCCCTCCCTGAGTCGCTGTCAAAACGTGCAGGCTCTCATCCTATCAGCGGTCTCTATGCCATGCATATTATATAGAAGTACAGCTCTGTTTACACATAGAGAGCGGCTGCATTCCCAGTCTCCCACCGGCTGAAGCAACGTCTATCTGAATGACTGGTTGCCAAAGCGTGCCTGGGATGCGGCCCTTACACGTGCCGTGGGAATGTAGTTGATATAAGTAGATCCTCTTTAATGCCAAATTTTGACTGAATATTTTAAGATTTTATGTTAATGCAAATGAATAGAACTGTCAGAAAACATACAGTAGATTGTAAAATAGTTTGATCAACTAATGTCAGTCTAAACAATGTTTGATAATTAAACAGAAACAAAAATTGTGGTGAGCATTCAGCTTCCTAAAAACAAATAAAGCCCCACTGCCCTTTGCACAGCTCCACCTACACATACACCCATAAGCCTTAACTCCAAGATCATTTTTGGGGATAAAATAGAAGCACGGTTAAAGCCACTTACTTTACTATGTGCGGGAAACCAGCTTTCAGCCCCCAGGGTCACTTAACCCAGGTTTTTCAATCATTGTTTTGGTTCGCATTACAGGGACATGGAGATTTGAAACCCGTGTGTGTGAAACCTCTACGAACAGCAGTTTAATCCTGTCAACTCCCGTTTTCATGGAGCTTGTGTCCAATCAGAACTCACTGCCACGCATAACTAAATAGGAAAGCCACCTGGGATTCCCACTAGCCCACGTGCTTTTCCTCTCTGATAGGGCATTGCGATTTGGAATGAATTACTGTGTGTAGACCCTTGGATCGCCGCATTTACTCTGGTGAACCTTCTGCGACAGGCAGCCAATCAGTGTGCTCCACTCTATTCAGCCGACATCAGAGCAGCGAGCGTCCTTGCCATTCAGAAATGCCTGGTGCACGTACAAGCCCTCAGCTAGAGCCCTAGTCCATGCATGCCCCATGGGATCATGTCACAGGCAATTATACTTTGTCATCCTGTGAGTTCACAGAGCTGGGAATTCCCAAATAATTGGGATGCCCCATCAATAGGGAATCGGCTGTTCCTCTTTAAACCAGGTAATGTCTTGGTAATGAATGGAAGTGACAGCTGGGAGGCTCCAACGGACTACTCCCGCCAGACATTCAGATATTCTGGTACCAGGCGTGCGCATCAGCTGGAGGGGGATGTTGCTGGTGACTATACAGACTTTTTTCATCATATTTTCTACCAGAGTATAAAGCAGATCTATACCTACTACATGTTTGCCAACCCCTTGTTCAATTCATGCTGGGAGACTCAACATAGGTCTGTGTTAAGTCAGACCTACCCTGCAGGCTAGTTCTTTCAGTTGGGACGAAAAGCTAGGACCAGGAAACTAGTATTTTTTTCAGTAAGCAGTAAGTAATCACAACCCCTGTATGAATAGAAAGCCACAAAAAGCAAATACAATATCAAGTCATGTGGAGTGTGCTCAGATTGCGGCAGGAGCATCTGTGCTGCTAGAAGCTGAAGAACAAGAATGTAGTGTCCAGTGGTAGTCAGAATGGGCACAGGTGCCTCTGAAGCAGGTCTGGCAGTGTAAAAAATCATTATAAAACACAAAAAAAGTGTACTACTACACAAGCGTGTGTGGATGTCTTTAATAATATGCATCTCTGCGGGTAAAGCTTTCAGTCAGTCTCAAACAAAGTGCAGTTAGAGCCAGGGTCTTTGCTACAACATGGCAGGACCTTTTTATTGCACTCTGGATGTGTTTTTTTTTGTGGGGGGGGTAGGAACCCTTACACCCTGGCCACGGCTACGGGGAAGAGAACGCTTACAGGCTGCCCAGGACTAGGGGAGAGAGGCGCTCACAGGCTGCCCAGGGCTAGGGGAGAGAGGGGCGCTCACAGGCTGCCCAGGGCTAGGGGAGAGAGGGGCGCTCACAGGCTGCCCAGGGCTAGGGGAGAGAGGCGCTCACAGGCTGCCCAGGGCTAGGGGAGAGAGGGGCGCTCACAGGCTGCCCAGGGCTAGGGGAGAGAGGGGCGCTCACAGGCTGCCCAGGGCTAGGGGAGAGAGGGGCGCTCACAGGCTGCCCAGGGCTAGGGGAGAGAGGCGCTCACAGGCTGCCCAGGGCTAGGGGAGAGAGGGGCGCTCACAGGCTGCCCAGGGCTAGGGGAGAGAGGCGCTCACAGGCTGCCCAGGGCTAGGGGAGAGAGGCGCTCACAGGCTGCCCAGGGCTAGGGGAGAGAGGGGCGCTCACAGGCTGCCCAGGGCTAGGGGAGAGAGGGGCGCTCACAGGCTGCCCAGGGCTAGGGGAGAGAGGCGCTCACAGGCTGCCCAGGGCTAGGGGAGAGAGGCGCTCACAGGCTGCCCAGGGCTAGGGGAGAGAGGCGCTCACAGGCTGCCCAGGGCTAGGGGAGAGAGGGGCTCACAGGCTGCCCAGGGCTAGGGGAGAGAGAGGCGCTCACAGGCTGCCCAGGGCTAGGGGAGAGAGGGGCGCTCACAGGCTGCCCAGGGCTAGGGGAGAGAGGGGCGCTCACAGGCTGCCCAGGGCTAGGGGAGAGAGGGGCGCTCACAGGCTGCCCAGGGGAGAGAGGGGCGCTCACAGGCTGCCCAGGGCTAGGGGAGAGAGGGGCGCTCACAGGCTGCCCAGGGCTAGGGGAGAGAGGGGCGCTCACAGGCTGCCCAGGGCTAGGGGAGAGAGGGGCGCTCACAGGCTGCCCAGGGCTAGGGGAGAGAGGGGCGCTCACAGGCTGCCCAGGGCTAGGGGAGAGAGGGGCGCTCACAGGCTGCCCAGGGCTAGGGGAGAGAGGGGCGCTCACAGGCTGCCCAGGGCTAGGGGAGAGAGGGGCGCTCACAGGCTGCCCAGGGCTAGGGGAGAGAGGGGCGCTCACAGGCTGCCCAGGGCTAGGGGAGAGAGGGGCGCTCACAGGCTGCCCAGGGCTAGGGGAGAGAGGGGCGCTCACAGGCTGCCCAGGGCTAGGGGAGAGAGGGGCGCTCACAGGCTGCCCAGGGCTAGGGGAGAGAGGGGCGCTCACAGGCTGCCCAGGGCTAGGGGAGAGAGGGGCGCTCACAGGCTGCCCAGGGCTAGGGGAGAGAGGGGCGCTCACAGGCTGCCCAGGGCTAGGGGAGAGAGGGGCGCTCACAGGCTGCCCAGGGCTAGGGGAGAGAGGGGCGCTCACAGGCTGCCCAGGGCTAGGGGAGAGAGGGGCGCTCACAGGCTGCCCAGGGCTAGGGGAGAGAGGGGCGCTCACAGGCTGCCCAGGGCTAGGGGAGAGAGGGGCGCTCACAGGCTGCCCAGGGCTAGGGGAGAGAGGGGCGCTCACAGGCTGCCCAGGGCTAGGGGAGAGAGGGGCGCTCACAGGCTGCCCAGGGCTAGGGGAGAGAGGGGCGCTCACAGGCTGCCCAGGGCTAGGGGAGAGAGGGGCGCTCACAGGCTGCCCAGGGCTAGGGGAGAGAGGGGCGCTCACAGGCTGCCCAGGGCTAGGGGAGAGAGGGGCGCTCACAGGCTGCCCAGGGCTAGGGGAGAGAGGGGCCCTCACAGGCTGCCCAGGGCTAGGGGAGAGAGGGGCCCTCACAGGCTGCCCAGGGCTAGGGGAGAGAGGGGCCCTCACAGGCTGCCCAGGGCTAGGGGAGAGAGGGGCCCTCACAGGCTGCCCAGGGCTAGGGGAGAGAGGGGCGCTCACAGGCTGCCCAGGGCTAGGGGAGAGAGGGGCGCTCACAGGCTGCCCAGGGCTAGGGGAGAGAGGGGCGCTCACAGGCTGCCCAGGGCTAGGGGAGAGAGGGGCGCTCACAGGCTGCCCAGGGCTAGGGGAGAGAGGGGCGCTCACAGGCTGCCCAGGGCTAGGGGAGAGAGGGGCGCTCACAGGCTGCCCAGGGCTAGGGGAGAGAGGGGCGCTCACAGGCTGCCCAGGGCTAGGGGAGAGAGGGGCGCTCACAGGCTGCCCAGGGCTAGGGGAGAGAGGGGCGCTCACAGGCTGCCCAGGGCTAGGGGAGAGAGGGGCGCTCACAGGCTGCCCAGGGCTAGGGGAGAGAGGGGCGCTCACAGGCTGCCCAGGGCTAGGGGAGAGAGGGGCGCTCACAGGCTGCCCAGGGCTAGGGGAGAGAGGGGCGCTCACAGGCTGCCCAGGGCTAGGGGAGAGAGGGGCGCTCACAGGCTGCCCAGGGCTAGGGGAGAGAGGGGCGCTCACAGGCTGCCCAGGGCTAGGGGAGAGAGGGGCGCTCACAGGCTGCCCAGGGCTAGGGGAGAGAGGGGCGCTCACAGGCTGCCCAGGGCTACGGTAGAGAGGGGAGCTCACAGGCTGCCCAGGGCTAGGGGAGAGAGGGGCGCTCACAGGCTGCCCAGGGCTAGGGGAGAGAGGGGCGCTCACAGGCTGCCCAGGGCTAGGGGAGAGGGGGGCGCTCACAGGCTGCCCAGGGCTAGGGGAGAGAGGGGCGCTCACAGGCTGCCCAGGGCTACGGTAGAGAGGGGAGCTCACAGGCTGCCCAGGGCTAGGGGAGAGAGGGGCGCTCACAGGCTGCCCAGGGCTAGGGGAGAGAGGGGCGCTCACAGGCTGCCCAGGGCTAGGGGAGAGGGGGGCGCTCACAGGCTGCCCAGGGCTAGGGGAGAGGGGGGCGCTCACAGGCTGCCCAGGGCTAGGGGAGAGAGGGGCGCTCACAGGCTGCCCAGACGCACTGGTGGAAAGGACTGTGGAAGCCTAGAAAAGCTAGGAAGACACATTGCAAAATAGCCTCTGTTCATACTTTGAAAAATAGACAATACCATCATTAACTGAAATATTAACCCAACCACCCCTTTTTCCACCCATTCTCCAGTATCCTAAAAACAAAAGAACAAATGCAGTCCAGTCCTATATTGAAACTGGCAAGGGGGGGGGGGAGCAAAGTATAACCATGGAGAAACAGGTGTATTGCAGAGGGAAGCTTTCAAACCATTGCGCTCAATTTGTCAGACTATTTTACACTACAGTTTTACCTTTAAGATAGAAGGCCACTATAAAGAATGAAAAAAAGAGAAGGTGGGAATAGATACCATTGCCCTCACTTTATCAATAGAAAGCAAATTGTTTCTTTAGGCGACACTTCACTCCCTTGGATGGGAGCTGTAAAGAGCAAGGACATAAAGCACAGCAACAGGCAATTACATGTAATGCCCAATGTGGGGCTTTACGGGGTTGTGCTTTGACAGCTCTATAACCATGCTATAAAAAAATGTACTCTAAATGCAATTGATATTGTGCTCCCTTCTGCAAAGGATGCCTCAGCAACTTAAAAAAAAAAAAGTACATATGTTTACATTGCCAGGCATATAGTGGCCCTATCATTGGCATGAAACTGCAACAGAAGATACAATCAGAAGTTTTTTCTAAGGTTGTCCTTACTATTCCCTATGAGCCAAACTCCAATGTTTGCATCCTACTGTTTCAAATGAAGACCACCTCTTTCCCACTGCCGCTTATATTTTAAAGTGCAACTTTAGGGTAAGTGTAAGGTAGTTGTATCCACTCCCCTCTGCCCCCTCTTAACTCTTCACAATGGACCTCCACCCAAAAAATAAAATACCGGTTTGTGGCTGACCAGAAAGTAGTAAAATATGGCTGTAGAAAAATAAAGTGGAGCAGAGGGTGAGTAAACTGCGGTGCAATACACTTATGCCCTGACCCCACTGCTCCAACCACTTCTATTGCTGCGGTATGATGAAGTCGTTTGGAAAAAGAATATGAGGCGGACTTCTTCAGTTTTAGAACATTGACCAGAAGCAGTGGGCCAGTCTAACAAAAGCATTCATGTCCAAAGTTTGGCAGCTTCAAAAAGCCACTTAGGATCAGAGAAGTATGGGGCCCATAGCGTACTTGCCTACTGCCCACTTTAAGGTTTAAAATCAAAGTTCCTATTTAAAAGGGCCAGTCCAACCATATCTGCTCCCTTAAAACAGAACGGTAAAAATCTCTATTTATAGATGAACTTCTAACAACAGAAACCCACCACTGCTGCCCACTTCCTTTTGTCCAGTTATGTGGACAGTAGCTAGTAAGGACATGTCTTATCCAAGGAGAGATGGACTACTGTCACAAACAAAACCAGCAGAGAAAGTCCAAAATCCCAGAAGCTGCTGTCTCACCTAGTCCCACTGAAGAAGAAAAGAGGTCCGTATGCATGTGGCCTCAAGTTAGGTCCACAGGCAGTAGTAAAGCAGGTCTGACAAGAGGATGACCATGGTTATAGTGGACAAAAATGGTACCAAAGGAATGAAACACTAGAATATTTAGATGCCTTTATATGGTTAGCCAAAGGGACAGGGGATCCCTTTTGGTAGGGGAAAAAAGAAAGATGCTGGCGTTTTCATTTAGAGATAAAAGCAGGTAAAAGGGCGATCTACCTGCAATTTTACAGTAGGCACATAGGCTCCTATTGCACATGGAGTTAAAAAAAAAAAAAAAAAAATCTAAAAGCCAACCAAGAGATCAGATGGGCCACCTCATCAAGGTCACAACCCATACATGGAGACAATGGTGCCAACAACCAGAACAAGAAAGAGAAGGAACACAAGGCGTTGAGTAAAACTAGACCAACAAGGTATTTTTAATTTATGGCTTTAGCAGGAAGGATTAGGCACATGGCTCATGTTCTCTTCCTGCACAGGAGGTTTGCCCTCAGTCACTATAACTGGTCACAGGCAAAGAATGAGTTTTACCAAAATTATAGCTTGAATGATAGTCAAGTATAGAAAGAAGTATATTGAAACCTGCTTATAGAGGAGAAATAGACGGAAGGTGGGTGTACCCCTCCCTCACCCCATTCAAACAAATATGGGTATAGCTAAGGTTCAAACTAAACTCCGGGTCTGGATGGACTGCCCCTTTTGCTTTCGTCTGTACTTTACTGCTCGCTTTCGTCTGTACTTTACTATCCCTGTACTATTACTGTGCAAATTTATTCCACTTGCCGAGGAGGCCATATTTTATATTTATTTTGAGCTACTTCCCTGCGTTTGACCGACCTTCAATGGAGAGCTTCACCTCCTGTGGAATGAAGGAGTGTCGTGAAGGTGAGGGCCGGCTTTCAGAGCCCTGCCCCGGATATCTTTGGAGTGCTGGACTTGGCCAGCCTGGCTGAACTGTGGGAAGGGGGCACATGGCCTGGGCATGAGAGCTGTGAGCCACACCATCTATCTGGCGAGGTCTGGGCTCGCCGCAATCTCTTTCGGGACACTCTCTTGATTGTAACACTGATTTCTCAAAGGGGAGCGGCAGGGTTTGGTGTGCAGGAAGGCCAGCAGCTGGGGAGGCACCGTTCTTGGTTAGGTTTTGCAAGCTAATAGAAATACAAACATCTCCCACTTGGAGCCGGTGACAGGGAAGTGCAAATAATTGAGCGGTCTGTGAGGGGTTGCAGGATGACCAGCCCTGACCATACACAAAGAATGGATGTTCAGGCGGGACGTCCAGACAGACTTTGCTCTGTTGCTCTCCCACGACAAACTGCAGAGTCATAAATCCTGGCCACTGGCTCTCCTGGATGTCCACCACTGTGCTGGAGTCAATTTTAAGGCCACCACTGACCTCGGCACTGCGTACAAAATCCTGGGTCTGTAGATCTTCCACTCTTTTAAGTTCTCCGGTGGCCAGCTGGATAATTGCTCCTTTCATGAAGTGCGAGGGGAGGGTGGTGGAATGTGGAGGCTGGCTGGGTCCTGAGGGAGGACACACTTTTTCAGAGTGCGAGTCTCCTCTGTGACCTTCAGGAGATTTTGTCCTTTGGGTTTTGGAGCCATGTTGAGGAGCATCCATAGGAATACGCTCAGGACACTTTGACCCTTGTGTCAAGTCCCCATTTGCCAGAAGGGAGTTTTTCTCAGTGTATTTTAGGGGGAGCTGTGCATTATATACTCCCTTAAGCATTCCTCTAGATGGACTGGAAAGGTTCCCACTCCCCAACTTTGCTTCATGTTTAGCATGGTTAGAGAGATTTATTGGGCTCAGCCTGTCTTTTCTCTGAACAGTAGGAGAAAAGAACTCTTGCGACACCATTCCTCCCACCACTCTCTGAACTTCAAGATCAGTATCGGGAGTGCTGCGATGGGTCATCAAAGCTACATCAGTCCTTTGCGGTGCATGTCCTGAGTAGGCATCACAGTCCATAAGACCTTCACCCTTGCCTCTTGCTGTATTAGACTCAGTGTCATGGATGTATTGCTCCACAAGCTGGCTGCCTCTTCGGCTGGAGGTGGAGTCAGACCCCCTTGGGGTCCCGTTGTTAGGTGCCATTAATGATTCTTTGTGACTTGGGGAGGATGAATTTTGATCTGGGTTGGGAGGGCATGTCAGGACCATCTCATGCACAGGATATCCCGGCGGCAGCTGAGATGAATGCTGATAATATATAGGAACCCGTCCCTTTGTGACATCAATCGGAACAACACCCATGACCAAAGGGGGGGATTGTGCAGTGTTCACCTTATTGTAAGAGTGCGGAGATGGAGTCTGCGGAGGAGGGGTTACCCCATCAGGCATGATGGGGTTATATGGCACATAGTGCGAAACATGAGATGCAGGCAAGGTAGCAGAAGGAGAAATGACAGCTCGTTGAAGAAAACCCGGAGGAACGGCATAGGGAACAGCGTATGGAGACCCAAGAAACTGCACTGATCCGTGAGAAATGGGGGTATAGTGAATAGGGGGATAAGTGATCCCTGGATGCTGGATTAATGGTGAAGCCACATTATAGGAGGGAGGAATAGAAGCCATGTTGACCACAGGGTGAAGGCCTTGTGGAGAGAAGGTGGCAGATGGCATAGCAAGTTTATACAGATTACCATACTGGTCCACAGTGACAGCTTCCGCGCCATCATTGGCGACTTCATAGCTGACCCCTGGTCCTTGTCCTGAGGCCACCACCACTCCTCTAGGCCATGTGCTTGCGTTCTCATTAGCTGGGCTGTCATTCGAGGAGGCAGTGTTTTCTACCTTGGGAGGCTCCTCTATGTGTAGAGTGCTCTGGGCCAGATCACGTTTCTTTGGTGGAAGACATTCCTGGCTACGCTCATGTGCAGGCTTCATGGTGATTCCTGCTTTCTGCACGGCCTTTATAGCTTTCGCGCAGCTTCATGGATGTCTTGCAGCACTGGTTCCGGAGGAAACCATCTTGTGGGCATCTTGTCGATCTAACAACTGTAGACAAAAGAAGAAAAAAAAAAGGTAAAAGAGAAGAAACTGCTAGGAAGATGTACAAAGTAAGTCTTAGAAAAAGCAGCTTCTTCCATTCATTAAAGTTATGAATAGAATCAACGGTTTCTTTATAAATGAGAAATGAACAAGCAACACCAAAAGCGATCCGATATCCAGAAAGGAAGTTTATGTTGTCACCTTCTATCCCCAGCCCAGTGCCCCAAAAATGTTTCTTTTTTTTGTTACTTAAGACTTTGCCCAATATTAAAAAAAAAAAAAACACAAACCAAATGCTGTTCGAATGGTCGGCCATACTGCTCCCTGGTGCTTTCCAGCGCCAACACATTAAGTTACACAGAGCTCAGCATTGGGGGTGAGCCTCATCAGTTATAATAACTGAAATAAATCCGAAAGCTCAACTGTCATTATGTGGCAGGTAACCATGAAACTAAATGAATTCGCATATGGCTGTCATTCCACATCATACTGCTTTCCATTAGAGATTTTATGAATATTGGGCAAAGGCTTTAGTTTAAGAGAAAAAAGGGGAGCACAGGCTGTTTTGGGCTGGGGATAAAAGGTCTTTCTGGGTATAAGTACACTTTAACAGTACCCATCAAAAATTCCTACTGACGTGGGTACCCTGGATATATGTTTCTAATAACCTGACTCTGCCAACCCCCCCCCCCCCCCCCCAACCTTATTTTCTCTCTACATTTCACCCGTCCACCTCCCTTTTTCATTTTCTGACTTTTGTCCTCGGTTTGTAGATTCTCAAATATTCTTTCCATCTACACGATGCTCATCCTTCATTGTAGGTTAGTTGGCACAATGGTTAACTGCATTCACCTTTTTCTCTAGTTACTACACATCACTTGATGTGCTTCACACTACCGTTTACTGTAGATATAACCTATTTATAGTACCTGCCTCCATTATTCTTGCTACATATCTGGAAATCTTATTAAAGATGTTGAGTGCCAGGCTAGAACGATGGGGACTCTGTGTTCCAGTACTTGGCACAGCTGCTGGGTTGGTGCTGGGCAAGCTTTGACCCTGAGCCGTGCCATCAGATTCACTGTATGGCTGCTTGCTGCTCAAACGTGAGGGGGCAGAGTGAAGCCTACACTAGGGGTAGGTGGGGTTGGGCAGGCAGTGTAAGGGCACTATGGACAATATGAAGTAATAATGCCCACTCACGTGACTGGATCTTATGGCACTGGGTCCTCTTTTATATTGCATGGAATGCCCGTCTTGGGGACTGTAATCTGATGTTGTTTGAGCCCAGAATTAGGACTCTATGACAGGATAAGGGATCATAGCAATTTATATTTTTTCTCCCAGGATTAGACTACTGGTGGGGAGATTGGCTCATTTGGTTTTGGTCCGTATTAAGATGCCCCTGCCTAGTGGACGAAAACCACCGACTGAGAGTGCTGAAATCTTAAAGACTCCAGGGCCGGCTGATTCCTACTCCCAAAAATTGTCATGTGCTGTGTGAAATCCCTTGGCTTGTCCAATATACTTACATATCAGGCAATTCCAAGGCACAGGTCGCAGCGACAACCCTGGCCGCACTCCAGCTGATGTGCACTCAACGCCCCAGCCCATCTAAATGCTGGGCTCTGTGTACAGAGTTCTATGCAATTGATACATGTCCAAGGCATAGAACACTGACTGGACAAGAGCCTGTACATGTGCCAAGGGAGCACCAGCGAGGCGAGTATACTGGCGAGTATACTTTAAGCGTAGCATCTGGCTTTAGTTACCAGGGCTGCAGGAGTGAGTGAAAGGTAAACAAGTGAGCTTCGGATGCTGATCTGAGGGCTATGGGAAAGTCCACTAAAGCATTTCATAGAGAAATAATGACAATACAACCAGCAGCTGTAGGTTAGCTATATTCCTTCAGTATAGGTGCCCCCTCCCCAGCAGCTGCCATGCAAAAAGGTGCTGAGAAAAACATGGCACAGGTCTGTTTCCATCAATCCGCAGCCCAGACTAATGACCTGCGCCCACAGCTCCAGAATGCTGCCATACTGCCAGGGTCTGATCTTAGCACAGACCCAACTATACCAAAGCCGATTGAAGCAGGCCTGCCTGGCACTGCGTGCACAAAAGCCTGTAACTATCACCTCGAGTCTTCCAGTAGGACAGGGGTGCACAACCTTTTTTGAATGGCTGGGCACAGGAGTGTGCAACAGCCTAGAGATGCAGAAGACGCAGCCTCACTTGCTCCTTATTGCTTACATCGCGAGGAAGCCCGGAAAAGGTGAGTTTTGCTGGGATCCTATTTGGAGGCCCTGGAATCACTGTCCCAAAAGATTCCAGGGCCAGCATGATTGGGTTTTGTTCCTTTTTAATGCATAGCAGGGCAGGCAGAGAAGCATGGTGGTATACCTGGCTCATTTGGTTTATTTTCTGCCAGCTAGAACCCTTTGTGGGGTTAGTATTCACACATTCCATACTCACAATGGAGGGTCAAGTTTGAGGATTTCAAATATTTGAGTACATTTTTAGCTGCTGTTCTAAAAATAATTGAACAGCTAGAGACGGTACTGAATTGCACTAAGGAAAAAAAATTTATAAAAATGTTTTGTCACAAAAAAAAAACGTGACAGAAAAAAAAATCTCATGGTGCTAAATCAGCCCTATAAAGTAGAATGTGGCTCCCATACCAAGATAGGTAGGGGACCAATGCTCTACCGCATTGCAGGATTCACAGTAGCTTGGGTCTCCCAACACAACTATATAGAAGGTCAAGGCAGGCCCCTGCACCTAGGGATGGCCCACGTCACATGGTGGTCATGTGACACAGCTGGGAGCAAGATCTTTCCATCTACCATATGCAGGGCTGGGAAGGACTGGCAGCCGGAGACACATTGTCCATCATGACATTGTTTCAGTCAGTACATACAGGCTTTGCTTTTTCTCTCTCTTTCTTCCATGTCTTTTCTTCCCTTCTGTTCTTTTTTCTGCCATTTTTCTCTCTCTTTAGTCATCTTTCCTCCTGTTATTCATTCTACCGTAACTGTTCTGCCTGTTACATTTCTTTATTCCTTCTATTCTTTCTGACTTTTTATTCTCTTGCAATCCTTCTATTCTTTCTGACTTTTTATTCTCTTGCAATCCTTCTATTCTTTCTGACTTTTTATTCTCTTCCGTTCCTTCTATTCTGACTTTTTATTCTCTTCCATTCCTTCTATTCTTTCTTTTTATTCTCTTGCATTCCTTCTATTCTGACTTTTTATTCTCTTCCATTCCTTCTATTCTGACTTTTTATTCTCTTCCATTCCTTCTATTCTGACTTTTTATTCTCTTCCATTCCTTCTATTCTGACTTTGTATTCTCTTGCATTCCTTCTATTCTTTCTTACTTTCTATTCTCTCCCATTCTTTCTTTTTATTCTCTTCCATTCCTTCTATTCTTTCTTTTTATTCTCTTCCATTCCTTATATCCTTTCTATTCTCTTCCATTCCTTCTATTCTTTCTGACTTTTTATTCTCTTCCATTGCTTCTATTCTGACTTTTTATTCTCTTCCATTCCTTCTATTCTGACTTTTTATTCTCTTCCATTCCTTCTATTCTGACTTTTTATTCTCTTCCATTCCTTCTATTCTGACTTTTTATTCTCTTCCATTCCTTCTATTCTGACTTTTTATTCTCTTCCATTCTGACTTTTTATTCTCTTCCATTCCTTCTATTCTGACTTTTTATTCTCTTCCATTCCTTCTATTCTGACTTTTTATTCTCTTCCATTCCTTCTATTCTGACTTTTTATTCTCTTCCATTCCTTCTATTCTTTCTTTTTATTCTCTTCCATTCCTTCTATTCTTTCTGACTTTTTTTCTCTCTTCCATTCTTTCTGACTTTTTAATCTCTTCCATTCCTTCTATTCTTTCTCACATTTTATTTCCGTCCATTCTTTCTTTTTATTCTTTCATTTCTTTGATGCATTTTTTTCCTATTCTACATTTTCCTTGTCAGGCCCAGCAGCAATGCCAGGATGGGAAACTAAAGCATTGAGCAGGACAGGTTTTTGCATTTTAACAGGAAAGTTACTTTTAAAGGGGAACTGCAGCATGCATCCCTGGGCCAGGAGCTGTGTCAATGTGCTATAAGACTGGGGCAGCAGGGGTGTGGGGCAGTCACGGGTGGGGTGGGTCAGGGGCAGCAGGGGTGTGGGGCAGCAGAGGCGTGGGGCAGTCACGGGTGGGGTGGGTCAGGGGCAGCAGGGGCGTGGGGCAGTCACGGGTGGGCTGGGGCAGCAGGGGCGTGGGGCAGTCACGGGTGGGGTGGGTCAGGGGCAGCAGGGGCGTGGGGCAGTCACGGGTGGGCTGGGATGGATTTCACATAAGTAGGATCAATCTTTGGCCACATTCACCATACTTGCAGTTGTCCCGATATGTGCGGTGCAGCGTGTCATACCACACATCAAGGGGCCCACATAGAGCTGGAGCTGCTCCCCACATTGGGGACACATGAGTCTGGGAAAGAGGGATCTACCTCTTCATAGAGACACAGGAGCCTGATACTGACATACTATAAACACTGTGGCAATTAGGGTGTATTTTCCTCCAGCATAGAATGCTGCCAGTGCTTAGCTCCACCCAGGATTTATTTTGCCCCGCCCCCTGACATTCCATGGCTGAAACAGGAAGTGGAACCCTAAACCCGCACAGCCTGTAAAGCAATTCTTTCTACAAGCAAAGTAAATGCAATAATAATGGCCGGAGTTCCCTTTTAACCCTTTACCAGAGCTGTGAGCGCCCCTGCCTGGCACAATTATACCGTGTTATACAGATTGTAAGCTCTGTGGCCAACTCCCCCCAGGAAATAGCGGAGAGGGAAGCGGGTGGCCAGGCGCCGCCACTCACCGGCACATCTTGTCATGATGGAGTCTCCGGGCTTTACATGGCGCCCCTGCACCCCGGACTCAGCCTCCCTCTCCGGCCCCGGCGCCTCCTCGCGGCCTTGTCCGGGCACAGCAGCCGTCGCGTCACCGTGACGACTCCTTAGCGACCGACGTCTAAAGATTGCGTGAGTTACTGCGTCAGACCTAGCAACTGCACACCACGTGACCGTCCCCAATGTCTGTCATCAAGCGGAGCCGGAAATGCTCAGGAGAGAGGGAGGGTGGAAGGTTGTCATGGCGACGGAAGGGCTCAGCTGCTGCTCGCTGATCAGACAGCAGGGGGCAGCACAGCGTACTGAGAATAGCGGACTTGAGTCTCGTCCAATATAGCAATGGCTGAAATAAATGACGGTAAACAACTGGCAAAAGAGGAAGAAAACGCAACGCGACGGGTCCTGCGATCTAAAAGATACCAGGGCCGCATCGCAAACTGTGATACCACCCTGGTGCGTCCAGGGGGAAAGTTTATAATTTTGGGGGCCTCATGCAGAGTTATGTCTGGGGGGCCGAATTAAAGTGGACCAACACCCTGCCAAGATCGGCCCGGGAATCTATAAGATCCCCAAAATCCCTACCTTATCCTCGATCCAGCGGCGCCCGCCGCCGCCTCCCGTGCGTCCCTCTAGCAGGACGCGCACCCGCGCCGGCCGTTTGTGAATGGCCAGCGCGGGCGCGCACCCTGTAAGAGTGACGCGCGGGAGGCGGCGGCGGCGGGCGCGCTCTCTTGTCCGTCGCTGCCTCCCGCTTGTCCGTCGGCGGGGATTGGCAGCGGCGGTCACGTGGGAGCGAGGAGAGGTGAGTTTTTCGGGGTTTCTGGGGGGTTTCACACAGCGGGGCACTCCCGATCGGAGTGGACCAAAACCCAGGATAGTCAAAATTTAAAGTTGGTCCACTTTAAACACATTTTTTATACTGAAATACAATATTAAAGCCCTAGTGGCCCTGGAATCTAAATGATGAATGGAAAACCCATTTCTGGGTTTCGATCCCCTTTAAAGTGGACTAAAACCCACCCCTGATCGGCCCAGGAATCTATAAGATTCCCTGGCCGATCAGCTCCCTCCCCGCGGGGCATCCGAAATCACAACTCCTGGCTTCCTCACCGATGTAAATCTCGGTGGCCGCTGCTGTAAGGGCAAAAGGTGAGATTTTATTTGCAGACTAGGGCCTCGATTTAATAAAGGTAGAAAAAAATTCTCATGGTAGTCAATTCATGAGAAAAAAGCCTGATAATGTCTCTGTTACTGAATCACTAGATAAAAAGACAATGAAAGTCAATGGAAGCTTTTACTACAGTGTAGAAAGGAATAAACAGTTCTCTACTTTTCTTAGTAGTAAAAAAGTGCCATTGACTTCCTATCTGGTGATTCAGAAACAGTGACATTCTCAGGTTATTTTCTCATGAATTGAATCTTTTACTACCATGAGAATTTTTTTCTACCTTTATTGAATCGAGGCCTAGACCTTTAAAGCAGAATAAAACCCAATGCAGCCAGCCCTGAATTGTAAAAGATTCCGGCCTTCCCCAGGGGCATCGCAAATCAGTATGTTTAGCTATGTGAAAACCCCCTCAGGTCACTGCAAAACTCACCTCTTCCAGCTGTGCCATAAACAATGGGGAGTAAGAGCAGCAGCATCGCCAGCATCTATGGGCTGTGCTCCCTCCCAGCCACTCACTTAGGCAGGGGACGGGAGTGCGTGCAATGCCAGGGATGCGGTCCTTCTCGCTTCCGATTGCCACTAACAGAACCATTTACCGAACATTAAATAAGCGACAAATAGCTCTCATTGGACGAGAGCCTGCGCATGCACCATAGGACTGGAGAAATTTCAGTTTGTATTGGTGATCTGGGGGTTTCACACAGCAGAGCATACCAAATCGAGATGCCCTGGAGGCATGGAACAAAACTCGGGAAAGTCAAAATCCCATGATTTGTTTAGCTTTAAAGTAAATTTCTTAAAGCCGAACTCTAGCATACTGCATCCCACTGTGGAAAAGAAAATGGACACTCACCTTTCACCCCTATATGTCCCTCTGGGTCTGCATCATCTATACTGACTGTTAAGGAAGTTTTGGATCCGAAGCCTGGCCACACGATCTGGAGGGACATGCTGTGAACGATCACGGGTTAGTACCCGTTCTTTTTTGCTTATTTTTACATTTGGGCCTGTGAACAACACCTACTCCCTCAAACTTGAGCAGTATTCCAATTCCAAACCTCACAATCGCCCCGGATTAGCAAGGTTGTCCCGTTGTCCCGCACTATTAGGGAGAAGTCCCAGAATGCCTGACCAACCTGGTTGGAAGAAGTGTTCCTTTTAAGCTACACGCTGTGTGGTGGTGCAGCTTGTATTGTGCTGCTTCTCACATGTGCAGGAGTTGGGGCAGATTGTGCTCTCGCTCCTGTAGGTAAGTGTGAGGTTGGGAGACATATGAGTATGGAGGATTGAGGGGCCAGAAATAGTTTTGCTGCTGTCAGCGTGAGTGGCAACATTTCAATATAAGCCGTCTTCTGTAGAGGAGTAGCAGGGCGGTGGGACCTCGAAAAACGTAAAGGAAAGTGACAATCTAGGTTTTACTTACTATAGACAGCGGATGTTACTGCCTTGTTATGTGTACTTGCCTGCCTGCCTGTGTGCTTGTCATCTTCTGTAAAATGCTGCATCATAAATCTCCGTGGCATTTTGTTCCCCTATTATGCCCCACTTCCCACTTGAAAGTTGTCTTCACACATTGCACCCCCCCCCTCCATCTCAGGCGTGTGTCAGCAGTTTGATTCACTGGCCATAGAGCTTCTCATCCCCTGTGCAGCATATACAGCTCAGGCACCAAGCAGGAACTCAAATGCCAGGCTTCACTTCATTGTGTTCCCAGGGTTGCACCACTCTGCACATGACAACAACTTGATGTTTGATCAAGTTTGAGCCCCCAGATCACCCCACATTCATTCACCTTTTCCAGGACTCCAATCCTGCATTGCCGACATCCCTGTAGTTAAGCCGCACTCCCACAGGGCCTGCAACGAAACTTGGGAAAGTCAAAAGAGGAATGTTAAAGAGAAACCAAACCCAGGATTTTCACTATTTTGGGTGCTGTATCTTTTCAGCAAGGCATAATTTTGGATGCCCTGTCATGTAAAACTCCAAGGGATCACCGGTATACGTTCCTGACTGGTGTTCTCATGGAACATGCATGGCTCTTCTGCAATCAGCTTTATCAGCTGCCCATTCCCTCCTTCCCTCTATCCCGTATTCCCTCCTGTCGCTCTTCCACGCTCCCTCTTTCTCCTTCTTCCACATTACCTCCATGTCTCTATTCCACATGTCCCTATTCTCTCTCTGTATTTTCTCCTTTGCTCTCATTTGCACATTTTCTTCTTCTCTCTGGATGTGAATTGGTGAGAAATTTGGTGTGGCTGGGGGCGTGGCAAGGGGGTGTGGTTTAATCACCAAAAATGTCTGCAGCGCCACTGTGTTTGTCCCTCTTTCCCATTTTCAAAAGTTAGGAGGTATGCAATTGGCAAGCTGGACACCTTCTTTCCTGAGATAAGTAGTTACTCAACTGTTACAACAATCACTGCCTGACGGGGGACTATAAGTCTCAGCATGGAATAAAGGATGTCAACTATCCTTAGTGGGGACCACTTTTGGTCTACGTTTATTAAATACGTATTGTGATAATTAAGAGGACCAAAAACCTAGTAACTCACCTCTAGAGTAAAAAAAATCAGATTTGTGATGCCCCACTGTGTAAAATCCTGGGATCACCCATATAATCACCAACAATTTCTGCTGTGGAATGTAATATCAATACTGTGAACTTGGAGCCATACCAATGTATGCATCAGCATCAGAGTATGGATAATACAATCCACAACAAAAAATCAATCAATGGAATTTGCTGACAGCTATCCAAGTGGAGTTTGTACATATGATGTATCTTTATTTTTGTTACATGCATCTTTTTACACATGTCTGACACTGCTGCCTGTATAAGATACTTTCCTTTAGAAAGTGTAACAATTTGTCACCTCTGTATTATGTATTAGGGAATGGCAATGCTGCAGGGTATTGCCACAGTAAGGAAGATAGACTGACGTATTTGGGGAAAAGGACAAATCTATTTATATGGGTTTTGCCCCATCTTTGGCCAATGACACTCCTAATTTGGCCAATAACATCCTGGTGACAATCTGGAATCACCGCTACTTATATGAGCAGGTGCATCAAAATGGAGCATTAAAGCTTCCTCAGTCTATACAAAACTAAAATAAAAAAATTGGGTTGGAGTTGGGCCAAACAGTTTCACAGTTTTCATTCTGATAGTGAAGAGCAGACGTCTTGAAACGAAAAACCTTTTGAATACAGTTGATAATTATATGGCCAGCCATCTGCTGTCAGGGGAGAGTTGGAGCCTTGGCAGCTGCACAGTGAGTATAGAAGAAACAGCGCTCACCATGATTCAGCAGATTGGCTTCCCTCTGGACAATGTTGGGGCTGGGTAATCTCCAAGACAACTGTTCTGCAGTTAGATCATGTGAGGTCTTCTATCCCTTTATTTCCTGCCACAATTGCCCCCTCCCAGCAATCAGAGGGGCATTGTGGAGTTTTCACAAACCTGTTCACTAACATTCCAAAGATAGAATAAAAACCAGATGAAAAAGATGACCAGCTATTAGGAAATAGGAGAGATTAAGGGCAATGATTAGAACCAGAACAGAACAAAAGCATTCACTCTAGAGAATAGGATACAGAAGGGAGGAAGAGCTTACAATCTATTAAGGTATAAGGGAGTATACAGAAGGAGAAGAGCTTACAATCTATTAGGGTATAAGGGAGGATACAGAAGAGAGAAGAGCTTACAATCTATTAGGGTATAAGGGAGGATACAGAAGGAGAAGAGCTTACAATCTATTAGGGTATAAGGGAAGACACATAAGAGAGAAGAGCTTACAATCTATTAGGGTACAAAGGAGGAAACAGAAGGGAGAAGAGCTTACATTCTATTAAGGTATAAGGGAGTATACAGAAGGAGAAGAGCTTACAATCTATTAGGGTATAAGGGAGGATACAGAAGGAGAAGAGCTTACAATCTATTAGGGTATAAGGGAAGACACATAAGAGAGAAGAGCTTACAATCTATTAGGGTACAAAGGAGGAAACAGAAGGGAGAAGAGCTTATATTCTATTAAGGTAACAGGGAGTATACAGAAGGAGAAGAGCTTACAATCTATTAGGGTATAAGGGAGGATACAGAAAAGAGAAGAGCTTACATTCTATTAAGGTATAAGGGAGGATACAGAAGGAGAAGAGCTTACAATCTATTAGGGTATAAAGGAGGATACAGAAGGAGACGAGCTTACAATCTATTAGGGTATAAGGGAGGATACAGAAGGAGAAGAGCTTACAATCTATTAGGGTATAAGGGAGGATACAGAAGGAGAAGAGCTTACAATCTATTAGGGTATAAAGGAGGATACAGAAGGAGACGAGCTTACAATCTATTAGGGTATAAGGGAGGATACAGAAGGAGGAGAGCTTACAATCTATTAGGGTATAAGGGAGGATACAGAAGGAGAAGAGCTTACAATCTATTAGGGTATAAAGGAGGATACAGAAGAGAGAAGGGCTGTGAAGCCTTGGCCTTCCTGGGAGAGCCTTCCCAGGCAGGATGGACGATTCCATGGAGTCGTTCCGGTACCCCCAGAGGAATATCGAACCACCTCCATCTACCAGCGGTACTATTTCCACCACTGTGCCCCAGCCCAGTGAGAATTGACCGCCTTTTCGAAAGAGTGTTTGCCATAATTGTATTGCTGTGTCTAAGGAGGAGGAGAAACATTGCAATTTAAAGTTGGCCTCAAAGAAGAAGCGTGCGGATGTCGGCAGGGTGAAAGGGCCGGCCACCGCACTGCCAAGTCGGTATTGGCAGATTTGGCGGAGCAGGTGAAGCAACAGGAGAGGTTGGTTAAGTCAATGAAGGAAAACAGCTGTACATTTCAAGAGAAATACAAGAATGAGCAGCGCTTTAAGACCATGCAGCACTCAGGCCACGCCATGGGGGAGGAGGCAGGTCGGGACCACCAGCAGGTATGATGCTTCGTTAGCCAGTCATGCTCCGGAGGGTGCTGATAGCGCTGTGTCAGGCGGTAGTGGGGATTTTGGCAAAAGAGAAGGGGCATCGGCCTCAACTGCTGTCCTGGCACCTATCCTTTGTCCGGGGTGTGCTGAACTTGGTGAGCACCGGACCACCCGCAGGATTGGGTCTGGCTGGGAAGGCATCAAATGTTTCTGTATCCTCTGGTGTGTCTTCTACCGGCCTACCCGCTTTGTCTGCTCCAAATCCGCTCCCTATACCCTCTGTGACTGATGATAGCCACAAATATTGTGTCTAATGCCAACCTGCCTCCTGTGTCTAGTGCCTGCTGCTGGACTGTCCCCTTTTCCTGTTGCTAGCCTGCCTCTGGTGACTACTGCTGGTCTAGCCAGTGTAACTATAACTGGTGAACCTTCCCCTGTGGTTACTGATGAACGTTTGCGCATGTCTTCTGCGGTTGGTAATTCTCCAGCTGTGACTGCTATTGCTGTGGAGGAGGCCTCTGACTCTCCAGTTATCCTCCCTGTGTCTGCCCCTTACAAGACTGTGCCATCAAGTGTTGGACCCCCTGCTGCAAGGTGTCCTGCCTTGCACTTTATCTAGCGGGGTGGTGCAGGGAGTGGTTGCTGGTACTGCAGAGCAGCCCCCTATGTCCTATACCCAGGAGGCCAGGAGTGGAGGAGAGGCTGCTGGTGAGAGGGCATCTGTGCCCAGTGAGGCCAATGCCCCTGCCAGCGGTTTCAACAGGTGCAACCTGGTCCAGCTTAGGTGGGAGTGGGAGGGGCCAGTTATCACCCGGAGGGCGATGGTGGACCTCATCTTGAGTATGGGATTCACAGCCGCAGACATTTTTTTCCTGATCAATCCAGTGGGGAGTGCCGAGCATGGCCTGAGCATTGTCAGGCTGGAGGGAATGGACTTGTATTTGGAGCAGTACAAGCTGCTGAAGCAAAGTCCTGCCTGGAAGGGGCTAACTCCTATCCAGGTCTCCAGATAGCAGCTCGTAAAAAACATCACCATCCTGGTAAGAAATTAGTCCATTCCCCTCTCAGATATGACCCTCTGGCTAAAGCGATAAGGTGATGTTTTCACTCCCCTGAAAAAGATCCTGGATGATGAGAACATCTGGAATGGGACCTGGTCAATGCCAAGGGTAAATTCAGCTGTACCTGCTCATTTCTCAGGTGCTCATTGTGCCAGGGCTTGGGACATTTGGCTAAAGACTGTAATACCATCCGTTGTAACCTTTATAACCAGCTCGGCCATCCTTAGAGTCAGTGTCTTGAGGCCTGGCACAACCTGGAAAAGGAAGTAGTGCATGAAATGCTGCGGCTGTATGGGGAGGAACGTTGCCATGCCCCCCTCACCCTTGGTCACTCCCCACCATTCGCTGGGGGTTCCTGAGGCCCCTGTGCTTGTGCCATCTGCAGACGGCCCTAAGGATAATGCCCAGTCTGCCCCAAGTCAGTAAAGTTTAAAGTAAGATCAAGCAATGTAATAGTTGAGGCAGCTAAGGGGGCAGGTACTGCAAGTACGAGGGGGGTCCCAGTAATAGTGGCCCCTGCTGGAATCCCTGTTATAAGATCTTGTAAGTCAAGGCTAGGTGATACTGATCCTGCACCCCCTTCTGAGCAAGGTGAGAGTTCAGACCCCAAGGCAGAGTGGCCTGGGCTCTCCCCTAAGGATCGGGATTACCTGGCTTTCAGGATGGTCACAAAATAAAAAAGGAAAAAGAATACTGGAGTGCCTGCACTGGAGGAGAGCAGTGCTTTCCAACCGGTTTGAGGTGCTCCCTGAGGACTTTATGTAGGTTCAGATAGTGAGGCCAGTGGGAAGGCTAAGAGACATTCTCCCTAATGGCTCTAATTGCAGTTCCCCCTCCGATAAAGGTGGCAACAATTAATGTTGCCAGCATTAAAGTGGACCAACACCCACCCCTGATCGGCCCGGGAATCTTATAGCTCAGCTCCCTCCCCGCGGGGCATCCAAAATCGGGATGCCCCGCTGTGTGAAACCCCCCAGAAAGCCCCTAAAATGTTACCTTTTGGGCGACGGATAACCCGCCGCTGCCGCCTCCCGTGCTTCCCTCTAGCAGGGCGCGCTCCCGCGCCGGCCGTTTGTGAATGAAGAGAGGCGCGGCTTATCCGTCGCCTAAAAGGTAAGATTTTAGGGGCTTTCTGGGGGGTTTCACACAGCGGGGCGCCGCGCGGAAGTGGACCAACACCCAGGATAGTGAAAATCCTGGGTGTTGGTCCACTTTAAATCTTTGAATGCTCATTTTTATTACCTTATTATTTCTCAGCCAGTTTGATGCTGACATTTTGTTTTTGCAGGAAACCAGGCTGGCGTGTCTGGCTGACATTCAGGCTGTGAAGCAAAAGTGGAGGCATGGACCCTCCTTTTGGTCTCTTGTGGCGGTGCTTTTTAAACTTGCCAGCGAGTCAAGGGTATAAGGGAGGATACAGAAGAGAGAAGAGCTTACAGAGGAAGAAGAGCATACAATCTATTATGGCATAAGTGAGGATACAAAAGAAGAGCGCTTGCAATCTATTAGGTTATAAGAGAGGATACAGCAAGAAGAGCTCACAAAATAGTAGGTAATAAGAGAGAATACAGAAGAATGAAGATATAACAATCTATTGGAGAATACAGCTGTAGGTAGTTTTTACAGTTTATTAATTACTAAAGGCAAGCCCGATTGTTGTTCCATTGTCTTGGGCTACATGTTGCACTGTCCTAAACTGCAATCCGTTTTCAAAAAGATCCTGTAGTTCCTAAGTTATCTTTAAAAGTATTAGAGCATTGGAGATGCAGAGATGAAATGAAAAGAAACGGTGGGTGTAGCAACAGCGACGTGATGTAAGCACACTGTGATGAGTGTGAGAGGAGAGAGGAGGGCGGGGTTTCAGAGCTGCAGAGAGAGGCAGCCAATCAGAATGTCCAGGGAGGGGGGGTGTTTCCGTTCTTGGTCCACCGAAGGTTGATTAAAGGACCAGATCAGTGGGAAGGGGACTGAAAGCTAAATAAGGAGGTGATTTCCTCACTAATGAGACAGACAGATGAAGAAGTACAGCACTTAAACCACTGAATGAAGCTACTGATATATATTTTTTAACTTTTGACTTGTCAAACACTTTAAGGTATAAAAAACCATAGGATGAATAATTTATAAGGGGGGGGGTATAGAAAGAGGAAATGCTTACAATTAGTTTGGTTTTTAGAGAGGATACGGGGGACATTGTACGCTTGGACTTTGGGTGTCCCACTGGCTTGGGAGTTTTATCAGCTTTTGTCCTGTGGCGGTGACTGTACCTGGTCCATGGCAACAGAGTTTGAAGTGGGCGTGCATGGCGCTAGAAACACGTGCCTGGTAAATACTACCTTGACTGCTATTGATCACATGGGACCTGAGAGTGACACAGGTGTGTGGGTTTTTCCAAATTCACGTTTTAAACTTACTAATGGAGCATCCCAGATCCTAATGCAGCCCCTCCTTCTACATAAGAACATAAGACCAATACTGGGCATACAGGTACTTAACGTCTCTGCATTCCAGTGAACATGTGACATCACAAGATGGCCACATTATTAAACAAATCTTACTGAAGACATTTGCTGTCTGCTTGCTCTGGTCCCCCCTTTATTCAAACATCCACAACAGCAAAGAGTAGAATGTTGTCATTGCCAATGCTGGACCCTGCTGTGTTATAAAATATCTACTCTCTGCTTATGATATATAAAACCGCTCTGTGTTCATCCTGAGTTTGATAAACTGGCTTCCCCTTCAGACTTTACATACCTAGCTAATAGGCCAACCTGACAGTGGAGACCATGGAGCCAGGACTGAGGCCACTTCAGACTCTAAATACCTATCTCACCAGAGACCAGACTGAAAGCTCCCCTGCTCCTGAAGATGGAGCCAAGACAGAGGCCCTTTTAGGGCTTGGGAGCTAATAAGGTTAGAACCTACCCTGCCTGGGGTACAATTGGTATACCCTGCTGTGTGAAACCCCCCAGATCGCCCTGTAAAACTCTTACTGACTCTTACCAGTCCTACTGCGCATACGTTAACTCTCTTCCAATCAGAGACATTTGCCATGCATATTAAATGTTCTGCACATCTCTGTTCTGCACATTTGTGGCAATCGAAGCGAGAGCGGGCGCATCCACAGCAGCTGGTGCACTCCTGCCCTAAGCCTACCTGAATGGCTGGGACAGGAGTGTGCTCACAGCCTAAAGATGTGGGGAATGAGGGCGCCAGATCTTTACATCAGAGAGGTCACCAGGAAGCAAGTGAGTTCTGCGGCGCCCCAGGCGGGGAAGAGGGGTCCACAAAGCGGGGTATCCCGCAACCAGCCCTGGAATCTTTTTATTTATACAAATTGTTCCCCTATACAAAAATCATATACCATTATGATTTCCAATATTATCGCTTTAATTCTATACATTAGATACAATTCTTTATCCCTTAATCACCTTGACTGCCACTAGTCAGGAGCAGAAAAGAAAAGAACACATCACACTCTCATCAATGTGCAGTATTTTTCGCACTATAAGGCGCACCTGCCCATAGGATGCATTTAGGATTTGGAGGAGGAAAATAGAAAAATAAATATTCTGAACCAAATGTTGTGCTAAAACTCTATGCCCCCAAGAACCAAATAATAGGCAATGTGCAGAATCCCCCCATTACAGACAAAGTGGCATTCCCTCTTCCCAATCCCCATACAGGCAGCGTGGCATTCCCCCCTCCCATTCCCCATACAGGCAGTGTGGCATTCCCCTCTCCCATTCCTCATGGGCAGTGTGGCATTCCCCTCTCCCATTCCTCATAGGCAGTGTGGCATTTCCCCATCCCATTCCCATATAGACAGTGTTGCACCCCCCATCATTCCCCATATAGGCAATGTGGCATTCCCCCCTCCTATTACCATGTTGGCAGTGTGGCATTTCGCCCATTCTATTCCCATATAGGCAGTGTGGCATCCCCCCTCCTATTCCCATATAGGCAGTGTGGCATACCCCCCTCCTACTCCCATATAGGCAGTGTGGCATTCCCCCCTCTAATTCCCAAATAGACAGTGTGGCATTCCCCCCTCCCATTCCCTTATAGGCAGTGTGGCATTCCCCCTCCCATTCCCCATATAGGCAGTATGGCACCCCCCTTCTATTCCCATACAGGGAGTGTGGCATCCCCCCTCCTATTCCCATATAGACAGTGTGGCACCCCCCGACCATTCCCCATATAGGCAGTGTGGCATTTCCCCCCTTATATTCCCATATAGGCAGTGTGGCATTCCCACCTCCCATTCCCCTATAGGCAATGTGGCATTCCTCCTCCCCCATTCCCATATAGACAGTGTATGGCACCCCCCTTCTATTCCCATACAGGCAGTGCGGCATCCCCCTCCTATTCCCATATAGACAGTGTGGCACCCCCCGATCATTCCCCATATAGGCAGCGTGGCATTTCCCCCCTTATATTCCCATATAGGCAGTGTGGCATTCCCACCCCCTCCTATTCCCATATAGGCAGTGTGGCATTCCCCCTCCCATTCCCCTGTAGGCAGTGTGGCATGCCCCCTCCCATTCCCCATATAGGCAGTATGGCATTCCCCCCTTTTATTCTCATATAGGCAGTGTGGCATTCCCTCCTCCCATTCCCATATAGGCAGTGTGGCATACCCCCTCTCATTTCCATATAGGGAGTGTGGCATTCCCCCCCCCCCCAATCCCCATACAGGCAGTGTGGCATTCCCCTCTCCCATTCCTCATAGGCAGTGTGGCATTTCTCCCTCCCATTCCCATATAGGCAGTATGGCATCCCCCCTTCCATTCCCATATAGGCAGTGTGGCATACCCCCTCTCATTCCCATATAGGGACTGTGGCATCCCCCCCCCCCCCCAATCCCCATACAGGCAGTGTGGCATTCCCCTCTCCCATTCCTCATAGGCAGTGTGGCATTTCTCCCTCCCATTCCCCTATAGACAGTGTGGCACCCCCCACCATTCCCCATATAGGCAGTGTGGCATCCTCCCCTCCCATTCCCCATATCGGCAGTGTGGCATTCCCTCCTTCTTTTCCCATATAGGCAGTGTGGCATTCCCCCTCCTATTCCCATTTAGGCAGTGTGGAATCCCCCCTCCCATTCCCACATAGGCAGTGTGGCATACCCCCTCCCATTCCCATATAGGCAGTGTGGCATTCCCCCGTCCAATGCCCATATAGGCAGTGTGGCATTCCCCCCTCCCATTCGCACATAGGCAGTGTGGCACCCCCCCCCCCCCCCCACCATTCCCCATATAGGCAGTGTGACATTCCCCCTCCCATTCCCCATATAGGCAGTGTGGCATTTCCCCCCTTCTATTCCCATATAGGCAGTGTGGCATTTCCCCCTCCCATTCCCAAATAGGAAGTGTGGCATTTCCCCCTCCCATTCCCATATAGGCAATGAGGCATTCCCCCTCCTATTCCCATATAGGCAGTGTGGCATTCCCCCCTTCTATTCACATATAGGCAGTGTGGCATTCCCCCCCTCCAATTCACATATAGGCAGTGTGGTATCCCCCCTCCTATTCCCATATAGGCAGTGTGGTATACCCCCTCCCATTCCCATATATGCAATGTGGCATTCCCCCCTCCTATTCCCATATAGGTACTGTGGCATCCCCCTCCCATTCCCATATAGGCAGTGTGGCATCCCCCCTCCCATTCCCATATAGGCAGTGTGGCATGCCCCCTCCCATTTCCCATATAGGCAGTATGGCATTCCCCCCTTTTATTCTCATATAGGCAGTGTGGCATTCCCCCCTCCCATTCCCATATAGGCAGTGTGGCATACCCCCTCTCATTTCCATATAGGGAGTGTGGCATCCCCCCCCAACCCCCTATAGGCAGTGTGGCATCCCCCCCTTCCATTCCCATATAGGCAGTGTGGCATACCCCCTCTCATTCCCATATAGGGAGTGTGGCATCCCCCCCCCCCCAATCCCCATACAGGCAGTGTGGCATTCCCCTCTCCCATTCCTCATAGGCAGTGTGGCATTTCTCCCTCCCATTCCCCTATAGGCAATGTGGCATTCCTCCCCCCCATTCCCATATAGACAGTGTGGCACCCCCCACCATTCCCCATATAGGCAGTGTGGCATTCCTCCCCCCCATTCCCATATAGACAGTGTGGCACCCCCCACCATTCCCCATATAGGCAGTGTGGCATCCCCCCTCCTATTCCCATATAGGCAGTGTGGCATCCTCCCCTCCCATTCCCCATATCGGCAGTGTGGCATTCCCTCCTTCTATTCCCATTTAGGCAGTGTGGAATCCCCCCTCCCATTCCCATATAGGCAGTGTGGCATTCCCCCCGTCCAATGCCCATATAGGCAGTGTGGCATTCCCCCCTCCCATTCGCACATAGGCAGTGTGGCACCCCCCCCCCCCACCATTCCCCATATAGGCAGTGTGACATTCCCCCTCCCATTCCCCATATAGGCAGTGTGGCATTTCCCCCCTTCTATTCCCATATAGGCAGTGTGGCATTTCCCCCTCCCATTCCCAAATAGGAAGTGTGGCATTTCCCCCTCCCATTCCCATATAGGCAATGAGGCATTCCCCCTCCTATTCCCATATAGGCAGTGTGGCATTCCCCCCTTCTATTCACATATAGGCAGTGTGGCATTACTCTCTAGCATTTCCATATAGGCAGTGTGGCATACCCCCTCCCATTCCCATATAGGCAGTGTGGCATTCTCCCGTCCAATGCCCATATAGGCAGTGTGGCATTCCCCCCTCCCATTCGCACATAGGCAGTGTGGCACCCCCCCCCCCCACCATTCCCCATATAGGCAGTGTGACATTCCCCCTCCCATTCCCCATATAGGCAGTGTGGCATTTCCCCCCTTCTATTCCCATATAGGCAGTGTGGCATTTCCCCCTCCCATTCCCAAATAGGAAGTGTGGCATTTCCCCCTCCCATTCCCATATAGGCAATGAGGCATTCCCCCTCCTATTCCCATATAGGCAGTGTGGCATTCCCCCCTTCTATTCACATATAGGCAGTGTGGCATTACTCTCTAGCATTTCCATATAGGCAGTGTGGCATTCCCCCCCTCCAATTCACATATAGGCAGTGTGGTATCCCCCCTCCTATTCCCATATAGGCAGTGTGGTATCCCTCCCTCCCATTCCCATATATGCAATGTGGCATTCTCCCCTCCTATTCCCATATAGGTACTGTGGCATCCCCCTCCCATTCCCATATAGGCAGTGTGGCATCCCCCCTCCCATTCCCATATAGGCAGTGTGGCATCCCCCCTCCCATTCCCATATAGGCAGTGTGGCATGCCCCCCTCCCATTCCCATATAGGCAGTGTGGCATACCCCCTCCCATTCCCATATAGACAGTGTGGCATACCCCCCTCCCATTCCCATATAGGCAGTGTGGCATTCCCCCTCCCATTCCCATATAGGCACTGTGGCATCCCCCCTCCCATTACCATATAGGCAGTGTGGCATGCCCCCCTCCCATTCCCATATAGGCAGTGTGGCATACCCCCCTCCCATTCCCATATAGGCAGTGTGGTATTTCCCCCTCCCATTCCCCATATAGACAGTGTGGTATTTCCCCCTCCCATTGCCATATAGGTAGTGTGGCATTCCCCCTCTTATTCCCCATATAGAGAGTGTGGCATTCCCCCCTCCCATTCCCCATAGGCAAAAGTACAAAAAAAAAAAAAAAGTAAACTCATCCTTCCTGCTGTCCCCGCCGTCTTCACAAACACACCTTGGCCTTGGTATAGTGGTGGGCGTGGCCAATGCACAAGTGTCAGTCATAAGATGCACTGACATTTCCCCCCACTTTGGGGGAAAAATAAGTGTGTCTTATAGGGCGAAAAATACAGTAAATACAAAAAAATACCCCCCTACCCACTAATTCTCCTCACTTAAATAAAGAACAAAAAAGTCCCACATCCTATTTCACAGCCCTACCTTTTTTCCCTTCCCCACTTGTTTCCTTCGCTTGCAGGGGGGAAAAAAACAAAAGATAAGAGAGAAGAAAAGAGAAGCTAGGGACGGAGGAATCAAGGGGCAAAAAAAAATAAGGAAAGAACTTTCAGCTTCCATATTTCCCACGGAGGTAATCAGAAAATCCTTCTCTCTCATATAAAAGGGTTGATTCAGAGCCCCTTTCTCGACAATTTTTTTCATTAAAATTTTCATTTCCCCCTCGCCTAATTCAGCAGAGCCTTTTTTTCTGCAAGACTTTTTGTGTGAACCGTTTTCATTATTACATGATTTTTCGTTTGGTAGCAACACCTCCAAAAAAACATGAGAAAGGGGCTCTGAATCAACCCTAAAGTCCTTTACCTCATCCCATGGACTTGATTTACTAACAGTTGAAAAAAATTCTCAGGGTAGTAAAAAATCAAACTCATGAGAAAAAAGCCTGAGAATTTCACTTTCACCAGATAGGAAGACAATGAAAGTCAATGGCACTTTTTTACTCCTAAGAAAAGTATTGAACTTTTTACTCATTGTGGCACCCCCCCCCCCCCTCCTCCCATTCCCCATAGGCAAAAGTAAAAAAAAAAAAAGTAAACTCACCTTTCCATCCTTCCCGCTGTCCCCGTCTTCACACACACCCGTCTTGGTATAGTATAGTAGTCATCTTCCTACCATGAGAATTTTTTCAACTTTTAGTGAATTGAGGCCCATATCTCCCTCCAATATTCTCTCATAAACTTGAGATTTGATAAATAAATCCCATCTTCCCAAGATCTCTTGAAACTGTTCCTCTCTTTTAATTAATGATCCTACTGTCTCCAATCTTTTATCGTAGGGGATGAATCCTGCTTACAACATTTGGGAATGAGCCTTCTAGCTGCATTTATCATCCTGAAAGTTACCAAGATCTTATACTTTTCATATTCATACTATGTAGATGCGACAGGTATGCCCCAGGGTTGTCTCCGATTCTAATTTCTCCAGTTTTAAATTGAAGCAGAAATGGCCAAGATATTGGGGTTTACAGGTTCAGCCAATGACATTGTCTTTTTCATCCTATCCCCCAATCAGCTCAGCAGAGCGGGACAGGATTGCTGGTCCCCCCCCCCCCGCCTCCATTACAGATCCAAGGGCCACACCCACTTTTTTCAGAAGAGAAATCATAAGCTGAACCTTCAGTTCTTTCTTCTCTTAGTTTAGGGCAATCATTTAATGAGAGCATCGGTGAAGGCTATAGAGATATTTCTTCCATGTTTCTTACTTTATAAAATGCTAATAGAGTGTGATCAATTGACGGAGAGCTCTCTCCTAATTCTTTTGTTTTTTCCTCTGTCCAAAATACATGGAACTTTTTAGATCCCAGGGCTGGCCACAATGGGTTGTGTTCTGCTTTAAATAGGCAGATAACATTTTCTTTTATTACAGCTACTCAGTGAATGCTAGGCACACCCTGTAAAATGATGGGTCCCTTGCCAATTCCTGAGCTGCCTGGAAGTGGCCTGCCTTCAGAGTGGGCCAAATCCATCCACCTGGGTGAGCTGACTACATCCTAGAAGAGGAAAGCAACTAGGCCAAACACCAGAAACATGACCAACAGGGAGTTATCCATTAAGTATCCCAATTCCATTGTTTTCTTTTGGTTACACTGCTCTCTGTATTCTTTCCTAGTTATAAAAATATGTATATCCATTCCTACTTATAGATTTTCCTAACTGATTGCACTGCATATTTTTCCTGTTGTGTAGTGCTTCCTTTATTTGATTTTTGTAGTTAACCCCTATTTACAGAGGCATAACTATAGGAAAGGGAGCGGATGTGACTGCAGCGGGGGTCAGGGGGGCCCCATCATTGTTGCTCCTCCTTATTTATTAAATTTGAGCTCACTTGGTATCATTTAGATAAAGGAAGCTCCATTTGTCTCTGCAGTTTCTTTAGTGTATGAGCCGTGACAGGGCCCCATTAAATATTCGCACAAGGGCCCCCATCACATTTAATTATGCCAGTGCCTTTTTCCTTTTAAAAGGTGATCCCACATCTCTGAAGTTTTGCCTTAGTAATTCACAACCCTGGGAAGTCTCCTGAACAGCAGATAAATAGAAACATTTCTGATCAAATCGTTACATTTGATGAAATATTAGGCAGTATCTTTCCTGCTTGTTGGAATTGTTCACGCGTTCTGCTGATTGCTCTGTCAGATTCTCAAGATCTCGGTCAGATTGTTCTAGGCAAATGTCACAGCAGGTATCTTCTGTATTTGTGCCTCATGGCCAGCAGTAGTAGGTGGGCTAAGATCCTTGTGGATCTGGCCCTTACCCTTGCCAGGGCAGTTTTGGTACACTTTAAGGAGCAACTGCAATGCTGATTTGCAGTAACCAGTGCAACCAACCAATGTGATCCCAATTACACCTGCATGACTAACACAGCACTTGTTTTTCTCACCTATTGGTCTCTTGTTGCAGCACAGACATCTCTGGAGAGGGGATGGTGGATATAAGGAGACCGGTCTCCAGAGATCATGTGACACAGCACAATGAACTGACACATAAATAATCCAGGCATATGATATTCAGGCATCTGACTAACAGAGATGTCAGACTGGAGTACCTTGGGTCCACCAAAGGAGATCATTTATGGGGCCCACCCTTCTGCTGTATACAGTGTCATAAACATTTCCACATTTTCAGATGTCACAGCCACAAACGCATGTTTTATTGAGATTTAATGTGATAGAGCAACACCAAGTGGCAAGCATTTGTGACAAAGTTTGGCATGTGTATGTATTCAGTCCCCCTGAGACAATACTTTGTGAGACCACCTTTAGCCTCCCATGTACCAGAGGATCTTCCGCTGGGCCCCAGGCATTGATGTAGGGCTACCAAACAGTCAAAACATTTTTAAGGGTTACCTAGAGTGTTCTATGTTATTCTTCAGTAAGTTACATTTGTTATTTTAACAATAGACTTTAGATTTGATATTATTACAATCAGATTGTGGCTTATCTGAAGGGTGGACCTCAGGGATAATTATCTGTGATGGGCCTCAAGAATGTTTTTCTTTCGTGGGCCCAAGGGCCTTCAGTCCCGGCCCTGTACACAGCTAATAGCTGTTCTGTGGACAGATTCTCCCAGAGTTTGGATCTCTGCAGCTTCTCCAGAGTGACCCTGGGCCTCTTGGCTGCTTCTCTATTTAGAGCTCTTTTTGCCTGGGCTGTCAGTGGACGGTGGGCGGCCTGGTCTTGGTAGGTTTGCGGTTGTGGCATACTCCTTCCAGTTACGGATGATGCGTTGAACAGTGCATTCATACCTCCCAAATTTTGAAAATAAGAAAGAGGGACATTTTTGGCAGCAAACAACTGCCACGCTCCCAGCCATGCCCTTTACACCACCTAAGGGTTACACATGTGTCATGGGAGTGAGGTAAGATATCTGGCATTCCCTGGAGATTCTCACATAAACGGCATCCCCAGTTGGGTCAAAGAGTGAAAAATATGGGTTTTGGTTTGTTTTAAATTGGACCAAAACCCACAGGCATCAGCCCTAGAATCTATAAAATTCCATGGCTGCTTGATTCCCTCCCCCAGGGCAACTAGAATCGAGACCGCTGTGTCTAACCCCCCAGGTCACCCGGTATACTAACCCTTTCCCTGCACCACTTGGCTAGACTCAGCATCTTAGACGAGCCTAGTCGAGCTTGTGCCAGAGCAGTCGAGTGCGCTGATTGGACGGGAGGCCACGCATGCGCCGTGGAACTGTGGAAAGGTTGATTTGAGAGTTGAAGTTGAGAGTTTGAGAGTTGAAGTGAGCGACCGGGGGGGTTTCCCTCAGCAAGGAATGTCATCCAGAATAGTCAAAATCCTGGGTTTTGGTTCACTTTAACCCCCACCTATATGCATAAAGTAAACAATTCTCGGTTTGGTCCTTGTCTCTGGGGCATCCTAATTTGCCCTGATGTGTGAAACCAAGCCAATTACCCTGAGAAATCACCTTGTCACTGTTCCTATGGTGCATGTGCAGGCTCTTGTCCAATCAGCGATATATGCCTTGCATATTAATGCACACATAAGGCTCCAGTTTGAGATAGGGCTGCAGCATATGGAGTGGGGAGTGGCTGGATCCTCACACAGTTATTAACCCCCCAAAGGCAAGGTCCTCTTCGGACTCCCCCCCCCCCCGAAGTTAACACCCCACACACACACTTGTTAACCCCCAAACCCTTGGCTTACCGTTCAAAAGTGGTAGTGGGGCGAAAATCAGGGCACTTGGGGGGGTATGCTCATTGACATGTTCAGAGCTTGAGCTATTTTTTTTATAATCTAACCTTGCAATACACTTCACCACAACTTTATCCCTGAGCTGTCTGGTGTGTTCCTTGGTTTTCACCATGTTTGTTCACTAATGTTCTCTAATAAACCTCAGAGGCCTTTACGGAACCACTGTAGTTATACTGAGAATAAATTACATACAGGTACAGGACTCTATTCACTAATTCGGGGGCTTCTTTGTAACGATGGCTTTTACTTACAGATATCAGAGTAAAGGGGACTTAATACATAGGCACGCTACACTTTTCAGTGTGTTTTATTAATTTGGAAAGCATGTCTCATTTTCTTTACAGTTCACAAATATTTGCTACTTTGTGTTGCTCTACCATATTAGAACTCAATAAAATAAATTTACAATAGTGGCTGTAATGTTTAAAAATGTGCAAAATTTCAAGATGTGTGGAAACCTTTTAAGGCACTATAGAAATAATGCAAGACCACCCATGTTGTTGGACATAGTGTGATAGGGGTCTTGGGTCAGTACCTGGAGCCCACTGGAGGATCCTCTGGTGCTCTAGTCCTGCTTTGAGCAGACGCATTGCTGTGTTGGTTGCACTGTACAAAAAGGCAATGGAGCGGCTATGCATTGCTTTGTAGCACTTGCCCATCAGTGTAGCGGGGTTTTTACACATGTTATTGTATTAATTATTTCTAGTTGTGGGTCATTCTCACCAATAGCACCCAGAATGTACAGTAACTTTGGTCCTGGAGTAAACTGAGAACCTTCTATGCCCTTGAGGGTGAACCATTTAGAGACCCCAAACTGTAACCCAAGACCCACTTATTTATCACAAAGTGCCAACACAGCAATTTAGGGCCTGATTTATCAAGCACTTCTGCCAGACAGTGCCACATCACTGCAAATTAGAGTAGTACAAAATATAATAAAATACATTTTTTCACACTTGCGCATGTTGCTGCACTACAAGAAGCACATTTACTAAAACATTATCAGAGGGGTTCAGGCCAGCAGCTGGGTGGGGTTGGGTGAGGGGTTTAGGCCAGCAGCTGGGTGGGGTTGGGTGAGGGGTTTAGGCCAGCAGCTGGGTAGGGTTGGGTGAGGGGTTTAGGCCAGCAGCTGAGTGGGGTTGGGTGAGGGGTTTAGGGCAGCAGCTGGGTGGGGTTGGGTGAGGGGTTTAGGGCAGCAGCTGGGTGGGGTTGGGTGAGGGGTTTAGGGCAGCAGCTGGGTGGGGTTGGGTGAGGCGTTTAGGCCAGCAGCTGTGTGGGGTTGGGTAAGGGGTTTAGGCCAGCAGCTGGGTAGGGTTGGGTGAGGGGTTTAGGCCAGCAGCTGAGTGGGGTTGGGTGAGGGGTTTAGGCCAGCAGCTGTGTGGGGTTGGGTAAGGGGTTTAGGCCAGCAGCTGGGTAGGGTTGGGTGAGGGGTTTAGGCCAGCAGCTGAGTGGGGTTGGGTGAGGGGTTTAGGCCAGCAGCTGTGTGGGGTTGGGTGAGGGGTTTAGGCCAGCAGGTGTGTAGGGTTGGGTGAGGGGTTTAGGCCAGCAGCTGAGTGGGGTTGGGTGAGGGGTTTAGGGCAGCAGCTGGGTAGGGTTGGGTGAGGGGTTTAGGCTAGCAGCTGGGTGGGGTTGGGTGAGGGGTTTAGGCCAGCAGCTGTGTGGGATTGGGTAAGGGTTTTAGGCCAACAGCTGGGTAGGGTTAGGTGAGGGCTTTAGGCCAGCAGCTGAGTGGGGTTGGGTGAGGGGTTCAGGCCAGCAGCTGGGTGGGGTTGGGTGAGGGGTTTAGGCCAGCAGCTGAGTGGGGTTGGGTGAGGGGTTTAGGCCAGCAGCTGTGTGGGGTTGGGTGAGGGGTTTAGGCCAGCAGCTGTGTGGGGTTGGGTGAGGGGTTTAGGCCAGCAGCTGTGTGGGGTTGGGTGAGGGGTTTAGGCCAGCAGCTGTGTGGGGTTGGGTGAGGGGTTTAGGCCAGCAGCTGTGTGGGGTTGGGTGAGGGGTTTAGGCCAGCAGCTGTGTGGGGTTGGGTGAGGGGTTTAGGCCAGCAGCTGTGTGGGGTTGGATGAGGGGTTTAGGCCAGCAGCTGTGTGGGGTTGGGTGAGGGGTTTAGGCCAGCAGCTGTGTGGGGTTGGGTGAGGGGTTTAGGCCAGCAGCTGTGTGGGGTTGGGTGAGGAGTTTAGGCCAGCAGCTGAGTGGGGTTGGGTGAGGGGTTTAGGCCAGCAGCTGTGTGGGGTTGGGTGAGGAGTTTAGGCCAGCAGCTGAGTGGGGTTGGGTGAGGGGTTTAGGCCAGCAGCCATATGCTGGGACAACGGCATGTGCCCACAGACAGGGCTCTGGCATGCATGCCATAGTTTTGCCACAACTGTCCTATCAGTGCTGGCACACATGGCCGCCTTTAGGGTGTGCAAGCCTTGCGACCACACAGGGTGCCTTGCTAAACAGGGCGCCGGTAAACGCCCTTTCAGGCCCACCCCTAAATGACAGCTCTCAGCTGGCTAAGCAGTCCAGCCCAGAATCGAATTCCCATGTCAACCTCTGGGTGCTGCTGGAGAACTCACTTTTCATCTTTACGCGCAATCAGAGACCAGGGCAGCGTCCCATCAGCATCTCCTCAGAGACTTACCGGCCAGGAGGTGAGACTGGCGCTCTGTGTGCAGCGCAAGCACGGGGACCATGATTGTGCGCAGTGCGCGCATAGGACGCTGCAGCGTGGCATGGCAAGGACAAGTGGACAGCGCATGCATGGAGACATGCAGTGGGGCCAGGAGAAGCCGGTGCAGGCAAATGAGGTGGCATGGGGCGTACATAGTGAAGAGGCACTGCAGGTAGCTTTCTTGTTCCACGGGCCAGGGGGCATGTGCCTGCGCAGGGCGCCTCTCAACCTCAGTCTGGCTTTGCTGGCACATAGAGGAAGAGGTCTTACCAAAAGGGTAGGTTTAATTCAGCCTGTTTTCTGCTCACCGCATATAAGTTGTCAGGGGCTGTGTTTCTCATTTAGCGGCACTTTAAATTTGCTGATAAGCCCTATTGAACTTGCTCTCTCCTGTTGACCTAATCAACCAGGGTCCCCTAAATAAATTACACTTGTCAGGGATGTTTAAAGCCCAAGAGCAGACTGTGATCTGCGGTGTGGCATAGGTCAGCAGGAGGCTTATTCCACCCCCTTCCTGATTTGCATTCTGTGCCACTTAAAGCAGACCAAAATCCAGAATTTTTGCCTTGCTGGGTTTTGATCCTCTGTACTGTTATGGAATGCCCCTGTGTGTGAAACACCCTGGATTAACTGTTTACTCACCTAAACTCCCAATTTAAATAGATTACCGGATGCCACCTACTCCTCTCTGCTGAAAAAAGCCATTCAGATATGATGGCGGCAGATGCATGCATCAGCTAGAGGAGTGCCACCCGAAGCAGGGCATCCCAAGTCAGGATGCACCAGAGGCAGACAGTAGCCTGACACTGGCATCTTTTGGACTCCAGAGCCGGGTTACCAAGGGATCTGGTCCTGTCATATTTAAACCCTCTGCCACCACCCATCAAGAAAGAAGGATGTAATGTGGAAAAGAGGGGATGAAGGATGTAATGTGGAAAGAAGGAGGGAATGTGGAAAAGAGGGAAAGAAGGATGTAATGTGGAAAGAAGGAGGGAATGTGGAAAAGAGGGAAAGAAGGATGTAATGTGGAAAGAAGGAGGAAATGTGGAAAAGAGGGAATGAAGGACATAATGTGGAAAAGAGAGAAAGAAGGTGGGGATGTGGAAAAGGAACGAAGGATGTATTGTTGAAAATTGGGTAAGCATGAGGCAATGTGAAAAAGAGAGAGAAGGAGGGAATGTGAAAAAGAGAAAATGAATGTGGAAATGCAAGAGTGACGGAGGGAATGTGGAAAAAATAAAAACTAAAAAAGCAAGAGATAGAGGGAATGTGGAATACAGATAACAAATGAGGTCATGTAGAAAAGAGAGGAAGAAGGATGTAGTGATACAATATGAGAAAGCCTGTATATATGTACACAGTGAGGTGACAAATATTGCACCTACCCCCACATCCAAGCCCCCCTTCCCACACTGGTAACCACTGGCAACGCTATAACATTTACTGCAGCTTCTCTTTATAAATAGTAACACGGGAACAAGCACTGGCTGTTTAGGGAGGAAGAGCAAAGAGCCTCATGTGGGCGGGGCAATGATACTGCATGGACCACGCCCGTGCCACGCCCCTTATCGTCTTTAAAGTAAAGTCCCTTTTCTATTCAGAGCGCAGTCTTCCTCGCTCAAGTGCACGGAGAAGTAGCGGGTGATGGCTGGTGAGTGCGGGGCGCGGGCGCATTTGTGCTTGGCGCAGATAGTTATATCTAATTTGCTTTACAGGTCCTTCTGCTGTCTGCACACCATGTCCGCGTATTTGTTGATACACAATCTGACTGTGGCATGCTGGTTATTGTAGTTCTGCAACAGACGAGGTTGCTATAGCGCCTCATTTCAGGTGTGAAATTTTATGTAGAAACAAAGGGCAACATCACGGCTGTATAAAGCGCGGGACTGGGACTAACAATCAGCCCTGGATTTTACCAGCCCCTGGCCGGCCTGAGATGTCCCTACCATGATGCTGGGGCTATAGCATTGGGCGCTGGGGTTCCTTGGCTTATGGGTACAGGGGGCTGAGGCAGAGACTAGGAGGGCAGGGATTGAATTGGTCCCAAAACAGTGTGGCCCACTGGGCTGGGTCTCCCTAGTTCGCCCCTGGCGGTGTTATGACAATGCCAGGCAGTGGCATAACTGCATGTACCAGGGCCCTGGTGCGAACATTAAATGGGGCCAGGCAGTGGCATTATTGAATGTACCAGGGCCCTGGTGCGAACATTAAATGGGGCCCTGTCATGGTTCACACAGTAAACTGTCTTTAAACTCAATTGGGTGCAGCTAGACAACTAAAGATTGAAACGGCAGAGACAAATGAGGCCTCCTTTTCCTAAATTCTGCTAATTGAGCACAATTATACTAAATAAGGTGGAGGAGCAACAATGGTCTTCTGGGCCCCGGTACGGTCGCACCCCTGCACACTCACAAGTTACGCCCCTGATGATAAGCATCAGAGGATGGGGTGGTGTAACACACAATGCCAGGTGTCTTCAGGATGGAGGGGTGTAACACACAATGCCAGGTGCCTCAGGATGGAGGGGTGTAACACACAATGCCAGGTGCCTCAGGATGGAGGGGTGTAACACACAATGCCAGGTGCCTCAGGATGGAGGGGTGTAACACACAATGCCAGGTGCCTCAGGATGGAGGGGTGTAACACACAATGCCATGTGTCTTCAGGATGGAGGGGAGTAACACAATGCCAGGTGTCTTCAGGAAGGAAGGGTGTAACATGAAATACCAGGTGTCTTCAGGAAGGAAGGGTGTAACATAAAATGCCAGGTATCTTCAGGAAGGAAGGGTGTAACATAAAATGCCAGGTATCTTCAGGAAGGAAGGGTGTAACATAAAATGCCAGGTGTCTTCAGGATGGAGGGGTGTAAAACAGTGCCAGGCAGTGGCATTATTGAATGTACCAGGGCCCTGGTGCGAACATTAAATGGGGCCCTGTCATGGTTCACACAGTAAACTGTCTTTAAACTCAATTGGGTGCAGCTAGAGAACTAAAGATTGAAACGGCAGAGACAAATGAGGCCTCCTTTTCCTAAATTCTGCTAATTGAGCACAAATATACTAAATAAGGTGGAGGAGCAACAATGGTCTTCTGGGCCCCGGTATGGTCGCACCCCTGCACACTCACAAGTTACGCCCCTGATGATAAGCATCAGAGGATGGGGGGGGGGTGTAGCACGCAATGCCAGGTGTCCTCAGGATGGAGGGGTGTAACACACAATGCCAGGAGCCCAAAGAAGGGGGGGTGTAACACAATGCCAGGTGTCTTTAGGATGGAGGGGCGTAACACAATGCCAGGTATCCTCAGAATCGAGGGATGTAAGGCCAGGTGCCTCAGGATAGAGGGGAGTAACACACAATGCCAGGAATCACAAGATGGAGGGGTGTCACACACATTGCTAGGAGTCTCAGGATGGAGGGGTGTAACACACACTGCCAGGCATCACAGTATGGAGGGGTGTAACACACTGTGCCAGGCATCACAGGATGGAGGGGTGTAACACACAATGCCAGGTGCCTCAGGATGGAGAGGTGTAACACACAATGCCATGTGTCTTCAGGAAGGAGAGGTGTAACACAATGCCAGGTGCCTCAGGATAGAGGGGTGTAACACACAATGCCAGGAATCACAAGATGGAGGGGTGTAACACACATTGCTAGGAGTCTCAGGATGGAGGGGTGTAATACACTATGCCAGGCATCACAGAATGGAGGGTTGTAACACACAATGCCAGGTGTCTTCAGGAAGGAGGGGTGTAACATAAAATACCAGGTGTCTTCAGGAAGGAGGGGTGTAACATAAAATACCAGGTGTCTTCAGGAAGGAGGGGTGTAACAAAATGCCAGGTGTCTTCAGGAAGGAGGGGTGTAACATAAAATGCCAGGTGTCTTCAGGATGGAGGGGTGTAACACAAAATGCCAGGTGTCTTCAGGATGGAGGGGTGTAACACACAATGCTAGGTGTCTTCAGGATGGAGGGGTGTAACACACAATGCCAGGTGTCTTCAGGATGGAGGGGTGTAACACACAAATGCCAGGTGTCTTCAGGATGGAGGGGTGTAACACACAAATGCCAGGTGTCTTCAGGATGGAGGGGTGTAACACACAATGCTAGGCGTCTCAGAATGGAAGGGTGTAACACAAAATGCTAGGTGTCTTCAGGATGGAGGGGTGTAACACACAATGCTAGGCGTCTCAGAATGGAAGGGTGTAACACACAATGCCAGGTATTCCAGGATGGGGGAATGCCCTGGGGGTAGGAAAGTGCCTGACTCAGTGCACAAAGATTTTGGCCCATTTGAAATCACACTCTTGTTTTTGCGTTAGCAAGTTTCTGCAAGAAAATGAACAAATCCATCTCTGGCTCATCTCCCGAAGCTTAGGTTTTTTTTATTTAGGACTTTAGGAGCAACCAAAAACGGATCTAGACATCTGTGTCCTGGAATTTATGGGGCTCTGCTGTCTTTCTAGAGGCATTTTTTAAGAACTTTGACCAGCAGCAGAGCTGAGCTCCTTCTCATCTGATTTGTTGCCAAAGGGCAGTGTCGAAAGGAAAATGTAGAAGAGAGATTTCTTTTTACAATTACAAGAAGCCGCGTTGTTCAACCCTAAAGCCGTGTAAGGACACGTTTTCATTCAATTTGGGTCAAATCTAATTATAGTTGTGTCTATCTTCAGACACAAGCTTCAGTTTTTGACATGGAATCCTTTTTAGCAGCTAGATTCTGCACCTTTTTTTTTTTAATGTGCCAAGAATTTAAAAAAAATGTTGATGCACTATTAGGCTGCTAGACAATAAAAAACATGACAAGCCTTCTCCTGCCACAATATATGATAAAACGATAAAGTCCAAGTCACAGCATAGCTAGTAGAAGGATAAGTAATGGCCAGCCCAGAGAGCTTTTCACTGCAGTAGGAAGCTTCATTGAGAAGGGTCAGGGCGGTCTCTATGGCAAGTGAATGGCTTCCATCACTCCCCTGCAAAATCTTTCTCCGGAGTTGTACATGGAAGGAATGTCTAAACCTTCTTAGGCAACCAGACTGAAGGTCACATGGTGCCTTATTGTTAGCCATAGATTAGTCATCTGGCAGTGGTGTGACTTGCCTACAGCTTCAGTGGTGAAGCATGTGACATCACAGCATGGCCGTCCAGAGCTCATGGCTCCACCCTAAAGGTGCAGGGGGATTTTAAAGATGGTCGACGTGCTCTATACTTTGTAGGCATTATACTTTGTCCTGGGCTGTATTTTTCCTATTAGGCACCTGAGGACCTGTGCTTAGGGTGGCACAATTCAGGGGCCAGCAGCCCCCCCCACTGTGCTTGAAATCTTTGTGAACAGACACTGCTCACACAGCTTATGTCAGGCATGACAAGCCTGACGCTTATTTAATGGACAAAATGTTTTGGGGCAACCATGCCTGACAGGAGGATTGTGAAGATGTGTCTGCTCACAAAGATTTTAAGCACAGTGCTGAATCTTCAGACACACACATCACAATTCCTCACCTGTCATAAGTGCCAGTTCTGTGTATACCATTTATAGTGATTTATGCTGACGCTGCAAGTTTTGTGACTTTCAATGGGGGAGAAAATACAGAAGCAAAAGTTTTTTTTTTTTTTTTTTAATAAAGTATAAGTCCATAACATAAGAATATAAAATTTTTAGAGGTTTCTAATGATAGTTGATCTTTAAAGTGGACCAACACCCACGGGTGATCGGCCCGGGAATCTATAAGATTCCCGGGCCGATCACCCCCCACCCCGCGGGACATCCGAGATCGGGATGTCCCGCGGGGTGAAACCCCCCCCAAACACCCCAACTCACCTACCTTATCTTTGGCGGCGGCCGGCCGCCGCCTCCCTCGCGCCCCTGTAGGCGTGCGCGCCTCCGCGCCGGCCGTCTGCGAATGGCCGGCGCGGGGGCGCGCGCGTTCAAAGTGACGCGAGGGAGGCGGCGGCGGCCGCCGCCGCTTAGACGTTCAAGATCTTACCTTGTACGTCGGCGCTGGGAGCAGGGAGAGGTGAGTTGTTCGGGGGGTTCGGGGGGGTTTCACACAGCGGGGCACCCCGATCGGGGGTGCCCCACCGAAGTGGACCAAGACCCAGGATAGTCAAAATCCTGGGTGTTGGTCCACTTTAAAGGAAAAGTGAATTTCTGTGTGTTTTTCCAAGGCTACAGGGGTGTACATAGCCCTGATGGGGCCCCATCAGCACGGGCCCTCATAATCAGCACCCCCCAATCACTCAGGTACACGGCAGCAAGGAAGAGGAGAGGTTTCACACAGCAGGGCACCCCGTATGCCTGCACTGAAGTCTCATAGACTCCAGGCTGGGTTTTGGTCTACTTTAATAATTGTGACATGCTGTGCATCTTTTCCCCTCCAATCACAGGCTACAAAGGCCATCCAGACCTGAGGGTCACAGCACGTCCTCTATTCAGACCGATACAGAATGCAGTTTTACTTCCTGTTGTCGTAATCCTGGACATCACAATTATAGGAATTGTGCATGTTACACTTTTGTCCAGATTTTCTTGGGACAATCCCGCTTTCCACTGCTTGTCCCGCGCCGCTATCATGTATCCCGAATGTGCAGCCAACCGCCCACACCTCCTCCCTGGGGCGGTGCAGGCTGCTGCATTTTTTTGTTCTTCCGCTATATTCACTGGTAGTTCAGTGGGTGATCAGGACAGGACTCCAGAGGAGGCGCCATGCTGTTGGTTGTCTTTGTAGCTCCGCCCCCTTCATGGCACTGCTCCTGTCATAGTGTGCGCTGGCTGGTGCAGGGGGTGTACTTACAAAAACAACCAACAGCACATGGCACCAGCTCGAAGAAAACAAAAATGCTGGTTTGGGCTCCCTGATCGCCCGCTTGACCACCAATGAGCAGTAAGAGCAGTGCGTGTCCATTTTTCCTATTTTCAAACGGTGGGGGGTATGCTTTAGGGCTCCTGGCTATGGGATCATTATTGGTAGCTGGGGCACGATGAGCAAGAGAGAGAATTGATTTGAACCCCATCATTATTTTGTATAGAGCACTGAAGGGATCTAGAGCGGTCCTGGGTGGAGTGTAGGATAGTTAAAAGAGGGCCCTGCTGTGTCCAATGTAACTACAGAGATTCAACATCAGCTGGGTAGGGCTAAAACAACAAGCACAGGCAGGGCACCGAATGTTGTTTGGCTGACTGCGCTGGGGTGTGGTGGTGGACAATGAGTCAGGGGTAAACATTAAAATCATTTTTAATGTAATCACAATTTTAGATAACAGCGGGCATGCTAGGTGACACAATCCCTCTTGGCACAGCTATGAGCTGCATAGAATAGCAGAAAAGACAGGAAAAGCTCTGTCTTTTACTAGATTGCCCAAAGCTTCTAGTTTCTTCTCGCTGCCCTCTCAATGGGCCATTCCAGGGGAAGGTTGCTGGCTCCCTAAATCATGTATGCTGGTAAGAGCATATAGGAAGTGATGCTTAATTATGGTAGCCCCAAAGGGATGCCAAGACCAAGCCTTACCTTCAGCTTGTACTCCATGTACCAGGTGGTTTAGCATGGAGCGGCCTCTGGGTGGGAAGAGGCTCAAAGGTGGTAAAAAGGCTCCAGGGGGGTGCCAGAAGGGTATGTATATGGATACGTACGTAGGGGCGTGCGTGTATGTGTATATTTTTTTTTATTTTTGAGACATTAATTCTTAGCCCATAAGCCATTGCCCATTGCTGAAGATACCCTCTTCCTTCAAGAACCTGCAGCAGCAAGACTGGTTAGGATGCCCTGCTGTGTGAAACCGCCCAAGTCACCCAAACAAACTCACCTCTCTCCGGTCCTACGGCGCATGCGCAGCCGCTTGTTTATTCCGCACGCTTGGATCCACTCGAGCCCTCTCATCCAGTAGCTTGTCTAATGCGATTGGATCTGAGTGCACTGGCGAACGCATCCCATGCCTGCACCAGCCATCCACAAATGCCTGGCGCAGGCACGTACCTTGCTAGAAGGAGGATGTGGCTCGGGTATGCGCCTTTGGACCGGAAAATAAGGTGAGTTTATGCGTGACCTGGGGGGGGTGTTCACACTGTGGGGCATCCCAATTTTGGATGCCCCAGCGGGAGGGAATCAATCTATAAGGTTCCCGGGCCGATCTCCATGGATTTTGGTCCACTTTAAATAAAAAATGCTGGTCATGAAAAGTAAAATCAAGGGACTGGGCTACAGAAATGGGGTTAAATATCAACAACAGCTTTATTCAGCAACACAGCAGAATTATACATCTGTATGTTGTATGGCAGGTAAGCAAACTGGGTCACTGGGTCCTCTTACATTATGTAAGAAATGCCCACATCTGATGACATAGGAGCCGGAGTAGGAAACCGGCTTACATGTCAGGACAACCGAAAATAGCAATCACAGTCTTTTTTAAATAGTTTTTTTTTTAATTTTACATGTTAATTTACCAATTTGTCAATGTGTAAATTGATCTTTATAGTGTCCCTACTTAAAGTAAAGGGTAACCCGGCATCTCTGAGGTCTGCCTTAGTAAGTGTAGCACATGTTCTGTTTCCGGGCAGTAGAGGCGCAACCTCAATACATGTAATTAAATATAGGACCGCATCCTTTCTGTTAGTGGCAGCAGGTGTTATTGTGGGTGGGATGCTTGTGGGGAGGTGGTAAAACATTGGCAACAGGGATTTTTTTTTTTTTATACTGAATTTTTGGTGCATTCTATAGCATCCTCAGCAGGTGGCTGCCCTAGATACAGGCTTAGGGGTTGCCTAATGGCAAATACAGACCTGACATTGAAAAATCAGAATTTTGGCTTGTGTGGTAATGATGATGCTCTGTCTGATCGAATGTACGTGATTGCAACTGATAGAAGGGTCAGATCATTCCCAGTCAGAAAGGTTAATTCGTCACAGTGGCCTTTTAAAGCATAATTTCAGCTGAAATGCTTTTTGAAGAAGCAATTTAGGGTTAGGGCCACTTTTCCCTCTCATTGGGAAGAATGATAATCCCCTACTGTTTGTTTCCAGTTCACTGGAAAGGTCATTAAACAGGAAATCCATGGGTGCCATGGGAAGAAAATAAGGGGCCCAGTGACTGGCCCCTGTGACACCCATGTAGACAATACAATTGGTCCTGTCTCTACAATGGGGTCAGACAGTCTATACCTTGGCACATTACCACAAAATCAAGTGGGAAGCTGTGGCTTCCAGTTCTCGGTCGTTGGACCAGGTGAATATGCCGAGGTAAAGCTTGTCTCACATTGGTAATACTCTTCATGACAGCTGCTTCCCTGTTATGGATGGTGGCACAGTAAGCTTTGCACTACAGCATTGCTTGAGTGCCACCTTGTGGATAGAAAGTACATGGATCTTCCTGGCACCTATGCAGCTTTTTCTTACAACCACTCTGATTTATTGATTCAACACCCATTATTTACAAAATAGTCATCCTGATTGCTGATTCCCCTCCCTTACTGTATCATCCAGCAGTATTTATTGATAAGGTTGCACTCCCCAGTATAGTTTGCAATAAAGCATATACAATTTATGGGTGCTTTAGAAGCCAAGTGGCCCCCTAAGAACACAAAATTGTGAAAATGATGCTGAAAGCAGTGCATCATGTAAAAGGCGGAACACGCCTTCCCAACGTTTCAAGAGCTCAGGGGTAGAAATAGAAGTTCCTAAGCTTGCTACCTCTTTTAATGCTACACTCGTTTGGTATATCCTCTTGCTGCCTAATCTCTGTATATATTGTGTGTGCCTGCACCTGACGCCATATAATGGCCAGGGCTATGCCAGCCCAGACCGCTGATGGTTTATCTTGAATCTTGTACTAATATTTTGCCCTGCCTTATACTGGATATACAATTCCCATTGTATGGGTCATGAATTGATGTACTTTGTCTATTTTGGTCTACATTATGCACAATTTTGTTCTTTTTGTATTATATCAGGATTCAATTAAATAACTTGGCTTATACATAATGAGTATTTGGTATTGGTATTAGTGAACCCCAGGATTTTCACTCTCCTGGGTTTTGATCTGTACCTTTGGGGCATCCTGGTTTAGGATGCCCTGCTGTGTGAAACCTTGACGGTCACCTGATATACATATCTTGCCGGCATTCCCATGGCATAGGCTCCAATTAGTGTTGCAGGGTTTGAGTTCTGGGTGCAGAAGAGTCAAATCCAGATAGACATTTGTGGTGTAACAGAAACTGGCTTTACTAGAACATGAGTGCAGTAAGAGAAGGTCACCTTACATGGTGGCTAACAGACAGGAAAAAAAGATCACCCCAATGTACAGTAAACAAAATATACAGTGGAGAATGTACAACAAAGACTACACATGGATATAAGTAACATCATCATCTACTGTCATAAATGTAAACTGCATTAACCCAGCAATATAGATGAAGATCACATGCAAACTTGATATCACTGGGAATCCTCAGACCATATTGCAACCCACCCATACCATTACCATACAAAAAAAAAAACAAAAAAAAAAACAATGGGACCTCTATACCATACTGCCCTCCATCAGGCTCTCCTATTGCTAGGAAGCCTCAGTACCAAGTTGCACTAGGAAACTACTCATTGCATTCTCCTAACATTCCCTACTGTTTGTTTGAAGGTAAAAACGCTTTAGTTGTGCTGGCTCACTCGGAGCGGACATCATTCAACTATGCCATGAAGGAAGCTGCAGTGGAGGCCTTAAAGAAATGCGGCTGGTCCACCACCGTGTCTGACCTCTACGCTATGAATTTCAACCCACTTGTGTCCCGAGAAGACATTCTAGGTAACTTTACCTTACCCTGTGGTGGTCAAATGCACCCCTTGCAATATGTTTACCATCCCTCACCTCTCCTTATCCACAATGTACCCATCGATCCAGCACCTAAAGCAAAGAGGTGCGTGGAAATGGGTGCACCAATGTAGCTTCAGGCTTCACTGTGAGCACAAGGCCAAAACCAGGACCCCCTTCCTGTTCCTTCTGATTTATCACTCAGCAGCAGCAGGTTTCCTCATCATACCTTTTACCTGCAGAATAGCAGTGGCCCCTCCAGCCCGCTATTTATTGGCACCACCATCCTTCCCTGCAGGTTTAAGTACAAGCACTCAATCCTTCAATAACATGTCATGGTGGTGGGGCAAACTTTCTCCATCATTAGTACTTCCAGCAGTGATGTTTGCTTTACAGGAAATCTCAAGGACCCAGAAAACTTTAAATATCCCATTGAGGCCGGACACGCCTATCAAGAAGGACGCCTGAGCCAGGACATCGTGGAGGAACATAAGAAGATTGAGGCTGCTGATCTGGTAATATTTCAGGTGAGACAAAGCCCCTGCTAATGCGACGCCCAAGTGTGAAACCAGCCTGAGATACCGTTGCTGAGTCGGGAGCACACCCCAGATGTGGAGATAAAAGGGATGTGTTCTCACAGCAGGGTATCTCCATTAGGGTTCCCTAGGGGGTAGTAAATTGGCTGTATAATTGTATAAAAGACTCCAGGACCAGCCTTAAGTTAATTTAGTTAACCCCCATCTTTAGTGTTGGGGGAGCAGGCTCGGGGGGGGGGGGACCTTAGTATATGGAGGCCTAAAAAAAAATCACTTTTTGGGTGTTGTTCCACCCTGGCAGGGCATCCGGATTTGAGATGCCCCACTGTGTTTATTGTGAAATTGCCTGAAAACCCACCTCTTCCGGGTTGGGCAGTTGGCAGTCGTTCTTATTCAGATTTCCCTTGTCACACAGTTCAGTGAAATCTAAATGGAGCAAGCGCCGCTGACCGCATCCCTGCATCTAGCTGTGCTTGCACGCCTGCAAAAAGACGCATCCACAGCTAGAGGTATGCTGGCGGAATGGTGAGTGGATCCGAGGGGGGGTTGACTCAAGGGGGCAATTCTGGATGCCCCATAAAGAGTTAGAGCAACCCCCCAAACAGTCTTTTAGAATTGAGGGTCCAACATCCTTATTCAGTATGTGGCTGCCACTCGATCATCGCTTGAATGCTGGTGGACAATTGTATTTGCTGATTGTGCTTGCCCATCAAACCTGGATGGATGCTGGAGGTCACATGATTGGCTGTTATTTTCTGCCAAACATGAATGACCTGACTGCATTGTCCCTTTAATGAGTGGCATAGCTGCTGCTTCCCTCCTCCGATGCTGTGCACGCTTGGGATTTCCGGATACATGAGTTTGACCGCAGTCCAGTTAAATACCTACCCATTGGGCATACGGATCTGGGAAGCCCCGCCATCTAATACCCCATCGGTCACCCAATATACATTCCTCAGCGATGAACCCACGGCACAAGCGATGAACCCATGCCACAGTGGTAGCATCTCTCAACACCACCCAGATCTGTGCTTGGTCACGCTCGCATAAAGGGGTGCAGATCATGAGACTGGCTAAACTCCCATTCAGTTTTTGTAGAGCTGCAGATCTGGATGTGACATGAAAGAATAGGACCGTCACTCCATTCAATACAGCAGATGTTTGTATTAAGTCACAAACAGGCATTCCATAAATGACATAAAGCAAAAGGATATAGTCCATATGATGGCACATAACAGTCTCAAAACCAACGTTTCGGGGGTCAGAAGCCCCCTTTATCAAGGTGGACTGCCAGGTGGACTATATCCTTTTGCTTTATGTCATTTATGGAATACCTGTTTGTGACTAAATGCAAACATCTGCTGTATTGAATGGAGTGCCAGTCCTATTCTTTCATGTTGGATCTACAGCGGCGCCACTGCGGTCCTGGCACCCGCCGAATATGATTTTGCAAGTGTGCACCAGCCACAGAGAAACACAATCTGGATGTGGTGACTGGCGGGGTTTCACCCAGCAGGGCACCCCATTCAAAAAGACCAAATATATATTTTGGTCTACCTTAATAAAGGAAAAAACTAGGAAGCTGGGGATGCTGATTTGGGTTGCCCATATGCTTGTACTCCTTTAGAAAATCCATCAGGCTGGCAATACTTACTGATCTATATAAAGTACCTGACACCACAGAATCTTTTCCAGCATTGTCCAATAGGATTGCCGTGCACCAGCCATGGCGCCATGCCATTGGTTGTTGGTGGCTACGTGGAAGATGGTGGAAAGACTCTGGTGTCTCATTGTTTGAGCAGGCCTAAGGGCAAACTCAGTCTTTACTATAGTAGCAGAGGATTTGCAGTGTATAATATGCCACCATTCTTTAATGAAGACTTCCATATACTCTATCTGGACTGGTTGCAAGCAGGTTGCGGGACAGGTGGGTGCCTGAAGCAGATACCTACATGGGTATGATGGAGGGTTGGCCATGCCATTAACCCTGTGTTGTCTGTTTCCAGTTTCCTATGCAGTGGTTTGGACTCCCGGCGATGCTGAAGGGCTGGTTCGATCGGGTTCTGACACCGGGATTCGCATACACCCCGGCTGAACGTTTCAACACAGGACCATTTAAAGTAAGTTGGTGATAAAATACCCCCCCCCCCCCCACCTGCTAATCATTAATTACCCACTGCACCCAAGCTAGGCCATAGGCGCTTTGATTGTTTTATTTAAAATCTAGGCTATTAAAGATAATCTGGCCCATGTCCAGTGGGGTAATGCCACTCAGGCTTAAACCCTTCCTGGCAAACATTTGGCGGGCAAGGTCTTGGCCCACAGGGAGAATAAAGTAACCCAACCTACTCCCTTACTGCATCAGCAAGGCCTCCATTAGATACTCACCTTTTCCTAGCATAGCTATGGGAACAGGAAAACGGATGCGCACACACACACTGCATGCAGCTGTTTTGTCTTCTCTCCCGTCATACAGATCTCTATGCCTGATTTTAGCTCCCCAGAGATCTGTAACTGGAGGGGCATCCCAATTTGAAGGGTTGAAGAGGACATCCAGTTTTAACTGTAAGTCCGCCCCCCCTCCCTCCCAAGGAAGCCCTATACACACTTCCACGTTTCTTTGTATGGCTTCCACTTATGTGACGCCAGCAGCCAACAGGGTTCTACGGATAGTGGGGCATAAACATAATGACTGTCAGACAAGTGGGTCCATGAACTGGTAAGGGTTCATGTAAGCAGTGAGTATGCACAGACCATCACAGGATACCTGAGGGGGAGGATATGCTGATTTGGGATGCCCCATTCTACATGGGTCAGAGGACCCCCCCAGTCAGATTTGACTGAAGAAATTCTATGACCATTCTTTAGTTTAGATCCTCTTTACCTTGGCAAGGAGAAGCTTTTCTCCTCTGCATGAAACACAGTAAATCATACTTTCATCCCCCAATGGTATTTTGTGCTGTTGGGGGCCGGAAGCCTCAGCAGCTTTTGTCCCCTGTTCTCACTTTAAACATTGTGTGCTGGGCTTCCTGTCCCGACAGTGAATCGGTAAATATGCTCGATTGTGTGTTTGGGGGGGGGGGGGGGGGGGGGGGGGGGGGGTCAGGATTGTCATGTCTTCTTCTGATTCTAAGAAATTGTGCTTCCCCAACAGAATAAAAAAGCGATTCTCTCCTTCACCACTGGCGGCATGGAGTCCATGTACACCAACATCGGCATCAACGGTGACATCAATGTCCTCCTCTGGCCCATCCATGTAAGTGTTTTACTCTGTATAGGTGTGCAGTGTTGTGTTATGATGTTACCACTGTACGATTGTATGGGCAGCACTTGACTTTCATTTGCCCCTTGTGCTATAGTAAGTACTTCACTTTTATTTGTGCCATATCCTGTTTCCCTTTTGCCACTGCATTTGTGGATACGGGCAGCTCTTCATTTTTATTTGCCCCCTCTGTGGCTATGGTCAGAACTTTACTTTTATTTGCTCCATGTGCAAAAATACAGTTATGTGAAACTCACCTGTAGAATTGTTTTGAATACATTTTTGAATATATCCAGTCCAGGTTGTCCCTCAGGATTGAGGACTCAATAGCCAAGCCGTCAAAGCCAGCATCTGTAAATTGGGGGTGCCGCAGCTACCCCTGAGTGAGAAGCCCTGGGTCGTTGGGCATGATGTAGTGATCCACTGACATCTGAGCTATGTCCGCAAACCAACTCCTTCTTGGCCAGCGAGGAGCCACCAGGATGTTTGGTACCCCTTCCTGGGCTATCTTGCGCAGCACTCGGCCCAGGAGAGGGAACGGAGGAAACGCATAAAGGAAATTGAAATCCGCCCAGGGAATTGCCAGAGCGTCCGTGGCAAAGGCCAGCGGATCTCTTGACAGAGACGAACCTTGGGAGCTTGTGATTGTGTCTGGACGCAAACAGGTCCACATCCGGCTGACCCCAGCTGAGACACAGAGCCTGACAGATCCTGTTGCTGAGAGACCATTCCCCCAGACGCGAGGCATTCCTGCTCAGCGCATCTGCCTCCTGGTTTTCTACCCCGGGGATGTAAACGCCCGAGATGCAGGGAACATTCTCCTCTGCCCAAGACAGAATCTGGGTCACCTCCTTGAGGGCTCGCTTGCTCCGCGTCCTGCCCTGGTGATTGATGTAGGCGACAGCCGTCTGATTGTCCGAGCGAACCTGTATCGCACGTCCCCTTAGCTGGAGAGTCAATCGAAGAAGCACCAACCGGATCACTCTCAGCTCCAAGAGATTTATGGGCAAGTGGTTCTCCTGCAGACCCAACTGACCCTGGAACTTCTGCGTCTGCCAGACGCCTCCCCAGCCAGTCAGACTGGCATCCGTGGTAACTATCTCCCACCGGGAGTCAGAAAGGACTTGCCCACCAATAGGTTCCTGACGTCCAGCCACCACAAGTGGGACCGTCTAGCCAGGGGGGACAGAACAAATTCCTGTTCCAGCGACTCCTGCATCCAGTCCCAGCCGGTCAGCAGGTTCAATTGAAGAGGTCTCATGTGGAACTGAGCGAAAGGCACCACCTCGAAGCAGGACACCATCAGGCCCACCAGCTTCATCCCCAGACGGATCGAGGGTCGTTGACAAGACAGCAAGGCTAGCACCTGCGTCTGAAGCCCCACCACCTTCTGCTGTGGTAGAAACCCCTTGACCTGAGAGGTGTCTAGCGTCATGCTCAGGAAGGACCTCACCAATGAGGGGGTGATTGAAGACTTGGGGTAGTTGATTACCCAACCAAACTCCTCGAGAGTGGATAACACCATCCGCGTGTCGCGCTCGGCCTGCTGAAGGGTCTGAGCCGCAATCAGTAAATCGTCCAGATAAGGCAGCACATGAACGCCCTGATTCCTCAGAATAGCCATGATGCCCGCCATCACCTTGGTGAAGCCCCGGGGGGCTGAGGATATCCCGAAAGGCAGAGCCACAAATTGATAATACTGGTCCTTCAGAGCAAATCTCAGGAACCTCTGGTGTCCGTGAAATATCGGGATGTGTAAATAAGCATCCCTGATGTCCACCGTGGTCAAGAAATCGCTGGGCCGAAGCAAACTCACCGCTGACCATAAGGTTTCCATGCGGAAATGCCGGACCTTTACAAACCTGTTGAGACCCTTCAGGTCCAAGTTGCACAAACTGTGTGTTAAGAGAGCCCAATCTCTCTTGTAGCCCAATGCGCTTGTAGCAACAATATAGCTACAAGTATAAGTACAGGATTATGTTGTGTATAATGAGTACAAAGATCTTTATAGAATGGAAGCAATAACAATGTAAATAGCCTTAAGTATTTTTTCATGTATTTAATTGGTGTTATACGTTCTGTCCTTAGCCCACTGCCTGCCCACAGGTTCATTATTATTTTTTGCCTTCGTCCCCCCCCACCCCCCCCCCCCACATACATAGAAACATGGCGCGCCTGGCTACATCCCACACGGGCGTACGGGTTCGGCGGCCCTTGGTGTGCGGTGCGCGCGCACACTCACTCCATCTGTGTGCGTGCGGCCCGTGCACCCGGTCCGCCGGCCTGTCACTGCGGTGCGCATGCGCGGCCAGCCTCGGGCTGACGCGTGCTGCTGCCTTGGCAACGAGCACGCGCCGCCTCGAAACCCCCATACGAGGTGATGCCTGATTTGGATGCGCGTGCGCAGCTCACACCCGCTTGACGCCTGGTACGGTCTGTGACAGCTAGCACACTCTGGTCCTAGAGGATTCAGAGATGTGCTAAATGACTTATGCGGGGATATATAATTTGTAATAAAGCCTGACATACAGGCATGACACAGGCTGATTACAATATACAGAGTAATACACATATCTTTCTCTCCATCTTCTGGCGGAAGTGTGGGATGCTCATACTAACACATAGCCAGTGTCAGTCACTTCCGCCCTTACTAGGAGGGGGTATTTTGGCCATATTTTGGCGTTTTTTTGGCTGTTTCAGTGGGACTATAAAACCATGGGTAGGCAGTCCAATGCCACACTCTGATGAAGTGGCTTACGTTTAGGCCACGCAACGCGTCAGTGTTGGCGCCGTGAGGGTGGGCATTTTGGACCTATGATACGGTAATGTACACTGTTTAATGTTTTATACATTGAGTCATTTTGTAGTTTGTATATATGTAGTTGATTCAAGTATGTACTGTACATTGTTTACCATTGACTTATAATCTCCTTAACGTTTGCCCAGGACTCTACTTCTCTCTTTTTCATCCACATTAGCACTGAGCACTCAAGCACTCACTGGTGTTTGTGTAGTCTTAATGGGACAACTTTGTCCCTCTTTGTAGTTTCTTTTTATTTTATCTTTTGTTGTTTCAATCACTTCTATCTTATTTTGCACACCTTGTAGGTTTTTGCACTGATTTATTTAGCACTATAGCACATTCTGAGAGCTAGGTCCTGTGGCATCCATTATCATTTTCATCATAGTTATTCATATACACATTATTAGTGTCATTGTTAAAATACTAATATTTTTGTAAACACTTTGTTGTATATATGTACATACTTTATTCAACGAATACAGGTCTTGAGGTAGTCCAATTATATCTTACTTGCCACACCCCACGGTTGGGGTTTTAATTATGTGTTTTAAATGTATGTCCCTATAGGCTTAATAAAATGTGATTTTTGTAGCAATCTGATTCTGTCGAGCTGCTCATCTGTATAGATACAGGCGGGGGGGCTTCGGTGAGCTGGGTTGGTTGTTCACCATTTGTTCTTCCAAAATAGGTCTTAACGTTCCATTCTTCTTGGGAACCGTGAACAGATTGGAGTAAAACCCTTGACCCTGCTCCTGAAGAGGTACAGGGCAAATCACACTTAGCCGCAGGAGGTGCTGTACGGCCATTCTCGGGCCCTGTGCCATCACAGGATTCTGGGACATGCAAGACCGAAGAAATCTTCGGGGCGGCCTGACTGCCAGCTCTATTTTGTAACCGGAGGACACCACCCCCTGAATCCACCGATCTGAGTCTCCAGATATGAGCAAATAGCAGAAGCCCTCCCCCCACCCGGATGGGTGAGGGCTCCTCCTTATGCCTGAGGAGCCTTGGCAGGGGGCTTGGACTTAGATCCCCAAGAGAGATTGGGTCGGCCGCGGAACCTACCTCATCCCCAGGAATCTCTGCGGCCACCTGAGAAGGAAGCGCCTCTTCCTCCACAAAAGGAGTGATAGGCAGAGGAACCCCAAAAGGGCCGCGCAGGCTTCCGTCGCTGAGGGAGTCTCCCATCCTTAACCAGGATGTCCAGACCCCCCCCCCCCCCCCAAATAACCTGTGCCCAAGAAGGGGATACTAGTGAGTGACTTCTTGGCCGCGGCATCAGCCGACCATTGCCGCAGCCAGAGAGAGCGACGGAGCGCAACAAGCAGGGCCGAAACCCTGGCGCCGAGCCGGACACCATCGTTCATAGCGGACAAAAGCAATATAATCCACGTAGGCTTGAGGTCTTTATACTCCTCCGCCCGCTTGCGAGACTTAGCAATATCCACAAGACGTCTCACCTTCTTTCTGATGGCTAAGGAGACAATAGCCGCGGCACACCTCGGGCCCAACCAAGCTCCAGCAAAGGTGAAGGCATGACAAGCCAGTTGATCCATACTCCTGTCAGCTGGATTGCGCAAGGAAGCAGTATCAGGTGAGGGCAAAACCGTAGTGCTGGATAACCCCGATACGGGGGAATCCACATCGGGGGGATGGGACCAGAGGCGGACCAGCTCCTCCAGGAAGGGATACCGCCTGTCCAGGCCCTTGGGCACAGAAGGTAGTTTGTTAGGCCTTTCCCACTCCTTGAAAACCATATTGGAAAAATGGGCCTGCTCAGGGAAGACAAGCCTCTGTCTCTCAGGCCGAAATAAATCGCCCTGCTGCTTCTTAGCCACTTTTTCTCAAACACAGAAGTCAGCAACTTCTCCGTATCGTCGGGGAGCCACATATCCTCGCCCAAGGAGGAGCCAGGCTCGCTGTCATAGCTGGCCTAATGATCCACAGAGGAAAATGAATCCTCAAACAGCTCACCTTCCTCCATGGAGCCCAGACCTCCAAAAAGACCATCATCAGCAAAATCCGAGTAACCGGGCTCGATGTGCCGCTTCTTACTCGTGGCCTTCCCAGGAGCCGTGCGAGATAACTGTCTCTCAAGGCTGGCCACCCGGTATGCCAAATCAGTTTGGGACCCCTTGCTGGCTTCCCCCTCGCTGATGGCTGAATGCAGTAGCGGGGGTGCTGGAGAGGCCGCAGGCAATAAAGGGCTAGAGGCAGATACGCCCACCCTATCATGCTCCAAAAATACGCTCCTGTTGCAAGTGACACAAACCGTGCTGAGTCCGCCCAAAGGACTGGTACCGCACATGGGCCAGAGCTTCACCCGACCAGATGGGGCCCCTAGCTCACTATCCCCAGAAGCCTCCATTATGGTGATTAGCAGATAATCTTATGCAGGTTACAAGGCAGGTTACAAGGCACTAACGGCCCAAACCGCTGATCCCTCCTGTTTAGTCCCTCTTTTTGTGATCCCTCTTAATAAAAAGGGCTGGGGAAGAGGGAGGGGGTGGGGGGGGGTGAGACTGGGAGGAATCACAGCTATAAGGGCCCGACCTGAAAGACAGAAGCATAAGGGGCCATAAGCATCCCACAGCACATGCGCAAGAAGAATACAGCAAAAAAAAGTGACTCACAACACCGACAGAGCACTGAGGAGTCCCGGCAGCAGCACAAAAGGCAGACAGGAGATTCAAGATGGCGCCCACAAAGCACACGTTCTTCGAGGGGCGGGCCGCAGTGACGCAAAAAGCATCAGTGCGGCCCCGCCCCCCCCCCCCAACGGCGCGAAGACAGCGCCTGCCTCCCGTCTCCTCAGAAGCCACAAGGTGGCGGAGGCCTCCTCCGGAAAATGCAAAAGCAGGGCAGACCGCGGCGAAGCCCCCCGCTCAATGCGCCCAGAGCAGCGGCCGTAGGCTCCCAGGTCGACGATTTCTGCTGTGAGCAGCACTTCTATTCATTTAGAGATTTTTTTTAATTAACAATCCAAAGCATTGCTGAGCGCAGCTTACACCCACACACATAAACGGCCCCTCTCTTTTATTTGCCCCTGGCTTGCTGCAATTACTCTCTGTGGGTATGGCTGACCCTACACTTGTATTTGCCCCAGTCTTGTTAGCTGTGTGCCTCCTCTGCTATGTACAGCTCTTTACTATTTGTCCCAGTCCTATTGCCCCTTATCCAACCTCTCTGTGGGTATGAGCATCTCTTTACTTTTGTTACCCTGTGTGTTACCCCTGTGTGCTTTGTCTGTTATGGACAGCACTCCCTTTTATTTGGCCAACACCTCGTGCCAATTTACCTGCAGTTTGGTTTGCCTCTTTTGTGGCCTTCACATATGCTGGCCAGGATCTAACCCCCCCCTGTGTTTCTTGCAGAGAGGAATGCTGAACTTCTGTGGTTTCCAGGTATTGGAGCCAGAGATCCATTACAACATCATGCGCACCTCCCGTGAGCAGGGTACCCTCCTACTGGATGGCTGGAAGTCCCGCCTGGCCAAGATCTGGGAGGAGAAGCCCCTCCACTTTGTGCCCAATCAGGACTTTGAAATGTCGGGTGCCGGGGGCTTTGTCCTGAAGAAGGAAGTGATGGCAAAATACGATAAGTATGGGCCTAGCGTGGGCCAGAACATGGGCAAGGCCCTGCCGCCCGACAGCCAGGTGAAATCGGACTGCTCCTGGCTGTAAACTCCAGCACAACTCCATATTGATACAGAGGATTGACCATTTTATTCACTTTCTGTGCTGACAAATCACAACTGCATCCCCTTTAAATAGAATCTCCTAAGAGGAAAATAACCCTCCCTCCCAAGAACCAGATGGGCAAGGTGCAGAATCCCCCAATTACAGGCATCCCCCCGATCCCATTCTCCATTATAGGCAGTGGATTCCCCCCTTCTCTTTTTTAATTACACTTCATCTGATACAGTTAATTCATAAAAGAAGATACATTTTTAGCATATGCAAACAAATTAAACATATCTTAATTTAAATATCTATTTAGATCGCTCAATAAAATTTTTTTTTGAATGAACCAGCTTATAGAATTATTTAATGTACTATTTTATAATTGAAAACATTTAAAACCCAGAAGGGTTTCTTCCCATGTTTATTTCATCCAAGTACCAATTTGTATATTTGAAACCTTTTTTTTTTTTTTAATGGCTTCCTTTGTTTTGGATGGCCGTTGGCAAATATAGTAGTTCCAATCCAGAAAAAAAAAGTCTAATATATGGCAGCTTCTAACTAATCCTAAACAAGAAAGCAACTTGATTCTATCAATTCCATAGATGGTATAGCTTTCTATTCTTAGTATACAGTACGTCCTGCTCCAAATATAATACTTACAAGTGGGTTATACTCCGCCAGATGGCGCTGGACTGCAGAGACATCGAAAATAGGCTCCTTCCGGCCCCTCAAATACCCGGGGACCTCCACAAATCCCCAGAATTTCTCTGCAGTCTGGCTGCGAAGGACGAGAAATGGCTCTCTACTCGCAGGTGAGCGGGGCTATTAGCCTGCGTCCCTGTAGAACTATTCCCACCCGTTCCACTAGTAATATGCCTCACAGCCTTGGCTGCGCTGGTCTGGTGAAGGTAGGCAGCACCGCTGTTAGGTGCTTAGGAGAGCTGCTCCACCGCAATCCCCCACCAAAGAGTAGGCGGTTCAGGCTTATGGTAAGCCTCTATGGGATGCCCCTCCCGCACCATTGCACCTGCCTATCGGTGGGCCCTGTTTAAGTGGCTGCTGTCCTCCCTCATTCTCCTTGTAGCCTTCGGGGGAAAAGAGGGGGGGGGGTGTAAACGTGTATGCTATGCATTCTGTGTTTTTCACTTTATATTTATTCTGTCTGTCTTGTGTCAGCCGCCGCGCTGGCTTCCTTTTTACTGTCTTTTAAAATTGCCGCCGGCGCACGCTCTTTTTGTCAACACTTTGTGCCGCGCTTGGCGGCGGCGCCATTACCTCAGGCGCTGGTGCGCCGTCATTGGCTGCTTGTCACGTCCTTGCTTCGCGCTCTAAGGGGGGGCGGGGTCCGTTTATGGCGCCGTCCGTGTCATCGCTGATACCGGCCCGCCCCTCCAGGTATACCGACGCCATCTTTAACCTGCTTGGTTGGCCCATGCGCGACGGACGTCTACCTACCGCGGTCCGCAAGTGCCCTCGCGGGCGGCTTTATATTCTTTTATTACTGTGTGCTTACGGTCTTGGCTTCTTTATGTCTTTCAGGCGGGGCGAACCATTTTAGGCTTCTCCCGGCCCTTTATTAGTTATATAACTAGTAGGCCTTGTCTAATACTCCCACTTCCCTAGCGGGTTATTGGGGCATCCGGGGTTGCTATATAGCGTTATTCCCTATCGGCGTATAGCGCCACTATAATCACCATATGGAGGCATCCCAGGATAATGTGACCGGGATCCCTTCGGGACAAGACCGGCTGTGTGTAGCGTGTGGGCAGCCTCATGCTGACGCTGACAAGGCGCAGGTCTGTGTACCTTGTGCTGAGCAGGTGCTTGCATTGCAATCTGGCTTGCCAGTGGCTGCACCTCGTTTCACTTCGCCGACTCCCCCAAGCTTAAACCTCACTCCTACTGAATTGCATACTAGTGGGGATTCTCAGCCTGATGTGCCTTCTAGACTGGCTACTGTTGAGCAGTTGATTGCTAAGTCCTTAGTGCGTAAGGCCCTGCTAAAAAGTGGCACTTAACGCCTAATGTCACTATTTTCCCTATGGAAACTGAGGAGTTTTTTAATCTTTGTGGCTATACCCCGTCTGATGAAGGGGAGCTGTTTTCTGATTCAGGCTTATCTGATGAGAGACCAAGGGGTCATGACGATTCAGGCTCTGACCCCTGGGCCCTGGATGACACTGACAGATTATTGACCCAGATTTTTGAGGTTCTGTCCATCTCTCTCCCTGTTGCAGCTCCCAGGCAGAGAGGGGAGCTTTTCCATACAGAAAAATCAAGTCTGGAATTTCCCGAGCAGGCACATTTCCATAACCTTGTGCTCAAGGAATGGGAGCACCCCAGTAAACTTCCCGGGGTTCCAAAAAGTTGGGATAGGAAGTATCCCTTTCCTGCTGAGGTGGTAAAGTCTTGGTCATCCCCCCCCCCCCAAGGTAGATGCCCCGATCCTAGGGCTATCTAACACCTCTGTCATGCATTCCCCTGACTCTACTACCTGAGGACCAGCGCATTGACCAGCTGGCATCCCACGCCTTTGCATGTGCGGGGACGGCGCTGCGCCCGGTCTGTGCCTCTGCCATTACTGCTGTGGCCACTAGAACCCTTATCAGAAATATGCTTGATAGTGCCCCTGATGATTTGCCTCTCTAGTTGTGATATTTTTGTAAATTTTGTCCTCTCAGCATTGGATGACACCATCAGAATGTGTTCCAGAACTTCTGCCCTTGTGGTGGCTATACGCCGCTCGGTTTGGCTGCGCCAGTAGGCTGCTGCCAAGGAGGCCCTCACTGGTTTTCCCTTTAAAGGACTGCGCCTGTTTGGGGACCGCCTGGACCTTTTTGCTAAGGGAGGCAGGTTACCCCAGCGCAGGCGGCAATCTCGGCCCTTACCGTGGAGCCAGACAGGGGAGGGGGGTTTCCTTTCCTGGGACCCTGGGAGATTTCTGGGGCAGAGGACATGGGTGTCCTGGCCCCTCCTGGGGTCCCAAAGCAAAATCCTCCCCAAGCCCCCTCGGGCATGATGGGGCGCCCTCACCCATCCGGGTGGGGGGACGGCTGCAGCACTTTGCTCACGTCTGGAGGCTTCATGTCTCAGACCGGTGGATTCAGGAGGTATTGTCCTCCGGTTACAAGATAGTTTGCTGCCTGTCCCTCTCCTCCAAGATTCATCAGATCCCGGATTCCTCCGGACCTTGTGTCTGCTCAGGAGCTAGTGCAAGCAGTGCAAGGCCTCCTGGAGCTGGGGGTCATCTGCCAGGTCCCCTTAAGAGAAAAAGGCAAGGGCTTTTATTCCAACCTATTCACAGTACCCAAAAAGGATGGTTCTGTCAGGCCCATCCTGGACTCGAAGATCCTCATCAAGTTTGTCAGGGACAGGCGCTTTCACATGGAAACTCTGCGCTCTGCCATCAGTTCCCTGCGCCAAGGAGTTTTCATGACTTCTGTGGACATCAAAGATGTTTATCTTCATATTCCTGTGTTCCCAGGTCATCAAAGGTTCCTCAGGTTCGCTCTGATTGATCAATACTACCATTTTGTGGCCTTGCCCTTTGGCCTCACTTCAGCCCCCAGGGTGTTCACCAAGGTGCTGGCTGGCGTGATGTCTCTGCTCAGATGTCAGGGCGTCCGCGTGCTTCCCTATCTGGACGACATTCTCACCACTTCCCAGTCTCTACATCAGGCAGAGTTGGATACTCAGCTGGTGGTGTCCACTCTGGAGTCATTTGGATGGGTGATCAACCACCCCAAGTCCTCACTGTCCCCTTCCTTGGTAACTCCATTCCTAGGAATGAATCTGGATACAGTTCAGGCAAGGTTTTTCCTTCCTCAGCAGAAGGTGGTCAGTCTGATTGCAAAGGCTCAGTCCCTCCTAGCTTGTCCTCATCCCTCCATCAGGCAGGGGATGCAGCTGGTGGGCCTGATGGTGGCATGCTTCGAAGCGGTCCCTTATGCTCAGTTCCACTTGAGGCCTCTGCAACTTCACCTATTGTCAGTATGGGACAGGGACCCAGCGTCCCTGGATGGGGTCTGTGTGCTCTCCCCTCGGGTCAGGAGGTCCCTCTTGTGGTGGATGGACTCAAGGAACCTGTTGGGGGGCAGATCCTTTCTTACCCCTCCCTGGGAGACGGTCACTACGGATGCCAGTCTGTCAGGTTGGGGGGGGGGGTTCTGGAAGTCCCTGAGGTTCCAGGGGAGGTGGGGTCCTCAGGAGGCCCACACACCTATCAATGTCTTGGAACTATGGGCAATCAGGTTATTTCTGGCTCACTTGACTACTCTCCTTCGGGGCCTGCCTGTTCAAGTGCGCTCGGACAACCAGACGGCAGTTGCCTACATCAATCATCAGGGAGGGACCCGGAGCAAAGGGGCCCTCCAGGAAGCGTCTCTTACCCTGACTTGGGCGGAGGCCAATGTCCCCTGCATATCAGCTGTGTACATCCCGGGGGTGGAAAATCACCCGGCGGACTCTCTGAGCAGGGGGACCTCTCGCCAGGGAGTCCCTATGCAGCAGGGTGTTTCAATCCCTGTGCTACCACCTTTGGGGCCAACCAGATGTGGATCTGTTGGCCTCCCAGCTTTTGTCTCTGTCCCAGGATCCTCTGGCCTTGACCTCAGATGCTCTAGCAATGCCATGGCAGGACTTTCAGTTCCTGTATGTCTTCCGTCCGATTCCCCTGCTGGGCAGGGTTCTGCGCAAGATGGCCACCTGGGAGCCACCAGAATTGCTGGCACCCCTTCCAGAGCAAAGAAGAGTGTGGTTCGCAGACGTGGTGCAGCTGGCAGTAGATCAGTACACTCTGCCCTTGGTGCCAGATCTGCACACTCAGGGCTCAATACGCCATCCCAATTTACAAACTCTGGCTTTGACGGCCTGGCTGCTGAAACCTCCATCTTGATGGAGAAGGGGCTGTCTACCACGGTTGTGGATACTTTGATAAAGGTTAGGAAGAAGTCTTCCTCTTCCATTTATTACAGGGTTTGGCGTGCCTACATTGACTGGTGTGAGTCTAAGTCTCTTCCCTGTCGTGTGTTCTCTATTCCCAGGATCCTGGAGTTCCTGCAGCATGGGTTGGAGATGGGACTCCAGCTCAGTACTCTGAAGGGCAGGTTTCTGCCCTGGCTATTTTCTTCCAGAAGTCCTTTGCTCAGCACCCTCCTGATCAGGACTTTTTTCCAGGGGGTCACTCATGTGCGTCCCCCATGTAAGCCTATGGTGCCTGTTTGGGATTTGAACTTGGTTTGCAGGGTGCTCCCTTTGAACCTGTGCAGGATGCTGCCCTGGCCATTCTTACTCCTCTGTCAGGCGTGTGTCTGAGTTGGCGGCGCTTTCCATTCAGCCCCCCTATTATGAGAGACACCAGGACAAGGTGGTGTTTCGTTTCAAACCTGACTTTCTGCCTAGGGTAGTGTCTGCCCTTTCATTTGAATCAGGATATTGTTCTTCCTCCTTTGTGCCCTAATCCTAGCAATGCTAAGGAGAGGGTTTTGCATTCTTTGGATGTGGTTAGGTGTCTGAAGTACTATCTGGTGGCTACTGCACCTTTCAGGAAGACTGATGCTCTTTTTGTGGTCCCTTCTGGTCCTAGGAAGGGTTTGGCTCCTGCCAAGTCTACTATCAGCAAGTGGAACCGTCTGGCTGTGAATCAGGCCTACTCTGCTAAGGGGAAGAATCCACCCTTCCGCCTTACTGCTCATTCCACTCGTGCTATTGGTGCCTCTTGGGCTTTTTAGCACCAGGCTTCTGTTGAACAAGTTCGCAAGGCTGCTACTTGGTCTTCTGTTCATACCTTTTCAGTTTTACAAGGCTGATGTTAGGGCTTCAGCTAATGCTGTTTTTGGCCGAAAGATTCTGCAGGCGGCAGTGGTTTAAACTGTCTGCTGCTGCCTTTTTATTGGGGATCCCACCCTACTTTTATGGACGCTGCTATTGGATGTCCCACTTGCAAGTATTATATTTGGAGCAGGACGTACTCTATACTAAGAATAATACAATTCTGTGATTACTCACCTGTAGAATTGGTATTATGAGTATACAGTACGTCCTGCTCCAACCCACCCCTGGTTTTGCATTATCTTGGATCCCCTGTATGGTGATTGTTATCATTGTTATAGTTGATAGTTTGGGTTGTTTATTTCTCCCGGCTTCTCGTTAACTGCTTTTCAATGCTGGGGATTTGTGGGAGGTCCCTGGGTATTTGAGGGGCCGGGAGGAGCCTATTTTCGATGTCTCTGCAGTCCAGCGCCATCTGGCAGAGTATAACCCACTTGTAAGTATTATATTTGGAGCAGGACGTACTGTATACTCATAATACCAATTCTACAGGTAAGTCCCAGAATTGTATTTTTTCCAGCATTGTAGAATTGCCTTTCTCGTAGCACTGGCCCAAATTCGAAGCAATTTCTTTTTTAATGATTTAAAAACTTGTCATCTCTTTTTTGCCCAGTATATTAAACGAAGCCCACTCCAAAGTGAGTAATAAAGTGCAATGAATCATTGCATTTTCTCCCATAGTAGCTGTACAGATGGACAATCCAAAATATGATGGACCAAGACTCTTTTGCAGTCCTTCCCAAATGTGAAAAATAAGAGGCACTGCCAATACTTTTACAAAATGTAGAAGTTATATAGGCTTGTTGCAATAACAATAATGATTATATATATATATATATATTCCAAGTATGTCACATACCCCGCTTCCATAATCATGACATGTGGGTTATGGGCAGTAGAAGGTGAACTTTGCAGAGATGACAGGAAAAATAGGAGCCCCTCCCAGTACATAAATACCTGGGACCTCCCACACATTCCCCAGTAATCGTCTCTGCAGACGGCGAGCAAGTCAGAAGATGGCGGTCTCCTTACCTCTTGCAGGTAAGCCGGGTTTACACCCGGCCATTTTATTTCCCCATTTCTGCCCGGACCTTGTTTTTCATTAAGCCCCTATGCCTCCCAGCCCTGGCTTTTGGTCCGGGTGAAGGTAGGATACACCTTAGTGGTGTGATAACTTGGAGCCATGCTCTGTGAGACCCCCTCCAAGGGGTAGGCGGATACCAGGTTCGGGATCCTGGTTTGGGATGCCCTGTCCGTCATTTTCCCTGCGCTGCATCAGTTGGCTTGGGACTTCCCCCACCCGTTGCTCCCTGGATCATGGGGAGGGGGCATGTCCCTCCAATTTTTTACCTCAGACTTTGCCTGGCCAATTAGCTGTCAGTGTGGTGTGTGGTGCTGCGCCGCGTCTGTTAGACGACGGCTCGGATCACGGGTCGGCTCCGCAGCCTTGTGGGAGCGCGGCCATGTTTTTTGGTTCCCATGTTAGTCAGGAGAGGGGGCCGGGCACTCGGCGCGCTGATGCGGCCCACCCCCCTCTCTTCTGGCGCCCATGGAGGTTCCCAGCAATGGCTGGGAACCGCGGTTACTCTTCCCAGCAGGAGGGGGCGGGGCCACGCGTGGCGCGCTGGCCCGCCCTCCTTCTCTTCGCCTGGCCTGGCTGATGCTGCTGGGTGTCCGGTCGCCATCTTGCATCCTAACTGTGAGTGCCCTGCGGGGCTTGTTCTATTATCTGCCTTTTTTGTTATGCATAATCGTATTTCTATTGTGGTGCCTTGTATGCTGCGTTATCCTTGACATATACTTTAAGGTTATACAGATATATTGTATGTCTGTGTTTATATCTGGATGTATGTTTGCTGTAATGACTTCCTGCTTATGGTACCATTTTATATTATGTCTTCCAGGGGGATTACCTTCCTTGATAGTTAAAAGGGGGTTCTCCCGGTCCTTAGGTCCCTCACTCAAATAGGGGCTTTACAAATCCTCCCACTAACGGACGTTAAGGGGCATCCCGGGTAGCTTACTGTCGTAATTCCCACTGGTCATTGCGACTACCATAAAAAATCACCATATGGAGGCTTCCCAGGATACTGGGCTCAGGCTCCCTTCAGGGCAACCCCGGCAGTGTGTGGTTTGTGGGGCATCCCTTGCGTGGGATAATGTGTTTATTTTGTATTCCATGTGCACAGCAGGCCATTACGCGGCAGTCAGGGTCCCAGGCGTCTGGGTCCGTGCCGCCGGCCTCATCACCTACCCACCCCGCCTTATCCGTACCCCAAGTGACACTGTCATTAGCGGGGAGACGCAAGCTGATGTTTGTGCTAGGCTGGCCAACATAGCAAAGTTGATTTCTAGCTCTGCGGCCAGAAAGGCCCCAGCTAAGAGAAGGCATCTGTCGCCTGCCACGCCTGTACTGGATTTTGAGGACTATGATTCCCTTGACTGGTCTGATTATTCCTCACTCGAGGAGGGGGAATTGTTTGAGGAATCTGATGCTGAGGATCAGCAGTTTTTTGGATACTGATACTGGGCAGGCACTGGGGGATGCCGTGGATACCCCCAAGATCCTGGCCCATCTATTTGAGGTACTGGATATTTCTCCGCCAGCGGAGACCCCCTTTCCCAGAAGGGGGAATTTTTTGGGACTTCTAAGCCCCGCTTGAAGTTCCCAAATTAGTATCATTTTGATTGCATGATTCTTTAGGAATGGGAGAGGCCTAGCCGGCTCCCCGGTGTTCCTCAGGGATGTGATAGGAAGTATCCCTTCCCGGTGGACGCGGTGACGCGCTGGTCGTCCCCTCCCGAGGTCGATGCGCCCATTCGGGGATTGTCCAACACCTCCGTTGTACATTCTCCAGACGTCCTGGGTATGAGGCTGTTCGGAGATTAATTGGATTTAGTGGCGAAAGGTGGAAAGTTACCTCAGCGTAAGTAGCAGCGTCTCCCCTTTTGGGGGGCAGGCTCCTTCAATCCTTCCTTTCGCAGTGCCAGAGCAGGCAGAGGCTTTGCCTACTCTAATTTCAGAGGTTATTCCTGGAACAGAGGCAGAGGACGTGCACGTCCAGGCCTTAACTGGGGTTCCAAGCCCAAGCCTGCTGCCAAGACAGCTCAGCAATGAGGGGATGCCCTCACCCTTGCGGGTGGGGGGACGGCTGCGGCACTTCTTCCTGGTCTGGGCCCAGGAGGTCACAGAAAAATGAATTTTTGGAAGTGGTCTCTTCCGGGTACACACTGGAGTTCGAGTACCGGCCTCATCCCAGATTCCTAAGGTCTGGGTCCCCTCAGATCCCCGGGCTGCGCAGGGGCTCCTGTTGGCTGTAAAGAATCTTCTGGTCATGGATGTCATATGCCCGGTGCCTTTCTCAGAGAGAGGTCGGGCTATTATTCCAACCTCTTCACGGTTCCCAAAAGGGTCCATAAGACACATTCTGGATTTGAAGCTTCTCAATAGGTTCATCAGAACCAATAATTTCAAGGATGCTTACCTTCATGTACCAATCTACCCAGCACACCAGAGATTTCTCAGGTTTGTGGTGGGAGATCAGCATTTTCAGTTTGTGGTCCTCCCTTTCTGGTTGACTTCGGCACCAAGGTGCTGGCGGGCATAATGGCCCTTCTCAGAGCCCAGGGCATTCACATTGTTCTGTATTTGGACGACCATCTCATTACGGTATCCTCTCTGTCAGGCGGAGCTGGGCACCAGGTATGGTGGTGGCGACGCTGGAGAGGTTCAGCTGGGTGATCAACCATCCCAAGTCTTCTCTCTCCACCTCAAGGGAGATCTCGTTTCTGGGCATGAATCTGGATACCATTCGGACCAGGGTTTTCCTTCCTCAGTCCAAGGTGCAGATGGTTCAGGATCTAATATATCTTCTCCTGTCCGATCCTCGTCCTTCTATCCGGCTAGGGATGAGTCTGGTGGGATTGATGGTGGCTTCCTTCGAGGCAGTTCCCTTTGCTCAGTTCCACATTAGGTCTCTCCAGCTCCATCTATTGTTGGCCTGGGACAGATGTCCGCAGTCATTGGATCAGTCATTCATGATGTCTCCCCGGGTTTGGCAGTCCCTTCAGTGGTGGCTGGAACCAAGCAATCTGAGGGGCAGATCCTTTCAAACACCTTGTTGGGAGACGGTTACCAAGGATGCCAGCCTGTCGGGCTGGGGAGGTTTTTGGAAGACGCATCAGTTCAAGGGGCTGTGGGGTTCTCCGGAGGCTCGCACCCCCATCAATGTCTTGGAGCTGAGAGCTATTCGGTTGGTTCTGTCATGCTTGACGCATCACCGCGGCCTACCGGTTCAGGTTCAATCAGACAATCGAACTGCGGTAGCTTACATCAATCACCAAGGAGGGACTCGCAGCAGGAGTGCCCTCAGGGAAGTTTCTCTGATTCTTGCATGGGCGGAGAGCAATGTTCCTTGCATCTCAGCAGTGTATATTCCGGGAGTGGAAAACACGGAGGCGGACTCCCTGAGGAGGGGATCCTCCCGCCGAGGGGAATGGTCTCTCATCCACATGGTATTCTGGTCACACGTGGGGGTTTCCGGAGGTGGATCTCTGCCTCACGTCGCAAGCTCCCAATGTTTGTGTCTCTGTCTCAGGATCCTCTGGCCCTGGCAGTGGATGCCATGTCTCTTGCCTGGAGGGATCTGGGGTTCCTGTACCTGTTTCCCCCCTTCTCCAAGGTGAGCAAGGTGGTGCGCAAGCTGGCTCAAGAGGGTGCGCCAGCAATTCTGGTGGCCCCTAGGTGGCCAAGTCAGGTTTGGTTGGCGGACGTCGTTCTGCTGGCGGTATATCGGTACAGGTTGCCCCTGTTTCCGGATTTGATCACTCAAGGTCAACTTTGTTACCCCAATTTACAAACGCTGGTTTTGACGGCGTGGCTGCTGAAACCTCCATCTTAAAAGAACGTTTGTCTGATGCTGTGATTCAGACACTTGTTAGGGCTAGGAAGTGATCTTCTACATCTACTACAGGACTTGGAGGTCCTATATTGATTGGTGTGAGGCTAGGGCCTTGCCTTGCAGGGCGTTTTCGATCCCTAGGATTGTGGATTTTCTTCAACACGGTCTGGACCTGGGGCTCCAGCTTAGTACCTTGAAAGGGCAGGTCTCTGCCCTGGCGGTCTTCTTTCAAAGGTCCTTTGCTCTTCATCCTTTGGTTAAAACTTTTTTCCAGGGGGTCACTCATGTGCGGCCCCCTCGAAAGCCTTTGTTGCCTGTTTGGGATTTGAATTTGGTTCTGTCGGCCCTCCAGGGGCCTCCTTTTGAGCCGGTGCAGGATATTGCACTTTCTATGCTTACACAAAAGATTGCCTTTTTGGTGGCTATTACCTCTGTTCGACGTGTCTGAGTTGGCAGCTCTTTCCATTCAAGCCCCTTACTTTGAGAGACACCAGGACAAGGTGGTTTTTAGTTTTCAGCCAGATTTCCTTCCTAAGGTGGTTTCTGCCTGCCATCTCAATCGGGATGTGGTTCTCCCTTCCTTGTGTCCTAAGCCTAGCAATGACAAGGAGAGGGTCCTGCACTCTTTGGATGTGGTTCGTTGTGTGAAGTACTATTTGGTTGCTACTTCTTCCTTTCGTAAGACTGATGCCTTGTTCGTGGTGCCCTCCGGGCCCCGGAAAGGTTTGGCGCCTGCCAAGTCTACCATTAGTAAATGGATACGTCAGGCCATTGTTGGGGCCTATTCTGCCAAGGGGAGGACTCCCCCTTTAAGTTCACTGCGCATTCTACTCGTGCTGTTGGTGCGTCCTGGGTTTTTCAACACCAGGCTTCAGTTGAACAGGTTTGTAAGGCTGCTACTTGGTCTTCCGTTCATACTTTTTCCAAGTTTTGGTTGATGTGCGGGCTTCAGCGGATGCTGTTTTTGGCCGCGAAGTTCTGCAAGCTGCAGTGGTTTAAGTTGGTACATTCTTTTAATGTTTTCGGTTCCCACCCATGACGGACACTGCTATTGGATATCCCACATGTCATGATTATGGAAGTGGGGTGTGTGACATACTTGGAATAATACCATTTTGTGATTACTCACCTGTAAAATGGGTATTATAAGTATGTCACACACCCCACTTCATCCGCCCTTATTGGTATTTTGGATCTTTTATATGGTGAACCTTTTAGTGTTATGATTGTTTGTTTATATTTGGCTCTTCCTGGTCCCCTTACTGCTGTCCTATACTGGGGAATGTGTGGGAGGTCCTAGGTATTTATGGACTGGGAGGGGCTCCTTTTTTTTCCTGTCATCTCTGCAAAGTTCGCCCTCTACTGGCCATAACCCACATGTCATGATTATGGAAGTGGGGCGTGTGACATACTTATAATACCCATTTTACAGGTGAGTAATCACAAAATGGTATTATTACTTATTGAATATTTACCAGACAGCTTCTACTAAAATATCGGTGCAGGTTTATGATTGCTTCTGTCAGAAGCCCTTCCATTAGCAAAGTGTTTACATAACTTTGCATCTGTAAATAACACAAAGGTGTTTTTTAAAAAATCTAATTTTGCTTTTGCTTCATCATGTGACAGCACCTCTCCATTGTCAGGAAGAATATCTTTAACCATCATACAACCCTGCTTTTTCAATTTAAAGATAGCTCTAGATTTCCCTACCCTCTGAAAGGAAACATTCCCCTCAAAGGGGAGGAAGATTGATCTAGCAGGATCTGCTTTACATATTTTGTGGGTCAGTTTCCAAGCTGATATCGTTGACCATATTAATGGATAAGCTTTTATTTAGCAGTTCTTTGCTCTCATTAATATGTAACATATAGCTTAGAACCCTAGATAGAAAAAAGGATGCTTCAAAAGTTGAATTGGCCAGATAATTCTGGCCCCAATTCCAGTCAGGGGCACATCTGGTCAGACACCCAATACTGTATATTCTCTTGGCATATTAAGAACCCCCCCCCAACTCCTTTTTTGTTGTAGTTTATTCATACCAATCCTGACTTTTCTAGAGTGCTCCAAATTAATTTATTAAAGGATAATATATATATACCGTATATACTCGAGTATAAGCCGAGTTTTTCAGCCCACTTTTTGGGCTGAAAAAAGCCACCTCGGCTTATACTCGAGTCGATGGACAATGGAGGAGAAAAAGGGGCGGGGCCGGATTACCTTATGGGCGGATGCGTTCCCTGTAACGTAGCGGTTCGTGACCCCAGCGGGGGTCAGGCTGAGAAGGCTGCAGGGAGACGCAGGCGGAGGTGCGAGGCCGCGGCCGCAGGCGCGCGCACACCACAGAATCTAAGGTGCGCGCGCACGGCCGCGCAGCCCCTGTCAGACGGCAGATGGGGCTGCGCGGCCGTGCGCGCGCACCTTAGATTCTGTGGTGTGCGGCCGCGGCCTCGCACCTCCGCCTGCGTCTCCCTGCAGCCTTCTCAGCCTGACCCCCGCTGGGGTCACGAACCGCTATGTTACAGGGAACACATCCGCCCATCCACGGCCGCGCAGCCCCATCTGCCGTCTGACAGTCTGCGGAGCCAATGAGCGCAGGAGCGCGAAGAGTGACCCCCCCCCCCCGAAAACCTCTTCCGGGTCCGGACAGCAGCAGGTCAGGAGCACTCGTGAGGATTTCTGGTGTCCAGCATCCAGGAGGTACCATATTTTAAATATTAAACATGTACCGTATGCAAATGGGATAGGTGGGTGTGCATAGTATGCATAGCACCAGCAAAAAGTCAGGTGCTGGCTACAGGGTCGATTAGAGCCTCCTCCATCTCCCTTTCTGCAAGGCCCAGCTACACTTCCTAACAAGACCAAATCCACGTAAAAGATCCAGACAGGACTAGGAATGCTATCATGTTTCAGTCCACCATTACTGTACCTAACTGCTCTGTCTGAGCAAAGTACAGCTATAACCCGCCCGGTAGCTGAAATTTACCGGTAGCTGCTGCATTTCCCACCCTAGGCTTATACTAGAGTCAATAACTTTTCCAGTTTTTTTGTGGTAAAATTAGGTGCCTCGGCTTATATTCGGGTCGGCCTATACTCGAGTATATACGGTATGTATATTTTTAGGATATAGTACTTTCTCATCTGACTTTTTCTAAATAATTAGGAAAGCCTGCAACAGATTTGGGAAATAGGATCATTTTTATCAAATTACATCTACTGGAGAAAGATAAAAGGTAAATCTTTCCATTTATTAAGCTTCACATTGATCTCCTGAAGTATTGAGTGAATATTTATGGAATAAAATTTTGTTAAATCTGCTAGTAGTTGGACCCCTAAATATTTAATAGCATTTATGTTCCATCTAAATGGAAAACTTTCCCGTGCTGCATCAAGCATCACTAAAGCAATAGATTTTTTGTTTTCTCATAACCAGAAACCTTAATAAATTGTCTTAAGATGTCCATAATCAACGGAACACTTTCTTTTGGTAGTAAGTAAGATAGTAAGAGAAGGCTAATATTTTTACTTTATACCATAGAGTCGAAGATTAAGAATGTATCCAATTTATAAATAAAGTTGGGTTATATCATTCAAATAAAGTCCATAAACGTTTGTCCAAAAAATAGATTATATCAAGAATCTAAAAATATTTTTGAATGATTAATTAAGGAATCTGTCGTATTGTAAATGGAATAGCAAACAAATATCATAGGTGGGAAAATAAATGTGAAAAACTGATGGCATCTCTAGTTAATAGAAAAGACTAAAACATTGATCATAAATATTCAAACAGCAAATAGAGCCAAGAGATGTAAGTCTGAAGAGATAGCCATGTGTTTTAGGAAATAGTACGAAAAAATACATAAGGCAATAAGCACAGCCACCTGGGTAAACAAACACATTTCAAATGAGGAGATTAAAAGACAAAATAACTGAATGGATTCATGTAGACCAATTTCATTTTTGAATTTGGTTTTTACATTTTTGTCAAAGATCATGGCAGATCGGTTGCAATCAGTTTTTATTTTAATAGATTTGATAACATCACAGCCAGGTTTTGTCAAAGGCAGGTCAAGTGTGTTTAATATAAGAACAGCAACAGGAGCTATTCAACACAATTGGAGCATGGTCACATTGATTTTGACATTGATATTTTTAGTAGCCACTATTTTATTGAAAAGTTTTAAAGAAAAAAAAATGATTCTTGAAGAGAATTTACTTCTTTACTCTAAAGTTTACTATCTTCTGGATGATTTATTCCCTAAAGATGAATTAAGTCTTGTTTTGTATAAATAGTTTTAACCCTTCCAGTGCCAGCCTACCTAGAGTTTTGTCACCCTCTGACAGGCAATTTTTCACCATTTTGTGCTACACATGTTCAACTGTGATTATTGAACTTTTTTTCAGTGTATTCTAAATATTTTTGGGTGAAATATGTGCAGCAAAAAAATATCAGTTTACAATTTGTAGTGGTCTTTTGTAATAAAATATTTTTTATTCAATAAAGTTTTTCAATAAAATCTTATTGCATGTAAAAGCCCCATGGTAGACACCATTTCCTTCCCAGGAGCCCCCCCAATCTGAAACGGTGCTTTTTGAAGATTTTCAGATAAAATGCAATTGCTATGCACACCTTTTGGGATTTAAAAATAAAAAAAACACAATTCTGTGATACTCACCTGTAGAATTGGTTTCTCTGCCATATCCATTCCAGGCCGTCTGCTTCCTTCAAGAAAGGGTTAATTTCTGCTCTGAGGGTGTGGACTGCAAGATTGAAAGGTGTGGCTCCTCCCGGCCCTATAAGCATGCGGCTGCCTCTGACCAAGCCAGTAATTAAAAAGCAATAGACTCACCTACCGGGAGGCTAAGGCCTATTATACATGGGAGACAATGGTATGCCACACGGAACTCTGCTTATTTTCTCTCAAATTTATTATTTTTTTAATGCTAAATATATATACAAAAAACACCGTATAAGGCATCAAAAGCATAAGGTCATAAACCAAAACAGGGCGGGTCTGACGGCCTGGAATGGATATGGCAGAGAAACCAATTCTACAGCCGAGTATCACAGAATTGTGTATTCTAAGCATACAGCACGTCCTGCTCCAGATATAGTAATAACGTGTGGGTAATCCTCCGCCTCTAGCGCCGTGCACTGCAGAACATGAAGAAAACAAGCTCCTCCCGGCCCTACATATACCGGAGGACCTCCCACAAATCCCCAGATTTCTCTGCAGTGCTGGAACTGCGAAGACATGAAGTATCGCGCTCTCGCAGGCGAGCGGGGCTTTACAGCCCGAGGCCCTGCGGGACTATTTCCACCCATCCTTCTTGTGATCAGAATATGCCTCCTCAGCCTGGGCTGCGTTGGTCGGGTGAAGGTAGGCAGCACTGTGTGCTTAATGGAGCCATGCTCCACCGCAATCCCTCACCATAGGGTAGGCGGTTTAGGCCGATGATGAGCCTCTAGTGGATGCCCCTCCCGCCTTTTTGCCCCGTACCCCGCGTAGTGCTGGACCCTATGTAAAGGGTCGCCATTCTCCCTCATTTCCCCAACTATTTAAGGGGAAAAGAAAGGGGGGGGATGTGTGTGGCGGTCCCAGTGTACCGGCGTGTCACGCTTGTGGCCTTTATTCTGCCTATTTTTAGTTCAGAGATGTCAGAGCCGCGCTGCTTGCTCCTTATTTCGGCTGACGCCGTTTGTTTAATACATTGCTTGCTGCATAATCCTGATGCTGCAACCGTTCTATGAATTTTAGGCTTGTGGTTGTATCATTGCCTTCATTATCACCTCAGAGCTTCGTGCCTTTTTAGAGTGGGCGGGGCCATTAGTTTGGCGCGCTCCGCCCTTCGAGGTTCGCTGGGCGCCATTTTGTCGAGCTTTACGCGCATGCGTGGTGGCGGTCTACTCCTCCTCCGCTTGTTCTGTAAGTGCCCTCGCGGGCGATTCCCCCTGTTTTTTGTCTGTCCAGCTGCGCATGGCCCTGACATCTCTTTCCCATTATGTCTTTCAGACGCTGAGTTCCCGAGCCTCATATACGTACATTTATTATACATATACGTACAAGGATATTAGCGGGCCTTCCAAAAATCTCCCATATTAATCAGCGGGTAGTCGGGGCATTCAGGGTTGCTTATTGCATAAATCCCTACTGGCATTTTGTGTTTAAACAATCACCATATGGAGGCATCTCAGGATTGTGTTACCGGGGTCCCTCTGGGACAGGACCGGCTGTGTATATCGTGCGGTCTCCCCCATGCTGAGGCGGACAGGGCACGGCTCTGCACGCCTTGTGCCGAGCAGATGCTGGATCTGCGAGCGACGCCTGTGGCTGCACCTCGCTCATTCTCTCCCCTTTCCTCTAACCTAAATCTCACTCCTGTTGAGTCTTGTACAAGCGGGGAGTTACAAATAGACACCTCTCCCAGACGGCCCACGATTGATCAGATTGTTGAAGGGTTATCCGGCCGTGTGGGTCCGGGCAGACAACGGCCCTGGACTCCCCTAGCTTCGGCCTGTGTTATGGGCACGGAGGAGTCCTCTTCTACGCGTGCCAGTGCCTGGTCGGAAGATGGAGACCTGTTCTCTGACCTAGGTTCCTCTGACGAGAGGCCGAGGTGTCAGGATGATGCTGGACAGGACGACTGGGACCAGCTTGATATTGGTGGTATGTTACTCAGGATTTTTAAGGCCTTGTCCATTTCGCCTCCTGGTGTGGTCTCTAGGCCGAGAGGGGGGGCGTTTCCATACTGCGCCCACACGCTTAGAATTCCTCGAGCAGGCTCACTTCCATGCTCTTGTACTTAAGGAATGGGAATGTCCCACTGCACTTCAAAGGGCCCCAGAGGATTGGGTTTGGAAATACCCTTTCCCCCCCCCCTCTCCCCGAGATGGTTGATATTTGGTCTTCTTCTCCAGCGGTAGACGCACTCATTATTGGGTTTCCTAACCCCCCCTTCCTTACAGCTCTGGCTTACAGCTCCTTGCGGCACGCCGAGGACTGGCGCATTGATAGGCTGGCTTCCCACGCCTTTGCCTCTAGGACCCTCATAAGAAAGAGGCTGGAGCATTAACCTGAAGATTTACCTTGGGAAGTGTTTAACACACTCTCTAGCTGTGATATTTTTGTTAAATTTATCCTTTTAGCCCTGGATGACACCATTAAAATGTGTGCGAGGACTTCTGCCCAAGTGGTAGCTATACGTCGCCTGCTCTGGCTGCGACAGTGGGGGGCGGATGATGACGCAAAAAAGACTGACGGGGCTCCCCTTTAGAGGGCATTGCCTGTTTGGGGCCCGTCTGGATCTATTTGGACATCAGGACAGTTCATCCAACCAGGGGTGGCCGTCCGCAGCCCCCGCGGAGCAGGGTTACCCCTCCTCCTCCTTTTATCATAGTGTTAATCAGGAACCGGGGATGCCCCTCACGGGGTCTGGTTCGGTATCCTGTTCCGGAGGTGACATCCATCGCCTGGGGTCTTCTGGCCGGGCTAAGCCCGTATCATTCACCAAAAGCCCTCAAGCATGAGGGGGCGCCCTCACCCACCTGGGTGAGGGGACGGCCACAGCACCTTGCTCCTATCAGGAGGCAGCCTGCCTCGTTCTAGTGGCCTTAGGAGGTAGTTCCTCCAGATATGGGATAGTGTTTTCTGGGTGGTCCTTCCCTGAGCCTGTGAGGAGGACTATGGTCCCCTGCTTTCTTCAGGTATGGGTGCAGGCTTACCTGGGCCTGTCGGGTAGGGCTTCCTTCGCAAGAACGCCATTATCATATAGAGACTGGGGCCCCTGCGCCAGTTTGCTCCTCCCCCTTACACTGAGGGTCTGCCTCCATAGCTCAGTGGTTAGAACATTGGTCTTGTAAACCAGGGTCGTGAGTTCAGATCTCACTGGGACCTGTGTGGTGAGTGCTACCTTTTATGAGGGAGTCTATCTATCTAACCCCTCGGGGGGGTGTAGCATCTGTATCCATGAGTATTCAAGCTTGGCCCCTCTGACAGGGCCGTCGGTGCCCTATATTCCAGGGGTCCTCTGGCTGCCCGTGGCGTGTTCAGATGTTTATTCTGATTCCAAGGTGTCTTCTGGATACTAAGACCTCTACTGCTGGGTATTGGCGGTCTTCCACCGTTGTAGATTTAGGCCGACTCCCCTGTTGCATTCATGTGCTCGCTAGGCTCTGGATGGGTGTGGTGTCTCGCACAACACCAGGGGGCAGCTACCAGGGGACCTTTCAGGTCAAGAGGGAGTCTTTTGGATGGACCTCGGTTGATTCTAGCCCTACTCTGTTACATCCTCTAGTTCCAGGTTTGTTCCTGGATTAGGCTTCAACTAGTGCCTTTTTCTCTTGGCTATAAGGGATTTTATTGGAATGAGGCCTCCGGTCCTCTGTCCTCTCCTAGTTATTATCTCCAGGCAGAATTGCACCTGGTGTGACTGTTGGTGGCTGGTCTGTTTACTTCCCTTGTTCTCCGTGCTCTTGGGCTCTGAGGCGCTTTAGCTATTAGTCCTGGATAAGGGTTCCGCATCCTGGGTCCAGGTCTGTTTACCTTCCTTCTAGTGGAGGCGGTTATTCTTCCGCTGGGTTGCTCGAGGGAACCGTCGGGGATCATTCCCTACCTTTCTGTTTTTCCCTGTTGATGGTTACCATGGTACCAAATCTGACAGGATGACATAGGGGGATTATCCTTCTGGAACCCCACGTGGTTCCTAGGTAGGGACCTTGAAGGATCTGGTTAACTACGTGGTTTTTGTGGTCACAATGAGCATTCGGTGGGTACTAGCTTGCGGGACTACTCTTTTTCAGTACCTGTCCAATTGGGGACTTTTGGTCCGTTGTAGGACAGTGGCATGTCCCTTGTTCCCTGTGGAATTCTTGGGCCTGGCTCCATTCCAGGGGAGCCCTGATTCCTTCTATGGGGGAATTAATATTTCCTTGTCCTTCTTGTAGTATCCCTCCTACGGGAGGTTCTCTATTGTCCTGTGGAGTTCATACTAGCAGGGCCCTGTTGGACTTCGTCCCTGTCCCGGGGTTCTACCCCCACTCTGGCCCAGATTGGTCTGCCCTAAGTTGGGGTCAGTGGTTCTGGCTAGATATTATTCTTGAAATGTCTTATCCCCTTGACCTACTGGGCGGGGGTTTGCGCAAGTCTCCGACGGCAAGTAGCACCGTTATGCTAGGGGCCTGGTCCGCGGAGGCTTCTGCTGAGATCAGTAGGCCTGTATGTTCCCTCACCAGGTCTATTTCAGACAGTCAGGCTCCTTATCTTAGGCTCTATCTTTAAAAAGGCGTTTGGCAGGTTTTGCGCTTACCCTGTTGGAGATTACATATCTCGGGGTGTCTTGTTCTTCTGAAGAGTTAGGGCCTAGTTCCTCCTCTTTGTTTTCTTCCTTCTGCCACGCTATGTTAGGGTATGTTGTACCATACTGTCTTACTGGGTCTAAGCTTTTTCCCTTGTTGGACGATCTCTGTTTCTGAGGATTAGGGTCCTATCACCAGTGTTGGTATTGGCTCCCAACCTAGTTCTGTTAAAGGTTCAGGGCTTGCCCTGTTCACCTATTGCAAAAGCCTGATCCAATCTCTTGTGTTGAGCATTCTTCAGGGTCTGCTCAGTTGCGTTCCTTGGGGACTTCCTGGGTTCCCTTTGGGGGATTCTTATCCTGATGCCCTGCTTAGGGTTCCCTTGTTTCTTATTCAGGTACTTGTCTGAACCGCTCTTTCCTTCATATCACTCCTCCGGGGCGGTTGCCCCAGTCAGAAGTGTGCCATACAGTATGGCTCTGTGGCGGTTCTATCCATTCCATATATATTTACATTGTTAATTATATCTGTACCCCATGAGGTTAGGGTGCCGCCTTACGCTAGTCTGGTTCCAGGTGAGGGTCTTTATTCTCATTATCCCAGATTCTCCGGTCTCTGGGCTATTGTCTTGCTTACTATGAGACGAAGGGGACTTGCATCTCTCTACAGGGTTGGAGATCTTCCTGAATGGTCTTTTGTCTCTGGAGGGATTTTGCCTTTCAGGGGTTTGGTGTCCTCTTATGAAGTACCGGCTATAATTACCTCCACTGGTGAGGTGCCATTGGATTGGTCTTACTCGGCTAGTTTGGACCTGTTGTGCCAAGAAGTATACCTTCGGCTTCTGTTTAGTGTTATTAGTATTCCTGCTGGTCCTGACTTAGACCAGGTTTCATATTCCCTGTCGGGGAAAGTTTTGATGTTGCCATGGCTGCACTCCTTGCAGTAGCATGGTTAGGCCTTTTCTTCTGGCCTATTTTGTTATGGGAAGATTTTTCTTCTCTACTGTTTTCATTCTCTCACTACTTGTGATTGGTCTTATGACTCTTAGCACTAAGTCTGGTGAGCAAGTTGGCTAGTCCGCTGCTGGGGTTCAGTTCTCCCTTTTACAAGGTTCAAAGGTTGAGGTTAGAGCCTTGCTCTCGTTGCTCTGGTAGCATGGGTGAGGGTGACAGCACTTTACTGTTGGCTGTGCCTTTCTTACGGGGATCCCACCCTACTTATGGACACTGCTATTGGATGTCCCACACGTTATTACTATATCTGGAGCAGGATGTGCTGTATGCTTAGAATAATACAACTCTGTGAAGTACTCACCTGTAGAGTTGGTATTATATGCATACAGCACGTCCTGCTCCACCCCACCCTGGTTTCACTTGTTCTGGATCCCCTGTATGGTGATTGTTATCACTTGGTATTATTGCCAGTTTTTCTGGGTGGTTGTTTCTTCCGGCTTCTCTTCTCACTGCTTTTCAATGCTGGGGATTTGTGGGAGGTCCTCCGGTATATGTAGGGCCGGGAGGAGCTTGTTTTTTTCATGTTCTGCAGTGCACGGCGCTGGAGGCGGAGGATTACCCACACGTTATTACTATATCTGGAGCAGGACGTGCTGTATGCATATAATACCAACTCTACAGGTGAGTACTTCACAGAGTTGTATTTTTCTCTTCCAATCCATTCCAGGCCGTCGCCTTCCTTCACTAAAGGGATCTCCAAAAGCAGTGCTTATATATGGGTGGGATCCCGAATGCAGAAGCTGCAGGTAGTTCATTTCACTACCGTCTGTAAAACCTTCCGACCAAAAACAGTGTCTACTGAGGCCCTAAATTCTACCTTGTAAAATGTGGTAAATGTATGAACCGAAGACCAGGTGGCAGCCTTACAAACTTGTTCCATTGAGGCCTGATGCTGAAAAGCCCAGGAAGCACCAATGGCCCTAGTGGAATGAGCTGTGACCTGAAAAGGGGGCTCCTTCCCCTTGGCAGAATAGGCTCTTACTACCGCCTGTCTAATCCACCTACTAATAGTAGCTGGCGGAAGCCCCTTTCTAGGCCCTTCTACTATGACAAATAGAAAATCCGACTTCCAAAAGGATTCTGTAGCAGACATGTAATATCTTACAGCTCTGACTACGTCCAGGGAATGAAGGACCCTCTCATTCGGATTAGCCGGAACCGGACATAAGGAAGGCAAAACTGGACTCACACCAGGTGATAAACGCCCGCCCTGTTGTAAATCTTAGATGATGTCTGCTTCCGGGCCTGGATCATGGTCCGATAAACCCTTCTTTGTCAAGATCGAAGCTTCAATAGCTTCAATTTAACATTCGTAAATTCGGGTACTGAAGGGGCCCCTGTGTGAGAAGATCTGGATCTTCGGGCAGCCGCCAGTGACCTCCTACCGACATCCGTAATATGTCTGAGAACCAGCTTATCCTTGGCCAGCGAGGAGCCACCAGGATGGTTGGCACTCCCTCTAGAGCTACCTTCTTTAGTACTCTACTCAGAAGAGGGAAAGGAAGGAATGCATATAGGAGATTGAACCTTGTCCACGGGGTTGTCAAAGCGTCCGTCGCTCTGGCCATGGCCAGAGGGTTTTCTACCCCCAGGATGTAAACTGTTGTGATGCAGGGAACTTTCTCCTCTGCCCATAGCAGAATCCGGCTCACCTCCCTTAGAGTTCTTCTCCTCAGAGTACCCCCTTGGTGGTTGATGTAAGCTACTGCTGTCCGATTGTCTGACTGGACTTGGACAGCATGTCCCTTTAAACTGGGAGTCAGATGCTGAAGTACTAACCAAACTGCTCTCAATTCCAAGAGCTTTATGGGAAGCAGATTTTCCTTCGGACCCTATTGTCCCTGGATTTTCCGGGTTCTCCAGGCTCCTCCCGAGCCTGTCAGACTGGCATCTATGGTAACAATCTCCCAAGGAGGCGTCAGAAAGGATTTGCCTATTAATAGATGTAGGGGATCCAACCACCACAGAAAGGAATGCCTCGCTGAGGGGGATAGAACAAACCTCTGATCCAGAGACACAGAGGCTCGATCCCAGATCGACAATAATTCAATCTGAAGAGGCGTCCTGTGAAACTGAGCAAAGAGCACTGCTTCAAAGCAGGCCACCACTAAACCTACCAGCCTCATTCCTAGAAGAATTGTTGGCTTTTGGCAGGCTAGAAGGGTCTCCATCTGGGTCCGGAGTAGTAGAACCTTCTGTTCCGGCAGAAAAACTCTGGCCTAAGCAATGTCCAGAGTCATTCCCAAAAATGACCTTACTGTTGACAGAGTGATGTGAGAATACCCTGATCCCTCAGGATGGCCATGAGGCCTGCCAACACCTTAGTGAATACCCTTGGGGCTGTGAATAGACCAAAGGCAAGATCCACAAATTGAAAATGCTGGCCATCCAGGGCAAAACTTAGAAAATTCTGATGCCGACCTTAATGATTCTATGCGAAAATGTCTCAACCGGATGAATTTGTTGAGACCCTTTAAGTCTAGAATCGGCCACACCAATCCATCCTTCTTGGGGATGGTGAACAGATTAGAGTAAACCCCTGGCCTCTTTCCTGAAAGGGTACCTGACAAATTACCCCTGTCTGAAGTAAATGCATAACTGAGGTTCTCAAGGCTTCTGCCCTTGACAGGTTTCGGGATGCCCTTGACCAAAGAAACCTTATGGCTGCAAACTTGATCTTGTAGCCTGAAGACGCCTCCTGAATCCAAAGATCCGACACATGGTGCTTCCAGACTGAAGCAAACTGCAGGAGCCGTCCCTTCATGCCTGGATGGATTTAGCTGGAGGCTTTGATTTAGCTCTCCAAGAGGAACCTGGCTTATTCCGGGACCTACCTCTGCTCCAAAATTCCCTGCGGGTACCCCATAAGAGAGGAACCTCTACCACCCTGAAAAGACGGGATGTTGAGGGCTTCCGAAAAAAACAAGTAGATCTCCTCTTCTTCTTTTGAAGCTTGCCATCCTTAACCATAAGATCAAGGCGTTCCCCGAATAGACTACTCCCCAGGAATGGGATATCCGTAAGGGATTTTGGCCGCATCAGCCGATCTTATTGCTTTACACTGGTCTTTATGGTTAAAGCAATGAAGGGCAGAGGTTCTGGCACCTAGCCAGGTAATAACAAAGCTATTAAACTCTAGGCAAGTTCTGAATGCCCGGAAAATAGAATCCTGATGTCGAGACTTAGCCCTGGCCATAAGTTGCTTCACCTTCTTCCTCATTGCCAAAGAAACAATAGAAGTGGCACAAGCAGGGCATAAGAGAGAACCCACCATAGCAAAGGCGTGGCGGACCAACTGATCCATTCGTCCTTCAGTAGGATCTCTTAAAGAGGTGGAGGAAGGGACCATAACTTAATCATATCAGAAGGGAAAGGATACTTAGAATCTAAGGTCCTAGGGATAGGAGGAAGCTTGTTGGGCTTTTCCCACTCCTTCAGCATCATCATAGAAAAATGTGACTGTTCCAGAAAAACCCGCCTTGGCCGCTCGGGCCTAAACAAGTCATCCTTCCCTCAGGGCCAAAAACAGAGGCAGGGGCGGACTGTGACTAAAAAACTGCCTGGGACTTTTTGGGGCACACCGGCCCTGCTGCACTTTTCCTGGCCCAGTATATATATATGTAGAGAGCGGCATCCCGCGGTTGCAGGCAGCGAGGGGCATCCCGCGGTTGCAGGCAGCGAGGGGCATCCTCGCGGTTGCAGGCAGCGAGGGGCATCCTCGCGGTTGCAGGCAGCGAGGGGCATCCTCGCGGTTGCAGGCAGCGAGGGGCATCCTCGCGGTTGCAGGCAGCGAGGGGCATCCTCGCGGTTGCAGGCAGCGAGGGGCATCCTCGCGGTTGCAGGCAGCGAGGGGCATCCTCGCGGTTGCAGGCAGCGAGGGGCATCCTCGCGGTTGCAGGCAGCGAGGGGCATCCTCGCGGTTGCAGGCAGCGAGGGGCATCCTCGCGGTTGCAGGCAGCGAGGGGCATCCTCGCGGTTGCAGGCAGCGAGGGGGCGTCCCGCGTTACGGGCAGCGAGGGGGCGTCCCGCGTTACGGGCAGCGAGGGGGCATCCCGAGAGGCATCCCGCTTTGGCAGGCAGAGGGGGGCGTCCCGCGTTACGGGCAGCGAGGGGGCGTCCCGAAAGAGGCATCTCTTAGAATCTAAGGTCCTAGGGATAGGAGGAAGCTTGTTGGGCTTTTCCCACTCCTTCAGCATCATCATAGAAAAATGTGACTGTTCCAGAAAAACCCGCCTTGGCCGCTCGGGCCTAAACAAGTCATCCTTCCCTCAGGGCCAAAAACAGAGGCAGGGGCGGACTGTGACTAAAAAACTGCCTGGGACTTTTTGGGGCACACCGGCCCTGCTGCACTTTTCCTGGCCCAGTATATATATATATGTAGAGAGCGGCATCCCGCGGTTGCAGGCAGCGAGGGGCATCCTCGCGGTTGCAGGCAGCGAGGGGCATCCTCGCGGTTGCAGGCAGCGAGGGGCATCCTCGCGGTTGCAGGCAGCGAGGGGCATCCTCGCGGTTGCAGGCAGCGAGGGGCATCCTCGCGGTTGCAGGCAGCGAGGGGCATCCTCGCGGTTGCAGGCAGCGAGGGGCATCCTCGCGGTTGCAGGCAGCGAGGGGCATCCTCGCGGTTGCAGGCAGCGAGGGGCATCCTCGCGGTTGCAGGCAGCGAGGGGCATCCTCGCGGTTGCAGGCAGCGAGGGGCATCCTCGCGGTTGCAGGCAGCGAGGGGCATCCTCGCGGTTGCAGGCAGCGAGGGGCATCCTCGCGGTTGCAGGCAGCGAGGGGCATCCTCGCGGTTGCAGGCAGCGAGGGGCATCCTCGCGGTTGCAGGCAGCGAGGGGCATCCTCGCGGTTGCAGGCAGCGAGGGGCATCCTCGCGGTTGCAGGCAGCGAGGGGCATCCTCGCGGTTGCAGGCAGCGAGGGGCATCCTCGCGGTTGCAGGCAGCGAGGGGCATCCTCGCGGTTGCAGGCAGCGAGGGGGCATCCCGAGAGGCATCCCGCTTTGGCAGGCAGAGGGGGGGCGTCCCGCGTTACGGGCAGCGAGGGGGCGTCCCGCGTTACGGGCAGCGAGGGGGCGTCCCGCGTTACGGGCAGCGAGGGGGCATCCCGCGTTACGGCCAGCGAGGGGGCGACCCGCGTTACGGCCAGCGAGGGGGCGTCCCGCGTTACGGCCAGCGAGGGGGCGTCCCGCGTTACGGCCAGCGAGGGGGCGTCCCGCGTTACGGCCAGCGAGGGGGCATCCCGAGAGAGGCATCCCGCGTTGGCAGGCAGAGGGGGGCATCCCGCTTTGCAGGCAGAGGGGGGCATCCTGCTTTGCAGGACGGGGGCATCCCGAGGGGGGCATCCCACGGTTGCAGGCAGCGAGGGGCATCCCGCGAGGGGCAGGTAGAGAGGGGCATCCCGCGTTGGCAGGTAGAGAGGGGCAGCCCGCGCTGGCAGGTAGAGAGGGGCAGCCCGAGAGGGGCATCCCGTGCTGGCAGTTAGAGAGGGGCATCCTGAGAGCGGCATCCCGCGGTTGCAGGCAGCGAGGGGGCATCCCGCGGTTGCAGGCAGCGAGGGGGCATCCCGCGTTACGGGCAGCGAGGGGGCATCCCGCGTTACGGGCAGCGAGGGGGCATCCCGAGAGAGGCATCCCGCGTTGGCAGGCAGAGGGGGGCATCCCGCGTTGGCAGGCAGCGAAGGGCATCCCGAGGGGGGCATCCCGCATTACAGGCAGAGAAGGGCATCCCGCGTTGGCATCCCGAGGGGGGCATCCCGCGTTGGCAGGCAGAGGGGGGCATCCCGCGTTGGCAGGCAGAGGGGGGCATCCCGCGTTGGCAGGCAGAGGGGGGCATCCCGCGTTGGCAGGCAGAGGGGGGCATCCCGCGTTGGCAGGCAGAGGGGGGCATCCCGCGTTGGCAGCCAGAGGGGGGCATCCCAAGAGGGGCATCCCGCGTTGGCAGGCAGAGAAGGGAATCCCCAGAGGGGCATCCCGCATTGGCAGGCAGCGAGGGGCATCCTCGCGGTTGCAGGCAGCGAGGGGCATCCTCGCGGTTGCAGGCAGCGAGGGGCATCCTCGCGGTTGCAGGCAGCGAGGGGCATCCTCGCGGTTGCAGGCAGCGAGGGGCATCCTCGCGGTTGCAGGCAGCGAGGGGCATCCTCGCGGTTGCAGGCAGCGAGGGGGCGTCCCGCGTTATGGGCAGCGAGGGGGCATCCCGAGAGGCATCCCGCTTTGGCAGGCAGAGGGGGGCGTCCCGCGTTACGGGCAGCGAGGGGGCGTCCCGCGTTACGGGCAGCGAGGGGGCGTCCCGCGTTACGGGCAGCGAGGGGGCGTCCCGCGTTACGGGCAGCGAGGGGGCGTCCCGCGTTACGGCCAGCGAGGGGGCGTCCCGCGTTACGGCCAGCGAGGGGGCGTCCCGCGTTACGGCCAGCGAGGGGGCATCCCGAGAGAGGCATCCCGCGTTGGCAGGCAGAGGGGGGCATCCCGCTTTGCAGGCAGAGGGGGGCATCCCGCTTTGCAGGCAGAGGGGGGCATCCTGCTTTGCAGGACGGGGGCATCCCGAGGGGGGCATCCCGCGAGGGGCAGGCAGCGAGGGGCATCCCGCGAGGGGCAGGCAGCAAGGGGCATCCCGCGTTGGCAGGTAGAGAGGGGCAGCCCGCGCTGGCAGGTAGAGAGGGGCAGCCCGAGAGGGGCATCCCGTGCTGGCAGTTAGAGAGGGGCATCCTGAGAGCGGCATCCCGCGGTTGCAGGCAGCGAGGGGGCATCCCGCGGTTGCAGGCAGCGAGGGGGCATCCCGCGTTACGGGCAGCGAGGGGGCATCCCGCGTTACGGGCAGCGAGGGGGCATCCCGAGAGAGGCATCCCGCGTTGGCAGGCAGAGGGGGGCATCCCGCGTTGGCAGGCAGCGAAGGGCATCCCGAGGGGGGCATCCCGCATTACAGGCAGAGAAGGGCATCCCGAGGGGGCATCCCGCGTTGGCAGGCAGAGGGGGGCATCCCGCGTTGGCAGGCAGAGGGGGGCATCCCGCGTTGGCAGGCAGAGGGGGGCATCCCGCGTTGGCAGGCAGAGGGGGGCATCCCGCGTTGGCAGCCAGAGGGGGGCATCCCAAGAGGGGCATCCCGCATTGGCAGGCAGAGAAGGGAATCCCCAGAGGGGCATCCCGCATTGGCAGGCAGAGAGGGGCATCCCGAGAGGGGCATCCCGCATTGGCAGGCAGAGAGGGGCATCCCGAGAGGGGCATCCCGCGTTGGCAGGCAGAGAGGGGCATCCCGAGAGGGGCATCCCGCCTTGGCAGGCAGAGGGGGGCATCCCGCCTTGGCAGGCAGAGGGGGGCATCCCGCGTTGGCAGGCAGCGAGGGGCATCCCGCGTTGGCAGGCAGCGAGGGGCATCCCGCGTTGGCAGGTAGAGAGGGGCAGCCCGAGAGCGGCATCCCGTGGTTGCAGGCAGCGAGGGGCATCCCGCGGTTGCATGCAGCGAGGGGGGCCTCCCGCGTTACGGGCAGCGAGGGGGGCATCACGCTTTGGCAGGCAGCGAGGGGGGCATCACGCTTTGGCAGGCAGCGAGGGGGGCATCCCGCGTTGGGCAGAGAGGGGGGCATCCCGCGTTGGCGGGCAGAGAGGGGCATCCCGCATTGGCGGGCAGCGAGGGCATCCCGCGGTTGCAGGCAGAGGGGGGCCTCCCGTGTTAGGGGCAGCGAGGGGGGCCTCCCGCGTTAGGGGCAGCGAGGGGGGCCTCCCGCGTTAGGGGCAGCGAGGGGGGCCTCCCGCGTTAGGGGCAGCGAGGGGGGCCTCCCGCGTTAGGGGCAGCGAGGGGGGCCTCCCGCGTTAGGGGCAGCGAGGGGGGCCTCCCGCTTTGGCAGGCAGCGAGGGGGGCATCCCGCTTTGGCAGGCAGCGAGGGGGGCATCCCGCGTTGGCAGGCAGCGAGGGGGGCATCCCGCTTTGGCAGGCAGCGAGGGGGGCATCCCGCTTTGCAGGCAGAGGGGGGCATCCCGCTTTGCAGGGGGGCATGCCCCTCGCTGCCCGTAACGCGGGATGCCCCCCTCGCTGCCCGTAACGCGGGATGCCCCCCTCGCTGCCCGTAACGCGGGATGCCCCCCTCGCTGCCCGTAACGCGGGATGCCCCCCTCGCTGCCCGTAACGCGGGATGCCCCCCTCGCTGCCCGTAACGCGGTTTGGCAGGCAGCGAGGGGCATCCTGGCAGAGAAGGGCATCCCAAGAGGGTCATCCCGTGGTTGCAGGCAGAGAGGGTCATCCCGCGGTTGCAGGCAGAGAGGGTCATCCCGCGGTTGCAGGCAGGGAGGGTCATCCCGCGGTTGCAGGCAGGGAGGGTCATCCCGCGGTTGCAGGCAGGGAGGGTCATCCCGCGGTTGCAGGCAGAGAGGGTCATCCCGCGGTTGCAGGCAGAGAGGGTCATCCCGCGGTTGCAGGCAGAGAGGGGCATCCCACATTACAGGCAGAGAAGGGCATCCCGAGAGGGGCATCCCACATTACAGGCAGAGAAGGGCATCCCAAGAGGGTCATCCCGCTTTGCAGGCAGAGAAGGGCATCCCGTGGTTGCAGGCAGCGAGGGGCATCCCGTGGTTGCAGGCAGCGAGGGGCATCCCGTGGTTGCAGGCAGCGAGGGGCATCCCGTGGTTGCAGGCAGCGAGGGGCATCCCGAGGGGGGCATGCCGCTTTGCGGGCAGAGGGGGGCGTCCCGCTTTGCGGGCAGAGGGGGGCGTCCCGCTTTGCGGGCAGAGGGGGGCGTCCCGCTTTGCGGGCAGAGGGGGGCGTCCCGCTTTGCAGGCAGAGGGGGGCGTCCCGCTTTGCAGGCAGAGGGGGGCGTCCCGCTTTGCAGGCAGAGGGGGGCGTCCCGCTTTGCAGGCAGAGGGGGGCATCCCGCGTTGGCAGGCAGAGGGGGGCATCCCGAGGGGGGCATGCCGCTTTGCGGGCAGAGGGGGGCGTCCCGCTTTGCAGGCAGAGGGGGGCGTCCCGCTTTGCAGGCAGAGGGGGGCGTCCCGCTTTGCAGGCAGAGGGGGGCGTCCCGCTTTGCAGGCAGAGGGGGGCGTCCCGCTTTGCAGGCAGAGGGGGGCGTCCCGCTTTGCAGGCAGAGGGGGGCGTCCCGCTTTGCAGGCAGAGGGGGGCGTCCCGCTTTGCAGGCAGAGGGGGGCGTCCCGCTTTGCAGGCAGAGGGGGGCATCCCGACAGGGGCATCCCGCGTTGGCAGGCATAGGGGCATCCCGCGGTGGCAGGCAGAGGGGGGCATCCCACATTGCAGGCAGAGAAGGGAATCCCCAGAGCGGCATCCCGCGTTGGCAGGCATAGGGGCATCCCGCGGTTGCAGGCAGCGAGGGGCATCCCGCGGTTGCAGGCAGAGAAGGGCATCCCGAGAGGGGCATCCCACATTACAGGCAGAGAAGGGCATCCCAAGAGGGTCATCCCACTTTGCAGGCAGAGAGGGGCATCCCGCTTTGCAGGCAGAGGCATCCCACATTACAGGCAGAGAAGGGCATCCCGCTTTGGCAGGCAGCGAGGGGCATCCCGCGTTACGGGCAGCGAGGGGGCATCCCGCTTTGCAGGCAGAGGGGGGCATCCCGCGTTACGGGCAGCGAGGGGGCATCCCGCGTTACGGGCAGCGAGGGGGCATCCCGCGTTACGGGCAGCGAGGGGGCATCCCGCGTTGGCAGGCAGAGGGGGGCATCCCGCGTTGGCAGGCAGCGGGGGGCATCCCGCGTTGGCAGGCAGCGGGGGGCATCCCGCGTTGGCAGGCAGCGAGGGGCATCCCGCGTTGGCAGGCAGCGAGGGGCATCCCGCGTTGGCAGGCAGCGAGGGGCATCCCGCGTTGGCAGGCAGCGAGGGGCATCCCGCGTTGGCAGGCAGCGAGGGGCATCCCGCGTTGGCAGGCAGCGAGGGGCATCCCGCGGTTGCAGGCAGCGAGGGGCATCCTGGCAGAGAAGGGCATCCCAAGAGGGTCATCCCGCGGTTGCAGGCAGAGAGGGTCATCCCGCGGTTGCAGGCAGAGAGGGTCATCCCGCGGTTGCAGGCAGAGAGGGTCATCCCGCGGTTGCAGGCAGAGAGGGTCATCCCGCGGTTGCAGGCAGAGAGGGTCATCCCGCGGTTGCAGGCAGAGAGGGTCATCCCGCGGTTGCAGGCAGAGAGGGTCATCCCGCGGTTGCAGGCAGAGAAGGGCATCCCGAGAGGGGCATCCCACATTACAGGCAGAGAAGGGCATCCCAAGAGGGTCATCCCGCTTTGCAGGCAGAGAGGGGCATCCCGCTTTACAGGCAGAGGCATCCCACATTACAGGCAGAGAAGGGCATCCCGCGTTGGCAGGCAGTGAGGGGCATCCCGTGGTTGCGGGCAGAGGGGGGCATCCCGCTTTGCGGGCAGAGGGGGGCATCCCGCGGTGGCAGGCAGAGGGGGCATCCCACATTGCAGGCAGAGAAGGGAATCCCCAGAGCGGCATCCCGCGTTGGCAGGCAGCGAGGGGCATCCCGTGTTGGCAGGCAGCGAGGGTCATCCCGCGGTTGCAGGCATAGGGGCATCCCACGGTTGCAGGCAGCGAGGGGCATCCCGCGGTTGCAGGCAGAGAGGGTCATCCCGCGGTTGCAGGCAGAGAGGGTCATCCCGCGGTTGCAGGCAGAGAGGGGCATCCCGCGGTTGCAGGCAGAGAGGGGCATCCCGCGGTTGCAGGCAGAGTGGGTCATCCCGCGGTTGCAGGCAGAGAGGGTCATCCCGCGGTTGCAGGCAGAGAGGGTCATCCCGCGGTTGCAGGCAGAGAGGGGCAGGCAGAGGGGGACATCCTACATTTCAGGCAGAGAAGGGCATCCCGAGAGGGGCATCCCACATTACAGGCAGAGAAGGGCATCCCAAGAGGGTCATCCCGCTTTGCAGGCAGAGAGGGGCATCCCGCTTTGCAGGCAGAGGCATCCCACATTACAGGCAGAGAAGGGCATCCCGCGTTGGCAGGCAGCGAGGGGCATCCCGCGTTGGCCGGCAGCGAGGGGCATCCCGCGTTGGCAGGCAGCGAGGGGCATCCCGCGTTGGCAGGCAGCGAGGGGCATCCCGCGTTGGCAGGCAGCGAGGGGCATCCCGCGTTGGCAGGCAGCGAGGGGCATCCCGCGTTGGCAGGCAGAGAAGGGCATTTCGAGAGGGGCATCCCGCATTGCAGGCAGAGAAGGGCATTTCGAGAGGGGCATCCCGCATTGCAGGCAGAGAAGGGCATTTCGAGAGGGGCATCCCGCATTGCAGGCAGAGAAGGGCATCTCGAGAGGGGCATCCCGCATTGCATGCAGGCAGAGAGGGGCATCCCGCATTGCATGCAGGCAGAGAGGGGCATCCCGCATTGCATGCAGGCAGAGAGGGGCATCCCGCATTGCATGCAGGCAGAGGGGCATCCCGAGAGGGGCATCCTGCTTTGCAGGCAGAGAAGGGCATCCCAAGAGGGGCATCCTGCTTTGCAGGCAGAGAAGGGCATCCAAGAGGGGCATCCCGCGTTACGGGCAGCGAGGGGGCATCCCGCGTTACGGGCAGCGAAAAGCATCCCGCTTTGCAGGCAGAGGGGGGCATCCCGAGGGGGGCATCCCGCTGTGCCGGCAGCGAGGGGGGCATCCCGCTGTGCCGGCAGCAGAGGGGGGCATCCCGCTGTGCCGGCAGCAGAGGGGGGCATCCCGCTGTGCCGGCAGCAGAGGGGGGCATCCCGCTGTGCCGGCAGCAGAGGGGGGCATCCCGCTGTGCCGGCAGCAGAGGGGGGCATCCCGCTGTGCCGGCAGCAGAGGGGGGCATCCCGCTGTGCCGGCAGCAGAGGGGGGCATCCCGCTGTGCCGGCAGCAGAGGGGGGGCATCCCGCTGTGCCGGCAGCAGAGGGGGGCATCCCGCTGTGCCGGCAGCAGAGGGGGGCATCCCGCTGTGCCGGCAGCAGAGGGGGGCATCCCGCTGTGCCGGCAGCAGAGGGGGGCATCCCGCTGTGCCGGCAGCAGAGGGGGGCATCCCGCGTTGGCAGGCAGCGAGGGGCATCCCGCGTTGGCAGGCAGCGAGGGGCATCCCGCGTTGGCAGGCAGCGAGGGGCATCCCGCGTTGGCAGGCAGCGAGGGGCATCCCGCGTTGGCAGGCAGCGAGGGGCATCCCGCGTTGGCAGGCAGCGAGGGGCATCCCGCGTTGGCAGGCAGCGAGGGGCATCCCGCGCTGGCAGGCAGAGAGGGGCAGCCCGAGAGGGGCATCCCGCGCTGGCAGGCAGAGAGGGGCAGCCCGAGAGGGGCATCCCGCGCTGGCAGGCAGAGAGGGGCAGCCCGAGAGGGGCATCCCGCGCTGGCAGGCAGAGAGGGGCAGCCCGAGAGGGGCATCCCGCGCTGGCAGGTAGAGAGGGGCAGCCCGAGAGGGGCATCCCGCGCTGGCAGGTAGAGAGGGGCAGCCCGAGAGGGGCATCCCGCGCTGGCAGGTAGAGAGGGGCAGCCCGAGAGCGGCATCCCGCGCTGGCAGGTAGAGAGGGGCAGCCCGAGAGCGGCATCCCGTGGTTGCAGGCAGCGAGGGGCATCCTGCGGTTGCAGGCAGCGAGGGCATCCTGGCAGAGAAGGGCATCCCAAGAGGGTCATCCCGCGGTTGCAGGCAGAGAGGGTCATCCCGCGGTTGCAGGCAGAGAGGGTCATCCCGCGGTTGCAGGCAGAGAGGGTCATCCCGCGGTTGCAGGCAGAGAGGGTCATCCCGCGGTTGCAGGCAGAGAGGGTCATCCCGCGGTTGCAGGCAGAGAGGGTCATCCCGCGGTTGCAGGCAGAGAGGGTCATCCCGCGGTTGCAGGCAGAGAGGGGCAGGCAGAGGGGGACATCCTACATTTCAGGCAGAGAAGGGCATCCCGAGAGGGGCATCCCACATTACAGGCAGAGAAGGGCATCCGAGAGGGGCATCCCACATTACAGGCAGAGAAGGGCATCCCAAGAGGGTCATTCCGCTTTGCAGGCAGAGAGGGGCATCCCGCTTTGCAGGCAGAGGCATCCCGCGTTGGCAGGCAGTGAGGGGCATCCCGCGTTGGCAGGCAGTGAGGGGCATTCCCGTGGTTGCGGGCAGCGAGGGGCATCCCGCTTTGCGGGCAGAGGGGGGCATCCCGCTTTGCGGGCAGAGGGGGGCATCCCGCTTTGCGGGCAGAGGGGGCATCCCGCTTTGCGGGCAGAGGGGGGCATCCCGTGTTGGCAGGCAGCGAGGGGCATCCCGTGTTGGCAGGCAGCGGGGCATCCCGTGTTGGCAGGCAGCGAAGGGCATCCCGCGTTGGCAGGCAGCGAGGGGCATCCCGCGTTGGCAGGCAGCGAGGGGCATCCCGCGTCGGCAGGCAGCGAGGGGCATCCCGCGTCGGCAGGCAGCGAGGGGCATCCCCGCGTCGGCAGGCAGCGAGGGGCATCTCGAGAGGGGCATCCCGCATTGCAGGCAGAGAAGGCATCTCGAGAGGTGCATCCTGCATTGCATGCAGGCAGCGAGGGGCATCCCGCGTTGGCAGGTAGAGAGGGGCAGCCCGAGAGGGGCATCCCGCGCTGGCAGGTAGAGAGGGGCATCCTGAGAGCGGCATCCCGTGGTTGCAGGTAGAGAGGGGCATCCTGAGAGCGGCATCCCGTGGTTGCAGGCGAGGGGGCATCCTGGCAGAAAAGGGCTCCCAAGAGGGTCATCCCGCGGTTGCAGGCAGAGAGGGTCATCCCGCGGGTTGCAGGCAGAGAGGGTCATCCCGCGGTTGCAGGCAGAGAGGGTCATCCCGCGGTTGCAGGCAGAGAGGGTCATCCCGCGGTTGCAGGCAGAGAGGGTCATCCCGCGGTTGCAGGCAGAGAGGGTCATCCCGCGGTTGCAGGCAGAGAGGGGCAGGCAGAGGGGGACATCCTACATTTCAGGCAGAGAAGGGCATCCCGAGAGGGGCATCCCACATTACAGGCAGAGAAGGGCATCCCAAGAGGGTCATCCCGCTTTGCAGGCAGAGAGGGGCATCCCGCTTTGCAGGCAGAGGCATCCCACATTACAGGCAGAGAAGGGCATCCCGAGAGGGGCATCCCGAGAGGGGCATCCCGCGGTGGCAGGCAGAGGGGGGCATCCCACATTGGCAGGCAGAGAAGGGAATCCCCAGAGCGGCATCCCGCGTTGGCAGGCAGAGAGGGGCATCCCGCGTTGGCAGGCAGAGAGGGGCTTCCCGCGTTGGCAGGCAGAGAGGGCATCCCGCATTGCATGCAGGCAGAGAGGGGCATCCCGCATTGCATGCAGGCAGAGAGGGGCATCCCACATTGCATGCAGGCAGAGAGGGGCATCCCGCATTGCATGCAGGCAGAGAGAGGGGCATCCCAAGAGGGGCATTCCGCTTTGCAGGCAGAGAAGGGCATCCCAGAGGGGCATGCCGCTTTGCAGGCAGAGAAGGGCATCCAAGAGGGGCATGCCGCGTTACGGGCAGCGAGGGCAGCGAGGGGGCATCCCGCGTTACGGGCAGCGAAAAGCATCCCGCTTTGCAGGCAGCGAGGGGGGCATCCCGCGTTACAGGCAGCGAGGGGGGCATCCCTCGTTACGGGCAGAGAGGAACATCCTACATTTCAGGCAGAGAAGGGCATCCCGAGAGGAACATCCTACATTTCAGGCAGAGAAGGGCATCCCGAGAGGAACATCCTACATTTCAGGCAGCGAGGGGCATCCCGCGTTACGGGCAGCGAGGGGGCATCCCGCGTTACGGGCAGCGAGGGGGCATCCCGCGTTACGGGCAGCGAGGGGGCATCCCGCGTTACGGGCAGCGAGGGGGCATCCCGCGTTACGGGCAGCGAGGGGGCATCCCGCGTTACGGGCAGCGAGGGGGGCATCCCGCGTTACGGGCAGCGGGGGGCATCCCATGTTACGGGCAGCGAGGGGCATCCCGCGGTTGCAGGCAGAGAGGGGCATCCCGTGGGGGGCATCCCGCATTGCAGGCAGAGAGGAACATCCTACATTTCAGGCTGAGAAGGGCATCCCACATTACAGGCAGAGAAGGGCATCCCACATTACAGGCAGAGAAGGGCATCCCACATTACAGGCAGAGAAGGGCATCCCGAGAGGAACATCCTACATTTCAGGCAGAGAAGGACATCCCGAGAGGAACATCCTACATTTCAGGCAGCGAGGGGGCATCCCGCGTTACGGGCAGCGAGGGGGCATCCCGCGTTACGGGCAGCGAGGGGGCATCCCGCGTTACGGGCAGCGAGGGGGCATCCCGCGTTACGGGCAGCGAGGGGGCATCCCGCGTTACGGGCAGAGGGGGGCATCCCGCATTGCGGGCAGCGAGGGGGCATCCCGCATTGCGGGCAGCGAGGGGGCATCCCGCGTTACGGGCAGCGAGGGGGCATCCCGCGTTACGGGCAGCGAGGGGGCATCCCGCGTTACGGGCAGCGAGGGGGCATCCCGCGTTACGGGCAGCGAGGGGGCATCCCGCGTTACGGGCAGCGAGGGGGCATCCCGCGTTACGGGCAGAGGGGGCATCCCGCATTGCGGGCAGAGGGGGGCATCCCATGTTACGGGCAGCGAGGGGCATCCTGTGGGGGGCATCCCGCATTGCAGGCAGAGGGGGGCATCCCGCATTGCAGGCAGAGGGGGGCATCCCGCATTGCAGGCAGAGGGGAACATCCTACATTTCAGGCAGAGAAGGGCATCCCACATTTCAGGCAGAGAAGGGCATCCCACATTACAGGCAGAGAAGGGCATCCCGCTTTGGCAGGCAGCGAGGGGCATCCCGGGCAGCGAGGGGGCATCCCGCGTTACGGGCAGAGGGGGGCATCCCGCGGTTGCAGGCAGAGAGGGGCATCGTGAGAGGGGCATCCCACATTACAGGCAGAGAAGGGCATCCTGCTTGGCAGGCAGAGAAGGGCATCCCGAGAGGGGCATCCCACATTACAGGCAGAGAAGGGCATCCCGAGAGGGACATCCCACATTACAGGCAGGGAAGGGCATCCCGAGAGGGGCATCCCACGGTTGCAGGCAGAGAGGGGCATCGTGAGAGGGGCATCCCACATTACAGGCAGAGAAGGACATTACAGGCAGAGAAGGGCATCCCGAGAGGGGCATCCCGCTTTGCAGGCAGAGAGGGGCATCCCGCGTTGGCAGGCAGCGAGGGGCATCCCGCGTTGGCAGGCAGCGAGGGGCATCCCGCGTTGGCAGGCAGCGAGGGGCATCCCGCGTTGGCAGGCAGCGAGGGGCATCCCGCGTTGGCAGGCAGCGAGGGGCATCCCGCGTTGGCAGGCAGCGAGGGGCATCCCGCGTTGGCAGGCAGCGAGGGGCATCCCGAGAGGGGCATCCCGCATTGCAGGCAGAGAAGGGCATCTCGAGAGGGGCATCCCGCATTGCATGCAGGCAGCGAGGGGCATCCCGCGTTGGCAGGTAGAGAGGGGCAGCCCGAGAGCGGCATCCCTTGGTTGCAGGCAGCGAGGGGCATCCCGCGGTTGCAGGCAGAGAGGGTCATCCCGCGGTTGCAGGCAGAGAGGGTCATCCCGCGGTTGCAGGCAGAGAGGGTCATCCCGCGGTTGCAGGCAGAGAGGGGCAGGCAGAGGGGGACATCCTACATTTCAGGCAGAGAGGGGCATCCCACATTACAGGCAGAGAAGGGCATCCCGAGAGGGGCATCCCACATTACAGGCAGAGAAGGGCATCCCAAGAGGGTCATTCCGCTTTGCAGGCAGAGAGGGGCATCCCGCTTTGCAGGCAGAGGCATCCCACATTACAGGCAGAGAAGGGCATCCCGTGGTTGCAGGCAGCGAGGGGCATCCCGTGGTTGCAGGCAGCGAGGGGCATCCCGCTTTGCGGGCAGAGGGGGGCATCCCGCTTTGCGGGCAGAGGGGGGCATCCCGAGAGGGGCATCCCGCGGTGGCAGAGGGGGGCATCCCACATTGCAGGCAGAGAAGGGAATCCCCAGAGCGGCATCCCGCGTTGGCAGGCAGCGAGGGGCATCCCGCGTTGGCAGGCAGCGAGGGGCATGCCGCGTTGGCAGGTAGCGAGGGGCATCCCGTGTTGGCAGGCAGCGAGGGGCATCCCGCGTTGGCAGGCAGAGAAGGGCATCTCGAGAGGGGCAGCGAGGGGCATCCCGCGAGGGGCATCCCGCATTGCATGCAGGCAGAGAGGGGCATCCCGCATTGCATGCAGGCAGAGAGGGGCATCCCGAGAGGGGCATCCCGCTTTGCAGGCAGAGAAGGGCATCCCAAGAGGGGCATCCCGCGTTACGGGCAGAGAGGGGGCATCCCGCGGTTGCAGGCAGAGAGGGTCATCCCGCGGTTGCAGGCAGAGAGGGTCATCCCGCGGTGGCAGGCAGAGAGGGTCATCCCGCGGTGGCAGGCAGAGAGGGTCATCCCGCAGTGGCAGGCAGAGAGGGTCATCCCGCGGTGGCAGGCAGAGAGGGTCATCCCGCGGTGGCAGGCAGAGAGGGTCATCCCGCGGTGGCAGGCAGAGAAGGGCATCCCGAGAGGGGCATCCCACATTACAGGCAGAGAAGGGCATCCCAAGAGGGTCATCCCGCTTTGCAGGCAGAGAAGGGCATCCCAAGAGGGTCATCCCGCTTTGCAGGCAGAGAGGGGCATCCCGCGGTTGCAGGCAGCGAGGGGCATCCCGCGGTTGCAGGCAGTGAGGGGCATCCCGCGGTTGCAGGCAGCGAGGGGCATCCCGCGGTTGCAGGCATAGGGGCATCCCACATTGCAGGCAGCGAGGGGCATCCCGTGTTGGCAGGCAGCGAGGGGCATCCCGCGGTTGCAGGCAGAGGGGCATCCCGCGGTTGCAGACAGAGAAGGGAATCCCCAGAGGGGCTTCCCGCGTTGGCAGGCAGCGAGGGGCATCCCGCGTTGGCAGGCAGCGAGGGGCATCCCGCGTTGGCAGGCAGCGAGGGGCATCCCGCGTTGGCAGGCAGCGAGGGGCATCCCGCGTTGGCAGGCAGCAAGGGGCATCCCGCGTTGGCAGGCAGCGAGGGGCATCCCGCGTTGGCAGGCAGCGAGGGGCATCTCGAGAGGGGCATCCCACATTGCAGGCAGAGAAGGGCATCTTGAGAGGGGCATCCCGCATTGCATGCAGGCAGCGAGGGGCATCCCGTGTTGGCAGGTAGAGAGGGGCAGCCCGAGAGGGGCATCCCGCGCTGGCAGGTAGAGAGGGGCATCCTGAGATCGGCATCCCGCGGTTGCAGGCAGCGAGGGGCATCCCGCGGTTGCAGGAAGCGAGGGGCATCCTGCGGTTGCAGGCAGCGAGGGGCATCCTGGCAGAGAAGGGCATCCCAAGAGGGTCATCCCGCGGTTGCAGGCAGAGAGGGTCATCCCGCGGTTGCAGGCAGAGAGGGTCATCCCGCGGTTGCAGGCAGAGAGGGTCATCCCGCGGTTGCAGGCAGAGAGGGGCAGGCAGAGAGGGGCAGGCAGAGGGGGACATCCTACATTTCAGGCAGAGAAGGGCATCCCGAGAGGGGCATCCCACATTACAGGCAGAGAAGGGCATCCCGAGAGGGGCATCCCACATTACAGGCAGAGAAGGGCATCCCAAGAGGGTCATTCCGCTTTGCAGGCAGAGAGGGGCATCCCGCTTTGCAGGCAGAGGCATCCCACATTACAGGCAGTGAGGGGCATCCCGCGTTGGCAGGCAGCGAGGGGCATCCCGTGGTTGCAGGCAGCGAGGGGCATCCCGTGGTTGCAGGCAGCGAGGGGCATCCCGCGGTGGCAGAGGGGGGCATCCCGCGGTGGCAGAGGGGGGCATCCCGCGGTGGCAGAGGGGGGCATCCCGCGGTGGCAGAGGGGGGCATCCCGCGGTGGCAGAGGGGGGCATCCCGCGGTGGCAGAGGGGGGCATCCCGCGGTGGCAGAGGGGGGCATCCCGCGGTGGCAGAGGGGGGCATCCCGCGGTGGCAGAGGGGGGCATCCCACATTGCAGGCAGAGAAGGGAATCCCCAGAGCGGCATCCCGTGTTGGCAGGCAGCGAGGGGCATCCCGCGGTTGCAGGCAGAGAGGGGCATCCCGTGTTGGCAGGCAGCGAGGGGCATCCCGTGTTGGCAGGCAGCGAGGGGCATCCCGCGTTGGCAGGCAGCGAGGGGCATCCCGCGTTGGCAGGCAGCGAGGGGCATCCCGCGTTGGCAGGCAGCGAGGGGCATCCCGCGTTGGCAGGCAGCGAGGGGCATCCCGCGTTGGCAGGCAGCGAGGGGCATCCCGCGTTGGCAGGCAGAGAAGGGCATCTCGAGAGGGGCAGCGAGGGGCATCCCGCGTTGGCAGGCAGCGAGGGGCATCCCGCGTTGGCAGGCAGAGAAGGGCATCTCGAGAGGGGCATCCCGCATTGCAGGCAGAGAAGGGCATCTCGAGAGGGGCATCCCGCATTGCATGCAGGCAGAGAGGGGCATCCCGCATTGCATGCAGGCAGAGAGGGGCATCCCGCATTGCATGCAGGCAGAGAGGGGCATCCCGAGAGGGGCATCCCGCTTTGCAGGCAGCGAAAAGCATCCCGCTGTTCCGGCAGCGAGGGGGGCATCCCGCTGTTCCGGCAGCGAGGGGGGCATCCCGCTGTGCCGGCAGGCAGAGGGGGGCATCCCGCTGTGCCGGCAGGCAGAGGGGGGCATCCCGCTGTGCCGGCAGGCAGAGGGGGGCATCCCGCTGTGCCGGCAGGCAGAGGGGGGCATCCCGCTGTGCCGGCAGGCAGAGGGGGGCATCCCGCGTTGGCAGGCAGAGGGGGGCATCCCGCGTTGGCAGGCAGGGAAGGGAATCCCCAGAGGGGCATCCCGCGTTGGCAGGCAGAGAGGGGAATCCCCAGAGGGGCATCCCGCGTTGGCAGGCATAGGGGCATCCCGCGTTGGCAGGCATAGGGGCATCCCGCGTTGGCAGGCAGCGAGGGGCATCCCGCGTTGGCAGGCAGCGAGGGGCATCCCGCGTTGGCAGGCAGCGAGGGGCATCCCGCGTTGGCAGGCAGCGAGGGGCATCCCGCGTTGGCAGGCAGCGAGGGGCATCCCGCGTTGGCAGGCAGCGAGGGGCATCCCGCGTTGGCAGGCAGCGAGGGGCATCCCGCGTTGGCAGGCAGCGAGGGGCATCCCGCGTTGGCAGGCAGCGAGGGGCATCTTGAGAGGGGCATCCCGCTTTGCAGGCAGCGAGGGGCATCCCGCGTTGGCAGGTAGAGAGGGGCATCCCGCGCTGGCAGGTAGAGAGGGGCATCCTGAGAGCGGCATCCCGTGGTTGCAGGTAGAGGGGCATCCTGAGAGCGGCATCCCGTGGTTGCAGGCAGCGAGGGGCATCCTGGCAGAGAAGGGCATCCCAAGAGGGTCATCCCGCGGTTGCAGGCAGAGAGGGTCATCCCGCGGTTGCAGGCAGAGAGGATCATCCCGCGGTTGCAGGCAGAGAGGGTCATCCCGCGGTTGCAGGCAGAGAGGGGTCAGGCAGAGGGGGATATCCTACATTTCAGGCAGAGAAGGGCATCCCGAGAGGGGCATCCCACATTACAGGCAGAGAAGGGCATCCCAAGAGGGTCATCCCGCTTTGCAGGCAGAGAGGGGCATCCCGCTTTGCAGGCAGAGGCATCCCACATTACAGGCAGAGAAGGGCATCCCGCGTTGGCAGGCAGCGAGGGGCATCCCGTGGTTGCAGGCAGGGGGGGGCATCCCGCTTTGCAGGCAGAGGGGGGCATCCCGCTTTGCAGGCAGAGAAGGGCATCCCGCTTTGCAGGCAGAGAAGGGCATCCCGCTTTGCAGGCAGAGAAGGGCATCCCGCTTTGCAGGCAGAGAAGGGCATCCTGATAGGGGCATCCCGCTTTGCAGGCAGAGGGGGGCATCCCGCTTTGCAGGCAGAGGGGGGCATCCCGCTTTGCAGGCAGAGGGGGGCATCCCGCTTTGCAGGCAGAGGGGGGCATCCCGCTTTGCAGGCAGAGGGGGGCATCCCGCTTTGCAGGCAGAGGGGGGCATCCCGCTTTGCAGGCAGAGGGGGGCATCCCGCTTTGCAGGCAGAGGGGGGCATCCCAAGAGGGTCATCCCGCTTTGCAGGCAGAGAGGGGCATCCCGCTTTGCAGGCAGAGGCATCCCACATTACAGGCAGAGAAGGGCATCCCGCGTTGGCAGGCAGCGAGGGGCATCCCGCGGTTGCAGGCAGCGAGGGGCATCCCGCGGTTGCAGGCAGAGAAGGGCATCCCGCTTTGCAGGCAGAGAAGGGCATCCCGCTTTGCAGGCAGAGAAGGGCATCCCGCTTTGCAGGCAGAGAAGGGCATCCTGATAGGGGCATCCCGCTTTGCAGGCAGAGAGGGGCATCCCGCTTTGCAGGCAGAGGGGGGCATCCCGCTTTGCAGGCAGAGGGGGGCATCCCGCTTTGCAGGCAGAGGGGGGCATCCCGAGAGGGGCATCCCGCTTTGCAGGCAGAGAGGGGCATCCCGCTTTGCAGGCAGAGAGGGGCATCCCGCTTTGCAGGCAGAGAGGGGCATCCCGCTTTGCAGGCAGAGAGGGGCATCCCGCTTTGCAGGCAGAGAGGGGCATCCCGCTTTGCAGGCAGAGAGGGGCATCCTGCTTTGCAGGCAGAGAGGGGCATCCCGAGAGGGGCATCCCGCTTTGCAGGCAGAGAGGGGCATCCTGCTTTGCAGGTAGAAAAGGGCATCCCGAGAGGGGCATCCCGCTTTGCAGGCAGAGAAGGGCATCCCGAGAGGGGCATTCCGCTTTGCAGGCAGGGAAGGGCATCCCGAGAGGGGCATCCCCGCTTTGCAGGCAGAGAGGGGCATCCCCGCTTTGCAGGCAGAGAGGGGCATCGTGAGAGGGGCATCCCGCTTTGCAGGCAGAGAAGGGCATCCCGCTTTGCAGGCAGAGAAGGGCATCCCGCTTTGCAGGCAGAGAAGGGCATCCCGATAAGGGCATCCCGCTTTGCAGGCAGAGAAGGGCATCCCGATAAGGGCATCCCGCTTTGCAGGCAGAGAAGGGCATCCCGATAAGGGCATCCCGCTTTGCAGGCAGAGAGGGGCATCCCGCTTTGCAGGCAGAGAGGGGCATCCCGCTTTGCAGGCAGAGAGGGGCATCCCGCTTTGCAGGCAGAGAGGGGCATCCCGCTTTGCAGGCAGCGAGGGGCATCCCGCGTTGGCAGGCAGCGAGGGGCATCCCGCGTTGGCAGGCAGCGAGGGGCATCCCGCGTTGGCAGGCAGCGAGGGGCATCCCGCGCCGGCAGGCAGCGAGGGGCATCCCGCATTGGCAGGCAGCGAGGGGCATCTCGAGAGGGGGATCCCGTATTGCAGGCAGAGAAGGGCATCTCGAGAGGGGCATCCCACATTGCATGCAGGCAGCGAGGGGCATCCCGCGTTGGCAGGTAGAGAGGGGCATCCCGCGCTGGCAGGTAGAGAGGGGCATCCTGAGAGCGGCATCCCGTGGTTGCAGGTAGAGAGGGGCATCCTGAGAGCGGCATCCCGTGGTTGCAGGCAGCGAGGGGCATCCTGGCAGAGAAGGGCATCCCAAGAGGGTCATCCCGCGGTTGCAGGCAGAGAGGGTCATCCCGCGGTTGCAGGCAGAGAGGATCATCCCGCGGTTGCAGGCAGAGAGGGTCATCCCGCGCTTGCAGGCAGAGAGGGTCATCCCGCGGTTGCAGGCAGAGAGGGTCATCCCGAGAGGGGCATCCCGCTTTGCAGGCAGAGAAGGGCGTTTTGCAGGCAGAGAAGGGCATCCCGAGAGGGGCATCCCGAGTTGGCAGGCAGAGGGGGGGCATCCCGCGTTACGGGCAGTGAGGGGGCATCCCGCGTTACGGGCAGCGAAGGGCATCCCGCTTTGCAGGCAGAGGGGGGCATCCCGAGAGGGGCATCCCCGCTTTGCAGGCAGAGAGGGGCATCCCCGCTTTGCAGGCAGAGAGGGGCATCCCGCATTGCAGGCAGAGAGGGGCATCCCGCATTGCAGGCAGAGAGGGGCATCCCGCATTGCAGGCAGAGAGGGGCATCCCGCATTGCAGGCAGAGAGGGGCATCCCGCTTTGCAGGCAGAGAGGGGCATCCCGCTTTGCAGGCAGAGAGGGGCATCCCGCTTTGCAGGCAGAGAGGGGCATCCCGCTTTGCAGGCAGAGAAGGGCATCCCGCTTTGCAGGCAGAGAGGGGCATCCCGCTTTGCAGGCAGAGAAGGGCATCCCGCTTTGCAGGCAGAGAAGGGCATCCCGCTTTGCAGGCAGAGAAGGGCATCCCGAGAGGGGCATCCCCGCTTTGCAGGCAGAGAGGGGCATCCCGCTTTGCAGGCAGAGAAGGACATTACAGGCAGAGAAGGGCATCGTGAGAGGGGCATCCCGCGCTGGCAGGCAGCGAGGGGGCATCCCGCGCTGGCAGGCAGCGAGGGGGCATCCCGCGCTGGCAGGCAGCGAGGGGGCATCCCGCGCTGGCAGGCAGCGAGGGGGCATCCCGCGCTGGCAGGCAGCGAGGGGGCATCCCGCGCTGGCAGGCAGCGAGGGGGCATCCCGCGTTACGGGCAGCGAGGGGGCATCCCGCGTTACGGGCAGCGAGGGGGCATCCCACGTTACGGGCAGCGAGGGGGCATCCCGAGAGGGGCATCCCCGCTTTGCAGGCAGAGAGGGGCATCCCGCTTTGCAGGCAGAGAGGGGCATCCCGAGAGGGGCATCCCCGCTTTGCAGGCGAGAGGGGCATCCCCGCTTTGCAGGCGAGAGGGGCATCCCCGCTTGGCAGGCAGAGAAGGGCATCCTGCTTGGCAGGCAGAGAAGGGCATCCCGAGAGGGGCATCCCACATTACAGGCAGAGAAGGTCATCCCGCTTTGCAGGCAGAGAGGGGCATCCCGCTTTGCAGGCAGAGAGGGGCATCGTGAGAGGGGCATCCCACATTACAGGCAGAGAAGGGCATCGTGAGAGGGGCATCCCCGCTTTGCAGGCAGAGAGGGGCATCCCCGCTTTGCAGGCAGAGAGGGGCATCGTGAGAGGGGCATCCCCGCATTACAGGCAGAGAGGGGCATCCCCGCTTTGCAGGCAGAGAAGGGCATCCCGCTTTGCAGGCAGAGAGGGGCATCCCGCTTTGCAGGCAGAGAGGGGCATCCCGCTTTGCAGGCAGAGAGGGGCATCCCGAGAGGGGCATCCCACATTACAGGCAGAGAAGGGCATCCTGCTTGGCAGGCAGAGAAGGGCATCCCGAGAGGGACATCCCACATTACAGGCAGGGAAGGGAATCCCGAGAGGGGCATCCCACGGTTGCAGGCAGAGAGGGGCATCCCGTTTTGCAGGCAGAGAGGGGCATCGTGAGAGGGGCATGCCACATTACAGGCAGAGAGGGGCATCCCCGCTTTGCAGGCAGAGAGGGGCATCGTGAGAGGGGCATCCCACATTACAGGCAGAGAAGGGCATCCCGAGAGGGGCATCCCCGCTTTGCAGGCAGAGAGGGGCATCCCCGCTTTGCAGGCAGAGAGGGGCATCCCCGCTTTGCAGGCAGAGAGGGGCATCCCCGCTTTGCAGGCAGAGAAGGGCATCCCGAGAGGGGCATCCCGCTTTGCAGGCAGAGAAGGGCATCCCGAGAGGGGCATCCCGCTTTGCAGGCAGAGAGGGGCATCCCTCTTTGCAGGCAGAGAGGGGCATCCCACATTACAGGCAGAGAAGGACATTACAGGCAGAGAAGGGCATCGTGAGAGGGGCATCCCCGCTTTGCAGGCAAAGAGGGGCATCCCCGCTTTGCAGGCAGAGAAGGGCATCCCGCTTTGCAGGCAGAGAGGGGCATCCCGCTTTGCAGGCAGAGAGGGGCATCCCGCTTTGCAGGCAGAGAGGGGCATCCCGCTTTGCAGGCAGAGAGGGGCATCCCGCTTTGCAGGCAGAGAGGGGCATCCCGCTTTGCAGGCAGAGAGGGGCATCCCGCTTTGCATCCCGAGAGGGGCATCCCGCTTTGCATCCAGAGAGGGGCATCCCGCTTTGCAGGCAGAGAGGGGCATCCCGCTTTGCAGGCAGAGAAGGGAATCCCGAGAGGGGCATCCCGCTTTGCAGGCAGAGAGGGGCATCCCGCATTGCAGGCAGAGAAGGGCATCCCGAGAGGGGCATCCCGCTTTGCAGGCAGAGAGGGGCATCCCGCTTTGCAGGCAGAGAGGGGCATCCCGCTTTGCAGGCAGAGAGGGGCATCGTGAGAGGGGCATCCCACATTACAGGCAGAGAAGGACATTACAGGCAGAGAAGGGCATCGTGAGAGGGGCATCCCCGCATTACAGGCAGAGAGGGGCATCCCGTGCTGGCAGGCAGCGAGGGGGCATCCCGCGCTGGCAGGCAGCGAGGGGGCATCCCGCGCTGGCAGGCAGCGAGGGGGCATCCCGCGTTACGGGCAGCGAGGGGGCATCCCGCGTTACGGGCAGCGAAGGGCATCCCGCTTTGCAGGCAGAGGGGGGCATCCCGAGAGGGGCATCCCCGCTTTGCAGGCAGAGAGGGGCATCCCCGCTTTGCAGGCAGAGAGGGGCATCCCCGCTTTGCAGGCAGAGAGGGGCATCCCCGCTTTGCAGGCAGAGAGGGGCATCCCGCTTTGCAGGCAGAGAGGGGCATCCCACATTACAGGCAGAGAAGGGCATCCTGCTTGGCAGGCAGAGAAGGGCATCCCGAGAGGGGCATCCCACATTACAGGCAGAGAAGGGCATCCTGCTTGGCAGGCAGAGAAGGGCATCCCGAGAGGGACATCCCACATTACAGGCAGGGAAGGGCATCCCGAGAGGGGCATCCCACGGTTGCAGGCAGAGAGGGGCATCCCGTTTTGCAGGCAGAGAGGGGCATCGTGAGAGGGGCATCCCACATTACAGGCAGAGAGGGGCATCCCCGCTTTGCAGGCAGAGAGGGGCATCGTGAGAGGGGCATCCCACATTACAGGCAGAGAAGGACATTACAGGCAGAGAAGGGCATCCCGAGAGGGGCATCCCCGCTTTGCAGGCAGAGAGGGGCATCCCCGCTTTGCAGGCAGAGAGGGGCATCCCCGCTTTGCAGGCAGAGAGGGGCATCCCCGCTTTGCAGGCAGAGAGGGGCATCCCCGCTTTGCAGGCAGAGAAGGGCATCCCGAGAGGGGCATCCCGCTTTGCAGGCAGAGAGGGGCATCCCGAGAGGAGCATCCCTCTTTGCAGGCAGAGAGGGGCATCCCGCTTGGCAGGCAGAGAAGGGCATCCCGAGAGGGACATCCCACATTACAGACAGAGAAGGGCATCCCGAGAGGGACATCCCACATTACAGGCAGGGAAGGGCATCCCGAGAGGGGCATCCCACGGTTGCAGGCAGAGAGGGGCATCGTGAGAGGGGCATCCCACATTACAGGCAGAGAAGGACATTACAGGCAGAGAAGGGCATCCCGAGAGGGGCATCCCCGCTTTGCAGGCAGAGAGGGGCATCCCCGCTTTGCAGGCAGAGAGGGGCATCCCCGCTTTGCAGGCAGAGAGGGGCATCCCCGCTTTGCAGGCAGAGAGGGGCATCCCCGCTTTGCAGGCAGAGAAGGGCATCCCGAGAGGGGCATCCCGCTTTGCAGGCAGAGAGGGGCATCCCGAGAGGAGCATCCCTCTTTGCAGGCAGAGAGGGGCATCCCGCTTTGCAGGCAGAGAGGGGCATCGTGAGAGGGGCATCCCACATTACAGGCAGAGAAGGGCATCCCGCGTTGGCAGGCAGCGAGGGGCATCCCGCGGTTGCAGGCAGCGAGGGGCATCCCGCGGTTGCAGGCAGAGAAGGGCATCCCGCTTTGCAGGCAGAGAAGGGCATCCCGCTTTGCAGGCAGAGAAGGGCATCCCGCTTTGCAGGCAGAGAAGGGCATCCTGATAGGGGCATCCCGCTTTGCAGGCAGAGAGGGGCATCCCGCTTTGCAGGCAGAGGGGGGCATCCCGCTTTGCAGGCAGAGGGGGGCATCCCGCTTTGCAGGCAGAGGGGGGCATCCCGCTTTGCAGGCAGAGGGGGGCATCCCGCTTTGCAGGCAGAGGGGGGCATCCCGCTTTGCAGGCAGAGGGGGGCATCCCGCTTTGCAGGCAGAGGGGGGCATCCCGCTTTGCAGGCAGAGGGGGGCATCCCGCTTTGCAGGCAGAGAGGGGCATCCCGCTTTGCAGGCAGAGAGGGGCATCCCGCTTTGCAGGCAGAGAGGGGCATCCCGCTTTGCAGGCAGAGAGGGGCATCCCGCTTTGCAGGCAGAGAGGGGCATCCTGCTTTGCAGGCAGAGAGGGGCATCCCGAGAGGGGCATCCCGCTTTGCAGGCAGAGAGGGGCATCCTGCTTTGCAGGTAGAAAAGGGCATCCCGAGAGGGGCATCCCGCTTTGCAGGCAGAGAAGGGCATCCCGAGAGGGGCATTCCGCTTTGCAGGCAGGGAAGGGCATCCCGAGAGGGGCATCCCCGCTTTGCAGGCAGAGAGGGGCATCCCCGCTTTGCAGGCAGAGAGGGGCATCGTGAGAGGGGCATCCCGCTTTGCAGGCAGAGAAGGGCATCCCGCTTTGCAGGCAGAGAAGGGCATCCCGATAAGGGCATCCCGCTTTGCAGGCAGAGAAGGGCATCCCGATAAGGGCATCCCGCTTTGCAGGCAGAGAGGGGCATCCCGCTTTGCAGGCAGAGAGGGGCATCCCGCTTTGCAGGCAGAGAGGGGCATCCCGCTTTGCAGGCAGAGAGGGGCATCCCGCTTTGCAGGCAGAGAGGGGCATCCCGCTTTGCAGGCAGCGAGGGGCATCCCGCGTTGGCAGGCAGCGAGGGGCATCCCGCGTTGGCAGGCAGCGAGGGGCATCCCGCGTTGGCAGGCAGCGAGGGGCATCCCGCGTTGGCAGGCAGCGAGGGGCATCCCGCGCCGGCAGGCAGCGAGGGGCATCCCGCATTGGCAGGCAGCGAGGGGCATCTCGAGAGGGGGATCCCGTATTGCAGGCAGAGAAGGGCATCTCGAGAGGGGCATCCCACATTGCATGCAGGCAGCGAGGGGCATCCCGCGTTGGCAGGTAGAGAGGGGCATCCCGCGCTGGCAGGTAGAGAGGGGCATCCTGAGAGCGGCATCCCGTGGTTGCAGGTAGAGAGGGGCATCCTGAGAGCGGCATCCCGTGGTTGCAGGCAGCGAGGGGCATCCTGGCAGAGAAGGGCATCCCAAGAGGGTCATCCCGCGGTTGCAGGCAGAGAGGGTCATCCCGCGGTTGCAGGCAGAGAGGATCATCCCGCGGTTGCAGGCAGAGAGGGTCATCCCGCGCTTGCAGGCAGAGAGGGTCATCCCGCGGTTGCAGGCAGAGAGGGTCATCCCGAGAGGGGCATCCCGCTTTGCAGGCAGAGAAGGGCGTTTTGCAGGCAGAGAAGGGCATCCCGAGTTGGCAGGCAGAGGGGGGGCATCCCGCGTTACGGGCAGTGAGGGGGCATCCCGCGTTACGGGCAGCGAAGGGCATCCCGCTTTGCAGGCAGAGGGGGGCATCCCGAGAGGGGCATCCCCGCTTTGCAGGCAGAGAGGGGCATCCCGCTTTGCAGGCAGAGAGGGGCATCCCGCATTGCAGGCAGAGAGGGGCATCCCGCATTGCAGGCAGAGAGGGGCATCCCGCATTGCAGGCAGAGAGGGGCATCCCGCTTTGCAGGCAGAGAGGGGCATCCCGCTTTGCAGGCAGAGAGGGGCATCCCGCTTTGCAGGCAGAGAGGGGCATCCCGCTTTGCAGGCAGAGAAGGGCATCCCGCTTTGCAGGCAGAGAAGGGCATCCCGCTTTGCAGGCAGAGAGGGGCATCCCGCTTTGCAGGCAGAGAAGGGCATCCCGCTTTGCAGGCAGAGAAGGGCATCCCGCTTTGCAGGCAGAGAAGGGCATCCCGAGAGGGGCATCCCGCTTTGCAGGCAGAGAAGGACATTACAGGCAGAGAAGGGCATCGTGAGAGGGGCATCCCGCGCTGGCAGGCAGCGAGGGGGCATCCCGCGCTGGCAGGCAGCGAGGGGGCATCCCGCGCTGGCAGGCAGCGAGGGGGCATCCCGCGCTGGCAGGCAGCGAGGGGGCATCCCGCGCTGGCAGGCAGCGAGGGGGCATCCCGCGCTGGCAGGCAGCGAGGGGGCATCCCGCGCTGGCAGGCAGCGAGGGGGCATCCCGCGTTACGGGCAGCGAGGGGGCATCCCGCGTTACGGGCAGCGAGGGGGCATCCCACGTTACGGGCAGCGAGGGGGCATCCCGAGAGGGGCATCCCCGCTTTGCAGGCAGAGAGGGGCATCCCGCTTTGCAGGCAGAGAGGGGCATCCCGAGAGGGGCATCCCCGCTTTGCAGGCGAGAGGGGCATCCCCGCTTTGCAGGCGAGAGGGGCATCCCCGCTTGGCAGGCAGAGAAGGGCATCCTGCTTGGCAGGCAGAGAAGGGCATCCCGAGAGGGGCATCCCACATTACAGGCAGAGAAGGGCATCCCGCTTTGCAGGCAGAGAGGGGCATCCCGCTTTGCAGGCAGAGAGGGGCATCGTGAGAGGGGCATCCCACATTACAGGCAGAGAAGGGCATCGTGAGAGGGGCATCCCCGCTTTGCAGGCAGAGAGGGGCATCCCCGCTTTGCAGGCAGAGAGGGGCATCGTGAGAGGGGCATCCCCGCATTACAGGCAGAGAGGGGCATCCCCGCTTTGCAGGCAGAGAAGGGCATCCCGCTTTGCAGGCAGAGAGGGGCATCCCGCTTTGCAGGCAGAGAGGGGCATCCCGCTTTGCAGGCAGAGAGGGGCATCCCGAGAGGGGCATCCCACATTACAGGCAGAGAAGGGCATCCTGCTTGGCAGGCAGAGAAGGGCATCCCGAGAGGGACATCCCACATTACAGGCAGGGAAGGGAATCCCGAGAGGGGCATCCCACGGTTGCAGGCAGAGAGGGGCATCCCGTTTTGCAGGCAGAGAGGGGCATCGTGAGAGGGGCATGCCACATTACAGGCAGAGAGGGGCATCCCCGCTTTGCAGGCAGAGAGGGGCATCGTGAGAGGGGCATCCCACATTACAGGCAGAGAAGGGCATCCCGAGAGGGGCATCCCCGCTTTGCAGGCAGAGAGGGGCATCCCCGCTTTGCAGGCAGAGAGGGGCATCCCCGCTTTGCAGGCAGAGAGGGGCATCCCCGCTTTGCAGGCAGAGAAGGGCATCCCGAGAGGGGCATCCCGCTTTGCAGGCAGAGAAGGGCATCCCGAGAGGGGCATCCCGCTTTGCAGGCAGAGAGGGGCATCCCTCTTTGCAGGCAGAGAGGGGCATCGTGAGAGGGGCATCCCACATTACAGGCAGAGAAGGACATTACAGGCAGAGAAGGGCATCGTGAGAGGGGCATCCCCGCTTTGCAGGCAAAGAGGGGCATCCCCGCTTTGCAGGCAGAGAAGGGCATCCCGCTTTGCAGGCAGAGAGGGGCATCCCGCTTTGCAGGCAGAGAGGGGCATCCCGCTTTGCAGGCAGAGAGGGGCATCCCGCTTTGCATCCCGAGAGGGGCATCCCGCTTTGCATCCCGAGAGGGGCATCCCGCTTTGCATCCCGAGAGGGGCATCCCGCTTTGCATCCCGAGAGGGGCATCCCGCTTTGCATCCCGAGAGGGGCATCCCGCTTTGCATCCAGAGAGGGGCATCCCGCTTTGCAGGCAGAGAGGGGCATCCCGCTTTGCAGGCAGAGAAGGGAATCCCGAGAGGGGCATCCCGCTTTGCAGGCAGAGAGGGGCATCCCGCATTGCAGGCAGAGAAGGGCATCCCGAGAGGGGCATCCCGCTTTGCAGGCAGAGAGGGGCATCCCGCTTTGCAGGCAGAGAGGGGCATCCCGCTTTGCAGGCAGAGAGGGGCATCGTGAGAGGGGCATCCCACATTACAGGCAGAGAAGGACATTACAGGCAGAGAAGGGCATCGTGAGAGGGGCATCCCCGCATTACAGGCAGAGAGGGGCATCCCGTGCTGGCAGGCAGCGAGGGGGCATCCCGCGCTGGCAGGCAGCGAGGGGGCATCCCGCGCTGGCAGGCAGCGAGGGGGCATCCCGCGTTACGGGCAGCGAGGGGGCATCCCGCGTTACGGGCAGCGAAGGGCATCCCGCTTTGCAGGCAGAGGGGGGCATCCCGAGAGGGGCATCCCCGCTTTGCAGGCAGAGAGGGGCATCCCCGCTTTGCAGGCAGAGAGGGGCATCCCCGCTTTGCAGGCAGAGAGGGGCATCCCCGCTTTGCAGGCAGAGAGGGGCATCCCGCTTTGCAGGCAGAGAGGGGCATCCCACATTACAGGCAGAGAAGGGCATCCTGCTTGGCAGGCAGAGAAGGGCATCCCGAGAGGGGCATCCCACATTACAGGCAGAGAAGGGCATCCTGCTTGGCAGGCAGAGAAGGGCATCCCGAGAGGGACATCCCACATTACAGGCAGGGAAGGGCATCCCGAGAGGGGCATCCCACGGTTGCAGGCAGAGAGGGGCATCCCGTTTTGCAGGCAGAGAGGGGCATCGTGAGAGGGGCATCCCACATTACAGGCAGAGAGGGGCATCCCCGCTTTGCAGGCAGAGAGGGGCATCGTGAGAGGGGCATCCCACATTACAGGCAGAGAAGGACATTACAGGCAGAGAAGGGCATCCCGAGAGGGGCATCCCCGCTTTGCAGGCAGAGAGGGGCATCCCCGCTTTGCAGGCAGAGAGGGGCATCCCCGCTTTGCAGGCAGAGAGGGGCATCCCCGCTTTGCAGGCAGAGAGGGGCATCCCCGCTTTGCAGGCAGAGAAGGGCATCCCGAGAGGGGCATCCCGCTTTGCAGGCAGAGAGGGGCATCCCGAGAGGAGCATCCCTCTTTGCAGGCAGAGAGGGGCATCCCGCTTGGCAGGCAGAGAAGGGCATCCCGAGAGGGACATCCCACATTACAGACAGAGAAGGGCATCCCGAGAGGGACATCCCACATTACAGGCAGGGAAGGGCATCCCGAGAGGGGCATCCCACGGTTGCAGGCAGAGAGGGGCATCGTGAGAGGGGCATCCCACATTACAGGCAGAGAAGGACATTACAGGCAGAGAAGGGCATCCCGAGAGGGGCATCCCCGCTTTGCAGGCAGAGAGGGGCATCCCCGCTTTGCAGGCAGAGAGGGGCATCCCCGCTTTGCAGGCAGAGAGGGGCATCCCCGCTTTGCAGGCAGAGAGGGGCATCCCCGCTTTGCAGGCAGAGAAGGGCATCCCGAGAGGGGCATCCCGCTTTGCAGGCAGAGAGGGGCATCCCGAGAGGAGCATCCCTCTTTGCAGGCAGAGAGGGGCATCCCGCTTTGCAGGCAGAGAGGGGCATCGTGAGAGGGGCATCCCACATTACAGGCAGAGAAGGGCATCGTGAGAGGGGCATCCCCGCATTACAGGCAGAGAGGGGCATCCCCGCTTTGCAGGCAGAGAGGGGCATCCCCGCTTTGCAGGCAGAGAGGGGCATCGTGAGAGGGGCATCCCCGCATTACAGGCAGAGAGGGGCATCCCCGCTTTGCAGGCAGAGAAGGGCATCCCGAGAGGGGCATCCCGCTTTGCAGGCAGAGAAGGGCATCCCGAGAGGGGCATCCCGCTTTGCAGGCAGAGAAGGGCATCGTGAGAGGGGCATCCCCGCTTTGCAGGCAGAGAGGGGCATCCCCGCTTTGCAGGCAGAGAGGGGCATCCCCGCTTTGCAGGCAGAGAAGGGCATCCCGATAAGGGCATCCCGCTTTGCAGGCAGAGAGGGGCATCCCGCTTTGCAGGCAGAGAGGGGCATCCCGCTTTGCAGGCAGAGAGGGGCATCCCGCTTTGCATCCCGAGAGGGGCATCCCGCTTTGCATCCCGAGAGGGGCATCCCGCTTTGCATCCCGAGAGGGGCATCCCGCTTTGCAGGCAGAGAAGGGAATCCCGAGAGGGGCATCCCACTTTGCAGGCAGAGAGGGGCATCCCCGCTTTGCAGGCAGAGAAGGGCATCCCGAGAGGGGCATCCCGCTTTGCAGGCAGAGAAGGGCATCCCGAGAGGGGCATCCCGCTTTGCAGGCAGAGAAGGGCATCCCGAGAGGGGCATCCCGCTTTGCAGGCAGAGGGCATCCCGAGAGGGGCATCCCGCTTTGCAGGCAGAGAGGGGCATCTCGAGAGGGGCATCCCGCTTTGCAGGCAGAGAGGGGCATCCCGCTTTGCAGGCAGAGAGGGGCATCCCGCTTTGCAGGCAGAGAGGGGCATCGTGAGAGGGGCATCCCCGCTTTGCAGGCAGAGAGGGGCATCCCGCTTTGCAGGCAGAGAGGGGCATCCCGCTTTGCAGGCAGAGAGGGGCATCGTGAGAGGGGCATCCCACATTACAGGCAGAGAAGGGCATCGTGAGAGGGGCATCCCCGCATTACAGGCAGAGAGGGGCATCCCCGCTTTGCAGGCAGAGAAGGGCATCCCGAGAGGGGCATCCCCGCTTTGCAGGCAGAGAAGGGCATCCCGAGAGGGGCATCCCCCGCTTTGCAGGCAGAGAAGGGCATCCCGAGAGGGGCATCCCCGCTTTGCAGGCAGAGAAGGGCATCCCGCTTTGCAGGCAGAGAGGGGCATCCCCGCTTTGCAGGCAGAGAAGGGCATCCCGAGAGGGGCATCCCCGCTTTGCAGGCAGAGAAGGGCATCCCGCTTTGCAGGCAGAGAGGGGCATCCCGCTTTGCAGGCAGAGAGGGGCATCCCGCTTTGCAGGCAGAGAGGGGCATCCCGCTTTGCAGGCAGAGAGGGGCATCCCGCTTTGCAGGCAGAGAGGGGCATCCCGCTTTGCAGGCAGAGAGGGGCATCCCGCTTTGCAGGCAGAGAGGGGCATCCCGCTTTGCAGGCAGAGAGGGGCATCCCGCTTTGCAGGCAGAGAGGGGCATCCCGCTTTGCAGGCAGAGAGGGGCATCCCGCTTTGCAGGCAGAGAGGGGCATCCCGCTTTGCAGGCAGAGAGGGGCATCCCGCTTTGCAGGCAGAGAGGGGCATCCCGCTTTGCAGGCAGAGAGGGGCATCCCGCTTTGCAGGCAGAGAAGGGAATCCCGAGAGGGGCATCCCGCTTTGCAGGCAGAGAGGGGCATCCCGCATTGCAGGCAGAGAAGGGCATCCCGAGAGGGGCATCCCCGCTTTGCAGGCAGAGAAGGGCATCCTGCTTGGCAGGCAGAGAAGGGCATCCCGAGAGGGACATCCCACATTACAGGCAGGGAAGGGCATCCCGAGAGGGGCATCCCACGGTTGCAGGCAGAGAGGGGCATCCTGTTTTGCAGGCAGAGAGGGGCATCGTGAGAGGGGCATCCCACATTACAGGCAGAGAGGGGCATCCCCGCTTTGCAGGCAGAGAGGGGCATCGTGAGAGGGGCATCCCACATTACAGGCAGAGAAGGACATTACAGGCAGAGAAGGGCATCCCGAGAGGGGCATCCCCGCTTTGCAGGCAGAGAGGGGCATCCCCGCTTTGCAGGCAGAGAGGGGCATCCCCGCTTTGCAGGCAGAGAAGGGCATCCCGAGAGGGGCATCCCGCTTTGCAGGCAGAGAGGGGCATCCCGAGAGGAGCATCCCTCTTTGCAGGCAGAGAGGGGCATCCCGCTTTGCAGGCAGAGAGGGGCATCGTGAGAGGGGCATCCCACATTACAGGCAGAGAAGGGCATCGTGAGAGGGGCATCCCCGCTTTGCAGGCAGAGAGGGGCATCCCCGCTTTGCAGGCAGAGAGGGGCATCCCCGCTTTGCAGGCAGAGAGGGGCATCGTGAGAGGGGCATCCCCGCATTACAGGCAGAGAGGGGCATCCCCGCTTTGCAGGCAGAGAAGGGCATCCCGAGAGGGGCATCCCCGCTTTGCAGGCAGAGAAGGGCATCCCGAGAGGGGCATCCCCGCTTTGCAGGCAGAGAAGGGCATCCCGAGAGGGGCATCCCGCTTTGCAGGCAGAGAGGGGCATCCCGAGAGGGGCATCCCGCTTTGCAGGCAGAGAAGGGCATCGTGAGAGGGGCATCCCCGCTTTGCAGGCAGAGAGGGGCATCCCCGCTTTGCAGGCAGAGAAGGGCATCCCGATAAGGGCATCCCGCTTTGCAGGCAGAGAGGGGCATCCCGCTTTGCAGGCAGAGAGGGGCATCCCGCTTTGCATCCCGAGAGGGGCATCCCGCTTTGCATCCCGAGAGGGGCATCCCGCTTTGCATCCCGAGAGGGGCATCCCGCTTTGCATCCCGAGAGGGGCATCCCGCTTTGCATCCCGAGAGGGGCATCCCGCTTTGCATCCCGAGAGGGGCATCCCGCTTTGCATCCCGAGAGGGGCATCCCGCTTTGCAGGCAGAGAGGGGCATCCTGAGAGGGGCATCCCGCTTTGCAGGCAGAGAAGGGAATCCCGAGAGGGGCATCCCACTTTGCAGGCAGAGAGGGGCATCCCGAGAGGGGCATCCCGCGGTTGCAGGCAGAGAGGGGCATCCCGAGAGGGGCATCCCGCGGTTGCAGGCAGAGAGGGGCATCCCGAGAGGGGCATCCCGCGGTTGCAAGCAGAGAGGGGCATCGTGAGAGGGGCATCCCACATTACAGGCAGAGAAGGGCATCCTGCTTGGCAGGCAGAGAGGGGCATCCCGTTTTGCAGGCAGAGAGGGGCATCCCGCATTGCAGGCAGAGAAGGGCATCCCGAGAGGGGCATCCCGCTTTGCAGGCAGAGAAGGGCATCCCGAGAGGGGCATCCCGCTTTGCAGGCAGAGAAGGGCATCCCGAGAGGGGCATCCCGCTTTGCAGGCAGAGGGCATCCCGAGAGGGGCATCCCACTTTGCAGGCAGAGAGGGGCATCTCGAGAGGGGCATCCCGCTTTGCAGGCAGAGAGGGGCATCCCGCTTTGCAGGCAGAGAGGGGCATCCTGCTTGGCAGGCAGAGAGGGGCATCCCGTTTTGCAGGCAGAGAGGGGCATCCCGCATTGCAGGCAGAGAAGGGCATCCCGAGAGGGGCATCCCCGCTTTGCAGGCAGAGAGGGGCATCCCCGCTTTGCAGGCAGAGAAGGGCATCCCGAGAGGGGCATCCCGCTTTGCAGGCAGAGAAGGGCATCCCGAGAGGGGCATCCCGCTTTGCAGGCAGAGGGCATCCCGAGAGGGGCATCCCGCTTTGCAGGCAGAGAGGGGCATCTCGAGAGGGGCATCCCGCTTTGCAGGCAGAGAGGGGCATCCAGCTTTGCAGGCAGAGAGGGGCATCGTGTGAGGGGCATCCCACATTACAGGCAGAGAAGGACATTACAGGCAGAGAAGGGCATCGTGAGAGGGGCATCCCCGCTTTGCAGGCAGAGAGGGGCATCCCGCTTTGCAGGCAGAGAGGGGCATCCCGCTTTGCAGGCAGAGAAGGGAATCCCGAGAGGGGCATCCCGCGGTTGCAGGCAGAGAGGGGCATCCCGAGAGGGGCATCCCGCTTTGCAGGCAGAGAGGGGCATCTCGAGAGGGGCATCCCGCTTTGCAGGCAGAGAGGGGCATCCTGCTTGGCAGGCAGAGAGGGGCATCCCGTTTTGCAGGCAGAGAGGGGCATCCCGCATTGCAGGCAGAGAAGGGCATCCCGAGAGGGGCATCCCCGCTTTGCAGGCAGAGAGGGGCATCCCCGCTTTGCAGGCAGAGAAGGGCATCCCGAGAGGGGCATCCCGCTTTGCAGGCAGAGAAGGGCATCCCGAGAGGGGCATCCCGCTTTGCAGGCAGAGAAGGGCATCCCGAGAGGGGCATCCCGCTTTGCAGGCAGAGAGGGGCATCTCGAGAGGGGCATCCCGCTTTGCAGGCAGAGAGGGGCATCTCGAGAGGGGCATCCCGCTTTGCAGGCAGAGAGGGGCATCCAGCTTTGCAGGCAGAGAGGGGCATCGTGTGAGGGGCATCCCACATTACAGGCAGAGAAGGACATTACAGGCAGAGAAGGGCATCGTGAGAGGGGCATCCCCGCTTTGCAGGCAGAGAAGGGCATCCCGCTTTGCAGGCAGAGAAGGGCATCCCGATAAGGGCATCCCGCTTTGCAGGCAGAGAGGGGCATCCCGCTTTGCAGGCAGAGAGGGGCATCCCGCTTTGCAGGCAGAGAGGGGCATCCCGCTTTGCAGGCAGAGAGGGGCATCCCGCTTTGCAGGCAGAGAGGGGCATCCCGCTTTGCAGGCAGAGAGGGGCATCGTGAGAGGGGCATCCCGCTTTGCAGGCAGAGAAGGGCATCCCGCTTTGCAGGCAGAGAAGGGCATCCCGATAAGGGCATCCCGCTTTGCAGGCAGAGAGGGGCATCCCGATAAGGGCATCCCGCTTTGCAGGCAGAGAGGGGCATCCCGCTTTGCATCCCGAGAGGGGCATCCCGCTTTGCAGGCAGAGAGGGGCATCCCGCTTTGCAGGCAGAGAGGGGCATCCCGCTTTGCAGGCAGAGAGGGGCATCCCGCTTTGCAGGCAGAGAGGGGCATCCCGCTTTGCAGGCAGAGAGGGGCATCCCGCTTTGCAGGCAGAGAGGGGCATCCCGCTTTGCAGGCAGAGAGGGGCATCCCGCTTTGCAGGCAGAGAGGGGCATCCCGCTTTGCAGGCAGAGAGGGGCATCCCGCTTTGCAGGCAGAGAGGGGCATCCCGCTTTGCAGGCAGAGAGGGGCATCCCGCTTTGCAGGCAGAGAGGGGCATCCCGCTTTGCAGGCAGAGAGGGGCATCCCGCTTTGCAGGCAGAGAAGGGAATCCCGAGAGGGGCATCCCGCTTTGCAGGCAGAGAGGGGCATCCCGCATTGCAGGCAGAGAAGGGCATCCCGAGAGGGGCATCCCGCATTGCAGGCAGAGAAGGGCATCCCGAGAGGGGCATCCCCGCTTTGCAGGCAGAGAGGGGCATCCCCGCTTTGCAGGCAGAGAGGGGCATCCCGAGAGGGGCATCCCCGCTTTGCAGGCAGAGAGGGGCATCCCCGCTTTGCAGGCAGAGAGGGGCATCCCGCTTTGCAGGCAGAGAAGGGCATCCCGAGAGGGGCATCCCGCTTTGCAGGCAGAGAGGGGCATCCCGCTTTGCAGGCAGAGGGGCATCCCGCTTTGCAGGCAGAGAGGGGCATCGTGAGAGGGGCATCCCACATTACAGGCAGAGAAGGACATTACAGGCAGAGAAGGGCATCGTGAGAGGGGCATCCCCGCATTACAGGCAGAGAGGGGCATCCCGTGCTGGCAGGCAGCGAGGGGGCATCCCGCGCTGGCAGGCAGCGAGGGGGCATCCCGCGCTGGCAGGCAGCGAGGGGGCATCCCGCGCTGGCAGGCAGCGAGGGGGCATCCCGCGTTACGGGCAGCGAGGGGGCATCCCGCTTTGCAGGCAGAGGGGGGCATCCCGAGAGGGGCATCCCCGCTTTGCAGGCAGAGAGGGGCATCCCCGCTTTGCAGGCAGAGAGGGGCATCCCCGCTTTGCAGGCAGAGAGGGGCATCCCCGCTTTGCAGGCAGAGAGGGGCATCGTGAGAGGGGCATCCCACATTACAGGCAGAGAAGGACATTACAGGCAGAGAAGGGCATCCCGAGAGGGGCATCCCCGCTTTGCAGGCAGAGAGGGGCATCCCCGCTTTGCAGGCAGAGAGGGGCATCCCCGCTTTGCAGGCAGAGAGGGGCATCCCGCTTTGCAGGCAGAGAAGGGCATCCCGAGAGGGGCATCCCGCTTTGCAGGCAGAGAAGGGCATCCCGAGAGGGGCATCCCGCTTTGCAGGCAGAGAGGGGCATCCCCGCTTTGCAGGCAGAGAGGGGCATCCCTCTTTGCAGGCAGAGAGGGGCATCCCGCTTTGCAGGCAGAGAGGGGCATCGTGAGAGGGGCATCCCACATTACAGGCAGAGAAGGGCATCGTGAGAGGGGCATCCCCGCATTACAGGCAGAGAGGGGCATCCCCGCTTTGCAGGCAGAGAGGGGCATCCCCGCTTTGCAGGCAGAGAGGGGCATCCCCGCTTTGCAGGCAGAGAGGGGCATCCCCGCTTTGCAGGCAGAGAGGGGCATCCCCGCTTTGCAGGCAGAGAGGGGCATCGTGAGAGGGGCATCCCCACTTTGCAGGCAGAGAAGGGCATCCCGAGAGGGGCATCCCGCTTTGCAGGCAGAGAAGGGCATCCCGAGAGGGGCATCCCGCTTTGCAGGCAGAGAGGGGCATCCCGCTTTGCAGGCAGAGAAGGGCATCGTGAGAGGGGCATCCCACATTACAGGCAGAGAAGGACATTACAGGCAGAGAAGGGCATCGTGAGAGGGGCATCCCCGCTTTGCAGGCAGAGAGGGGCATCCCCGCTTTGCAGGCAGAGAAGGGCATCCCGATAAGGGCATCCCGCTTTGCAGGCAGAGAGGGGCATCCCGCTTTGCAGGCAGAGAGGGGCATCCCGCTTTGCAGGCAGAGAGGGGCATCCCGCTTTGCAGGCAGAGAGGGGCATCCCGCTTTGCATCCCGAGAGGGGCATCCCGCTTTGCAGGCAGAGAGGGGCATCCCGCTTTGCAGGCAGAGAGGGGCATCCCGCTTTGCAGGCAGAGAGGGGCATCCCGCTTTGCAGGCAGAGAGGGGCATCCCGCTTTGCAGGCAGAGAGGGGCATCCCGCTTTGCAGGCAGAGAGGGGCATCCCGCTTTGCAGGCAGAGAGGGGCATCCCGCTTTGCAGGCAGAGAGGGGCATCCCGCTTTGCAGGCAGAGAGGGGCATCCCGCTTTGCAGGCAGAGAAGGGAATCCCGAGAGGGGCATCCCGCTTTGCAGGCAGAGAGGGGCATCCCGCATTGCAGGCAGAGAAGGGCATCCCGAGAGGGGCATCCCGCATTGCAGGCAGAGAAGGGCATCCCGAGAGGGGCATCCCCGCTTTGCAGGCAGAGAGGGGCATCCCGAGAGGGGCATCCCCGCTTTGCAGGCAGAGAGGGGCATCCCCGCTTTGCAGGCAGAGAGGGGCATCCCGAGAGGGGCATCCCCGCTTTGCAGGCAGAGAGGGGCATCCCCGCTTTGCAGGCAGAGAGGGGCATCCCGCTTTGCAGGCAGAGAAGGGCATCCCGAGAGGGGCATCCCGCTTTGCAGGCAGAGAGGGGCATCCCGCTTTGCAGGCAGAGGGGCATCCCGCTTTGCAGGCAGAGAGGGGCATCGTGAGAGGGGCATCCCACATTACAGGCAGAGAAGGACATTACAGGCAGAGAAGGGCATCGTGAGAGGGGCATCCCCGCATTACAGGCAGAGAGGGGCATCCCGTGCTGGCAGGCAGCGAGGGGGCATCCCGCGCTGGCAGGCAGCGAGGGGGCATCCCGCGCTGGCAGGCAGCGAGGGGGCATCCCGCGTTACGGGCAGCGAGGGGGCATCCCGCTTTGCAGGCAGAGGGGGGCATCCCGAGAGGGGCATCCCCGCTTTGCAGGCAGAGAGGGGCATCCCCGCTTTGCAGGCAGAGAGGGGCATCCCCGCTTTGCAGGCAGAGAGGGGCATCCCCGCTTTGCAGGCAGAGAGGGGCATCGTGAGAGGGGCATCCCACATTACAGGCAGAGAAGGACATTACAGGCAGAGAAGGGCATCCCGAGAGGGGCATCCCCGCTTTGCAGGCAGAGAGGGGCATCCCCGCTTTGCAGGCAGAGAGGGGCATCCCCGCTTTGCAGGCAGAGAGGGGCATCCCGCTTTGCAGGCAGAGAAGGGCATCCCGAGAGGGGCATCCCGCTTTGCAGGCAGAGAAGGGCATCCCGAGAGGGGCATCCCGCTTTGCAGGCAGAGAGGGGCATCCCGAGAGGAGCATCCCTCTTTGCAGGCAGAGAGGGGCATCCCGCTTTGCAGGCAGAGAGGGGCATCGTGAGAGGGGCATCCCACATTACAGGCAGAGAAGGGCATCGTGAGAGGGGCATCCCCGCATTACAGGCAGAGAGGGGCATCCCCGCTTTGCAGGCAGAGAGGGGCATCCCCGCTTTGCAGGCAGAGAGGGGCATCCCCGCTTTGCAGGCAGAGAGGGGCATCCCCGCTTTGCAGGCAGAGAGGGGCATCCCCGCTTTGCAGGCAGAGAGGGGCATCGTGAGAGGGGCATCCCCACTTTGCAGGCAGAGAAGGGCATCCCGAGAGGGGCATCCCGCTTTGCAGGCAGAGAAGGGCATCCCGAGAGGGGCATCCCGCTTTGCAGGCAGAGAGGGGCATCCCGCTTTGCAGGCAGAGAAGGGCATCGTGAGAGGGGCATCCCACATTACAGGCAGAGAAGGACATTACAGGCAGAGAAGGGCATCGTGAGAGGGGCATCCCCGCTTTGCAGGCAGAGAGGGGCATCCCCGCTTTGCAGGCAGAGAGGGGCATCCCCGCTTTGCAGGCAGAGAAGGGCATCCCGATAAAGGCATCCCGCTTTGCAGGCAGAGAGGGGCATCCCGCTTTGCAGGCAGAGAGGGGCATCCCGCTTTGCAGGCAGAGAGGGGCATCCCGCTTTGCAGGCAGAGAGGGGCATCCCGCTTTGCAGGCAGAGAGGGGCATCCCGCTTTGCATCCCGAGAGGGGCATCCCGCTTTGCATCCCGAGAGGGGCATCCCGCTTTGCAGGCAGAGAGGGGCATCCCGCTTTGCAGGCAGAGAGGGGCATCCCGCTTTGCAGGCAGAGAGGGGCATCCCGAGAGGGGCATCCCGCTTTGCAGGCAGAGAAGGGAATCCCGAGAGGGGCATCCCACTTTGCAGGCAGAGAGGGGCATCCCGAGAGGGGCATCCCGCGGTTGCAGGCAGAGAGGGGCATCCCGAGAGGGGCATCCCGCGGTTGCAGGCAGAGAGGGGCATCCCGAGAGGGGCATCCCGCGGTTGCAAGCAGAGAGGGGCATCGTGAGAGGGGCATCCCACATTACAGGCAGAGAAGGGCATCCTGCTTGGCAGGCAGAGAGGGGCATCCCGTTTTGCAGGCAGAGAAGGGCATCCCGCATTGCAGGCAGAGAAGGGCATCCCGAGAGGGGCATCCCCGCTTTGCAGGCAGAGAGGGGCATCCCCGCTTTGCAGGCAGAGAAGGGCATCCCGAGAGGGGCATCCCGCTTTGCAGGCAGAGAGGGGCATCCCCGCTTTGCAGGCAGAGGGGCATCCCCGCTTTGCAGGCAGAGAGGGGCATCCCCGCTTTGCAGGCAGAGAAGGGCATCCCGAGAGGGGCATCCCGCTTTGCAGGCAGAGAGGGGCATCCCCGCTTTGCAGGCAGAGGGGCATCCCCGCTTTGCAGGCAGAGAGGGGCATCCCCGCTTTGCAGGCAGAAAGGGGCATCGTGAGAGGGGCATCCCCGCTTTGCAGGCAGAGAGGGGCATCCCCGCTTTGCAGGCAGAGAGGGGCATCCCCGCTTTGCAGGCAGAGAAGGGCATCCCGCTTTGCAGGCAGAGAAGGGCATCCCGCTTTGCAGGCAGAGAAGGGCATCCTGATAAGGGCATCCCGCTTTGCAGGCAGAGAGGGGCATCCCGCTTTGCAGGCAGAGAGGGGCATCCCGCTTTGCAGGCAGAGAGGGGCATCCCGCTTTGCAGGCAGAGAGGGGCATCCCGCTTTGCAGGCAGAGAGGGGCATCCCGCTTTGCAGGCAGAGAGGGGCATCCCGCTTTGCAGGCAGAGAGGGGCATCCCCGCTTTGCAGGCAGAGAGGGGCATCCCCGCTTTGCAGGCAGAGAGGGGCATCCCCGCTTTGCAGGCAGAAAGGGGCATCGTGAGAGGGGCATCCCCGCTTTGCAGGCAGAGAGGGGCATCCCCGCTTTGCAGGCAGAGAGGGGCATCCCCGCTTTGCAGGCAGAGAAGGGCATCCCGCTTTGCAGGCAGAGAAGGGCATCCCGCTTGGCAGGCAGAGAGGGGCATCCCGCTTTGCAGGCAGAGAGGGGCATCCCGCTTTGCAGGCAGAGAGGGGCATCCCGCTTTGCAGGCAGAGAGGGGCATCCCGCTTTGCAGGCAGAGAGGGGCATCCCGCTTTGCAGGCAGAGAGGGGCATCCCGCTTTGCAGGCAGAGAGGGGCATCCCGCTTTGCAGGCAGAGAGGGGCATCCCGCTTTGCAGGCAGAGAGGGGCATCCCACTTTGCAGGCAGAGAGGGGCATCCCGCTTTGCAGGCAGAGAGGGGCATCCTGCTTTGCAGGCAGAGAGGGGCATCCCGAGAGGGGCATCCCGCTTTGCAGGCAGAGAAGGGAATCCTGAGAGGGGCATCCCGCGGTTGCAGGCAGAGAGGGGCATCCCGCGGTTGCAGGCAGAGAGGGGCATCCCGAGAGGGGCATCCCACATTACAGGCAGAGAAGGGCATCCCGAGAGGGGCATCCCACATTACAGGCAGAGAAGGGCATCCTGCTTGGCAGGCAGAGAGGGGCATCCCGTTTTGCAGGCAGAGAGGGGCATCCCGCATTGCAGGCAGAGAAGGGCATCCCGAGAGGGGCATCCCGAGTTGGCAGGCAGAGGGGGGGCATCCCGCGTTACGGGCAGCGAGGGGGCATCCCGCGTTACGGGCAGCGAGGGGGCATCCCGCTTTGCAGGCAGAGGGGGGCATCCCGAGAGGGGCATCCCCGCTTTGCAGGCAGAGAGGGGCATCCCGCTTTGCAGGCAGAGAGGGGCATCCCGCTTTGCAGGCAGAGAGGGGCATCCCGCTTTGCAGACAGAGAAGGGCATCCCGAGAGGGGCATCCCGCTTTGCAGGCAGAGAAGGGCATCCCGAGAGGGGCATCCCGCTTTGCAGGCAGAGAAGGGCATCCCGAGAGGGGCATCCCGCTTTGCAGGCAGAGAGGGGCATCCCGCTTTGCAGGCAGAGAGGGGCATCCCGCTTTGCAGGCAGAGAGGGGCATCCCGCTTTGCAGGCAGAGAGGGGCATCCCCGCTTTGCAGGCAGAGAGGGGCATCCCGCTTTGCAGGCAGAGAGGGGCATCCCCGCTTTGCAGGCAGAGAGGGGCATCCCCGCTTTGCAGGCAGAGAGGGGCATCGTGAGAGGGGCATCCCCGCTTTGCAGGCAGAGAGGGGCATCCCCGCTTTGCAGGCAGAGAGGGGCATCCCCGCTTTGCAGGCAGAGAGGGGCATCCCCGCTTTGCAGGCAGAGAGGGGCATCCCGAGAGGGGCATCCCGCTTTGCAGGCAGAGAAGGGAATCCTGAGAGGGGCATCCCGCGGTTGCAGGCAGAGAGGGGCATCCTGCTTGGCAGGCAGAGAGGGGCATCCCGTTTTGCAGGCAGAGAGGGGCATCCCGCATTGCAGGCAGAGAAGGGCATCCCCGCTTTGCAGGCAGAGAGGGGCATCCCCGCTTTGCAGGCAGAGAGGGGCATCCCCGCTTTGCAGGCAGAGAGGGGCATCCCCGCTTTGCAGGCAGAGAGGGGCATCCCCGCTTTGCAGGCAGAGAGGGGCATCCCCGCTTTGCAGGCAGAGAGGGGCATCGTGAGAGGGGCATCCCCGCTTTGCAGGCAGAGAGGGGAATCCCCGCTTTGCAGGCAGAGAGGGGCATCCCCGCTTTGCAGGCAGAGAGGGGCATCCCCGCTTTGCAGGCAGAGAGGGGCATCCCCGCTTTGCAGGCAGAGAGGGGCATCCCGCTTTGCAGGCAGAGAAGGGAATCCTGAGAGGGGCATCCCGCGGTTGCAGGCAGAGAGGGGCATCCCGCGGTTGCAGGCAGAGAGGGGCATCCCGAGAGGGGCATCCCACATTACAGGCAGAGAAGGGCATCCCGAGAGGGGCATCCCACATTACAGGCAGAGAAGGGCATCCTGCTTGGCAGGCAGAGAGGGGCATCCCGTTTTGCAGGCAGAGAGGGGCATCCCGCATTGCAGGCAGAGAAGGGCATCCCGAGAGGGGCATCCCGAGTTGGCAGGCAGAGGGGGGGCATCCCGCGTTACGGGCAGCGAGGGGGCATCCCGCGTTACGGGCAGCGAAGGGCATCCCGCTTTGCAGGCAGAGGGGGGCATCCCGAGAGGGGCATCCCCGCTTTGCAGGCAGAGAGGGGCATCCCGCTTTGCAGGCAGAGAGGGGCATCCCGCTTTGCAGGCAGAGAGGGGCATCCCGCTTTGCAGGCAGAGAAGGGCATCCCGAGAGGGGCATCCCGCTTTGCAGGCAGAGAAGGGCATCCCGAGAGGGGCATCCCGCTTTGCAGGCAGAGAAGGGCATCCCGAGAGGGGCATCCCGCTTTGCAGGCAGAGAGGGGCATCGTGAGAGGGGCATCCCCGCATTACAGGCAGAGAGGGGCATCCCCGCTTTGCAGGCAGAGAGGGGCATCCCCGCTTTGCAGGCATCGAGAGGGGCATCGTGAGAGGGGCATCCCCGCATTACAGGCAGAGAGGGGCATCCCCGCTTTGCAGGCAGAGAAGGGCATCCCGAGAGGGGCATCCCGCTTTGCAGGCAGAGAGGGGCATCCCGCTTTGCAGGCAGAGAGGGGCATCGTGAGAGGGGCATCCCACATTACAGGCAGAGAAGGGCATCGTGAGAGGGGCATCCCCGCTTTGCAGGCAGAGAGGGGCATCCCCACTTTGCAGGCAGAGAGGGGCATCCCCGCTTTGCAGGCAGAGAAGGGCATCCCGCTTTGCAGGCAGAGAAGGGCATCCCGATAAGGGCATCCCGCTTTGCAGGCAGAGAGGGGCATCCGGCTTTGCAGGCAGAGAGGGGCATCCCGCTTTGCAGGCAGAGAGGGGCATCCCGCTTTGCAGGCAGAGAGGGGCATCCCGCTTTGCAGGCAGAGAAGGGCATCCCGAGAGGGGCATCCCGCTTTGCAGGCAGAGAGGGGCATCCCGCTTTGCAGGCAGAGGGGCATCCCGAGAGGGGCATCCCGCTTTGCAGGCAGAGAGGGGCATCCCGCTTTGCAGGCAGAGGGGCATCCCGAGAGGGGCATCCCGAGTTGGCAGGCAGAGGGGGGGCATCCCGCATTACGGGCAGCGAGGGGGCATCCCGCGTTACGGGCAGCGAAGGGCATCCCGCTTTGCAGGCAGAGGGGGGCATCCCGAGAGGGGCATCCCCGCTTTGCAGGCAGAGAGGGGCATCCCGCTTTGCAGGCAGAGAGGGGCATCCCGCTTTGCAGGCAGAGAAGGGCATCCCGAGAGGGGCATCCCGCTTTGCAGGCAGAGGGGGGCATCCCGAGAGGGGCATCCCCGCTTTGCAGGCAGAGAGGGGCATCCCGCTTTGCAGGCAGAGAGGGGCATCCCGCTTTGCAGGCAGAGAAGGGCATCCCGAGAGGGGCATCCCGCTTTGCAGGCAGAGAAGGGCATCCCGAGAGGGGCATCCCGCTTTGCAGGCAGAGAAGGGCATCCCGAGAGGGGCATCCCGCTTTGCAGGCAGAGAGGGGCATCGTGATAGGGGCATCCCCGCATTACAGGCAGAGAGGGGCATCCCCGCTTTGCAGGCAGAGAGGGGCATCCCCGCTTTGCAGGCATCGAGAGGGGCATCGTGAGAGGGGCATCCCCGCATTACAGGCAGAGAGGGGCATCCCCGCTTTGCAGGCAGAGAAGGGCATCCCGAGAGGGGCATCCCGCTTTGCAGGCAGAGAGGGGCATCCCGCTTTGCAGGCAGAGAGGGGCATCGTGAGAGGGGCATCCCACATTACAGGCAGAGAAGGGCATCGTGAGAGGGGCATCCCCGCTTTGCAGGCAGAGAGGGGCATCCCCACTTTGCAGGCAGAGAGGGGCATCCCCGCTTTGCAGGCAGAGAAGGGCATCCCGCTTTGCAGGCAGAGAAGGGCATCCCGATAAGGGCATCCCGCTTTGCAGGCAGAGAGGGGCATCCGGCTTTGCAGGCAGAGAGGGGCATCCCGCTTTGCAGGCAGAGAGGGGCATCCCGCTTTGCAGGCAGAGAGGGGCATCCCGCTTTGCAGGCAGAGAAGGGCATCCCGAGAGGGGCATCCCGCTTTGCAGGCAGAGAGGGGCATCCCGCTTTGCAGGCAGAGGGGCATCCCGAGAGGGGCATCCCGCTTTGCAGGCAGAGAGGGGCATCCCGCTTTGCAGGCAGAGAGGGGCATCCCGCTTTGCAGGCAGAGAGGGGCATCCCGCTTTGCAGGCAGAGGGGGGCATCCCGCTTTGCAGGCAGAGGGGGGCATCCCGCTTTGCAGGCAGAGAGGGGCATCCCGCTTTGCAGGCAGAGAAGGGCATCCCGCTTTGCAGGCAGAGAAGGGCATCCCGAGAGGGGCATCCCGCTTTGCAGGCAGAGAAGGGCATCCCGAGAGGGGCATCCCTGCTTTGCAGGCAGAGAGGGGCATCCCGCTTTGCAGGCAGAGAGGGGCATCCCGCTTTGCAGGCAGAGAAGGGCATCCCGAGAGGGGCATCCCGCTTTGCAGGCAGAGAAGGGCATCCCGAGAGGGGCATCCCGCTTTGCAGGCAGAGAAGGGCATCCCGAGAGGGGCATCCCGCTTTGCAGGCAGAGAGGGGCATCGTGAGAGGGGCATCCCCGCATTACAGGCAGAGAGGGGCATCCCCGCTTTGCAGGCATCGAGAGGGGCATCGTGAGAGGGGCATCCCCGCATTACAGGCAGAGAGGGGCATCCCCGCTTTGCAGGCAGAGAAGGGCATCCCGAGAGGGGCATCCCGCTTTGCAGGCAGAGAGGAGCATCCCGCTTTGCAGGCAGAGAGGGGCATCGTGAGAGGGGCATCCCACATTACAGGCAGAGAAGGGCATCGTGAGAGGGGCATCCCCGCTTTGCAGGCAGAGAGGGGCATCCCCACTTTGCAGGCAGAGAGGGGCATCCCCGCTTTGCAGGCAGAGAAGGGCATCCCGCTTTGCAGGCAGAGAAGGGCATCCCGATAAGGGCATCCCGCTTTGCAGGCAGAGAGGGGCATCCGGCTTTGCAGGCAGAGAGGGGCATCCCGCTTTGCAGGCAGAGAGGGGCATCCCGCTTTGCAGGCAGAGAGGGGCATCCCGCTTTGCAGGCAGAGAAGGGCATCCCGAGAGGGGCATCCCGCTTTGCAGGCAGAGAGGGGCATCCCGCTTTGCAGGCAGAGGGGCATCCCGAGAGGGGCATCCCGAGAGGGGCATCCCGCTTTGCAGGCAGAGAGGGGCATCCCGCTTTGCAGGCAGAGAGGGGCATCCCGCTTTGCAGGCAGAGAGGGGCATCCCGCTTTGCAGGCAGAGGGGGGCATCCCGCTTTGCAGGCAGAGGGGGGCATCCCGCTTTGCAGGCAGAGGGGGGCATCCCGCTTTGCAGGCAGAGGGGGGCATCCCGCTTTGCAGGCAGAGGGGGGCATCCCGAGAGGGGCATCCCCGCTTTGCAGGCAGAGAGGGGCATCCCGCTTTGCAGGCAGAGAGGGGCATCCCGCTTTGCAGGCAGAGAAGGGCATCCCGAGAGGGGCATCCCGCTTTGCAGGCAGAGAAGGGCATCCCGAGAGGGGCATCCCGCTTTGCAGGCAGAGAAGGGCATCCCGAGAGGGGCATCCCGCTTTGCAGGCAGAGAGGGGCATCGTGAGAGGGGCATCCCCGCATTACAGGCAGAGAGGGGCATCCCCGCTTTGCAGGCAGAGAGGGGCATCCCCGCTTTGCAGGCATCGAGAGGGGCATCGTGAGAGGGGCATCCCCGCATTACAGGCAGAGAGGGGCATCCCCGCTTTGCAGGCAGAGAAGGGCATCCCGAGAGGGGCATCCCGCTTTGCAGGCAGAGAGGGGCATCCCGCTTTGCAGGCAGAGAGGGGCATCGTGAGAGGGGCATCCCACATTACAGGCAGAGAAGGGCATCGTGAGAGGGGCATCCCCGCTTTGCAGGCAGAGAGGGGCATCCCCACTTTGCAGGCAGAGAGGGGCATCCCCGCTTTGCAGGCAGAGAAGGGCATCCCGCTTTGCAGGCAGAGAAGGGCATCCCGATAAGGGCATCCCGCTTTGCAGGCAGAGAGGGGCATCCGGCTTTGCAGGCAGAGAGGGGCATCCCGCTTTGCAGGCAGAGAGGGGCATCCCGCTTTGCAGGCAGAGAGGGGCATCCCGCTTTGCAGGCAGAGGGGCATCCCGAGAGGGGCATCCCGCTTTGCAGGCAGAGAGGGGCATCCCGCTTTGCAGGCAGAGAGGGGCATCCCGCTTTGCAGGCAGAGAGGGGCATCCCGCTTTGCAGGCAGAGGGGGGCATCCCGCTTTGCAGGCAGAGGGGGGCATCCCGCTTTGCAGGCAGAGAGGGGCATCCCGCTTTGCAGGCAGAGAAGGGCATCCCGCTTTGCAGGCAGAGAAGGGCATCCCGAGAGGGGCATCCCGCTTTGCAGGCAGAGAAGGGCATCCCGAGAGGGGCATCCCTGCTTTGCAGGCAGAGAAGGGCATCCCGCTTTGCAGGCAGAGAGGGGCATCCCGCTTTGCAGGCAGAGAAGGGCATCCCGAGAGGGGCATCCCGCTTTGCAGGCAGAGAAGGGCATCCCGAGAGGGGCATCCCGCTTTGCAGGCAGAGAAGGGCATCCCGAGAGGGGCATCCCGCTTTGCAGGCAGAGAGGGGCATCGTGAGAGGGGCATCCCCGCATTACAGGCAGAGAGGGGCATCCCCGCTTTGCAGGCATCGAGAGGGGCATCGTGAGAGGGGCATCCCCGCATTACAGGCAGAGAGGGGCATCCCCGCTTTGCAGGCAGAGAAGGGCATCCCGAGAGGGGCATCCCGCTTTGCAGGCAGAGAGGGGCATCCCGCTTTGCAGGCAGAGAGGGGCATCGTGAGAGGGGCATCCCACATTACAGGCAGAGAAGGGCATCGTGAGAGGGGCATCCCCGCTTTGCAGGCAGAGAGGGGCATCCCCACTTTGCAGGCAGAGAGGGGCATCCCCGCTTTGCAGGCAGAGAAGGGCATCCCGCTTTGCAGGCAGAGAAGGGCATCCCGATAAGGGCATCCCGCTTTGCAGGCAGAGAGGGGCATCCGGCTTTGCAGGCAGAGAGGGGCATCCGGCTTTGCAGGCAGAGAGGGGCATCCCGCTTTGCAGGCAGAGAGGGGCATCCGGCTTTGCAGGCAGAGAGGGGCATCCCGCTTTGCAGGCAGAGAGGGGCATCCCGCTTTGCAGGCAGAGAAGGGCATCCCGAGAGGGGCATCCCGCTTTGCAGGCAGAGAGGGGCATCCCGCTTTGCAGGCAGAGGGGCATCCCGAGAGGGGCATCCCGAGAGGGGCATCCCGCTTTGCAGGCAGAGAGGGGCATCCCGCTTTGCAGGCAGAGAGGGGCATCCCGCTTTGCAGGCAGAGAGGGGCATCCCGCTTTGCAGGCAGAGAGGGGCATCCCGCTTTGCAGGCAGAGGGGGGCATCCCGCTTTGCAGGCAGAGGGGGGCATCCCGCTTTGCAGGCAGAGAAGGGCATCCCGCTTTGCAGGCAGAGAAGGGCATCCCGAGAGGGGCATCCCGCTTTGCAGGCAGAGAAGGGCATCCCGAGAGGGGCATCCCGCTTTGCAGGCAGAGGGGGGCATCCCGCTTTGCAGGCAGAGGGGGCATCCCGCTTTGCAGGCAGAGGGGGGCATCCCGCTTTGCAGGCAGAGGGGGGCATCCCGCTTTGCAGGCAGAGGGGGGCATCCCGCTTTGCAGGCAGAGGGGGGCATCCCGCTTTGCAGGCAGAGGGGGGCATCCCGCTTTGCAGGCAGAGGGGGGCATCCCGCTTTGCAGGCAGAGAGGGGCATCCCGCTTTGCAGGCAGAGAGGGGCATCCCGCTTTGCAGGCAGAGAAGGGCATCCCGCTTTGCAGGCAGAGAAGGGCATCCCAGAGAGGGGCATCCCGCTTTGCAGGCAGAGAGGGGCATCCCGCTTTGCAGGCAGAGAGGGGCATCCCGCTTTGCAGGCAGAGAGGGGCATCCCGCTTTGCAGGCAGAGAGGGGCATCCCGCTTTGCAGGCAGAGAGGGGCATCCCGCTTTGCAGGCAGAGAGGGGCATCCCGCTTTGCAGGCAGAGAAGGGCATCCCGCTTTGCAGGCAGAGAAGGGCATCCCGAGAGGGGCATCCCGCTTTGCAGGCAGAGAGGGGCATCCCGCTTTGCAGTCAGAGAAGGGCATCCCGAGAGGGGCATCCCGCTTTGCAGGCAGAGAAGGGCATCCCGCTTTGCAGGCAGAGAGGGGCATCCTGCTTTGCAGGCAGAGAGGGGCATCCCGCTTTGCAGGCAGAGGGGCATCCCGAGAGGGGTATCCCGCTTTGCAGGCAGAGAGGGGCATCCCGAGAGGGGCATCCCGCTTTGCAGGCAGAGAGGGGCATCCCGAGAGGGGCATCCCGCTTTGCAGGCAGAGAAGGGCATCCCGAGAGGGGCATCCCGCTTTGCAGGCAGAGAAGGGCATCCCGAGAGGGGCATCCCGCTTTGCAGGCAGAGAAGGGCATCCCGAGAGGGGCATCCCGCTTTGCAGGCAGAGAGGGGCATCCCGAGAGGGGCATCCCGCTTTGCAGGCAGAAGGGCATCCCGAGAGGGGCATCCCGCTTTGCAGGCAGAGAAGGGCATCCCGAGAGGGGCATCCCGCTTTGCAGGCAGAGAAGGGCATCCCGAGAGGGGCATCCCACTTTGCAGGCAGAGAAGGGCATCCCGAGAGGGGCATCCCGCTTTGCAGGCAGAGAGGGGCATCCCGCTTTGCAGGCATAGGGGGCAACCCACGTTTACAGGCAGAGAGGGCGCTGCTGTCTAAGCTGGGAGGAGAACGCACACAGCCGGCTCTTACCATTCTGCTGCAGCCGCTAACAGGGCGTCTCGCCGGGGTTCATACAGCGTGGGCCTGCCCGGGACTGTCCGTGGTCATACGAGAGGCTGATAAGCTTCCCTTCCCCGGGAGCCAAGAAGATGCTTTCTCTGCGCATGCGGTATCCCGTACCTCGGAGGTGCGGTGTGTTCAGCTCACGGCCTGCAGTCTCTTGCTGCCGCGTGGTACTGGGCTGCTCCCCCACGCAGCTCCTGCTTATATTGTGGCCCCGGGACTCTGAAGCATTTGATTCTGAGGCTGCCTCAGCCTCATGGCCGCGGGCACTTCCTGGTTGTTGCGCGCCGGTTGGTGGGCGTGTACCATATAGTTGGCGTCCAATAAAAACAATGGACGCTACCCATTGACGGCCACCAACCTGCGCGCAACAGCCGGGGGCTACCTGCAAACGTGTGTGAGAGCAGCGGCCGCCCCCCCTTCATCCGCGATCGTTGCCTTCGCTCTCTATAGCTCACGCAGATAGAGAGAGTGAAGGCTGCGGATGAAGGGGTGGCGGCCGATGAGCAGAGAAGGTTGTGGCCCTGCCATGTGCCGGCCTACCAGGATTCTGCCCAGTATGCCCTATGCCCAGCCCTGCCCCTGAACAGAGGAAAGCAGGCCCTCGATCTCATCTGAGAGTAAAGGATCTTCGTCAGATGAAAAAATATTAGAAATACTATCCTCCTCACTAGAGGAGAGATGGTGATTTGAAAAGCCAAAATGAATGTATGGTCCTAAGCCTATAACCAAATTCCTATAAATGGTAGAAAAGACCAGCACTCCAGTTAAAGGTGAAATAAAGCTGTATTAGTGTAGCAGTGCAATAAGGCACAATTCCAAAACATGCCATTGAGCATTAAGTCCATACAAATACATTAACGCAGTCCATATAGGTTCCGATGTTTCAGGGAGGGACAGCTAAAGAGATGAAGGGGAGGTTAAAGAGGGGGACAGATACTGTGCAAATAAAGTGAAAAGGAGGGAAAGTATTATGAAGATGAGGGAAAAAAGGGGGATAATGGAAAGAGGGATAATCAGAAGAGGAGGGAAAAGCCAAAACGAAAGGGGGGGAGGTGGTCAAGGGATGAAGGGGTATGGAAGGGGGAAGAGGTAGGGAAAAAATGGGTTCAAAGAGGGATAATAGGAAAAAGGGGGAAAAAATAAAAAGATAGGGAGAATGAGAGGGGAAGAAAAGGGGAGAAAATGGTGGCAGGGAGGAGAGGAGGGGATAGCAAGGGGGATAGCAAGAGGCAGCGGAGAGCGAAGTGCCGGAGGGGAGATGGGAAAGGGGGGGAAGAGGGAGGGAAGGAGGGGGGGTGGAACGAGCCAAGGAGAGGTGGGCTAATGATGGGGAATAGGACCGAGGAAAGGGGGGTGGGGGTGGGTAAGGGGGACAACTAAAGGGATGAAGGAGGGGTTAAAGAGGAGGACAAATACTGTGAAAATACAAGGAAAAAGGGAAGGTATTATGAAGATGAGAAAAAAGGGGGGAGAAGGGGGATAATGGAAAGAGGGATAATCAGAAGAAGAGGGAAAAGAAAGGTGTGGGGGGGAGGAGGTCAAGAGATGACGGGGGATGGAAGGGGGAAGAGGGAGGGAAAAGGGGGTTAAAAAGAGGGATGATAGGAAGAAGGGGGAACAAATAAAAAGATAGGGAGAAAGAGAGGGGGAGAAAATGGTGGCAGGGAGGAGAGAAGGGGATGATAAGGGGGAGGGATACTTAAGAAAAAGGGATAGCAAGACGCTTCAGAGTGCAAGGTGATGGAGGGGAGGGGGGGCGCAGAGGGAGGGAAGAAGGAGGGGGGTTCAAATTGCCATAAAGGGACTGGGAGGAACCACAACCACCCTTTCCTTCTTCCCACAATCTAAGGAAACAAAAAATTAATAATACAATATATATATATAAAAAAAAAATGAAAATATAAATACATATCCTGTATATATCATATATATGCTATCTAATGTTAATGAAAGGAAAATAACCATAACATAAAAATAAAATAAGACACCCCTCCGTGGTTGGCGTGTCCCTTTAAGAAGCCAGAGAGGCGAGCGGCTGCAAGCCAAAGCACACTGCCCTGAAGCGGGTGCCATGGTCGGAGCACGACCCGCACCAGAGCCGGGGTGCGGCAGGCCCGGAGCGGCAGCCCTGGATAGAAGGTGGCGGCGTCGGCCTGCTACCCTGATGTGGTGGCTGCCAGGAGGGGAAGCCTGGAGAAGAAGCGACTGCAATAGTAGCGAGAGAACGGAGGAGACAGGCAGCAGTAGGCCACAATCCCCGCTCTCAAGTGAACACACAAGCCGAGCCGTTGCCTCTCAGAGCCGGAGAGAGAGTGCAGCCGGGAGGACTTGCACGGCCGCTTCCACCCAAGACCCCCCCCACCCCCATTGTGATGCCCCCTTAAAGCGAAAGGCGCAAAGTTTGACATTTAAAATAAAGTAAAAAACCTGTGGGAAGAAGGGGGAAGCACATATGTAAAAATATACAAAGTTCCCTGACAGGTTCACCAGACGAAAACCTGCAGCCCAGAGTGTAAAAACACTCTGAAAGCGCCCCCAAACCCTGATGCTTTACCTTACCATGTACTGACCCAATTAAGCAAAGCTGGGGAGGCAAAATGGGTCAAGGGATCCGTGGCAATAAGCCCATGCAGGAAATTGACAGGGTATATCCCCTGCTTGCAACCAATACCTAGAATTGAGAGAGAAAAGAGAATTCTGTGAGTACTCACCTGTAGAATTAATTTCTCTTCCATTATTACTTCAGGACATCAGACTTAATTCTGAGACGATTGGGTTAACCTCTCCCGAAGGGTGTGGTCTGCAAGAACAAAGGTGTGTCTCCACCTCCAGGGCCTATATCCACCTGGCTGACTTGATGCACTTCAGTTTAATTAAAAAGCAGTAGAACCAGCCACCCGGGAGGCATACCTATCCTGTTGAAAACAAAAGGCTGGAGACAAAATACAAGACTCCTCTCTCGGTTTAATTTTTTTTTATTATGCTGATCATTATTTACAGCAACTATTTACATATTTACCACTCCACTAAAACTAGGCATCCAACACATGGACATAGTAACCTAGCAGACAGGGAGGGTCTGATGTCCTAAAGAAATAATGGAATAGAAATTAATTTTACAGGCGAGTACTCACAGAATTCTCTTTTCTCTTCCATTTTACTTCAGGCCATCAGACTTAATTCAGAGACGATTGGGACCTCCAAAAGCAGTACCCGAATTTGGGTGGGATCCCCAAACCTTATTCCTTTCAGGAACAAGATATTCCAAAAAACCCTTATTCCATTCAGAAAAGACATTCCAAAAACCATTATTTCTTTTAGGAATAAGACATTCCAAAAACCATCTAATTACCACTGTATGTAATTCCTTCCTACCAAAGGCTGTACCTTATAGAATTTGGTAAATGTATGAGCTGAAAAGTAGCAGCTTTGCATACTTGTTCTATTGAAGCTTGATGCTAAAAAAGCCCAAGAAGCACCAAATCCTTCCCCTTAGGGAATATAGGCTCTTACCACTGCCTGTCTAATCCATCGCTGATGGTAGACTTAGATAGTGGGAGACCTTTCCGTGGACCCTCAGGTATGACAAAATAAGGAGTCCAATCTACAGAAAGATTGTGTAGCAGTGAGATAGCAGCTAGCAGTGAGCATAACCAGCTATGGGGGCTTGTAGTTTTAGCCTTGGTGCCCCCCCTCCCTGCAGGCTCTTCTGCACCCCCTGGTTTGGGAAAGCAGGTACTGGGGGAGCGGGGGGGAATGGCAAGTCAACCGCTAGCCGCTAGTCTCATGGATTCCTTACCAGTTCACAAAGGGTTAACTGTAAGAAAAAAGATCACACAGAAAAAAAAATGACTTATTTATTTATTTTTACACTACCCTCAGATAATGTGTTCCGCCCAACGATCCACTGACAGCTGCCTGGTGTGATCACTGGAGGGGGCTGGGGAGGCAGCGGATCACAGCCCCCTACCCCTCCAACCTCCCTCCAGTAATCACCCTTGGCATCTGACAGTTCAGAGCTGGGAGCAGAATTAAGTCACGGGGTGCTGTCATTTGTCCCGCCCACAAGAGAAGAGAAGACCTGGCCGGATCAAACGAGGGGTGAGGCCTCACGTGTTTGTCACTTAATGGTAGGAGAAGCAAACGCGTAGGGCCTATGTGCTTGTCACTTAAAGGGTTAAAGGACGTGTAGTGCTCTCCATCTTATAAGATTGAGTGGACTTATCCATATAAGTGTTTTGTGCCATATTGAAAACTCCCCCAATAATTAATAAGACAGAATTCCATTCTTGTAGTTTTGTTAAGAGATCTAACAAAAAAATCATTTGACGACCTATTTGGTGCATATTTCACAAACCGTAGTTATGTCCCTCAATTTGTACTTTTAAGTAAAGATATCATCCCCTCTGAGTCTACCGCGGTCTGCTGGACATCGTAGCAGAGATCTCTGTGAAACAAAATTGTGACCCCCTTTTTTTTCTGAATAGTTTAATCCTGCCACATTCTATGACATGAACATTAGGATTTCATCTGCCCATTTAAAGATGTCCTAGTCGTTTCAGCCCAAGATGTTGACATCGCTCTTATAGAATGGGCAGACACCTTTGGGGGAGTAACATAAGTCTGTACAATAATCTGTTTTATCCACTTAGCTATAGTGGACTTGGAGGCTGCTAAACCCTTCTCTTTCCCATTGAAAGTTATTAAGAGTTGTTCCGCCTGCCTCCATTCTCTGGATCTTTCCAAATAAATAATTAAAGCTCTTCTAACATCTAATAGTGAGAGATCCTCTTCCTTGCCAGCTCCTACTGGTAGTGATGGATCTCCTGCATCCTATTAGTTGTAGTCACAATCTTTGGCAAAAACAATGGATTAGGTCTCAGTATAACCTTATCTGGGAGTATCAAACAATAAGGCTCCTTTGATGACAGTGCCTGCAGTTTACTCACGCTTCTTGCAGAAGTAATGGCCAAAGCCTTTAAGGCTGAGTGGAGAGGACTTCTTTTCCAACATCATCTTTTACAATTCATCCTGAACAGATAGGGGCTTTTCTTCCTCCTGGGTTCCCTAGGTTGTATAAAGGTCTCCTAATAGTTTTTTTTTATTTTCACTGACAACCTATGTACAGCATCTGGAGCCTCATTATCCAGATCTTCCTCACCAAAGGAATCCTGAGAGGAAGGTTCCTATTTACCAGATTCTAATTTCACGGCAGCGAACCCAAAAAAACATCAGGAGTGTTAGCCATGGGGGATGCCCCAACACCTTCTCCCAGACTTTCTACAACTAGGTTAACGGAGGGTGCGGTAGCAATGAATGGCTCGGGACACCCCTTGTCTTGCTGAGCCTCCTGTATTGAAGCAATATGTTGCTTTATTACTAGGATCTCATTTATAAGGGCAGCCGCAGCTGTGTCCCTCTTTGCTTCCATGCATTCCTGGCACAGAAGCTTCTGCCAAGTATCCGGGAGCACACATTGACAATCATCACAACCCTTAGACTTTTTAACCGCTTTCTTGTGTTTGGGGGGATTCAGGATCCCCATCTTTAGGCATTTCAGGCTAAAATAACAAAAAGACATACAAAATGCAAATTTAATCTTACTGTCCTGCATCATCCTCACCACCCAAAATCAAATGGCAACAGTCCACCTCCGGTGCTGTTGCTTTAAGGCCAGCGCTCTTTGCTGTTGCTGGATTGTTCGATCCTGCTGTCTGAGGAGCTTCCGCAGCTGATCGCTGCAATGTCTGACCCCCGCTGGACATCTCGCCGCCACTTGTGCCTCTGTCCTGTCTCCCTCCGACCTGACCGCTAGCTGAGGTAGAAATGCTGCCTCTACCTTCCGAAGTTGCTGCACATGTTCCAGTTGAAACATGAAGTGATGTCACGCGCCGGGTCCTGGCCTTAGGCTCAAATTCAAATATTTGGGGGGAAATCAGCCACAAAGAAAAAAAAAAATGATCTCACTCAAACCTGAATTCAGCGTGAAGCCAAACTTAGATGGCTGACATACCCACAGCAAGGACAACCTGCCTGGGATTTAAGGTGACATCACACTGCTTGTGGAGAGGTCTGACTATGTAGGAATAATCAAGCCCTAGCTGCCCCAAGTCAGCGGATGCGACTACACCCCGTATGTCCCAAAAAGGGTACATCGGACTGTCTAGTAGCTCTGGGTTGTTTAAAATAAAAAATTGGCCGTAGACTGTCTTCAGAACCCTCTGTCCAGTGGTTCCCCAAAGAGGAAACACAAAAAACTGAGGTAGAGAGGAAGGGGTGAGGCTTTTAACGTCTGTTTGTGTTTCCTCCCAGGGGGTGGAGCATAATCTCTCCGTGTGGTCAAGCTTAAGGATGACTTGGAAAAACCCACTGAGGGACCACTCTCTCTGATGCAGGACTGTGCTGCTTAATCGGCTTGCAAGTTGTCCACTCCTGGTATGTAAATAGCCAAGATGCATGGAACCTGCTTCTCGACCCAAAGAAATATCCAGCTCACTTCCTTGAGAGCCCTCTTGCTCCTGGTGGCCTCCTGGTGTCCCTGGATAGTCTTAGACCCCATGACACCCCCCAACCCATTAGATTGGCATCCGTGGTTACTGTCTTCTATTGAACTGGAAGAAAAGACCTGCCCACCTGAAGATGCTGAGGATTCAGCCATCAGGTTAGGGACTGTTGGGCTGATTGTGTCATAAAGAAGGGGTGATTCAGAGCTTCCGTGATCCGATCCCAGATCGAAAGCAGCTCCATCTGCAGTGGCCTTGTGTGAAACTGTGCAAACTGTGCTTTGCCTTGAAGCAAATGTAGGCCCAACAGGTGCATTTCCTGACGAATCGTCAGCTGAGAGCAGGACAAGAGAGCCCGGCTTGAAGTGAGAGTGTTTTCTGATCTGGAAGAAATACCTTGGCCTGAGTTGTTAACCTTCCCAGGAACTCTCTCGAAGGAATGATATGCGACTTTGGATCGACAAGACAGTCGATGTATCTTTTTGAGCCTCCTGAAGAGATGGGGCCCTGATTAGCAGATTGTCTAGTAAAGAGATTATGTGTATCCCCTACAAACACCCCTGGGGCTAAGGGCAGGCTGAAGGGCAAAGCCACAAACTGAAGGTGTAGGCCATCTACTGCAAATGACCCAGAAAAATCTGGATATATAGGTACGCATCCGTTATATTCTCCCGGGTGAAGTGACATCACTGTGGATCTTAAAGACCCCATGCGAAATTTCTTCAGACGCACGAACCTGTTGAGACCCTTAAAAACACAATTCTGTGAAACTCACCTGTAGAATTGGTTTTTCTGGGGATCCATTCCAGACCCTCCTGACACTTGGGGATTACTTCCTTGCCCAAAGGGTGTGACTGCAAGACAAAAAAAGGTGTGACCCCTCCCGGCCCATAAGTAGCAGCTGCCTCCAAATCAACACCAGTACTTAAAAAGCAGTAAATCATATAACCAGAGGCAGGCCGGGAGGCCCCCTTATAGGAGACCATGTTACCTCACACCGAACACAACGCTTGAATTCTCTCAAAATATACTTTCCTTTTATTTATTTATTTTTTCTTTTTAGAATTCCAATGAAATAATAAATGGACTAACACCATCAAAAAGGCATCAAAAGATAGATCATGACCCAAAAAGGGGTGGGCCGGAGGGTCTGGAATGGATCCCCAGAAAAACCAATTCTACAGGTGAGTTTCACATAATTGGGTTTTTTCTTCTGATCCATTCCAGACCCTCCTTACACTTGGGATCTCTAAAAGCAGTGCCATCTATGGGAGGGATCCCCAGCATGGAACAGCAGGTAGTTTATTTCACTACCGCCTGAAGAATCTTTCGACCAACCACAGCATCAGCTGAGGCCCTAACATCTACCTTGTAGAATTTGGTAAATGTATGAACCAAAGACCAGGTGGCAGCTTTACAAACCTGTTCCACCGAAGGCTGATGCTGAAAAGCCCAGGAAGCACCAATGGCCCTATTGAAATGGGCCGTGATCCGAAAAGGTGGTTCCTTCCCCTTGGCCGAGTAGGCTCTTACCACTGCCTGTCTAATCCACTTACTGACAGTGGATTTAGCAGGTGGAAGCTCCTTTCTAGCGCCTTCTGATATAAGAAAAAGAAAATCCGACTTCTGGAAGGATTCTGTAGCTGCCATGTAATATCTTATGGCTCTGACTACATCCAAAGAATGAAGAGCCCTTTCCTTAGCGTTAGCCGGAACTGGGCAAAAAGAAGGTAGAATTACCTCCTCATCTCATTAAGGTGAAAAGGAGAAACAACCTTAGGTAGAAAATCAGGCTTAAACCGAAAAACTACCTTGTCTCTGTGTAACTCAAAATAAGGAGACTTCATACATAAGGCAGCTAATTCGGAAACCTGCCGCACAGTGGTGATTGCCACCAAAAATATCACCTTGAGCATCAAAATGCTCAATGGAGCATCAATCAAAGGTTCAAAGGGAGCACCCTGGAGAGCAGATAGCACCAGATTTAAGTCCCACACCGGTAAAATAGGCTTGCTCGGTGGTTGGACATGAGTGACACCCTGAAAAAGTTCTAATGAGTCTATTGTTAGCGATAGACTTCTGGAAAAAAAATAGATAAGGCCGAAACATGCCCCTTGAGGGTGCTTAATTGGAGACCCAACTCTAAACCATTCTGCAGAAATTCTAAAATTCCAGAAACAGAATATCTTCTGCATGAAAACTTCCTGGACTCACACCAGGAGATGAACGCCCGCCAGACCCTGTAGTATATTTTGGAAGATGTCTTCTTCCGGGCCTGAATCATGGTATGAATAACCTTGGACGATAAACCCCTCTCTGTCAAGATCGAGGTTTCAATAGCCAGGCCGTCAAAGCCAGCATCTGTAAATTCGGGCGCCGAAGAGCCCCCTGTGTGAGAAGCTCTGGATTGTCTGGCAGACGCCAATGGTCTACTGACATCCTTACTATGTCTGAAAAGCAGCTTCTCCTTGGCCAGCGAGGAGCCACCAGGATGGTTGGTACCCCCTCCTGAGCTACCATCCTTAGTACATGGCTCAGAAGCGGGAGCGGGGGAAATGCATAGTGGTCAAGGCGTCCATTGCTATGGCCAGAGGGTCTCTCGAAAGAGACATAAACCTTGGCCGTTTGTGATTGTGTCTGGACGCAAAGAGATCCACCTCTGGCCAACCCCAGCGAAGGCAAAGGGCTTGGAAGATCTTCTGACTGAGAGACCATTCTCCCCGACGCAGCGACCCCCTGCTCAAGGAGTCTGCCTCCTGGTTCTCTACGCCCGGGATGTAAACTACCGAGATGCAGGGAACATTCTCCTCTGCCCAAACCAGAACTCGGCTTACTTCCCTTAGGGCACTCTTGCTCCGAGTACCCCCCTTGATATAAGCTACCACCGTCTGATTGTCTGACTGGACCTGGACAGCCTACCCTTTTAAACTGGAGGTCAGATGCTGGAGCACTAGCCAGACTGCTCTTAACTCCAAGATATTTATGGGAAACTGGTTCTCTTCGGGCCCCATTTCCCCTGGATCTTCTGGGTCTGCCAGATACCTCCCCAACCTGTAAGACTGGCATCCGTGGAAACGATTTGCCACTGAGGTGTTAAAAAGGACCTGTCTACTGATAGGTGTAGAAGATCCAACCACCACAGGAGAGATTGTCTGGCTGAGGGAGTCAGAACAAACGACTGATCCAGAGATTGCAGGGCTCGATCCCAGTTTGACAACAGATTTAACTGAAGAGGCCCCATGTGAAACTGGGCAAAAGGCACTGCTTCGAAGCAGGCCCCCATCAGGCCTACTACTCTCATCCCTAGCCGCATAGTTGGCTGCTCACAAGCTAGTAAGGTCTCTATCTGGCTCCGGAGCAACCGAGCCTTCTGCTCTGGCAGAAAAACTCCTGAACTGTGTCCGGAGTCATTCCCAAAAAGGCCCTTACTGGCTATGGGGTCATATGCGACTTTGGATAATTGATCACCCAGCCAAACTCCTCTAGGGTTGACAATACAGTTTGCATGTCCTTCTTGATCTCCTGAAGGGACAGAGCATAAATCAAAAGATCGTCCAGGTATTACCCCTTTCTGAAGAAGATTCTGAACAGAGGCTCTCAGGGCACCTGCCTTTAACTGGTTCCGGGATGCCCCTGACCAAAGGAACCTTGTGGGCGGTCTGGCTGCAAACTCGATCTTGTAGCCTGATGACACCACCTCCTGGATCCAAAGATCCGCCACGTGGCATCTCCAGACTGGAGCAAACTGCAAGAGCCGCCCCCCCCCCCCCCCCCGCCTGGGTGAGGGTGCCCCTTCATGCCTGGGTGGACTTGGCTGGAGGCTTAGGCCTGCTTCTCCAAGCGCCACCCACCCTGTTACGGGCCCTGCCTCTGCCCCAAAAATCCCTACGGGAACATGATATGAAGGAGCCTCTGCCGCTCCGAAAGGGCCGATATGATGAGGGCCTCTGAAAGGGACGAGCCGATCTTCTTCTCTGAGGAAGCTTGCCATCCTTGACCATGAGGTCAAGCCGCTCCCCAAAAAGGGCAAATCTATAAGAGATTTTTTAGCGGCAGCATCAGCCGACCATTGTTTTAGCCATAAAGAGCGGCGCAAGGCAACAAGAAGAGCAGAAGTTCTGGCACCTAGCCTGACCGCATCATTCATAGCAGTAATAGCAAAGGCGTTAAAATCCAAGCAAGCCCTAAATTCCTTGGACTCTTGAGTATGTCTGCGAGACTTAGCCCTGACCAAAAGTTACCTTCTTCCTTGAAGCCAAAGAAACGATAGCCGTGGCACAAACAGGGCGTAATAGAGAACCTACCATAACAAAAGCATGGCAAGCCAGCTGATCCATTCGTCTCTCTGTGGGATCTCTTAAAGAAGCGTTAGTAGCAGACGGCATGATAGTAGTATTGGACAGGCCTGACACAGGTGAGTCCAACTCCGGTGGAAATGACCATAACTTTATCATATCAGCCGGAAAAGGATACCTTGAATCTAGGATCCTAGGGACAGCAGGCAACTTGTTAGGACTTTCCCATTCCTTTAACACCATCCTGAAGAAATGCGACTGCTCCGGAAACACCTGCCTCTGTCTCACAGACCTAAACAGATCACCCTTCCCCCTCTTCGCCAGGGGTAATGTTTAAAGTTTCGAACACAGAAGAAAATAAACTCTCTGTTTCGTCTGAGAGTAAGGGATCTTCATCAGGAGAAAATAAGATAGAATTACTGTCCTCCTCACTGGAGCGTACCTCACCTTCTGAGAGTGGTTCATCCCCACACTAAAGCTGGGAGGAGCCGCTGCAACTAAAGCTCGGACGCTGGGGTGACTACTGACTTATGCAAGCTATGTAAGTAAACCTTTTTTGTATCAATATGTTCTATTATATATGTTACTATTTATGGTGATCCACCATAGATCTTACCTTCAAACAATGTGTTACAACCAGAATGTATGGACCCACACACTGAGGAAGCTAAGGCGAAACGCGTCTGTGTAGGAGTACCAACTAAAACCAGCTACAACTTGCTACAACCTGAGGGCAAAAAATACCCAAATTGCTACAAACAAGAGGGTCCCAAGACCAGTGGATCTATTAATAAGTACTTTTGTATAAAAAGACTATCAAACCGCAGAGACGGTCACAAAAAAAGTACTTACTGAATATGTATGACTGTAAATACATTTTGTATAGATGAATAAATATTGGATGACTGAGTGCTTAAAATAACATACGTTTCATGAACTGCAATTAATATCAACATTATCACAAGGATAACTCCCAGAGAGTGACTTAGAGGGCCCTCCCCTCCTTTTTGTCGGGGGATCCTTTTGGCCCACATTATGGTAGCCGACGCAACACGTTGACAACCGGTGGGAACCAAAGGGGACCCCCCCGAAAAAGAAGGCCCCCCCTCCTTTGGTTCATCAATAATCTCTTCCTCCTCCTCAGAACCAAAAGAGGCAAATAAATCCTCTTCCTCATAAGCAGGCTCCAAATGCCTCCTCTTATTGGCGGCCTTTTTAGGGACGACCAAAGAGCTGTCTTTCCAGGTTATCCAACCTGTGTGCCATATCCGCCTGCGCTCCACTGCCTTCCCTTTCTCTAGGGGCTACTTGAGGATGCTGAGGTACAGAAGAAACCAAATTTATTGCTGGACTGGATGGAGGAGCAACCACCCTATTATGGTCTGAATCAATTCTCCTAGCGCAAGCGGAACAAACTGTGCTGAAAATACCCATAAAGGGCAGAGCCTGCCCTGCTCAAGTGGGATGCCCGACTCACTATCTCCCGATGCCTCTGTCATGGTTTTTTTTCAATTATTGCAAAAAGAAAAAACCTAAGGTCCTAAGCCTATACCAATCCCCAGGAGGACTGGGAGGAACCACAACCCCTTTATCCTTCTTCCCAATCTAAAAATAAACAGGATAAAAGACCTATTTGTTCCAAATTAGCATAATACCAGCCATAATACTTAAAATTCAATAAGACATAATAACATCAAAAATAGTACAATCGACGTCCACTTACCCCTGCAGCAGCCGAATCACTCCGAACTGGCGACTACACACCTTCCCACTTCTCACACAATGCACCTAGACCCAAGGAGAAAACATGGTGTAGCAGGGGTTAATACTTTAGGGGCCCCCTCGGGTGCACCTGCCCCGCCGCAACGCTAGAGCGGCCTAAACACAAGAGCCCCATAGAACCCCCAGAGCTAGAGCAAGATGCAGCAGCGGGGTCTAGTAGCCGCTGCTAAGTCCGGGGCAAAAAGAAGCCACAGCCTGGACAGCGGGGGAGCCTGGCATATGGCCGCTCCCCGCCGCTGCCGCCCCCATATGTATGGGGGTCCGCTGCCACCTACCTCCTGTCTTCCCATGCAGGGGTATTCAGCGGAGGTCTCTGTGGCAGAGCGCGCGCTCTCATCCTCCTTTCATGCCGGAGAGAGCGCAAATGAAGGACCGGCTTCTGTCCCTGGATCCGCCCCCGACGTGACGTCACCAACAAAAACACGCCCCTTAAAGCTGAAGGCACGAAATTTGAAAAATAAAAACATTTTTTTTTTTCCTTTTCTTTTAAATAACCTAAAACATGTGGGAAGAAGGATGGGTTGTATAAAAACACACACAGTTCCTCAGCAGGTACACCAGAGAAAAACCTGCGGCTGGCGTGCTCTTCAAAGAAAGCCTGAAGCCCAGAGCATATACACTCTGCAAGCGCCCCAAGACCCCGGCGCTTCACCTTACCTTCACGGACCCCTGAACAGCAGAGCTGTGGGAGGCAAAATGGGTCTGGGGGATCCGTGGGAATAAGGCAGTGCAGGAAGCCGTCAGGGTGCATTCCCCCGCTTGCTGCCAATCCTTAAATAACTTCAACAACCTTCACAGTCAGCTCAACTGCAAGAATGAAACTGGTGTTGATTGGAGGCAGCTGCTACTTATGGGTCGGGAGGGGCCACACCTTTTTTTGTCTTGCAGTCACACCCTTCAGGCAAGGAAGTAATCCCCAAGTGTAAGGAGGGTCTTGAATGGATCCCCAGAAAAATCTAATATTGGGTGGACAGAGCCGCCCCTCTTGGGAATTATGAACAAATTGGAGTAAAACCTCTGGCGCTTAATCTAACCCAAATCACCCATAGCAGATATGACATACTTATTAATATTCATGCTGGTTTTAATCAGCTGGGAGCATGCACTCTGAACGACCCCTAGGCCGAGTCTTCGAATGCAATTGTTTTAACGATTTTCTGTTCGCCAAAGATGCTATGGATGTGGTGCATGCTGGCCATAAGGTAAGATATCCAAAATCTCTAAGATGGAACTAATCAGACCTTTCATCCTTAAACCAAGAGCCCTCTTGTGTTGAGGTTCCCAAGTTTGAAATACTCTCTTCCCTACTGGAAGGAAGTTCACCCTCAGATAAATCATCATCAGAAACTACGGACGCATATATGTCCTCTTCAGAATCAGAGGAAGCTAAATGCTTCCTCTTCTTTAATGCCTTCTTGGGGCCATAGCACAGGACAAATAGTACTACTGTCCTTGCAAGCATACTGGACATGGGGTGACCCTGTCTGAAAGGTATCAGACCCACTTACCCCAGATGCCTCAGTCATAGTAAAATAAAACAGTCTCAATGTCCCAGAGGGCCTAAGACCAAAGTATATACAAGTACTCAATAGTCACAAGCAACTACTCCGAGACCTTAGGAGTGAACCACAACCAATATGTCCCTTTCTCACAATCTAAAACAAACAACAAAAAAAGATAATCAGATTAAACATAACTGAAATAACATGTACCATATAACGCAATAGACAAAAAAGCACTCACATGTATAGCCAGAATCCGGAGGGGGGTATCCCGCTGAATGGGCCCCGGCAGAGCACAGGCCGCAGCCAGAGCCTGGAACGTGGCGGTGGAACACGAACTGCAGCAACCCTGGAGCATAGGCAGCAGTTGGAGCCTGAGAGTGGTGGCGGCACACAAGCTGCAGCAACCCCGTAGCAAGAGCTGGAGTCTGAAGACAGTGGTGGCACACAACCCACACAACATGCCGCAGCAACCCCGAAGCACAGGCCGGAGAGCAGCTGTCAGCCCAACCAGTTACATATACACAAAGAAAGGGGAAAGTGCCCACTCATTCCCCCATAGTAATTCCAGAGACTTATTGCACACACCCAAGAATTATGTATTATGTATAAAAAGGGCAGGGAGAAGACGGGGGGGGGGGGGGGGGGGCGCATGTCTTGCTGTCTGGCATCACAAGATAAGTAGCACTATATTTTTTTTTTTTCTAATGCTTTGTTCTCCTCTGCATATATATTAGTTTTGAAGTATTTGACATGGTTTGTATTATGGTTTTTCTATGTGATTGATGCACTTTGGCTGTTGCACATTGCACTTTAAATATAGTCTATATTATTATTTTTTAAGTGGCCCGTGAAGGAGGCCAGAGAAAATCTTCCTCCCCCAGCATCATTGCAGCTGAGGTGGCAGACACAGGCATTGACCTTCCTCCTGTTCTCGAAAGAAGAAGCGTCTGCCTCTTCCTGCCGCACAGCACCGCCCACTCACACACATGTGTTGTGAAATTCAAAACTTGAAAGTGAAAAACACATTCCACAATAAAAGTTATATTGTGGGAAGGAAAGGAAGAGAAAAAAAAATATCCTCTTGGTCCCACCTGCAGGCTCACCAGACAAAAACCTGTGGCTGTTCCTTAAAGCGAAAACTCCAATCCAGAAGTGACACCTAAAAGCGTCCTTGGATCCTGGTGCTTACCCTTACCACCCTGATCCGCATGAACAGCTTAGCTGAGGAGGCATAATGGGTCCATCAGATCAGTGGGATAGCGGGGCCTGGAAGACAGAACAGGTTAATTCCCCCACTTCCTAGGTAAAAATCCTATAAAAAATTACAAAAAATAGATACAAATTAAATGCAAGCACAACCTTGCGTAGTTCAGTTCATGAAACTGGATTGTGGAGGTGCAGCCAGAAGTATATATAGGCCACACCTTCTGTCTTGCGGTCCGTGCCCTTCGGTCGAGAGTTAACCCATTTGTTACTTATTGCTGACGGTCTGGAGTGGATCTCTTGCAAGAAGAAGGATGGCAAGTGGCTCCAATGCACTGATTTATCTTCGGTCTGTCTCCTTAGTGAAGGCAACCACTGCCTAATTCAACTTTCCGTCTTCACCCTGCTGACCTGGTCCATCAATCAACCCTCAGGGGACCAACCATGGAAACACTCCCCATTCCCTGCCCAGACATCCTGATTGGCTGCCTCTCTGCAGCTCTGAAACCCCACCCTCCTCTCTTTACTCAGCTCTAACACTGTGCTTACATCACATCACTGTTGCCACACCATTTCTCTAAATTGTTTTGATGAATCTCCAATGCTCTCATACTTTAGGCACTACAGGGTTTTTTTCAAAACGGATTGGGACGTTTGGGACAGTGCAATACGTAGCCCAAGGCAATGGAACAACAATCGGGCTTGCCTTTAGTATAACTTAAACTTGGTCTCAGGGTGGGGGCACTGGCTTTCCCTTCTCTGCATCCGCTCATAGCGCCTCCATGTGGGAAACAGATGAGCACTGGGCACCATGAGAGCCGGCCTGACATCGAAGCCTCCGCCCCTCCCATATGCAGTGTCCCCGGCACTCCCTCCATGCTGCTGCCATCGCCAGGTTCCGTCCAGCCACAGCTGCACCTACGGACCCTTCGAACTGCCATCCCTGCCGGTGCAGCACCATGCTAACGCACAGAGCTCGAGAGCAAGATAAAGCTGCAGCTGTGGAATCCCCTCACTTCTCATTCCCCATTATAAGCAGCGTGGAATTCCTCCCATCCCATTCCCCATTATAGGCAGTGTGGCATTCTCCCCCCTCCCATACCCCATTATAGGCAGCGTGGCATTCTCCCCCCTCCCATTCCCCATTATAGGCATTGTGACATACCCCCCCCCCACCCAATCCACATAGGCAGTGCTAAATTCCCCCATCCCATTCCAAAAAGGTAGTGTGACACTCCTCCCTCCCATTCCCTATAGGCAGTGTGACACTCCTTCCTCCCATTCTCTATAGGCAGTGTGACACTCCTCCCTCTTATTCTCTATAGGCAGTGTGACATTCCCCCCTCCCATTCCCCATAAGCAGTGTGACATTCCCCCCCTAGCATTCCCTTTAGGGAACCCAATAAACTTGCATAACTGGCACACCCGCACTGCTGGTTGGGCTGCTGCAGCCACAAGGTGATGGAGGAGCGATGGGCAGGTGTGGCGTGCGCACACACGCAAACACCAAGAACCATGCAGCAAGTGAGCGTGGCCTGGCCACAAGTCCACTGGGGACAACTGAAGCTGCCACCTGCGGCATGGACCTGGGTGTTTGCGTGTGTGCCACAATTGAGAAGCAGCGACGGAGACAGCGGGCAGGGACCTGTTACCCTGCCCTTTCCTCAATCTTCTGGCCTCCAGCTGGCTGTTTTTGCTTATTTTACAATTGCCCCAAAAGACTCACATTCCTTCACCCCAACTTTTGGGGGAATAAAAGGGTGTCTCATGGTGCTTCTCCCAGGCTTGAAAAAAAGTTACTCACCTGGTCCTGGGCATCAAGCACGTTTCCAATGGGTGAGGCTGCACAAAAGCAGCTGCCAACACCACTGTGGGCATGCCCTTGCTGCCAGGACCAGGTGACTTTCTATTTTACTCCCTAAAATGTGCCAGAGCTCCTGGGAAAGGAGTGGTGGGTGAGTGTTAATTTTGACTATTTAAAGCAGACCAAAAGCCTAGGAATCCGTGAAGTTTAAAAGAATCCCAGATTGGGTTACAGCTTGCAACTTTTTAGGAGTTTAGATTTTCTGTTTTGGCCAAGAATCCTAAACTTTAAAACATGTAAAACTGGATTCTATCTCTATGCCTTTATGATGGCTGGAGCTCTTCTTAAAAAGAGGGAAAAAAAACACTTGGCCCGGCCCTGGAATCTAAAAGATCTACAAAGACACTGGGGTGCCCCACTGTGTGAAACTTCCTGGGGCGCCGTAAAAACTCACCTTCACCCACTCCAAAGGCGCATGCACAGGCTCTCATCCAATGAGAGCTGTCTGACGTGACTACGTCATTAGGCTCTTATTGTGAATGGAGATCGTGCACTGCTGAATCCCCGCCGGCATTTGCGTGCTTCCGTCCCAGCCACTCAGATAGGCTGGGGCCCAGAGCGTGCATTCCGCCAGGGATGCGTCAGCGCACTGTCCCTATTCTAGACAATGGTTGAATGGTTTGCTCGAATAACAGCATATACACTGTTGGAATGAGGAAGAGGTGAGTGAACAACTTCTTTCTTGAGGGATTCACACTGGGGGGTATCCTGAACTGGGGCAAGTCAAATTCTACAAACCTTATTGGGATGCCCTGTGGACAAGAACCAAATAGCTAAAATATTGTTTTTTTTTGTCCTGCAGTTTTGAGGGGGAGAGGGGCGATTAAGTCACCTGAGCCAAAGAAGAAAAGCGAGCCAACCTGTCTGTTTCATGTCCCCCTCTAGTGGTGATGTGACAGATGTGCAGCTGTGGGAACGAAATATTTCACACACACAACCAAAAGATTTTCACGTTTTATTGATCGATGTTTACAGAAATATAATTGCAAAGAGTATACAAATGTCCCGATAGAAGCAAAATATCTTTTTATTATTTAACACGTTATTACAAGATCGCTAAAAACAATAAAAATACCTCTGCCCCCTCGGCCAAATAGGTAGAAAATGAAGTGCTGCCGCCTGGCCCTCTGCGGAGCTGTGCACTGCACTGCCCGGCATGCAGGGAGGATGGTGCAAGGGGCAGATTGGCACCCCCATGTGAACATGCTGGGCTAAGCCCTTTGTATGTTGCTGGGCAGTGTGGATGTGGATGTTACAGATGCCTTTCCAGAGGGTAAAATATGATAGCAATAATGTTTTCACAATAACCTCCTACACACATAGGTATTATTCTTCAGTGCTGGAATCTTCCATGCTTTTGATTGGCCAGAGATAGTGGCACAATTTCACCCCATGAGGCTTTCTGTCTATATATTAAATTACCTAGAAAACAAATGGCTGCCAGCATGTTCATCAGGGGTGCCTGAAGGTCTGCCAGCACCCACAGCTTTTGGCCCTTCCTCCTCCCCCATTAGGGATCGTCATTATGAGCTTAGTGAGACAGTGGCCTACAGCACTCTTCAAACAGTCATTAGTAAAAATACATTTTCACACGAAGTAACCAATATAGTGTCATTGTATGAGAGGGTGAGGGCTTTGAATGAAAGGGGGAAGGCAAGGATGGCGGGGGAAACTACACAGTGCATTGAAGCCTGGGCAATAACCCAAAATCCAGACAGAGCGCACTTTACTTGCTCACCTAAACAAAGACCCCTCTGAGCTTTATTCACAGTATACTGGGGGCATGGCCCACAAACAGGTGCCCAATGCTTCAGATGTGCTGCTGTGTGGACTGTGCCAGTGCCCCTCTAAGAGTTTTACACATACAGAAAAAAAAAAAAAAAAAAACACCCCAAACCTCTAAATTCGGGGCTGCCCAGTTTATCTGTATAAAGGCGTCAACAAAATGGCCGCCCTGAGCCCATTATTGTGGACATTAAAGGACAGATCGATCAGCTGTGCAGGAAGTATTATAGCAGTCCTTAGAAAACCGCTTACATTTAAAGAGAAACAAAGCTCAGGAACTTTACTTCCTTTGTACTTTTCCCACTGTGTGATATCCCACAGAAAACCTCTCCCTCGTTCCAATGGCGCGTGCGCAGATTCTCGTCCAATGAGAGCCGTCTGCTGAGACTATATCATTATATCAGACAATGACTTCTGTCATTGACTAGAATGGGGAACGCGCATTGCTGCACTCGTGGCATGCACACTACCGCCGCAACCTATCTGAATGGCTGGGGTGGGAGTGCGCACACGTCGCTGGGGATGAGGTAGCATGTGGCCCCCCTTGAGAACAATGAGAGCTGTTTGCTGAATGACATCTTTGGAAGAGAGCAGGCTCATGTGTTGTTGGAGCAGGGAAAAGTGAGTGTTTCCCACAGCTTGGGGGGGGGGGGGGGGGGCAGCAGACTGCCTGTGAATCTCTTGGGCTCCAGGGCCAGCCTGGGTGGGTTTTCTTTGCACGTTAAAGCAGTATTCTAACACATTGGACAAGGTGGGGGTAGAAAAAATAAAAGAGAGAAAAAAAAGCCAAGCTGTCCACTGTCATTTCATCTTTACAAGAAAGAACTGCTTCCCCACCCAACTATTTGATTGAATGGCAGGGACACACACACAGATCGATGCTCTGTGCAGCCACCCACCCGCCTCAGTGCGGTGACTGGGGGCGGGATTCTGCACACTGCATTTTATGGGGTTTGGGGGGGGGGGGTTCTGCACACACTGAATGATATATATATGTTTATCCATGATATAATTGTTTTGGCAGTACTACAAAGTAAAGCCATGGCACCCACACATGCCCCCATTCACCCCATCCAGAAATTATCTTGCAACTCTTGGGGTGAAGGTGGTTTAACACAAAGCTGGTGTCACTCGCTGTAAGTCCTCCCTATCCAGGAATTCTCTTCCAGCTGCCGTGGCAAGGGTGCTTTTACAGCAAATGCTAGGCCACCTTCCTGTCAAACCCAACAAAAGCAGCACTCCCAGCTCTCCCCGCTCCTTTCACTCAGGAAGTATAGAGACAAACAAAGGTAAAAGCTTGCCACAAACGTGTGCAAAAACAAAAAAAAAACAATAACAAACTTCTGTATAATATATATATAAACTTTCTCATTTTATATAATATATATATATATATTTATATACTTTTGCCAATGCACCAGCTTCAGCAAATGTAGCAAATAACCAGTTTTCCTAAATACAAAATAGAGCTTTCCAAAAAAACAAAAATGAAACATACATTAAAACAGATAAAAAGCTTCCAAAGACTGACGACTGGAAACTCTGAATCTGAGAAAATAAATGAATTGCCCTAAAATTGGGCCTCGCTCTAAAAAAAGTTCCCTTCATATCAGTAATAAACCTACACTTTTAAAACTGGTTAAAAGCAAGGATTGGCTGCTTCCTAAGCCCAGCAAGCAGGAAAACCAGAAGCAGCCAATCACAGATCTGGGAAAGTAAAGATCACGCACACACATATATATATATATCGTGGGAACACAGGGCAACTACAAATAGAAAGTGAAGAACTACAATATATATCTACATGGCTCAATAAAATAAAGGTCACTGCATCTGTCTGCCCAGCAGAGGGCGTCAGATGGCGAGTAAGTGCAGCACATTACTTGTCTAGCATGGGAGGGCCTCCCCTGCCACATGCAGCAACATTGGTTAGAATGAAGGGTGCTAGGTGTATCACATAATGATAAATACAGAGAAGACCTAGAGTGCAACCATGGGCACCACTTGAACGCCATCTGAAGTGCCCAACTGTCATACTGAGCCTAGGCAGCAGCTGCCAGGCCTGCTAACACTCTGCAGCCTGGCGGCAGATTTATGCGACAGGGGCATACGGTCACAGCTTTTTTGTAAAGGGGTATTAAATGGATTCCTTCAGGAAAAAAATAGAAGAGAAATATATATATCTATATATATTATGTACATATTTATATATACATAGATACATGGCTACCTAAACCAGGCGGATGAGGGCAAGAGAAGAGGTAAACATTACAAGCACTGCAGAAAGCCGTAAGAGCTGAGGGGCCTCAGGGGTCACAGCTTTCACCAGTGGGCCATATTAGCTTCTAGAGGCTTGGTCGCTAAATACTGAAGAGAGGAGACAAGGACAGGTCAGAGGGCATGACACGAAGAACCACCTCTTCTTGGACCGCAGTGGATACACATTCATCCAGTTTACGTGATACATCAGAGACTGTGCTTGCCACTCCTAAAACAGAAGAGACAATTACCAATGAACAGGTCCAAATAGTTCTCATTCACTTTAGTACAGGAAAATGTGCGATTCATTACACTGTGTGGGCTATTTGGGCAAGGGAGTATTTTGAGCACATAATCATCATGTACATATTTCCAAGCTGTATAAATGTGTATTGGCTGAAGCCTGTCAGGTTATGAGTAGCTGAAGTTTAAAGTGGACCAACACCCAGGCCGATCGGCCCCAATCCCTCCCCGCGGGCATCCAAAATCGGAATGCCCCGCTGTGTGAAACCCCCCAGGACGCCTGCTGCACTTACCTGGATCCCGGTCCAACAGCGCATGCGTGGGCCGCGGACGCATTTCGCGCTTCTTTCTAGCGGGGAGCTCCCTGTTAGAGGGAAGCGCGAGATGCATCAGCCAGCGTGCTTGTAGCCACTGAGGTTTGACACCGCTTTAACGTGCATACCTCAGCGACTCCGAGCGCGCTGATTGGACGAGCGGCCACACATGCGTCGTAGAAGCGGGGTGAGGCGAGTTGAATCGGGCGATCTGGGGGGTTTCACATAGCGGGCACCCCCGATCGGGGTGCCCCAGGGAAGTGGACCAAAACCCAGGATAGTCAAAATCCTGGGTGTTGGTCCACTTTAATAAGGGGAGGGTGTGGCCCTCATTGACTAGAAAGCGCACGCTTTTCATGATGAGTTTTTTTTTGGGTGGGTTTTGTTCCGCTTTAACTGCCAAAGATTGGAGAATTAAACTTTCTTATTCCAGAAATACAACCTCCATGTAGTGTCCAGAAATACAAAGTGCTTAGACAAGACCAAGGTAGAAAGTTTGAAACACAACCAGGCCAAAAAATATTGAAAGACACATTTGTCAAAGGTTTTATGGATTGATGAGATGAGAGGGACTCTTGACAGAGCAGCCGGATTGGCCTTGAAGCTGAATAAGTAATAGTCACAGCACCTTACTTCTACCCTGATGTGAGCAAGATGGGGTACTGCTATTATTAAAAACTTGACACTTTAACACCCCTGCTACACCCACCACTGGCAACTCATCAGGTGCACCTAAAGGCTTGCTACAAACCGATGGTCATGTGGAGAGCCAGCATCCCAGGGATAACTTTTCCCTGCTGAAGTGCAGCTAATTTGAGATTTCGGGAGACCTGCTTAAATGAGTCCCATGGGGAATTGCCTATGAAGTGGCCCTAAATCATGCAAAACTTTTAGAACCACTTTAATAATCATGCCTCACAGTCTAATAGTAAAAGTGAAGCCAGAGAATGGAATGAAATAACACTTCCATGCCCCAACGTCGCACCCCTGCAGAAAAGAAAATAACGCACAAATATTGTTTGCCAACTGCTCTTGCTACAGGCTATGTGTATTTTTATCAATGACACTTCTCTCAGCATTTTAGCTGATAAATATGCTACTTCTCCTAGGGCAGGGGAAATGTATTACATTTAAATACAGCTGGCAATTAGTGTCCGATACATATGTGTCTAAATGTAACAAACTTCCCCTGCAGCAGGAGAATTAACTTATTTATTAGCTGAGAGGCAGAGAAGTGTCATGGATGAGAATACACACAGTTCGTTGTCAGAGCAGTTGGCAAACGATACTTGTTCTTTAAATTTATTTTCACCTAGATAAAAGCGAGAGCACCTCACAGGATGACAGCTCAAACAACCCACAGCCAGAACCCTATTATCACAGTCCCAATAATTTATAACTGAAAAGCTATGTTGCAACTAGAAGACAATATAAGACAATTTGATAACTGCTGCTTCAGGTTTTGGTTAGTTTTTGCAGTTTAAAGTCTTTTAGGGGGACCCCTAGAAGTATGGCCTCTTACCACTCAGAAAGAGCCAGACATGTTGTTGCCCTGGTTGTGAAGAGACACCAGCAAATCACTGATCTTCTCCATGTTCTGATCTGCCGTCATGGAGGGATTCTCTGACAGCTGCTGAGACAGAAGAGACGTCACGGACTGTCCATCTCCTTGAGTCTGTCCCGACTGAGACAGTGCCATCATCTGATCAGGCAAGGGGCCTGCAGTTGGAGAGATCAGCTGACTGCAATCTGAAAAAGAGAGATACCCCAATTAGTCCTGGTGAACTGGGTAGTCCATGGACTGCCATATATGTCACGACCACTCCAGTCTTAACCCTGTCAATTTTTGCTGATTTTTAATTTTAAAAGTTCTACTTGCTTTTTTTTTCCTCTTTCTTCTTCCACTCCAGGGCATCACCGAATCAGATACAAATGAGTTAACTCATCACCAAAGTGTCGGACTGCAAGATAAAAAGGTGTGGTTCCTCCCGGCATATATATACTTCTGGCTGCCGTCCGTAATCCAGGAATTGAAAAACAGTAGGAACTGCCATATGGGAGGAGGAAGGAATTCTTAAGAGACTCCATGTTTGGCTTAGTCAAATCCTCTCTCCTTTCTTTCCAATTTTTTTTTTGCTAACCAACAAGCTATCTACATATTTACAAAGCCCCACTATGACTAAGGCATCTCAGAGATGAATTTAGTAGTCCAGTAGATAGGGCGGGTGTGATACCCAGAAGTGGAAGAAGAGAGAAATCAATTCTGCAGGCAAGAATCACATTGTTTCTCTCATATTCCACGCCAGGGCGTCGCCAAATCAGATATGAATGGGACATTGCAAAGCAGTGCCATTCTTTCAGGGTGGGAATCACAAGCATCATCCTTATTCCTCTATCCTGAGGAGCAAGGCTTGACGAAAAATATCAAACTTCAGCAGAAAAGCTCACCACTGCTCGTAACTCCCGACGTCCAAAAACGGCGTCCACTTAAGTCTTCCTTATAAAATGTGGTAAATGTATGAACTGAATACCAGGAAGCAGCTTTGCACACCTGTTCTACTGAAGCATGGTGCTGAAAAGCCCAGGATGCTCCAATAGCCTGGGCAGAATGGGCTGTAACCCAAAAAGGAGGATACCTCCCTTTAGAGACGTTTAGCCAGTGCAAGGCCCTTCCTGGCCCCTAAACAATGATGAACAAGGAGTCGGTCCTGTGGAAGGTCTGAGTAGCTCCTTGAGAGCTTGCCTGCTTCTGGTGCCCCGTTGGTGGATGATATAGGCCACCGCAGTCATATTGTCTACTTGAATCCTGACAGGATGAGCCCTTAGAATGGAGGTCCCATGTGTGAGAGACAGTAGAATTGCTCTCATCTCCAAAATATTGATAGGTAGTCTGCTCTCCCTTTGGCCCCATAGTCACAGGATCGTTCGGAATCCCATTACGCCCCCCCCCCCCCCAACCGATAAGGCTGGCATCTGTGGTAACAATCTTCCACAGAGCAAGAAGCAAATATCTGCACACGTGAAGGGGATGGGGATTCAGATACCAGGCTAAAGTCCACCTTACTGAGTGAGTCATGCAAAATGGGTGATCCAGGGGTCTCCGTGGTTCGATGCCAAATCTAGAGGAATTCTGACTGCAGGGGTCTTGTTTGGAACTGTGCAAATGGCACTGCCCTGAGGCAAGGCACCATCAAGCCCAACAGACACATTCCCTAGCGGAGGGTAGACCAAGAAATCCTCTACCTTGGCATGGAGTGAGAGCTACAAATGAAGAACATCTGCTGCAAAACGTAAGGACTTCTAATGGCTTGGGAAGATGTGCAGATAGGCATCCTTTTTTATCCACTGTGGTCATATAATCTCTCCTGGCTGCAATGCAGCCACTAGGGATTTTAATAATTCCATGTGAAAACTTTGAAGACGGACAAAACAATGGAGGCCCTTGAGGTCCAGCATTGGGTGGCACGAGCTGTCCTTCTTGGGAATTACAAATACATTGAAGTAGAAACCATAACTCCTCCACACTGAACAAAGTACTCCTAACTGAAACAGGTGAGCCACAGCGGATCTCAATGCTTCTGCCTTTCCCCAATTTAGGGGGGCAAAAAGAATCTCTGAGAAGGTCTGGCCCTCAGCTCGAAATTCTGTGAGTACTCACCTGTAGAATATATTTCTCTTCCATTACTACTTTGGGACATCAGAAGAATTCAGAGATGAATCGGTTAACCTCTCCCGAAGAGCGTGGATTGCAAGAACAAAGGCGTGTCTCCACCTCCCGGGCCTATATCGTCCTGGATGACTTCCTTCACTTCACTTTAATTAAAAAGCAGTAGAACCAGCCATCCGGGAGGCATACCTATATCTTCTGTTGGAAACAAAATAAAAGACTCCTCTCTCTGTTTAAAAATATTTTATGCTGATCATTATTTACAGCAACTATTTACATATTTACCACTCCACTAAAACTAGGCATCCAAGACATGGATATAGTAACCTAGCAGAACAGGGAGGCTCTGATGTCCTGAAGTAATAATGGAAGAGAAATTAATTCTACCGGTCCAAAAAGACATTCCAAAAACCCTTATTCCTTTCAGGAATAAGACATTCCAAAAAACCCTTATTCCTTTCAGGAATAAGACATTCCAAAAAAACCTTATTCCTTTCAGGAATAAGACATTCCAAAAAAACCTTATTCCTTTCAGGAATAAGACATTCCAAAAACCCTTATTCCTTTCAGGAATAAGACATTCCAAAAAAACCCTTATTCCTTTCAGGAATAAGACATTCCAAAAAACCTTATTCCTTTAAGGAATAAGACATTCCAGAAAACCCTTATTCCTTTCAGGAATAAGACATTCCAAAAAAACCTTATTCCTTTCAGGAATAAGACATTCCAAAACCATCTAATTACTACTGTATGGTAATTGCTTTCTACCACAGGCTCTACCTTATAGAATTTGGTAAATGTATGAACTGAAGACCAAGTAGCGGCTTTGCATACTTGTTCTACTGAAGCTTGATACTAAAAAGCCCAAGATGCTCCAATAGCTCTTGTCGAATGAGCAGTAGTCCTTGTAGCGATAACCCTTATCGCTGGAGGGCTTCACCGCCCGAGACGTCCTTTTCCCAATCGTAAGAGGTGCTGCTGGAATTCCAGAGTCGTCCGTGAGGAAACAGGAACAGCCCTTACAAGGGCTAGTGAATTGTAATATAGCGTTTCCCCCAATGAGAGACAGAACTCAGTACTGAGGGTGAAGGTGAAGTGTCTTTATTAGTGCCACTCTAGGCCTTATATACACAAGTCTCCATGCAAGGTGGACCTGATGGAGAACTGCATGACACACACACCGACCAATAGCAGCAGGGCACACAATCCCTCAACTCTGCCGGTGACACAATCAGCAACACAATAGACGTCTGTAACAATCAATCAGAACAATGCCATTGTCTGTGACGTAATCAATCAACACAATGGCAGTCTGTAATACAATCCAAACTACAATGACATTGCCTGTAACAGTATCAAAATACAATGACATTGTCTGGAACCTAATTAAGAAAAGGCCAGTGAATGACCCGGTGGGCAATCGAATAGTGATGACATCCAAAAGGCAGAGCGTCTGTCACAGTCCTAAAGGGAGAATCCTTCCCCTTAGGAATATAGACTCTTACCACTGCCCGTCTAATCCATCGGCTGATGGTGGAAGACCTTTCCGTGGACCCTCATGTATGACAAATAAGGAGCCCGACCTACGGAAAGTTTGTGTAGTAGTGAAATAGTATCTTAGTGCTTTCATTACATCCAGCGAATGAAGAATCCTTTCTTTATCAGACACTGAAGTAGGACATAAGGAAGGCAAATTCACCTCTTCATTAACATGAAAACATCCTGTTTAAAACAGAAGACGACCTTGTCCTTATGTAACACTAAATAAAGAGACTTAACTGATAAAGCTGCTAATTCAGAAACCCTCCCTACTGAGGTTATTGCCACTAAAAAAAGATAACCTTAAGATTAATTTACTTAATGATGTATCTGCCATTAGTTCAAAAGAAGGACCCTGAAGAGCTGATAAAACTAAGTTCAGATCCCAAAACGGCAGAAGTGGCTTACGAGGAGGCCGCACATGAGCGACTCCCTATACCAAAGTTTTGATACATTTATTCTCAGCAATGGGTTTATGAAAAAGGATAGATAAAGCAGATATCTGCTAAAGTACTTCATCAAGACCTTTCTGCAAAAAAAAAAAAAACAATATTCTGGGAACAGAAAATATTTTACCAGCGAACCCTTTGGATTTGCACCAAGCGATAAATGCTTGCCAGACTCTATAGAAGATCGTTGATGAAGACTTCTTCCTGGCCTGAATCATAGTCTGGATGTCTCTGGCAGAAAACCCCTTTTCTGCCAAGATAAAAGATTCAATAGCCAGGCCGTCCAAGCAACAACTTGTGAATTAGGATGCCTTAGAGGTCCCTGTGTGAGAAGATCTGGATCGTCGGGTAACCTCCACGAGTTGCCCCCTGACATCCTTTCTATGTCTGAGAACCAGCTTTTTCTTGGCCACCGAGGAGCCACCAAAATGGTTGGGACTTCCTTGTGAGCTAACCTTTTTTAGTACTCCACCCAGGAGTGGAATCGAAAGGAAAAAAAGAAGCTTGAATGCTGACGACTGAAGAGTCAGGGCATCTGTTGTTATTGTTAGAGAATCCCTGGACCGAGACACAAACTTTCGGAACTTCGGACTGTGCCATGATGCAAGAGATCTACATCTGGGATCCCCCAGCGCATGCATAGGGATTGAAAAACCCTCTAAAAGACCATTCTCTCTGATGCAGGACCGTTCTGCTGAGATGATCGGCTTGCAAGTTGTCCACTCCAGGTATGTGTTCAGCCAAGATACATGGAACCCGTTTCTCAGCCCAAAGTAAAAACCAGCTCATTTCCATAAGGGCTTTACTGCTTCTGGTGCCCCCATGGTGATTGATATATACCACTGCCGCCCGATTGTCTGTTTGAATCCGGACGGGATGCCCCTTCAGATGGTATGTCCAATGTCTGAGACACAATAGAATTGCTCTCAGTTCCAGGATATTTATTGAGAGTGTACTCTCCCTCGGACTCCACTGTCCCTGGATAGTTTGTGACTCCATGACACACCCCTAACCAGATAGACTGGCATCCGTGGTGATGATCTTTCACTGTACTGGAAGAAAAGATTTGCCGATCTGAAGAGGCTGGGGACTCAACCACCAGGCTAGAGACTGCCTTGCTGATGGTGTCATGCAAAATAAAAAGAGTGATCCAGAGTCTGTGGGTCTCGATCCCAGATTGTGAGCAATTCCATCTGCAGGGGTCTTGTGTGAACAGTGCAAAAGGTACTGCCTCAAAGCAAGTTACCATCAGGCCCAACAGAGACATTCCTTGACGAATCGTCGGGTGAGGGAAAGACAAGAGACCCTGTACACTGGCCTGAAGTAAAAGTCACTTCTGTGTTGGAAAAAACACCTTTGCCTGAGACGTGTCTAAAGACATTCCCAGAAAAGAAATAACTCTTGAAGGTATGATATGATATTTGACTTTAGAAGTTATCCAATGTTGATTAGACAGTCTGTGTATCCTTCTGGGCCCCCTGACATGATGGGGCCCATATCAGATAGTCTAAGTAAGGGATTTTATGTATACCCTGACTTCTTAGAGAAAACATGAGACCTGCCAACACCTTGGTGAACACCCTTGGTGCTGATGATAGACCAAAGGGTAGCACCACAAACCGAAGATGTAGGCCACCTACTGCAATGTAGGTATGCCTCCTTAATATATATACTGTGGTTATAAAAACCTCCCGGCGTAACTTCACTGTGGATCAACAACTCCAATCTCTAAAAAGGCAAGATACGGCAGATCTCAATGCTTCTGCTTTCTGCAGAATTAGGGATACCCCTCACCAAGAGAGTCTCGGAGGAGCTCTGGCTCCAAATTTGATCTTGTAACCTGAGGATACAACTTCCTGTATCCAAAGATATGTTACATAAAACCTCCAAATATTAGCAAAATGCAGAAGCTTTCCCCCCACTTGCAATAGCGTCCCTTCATGCCTGAGCAGGCTTTGAAGGAGGTCTGGCTTTATTCTGCCAGACACCTGTTGTCTTAATTTGGGACTTCAGGTATCCCGAAGAGGCCGAACCTCTAGCTGGAACCCCAAAGGATTAGAGGCCCTGCGGAAAGCAGTATTAGACTTCGGCTTCTGTGGCAGATTAGATGATTTACCACTAATAGCATGCTTTACCATGTCAACCAAGCACACTCCAAATAGACGCCCCACCTTAAATCCTGTCAGATTCTTTTTAGAGGCTAGGTTAGCTAGCCATTGCTTAAGCCATAACGCACACCTTAAGGCTACTACCAGAGCTAGGCCTCTGGCATTTAACCAGATTAAATCCTCCATAGCCAGGATCAAATACCTGTTGGAGCCAAACTGGTTTTGATCAACTGGGAGCATGACTTCCGTGAACGACCCATACGAGTCCTAGAGTCCAGTTGTTTTAACAGCCTCCTCCTCCTCCCCAAAAATGCTATGGATGTAGCACAGGCCAGCCGCAAGGTCGACCTCATAATAGAATTAGCATGACATGCCACCTGATCCACGCGCTTATCCGCTGGATCCTTTGGAAAAGCACTATCAGAGGATGGCATAACCAAAATCTTAATAACACCTGACACCAGAGCGTCCACCACAGGAGGGTGAGACCATAGTTTAACCTGATCTGGAGGAAAGGGATACATAGTATCAAGTACTTTAGGAATGGTCGGAAGGCAACCTGACTTCTGCCATTCCCTATTGACCAGATTAGAATAATGCATATGCTCCGTAACATTCTCCATCCATGTTCTCCTTAACTGAGCACCCCCTTGTGTAGAGGACTCTGAATTCGAGTCTGTGAGGAATAGGTCAAATATTATATTGCACCTTATCGCTGAGGTCGGCATTCCCCTTTAAGAAACCCCACATATCAAGAACTAGAGATTCCCTTTATTATAAATGCACAAGTCCGTATCTCCCTTCAGGAAGGAATAATTAGCATGCATATGTGAGCAGCTCAGCTCACAGACCGCCTGCTGGTCGTATCACACCTTGGGCTGCGAAGCTGCCGGTCGGTCTGGAAGCTCAGTGGACCTCCTGCTGTGAATTTGTCATAATCAGGATAAAACCGCAGACTCACGGCACCGATAGAATTTGGATCATATCACGGCATCCATATACCCTAGCGCCAAACCGATTACAGAATCAGAACCGGCTCCCAAAACCGCATCAGGGCATAGTAAATTGCGGTCATAGAAACACAGCAAAAGCCTGTAAACAGAGAACTAAGTTTCTGGGCAAAATAAAAACCCAATTCCAGGACTTATCGCGAACATGGCGTCCAGCCTGATAGTTTGGTACCGCTTGCAAGGCCATGTGACCCCCCTGCTCCAAGTTATAGCTCCTAAAAGGGTTTTAGGGCAAAATCCCACTCTAAAAAATGGGAGGCAACATCCCCCCCCCCCCCCCCCCCCACAATGGGGAGGGGAGGTGGAGAGTCTGGCAGCATAAATAGGATGGTCAAAAACCAGGCTGGCGTCACTCAACTGGAAGGTGGTTATGCAGCCGGCGTACCCAGGGGTGTCCATCACCATAACCATCATCATAAGCTCTTGACACACCCCCTTGTGGGAGCTACTCTCATCCACTCTGCATGCTTAAGGGAACTTATTGCTTATTGTGTCTCTGTGTATTGCACTATAACCTGTAACCATCTCAGAATTGCATATTTGTATCATCTGCAACAGTTCATATTACCTAATAGTTCAATGCTTGTTAACTCTGCCTAGTGTGCTTATTAGCATTAAAACTTATATTTAATTTGATTGGTCTGCTTTGCCTTAAACCAAGAATCGGTGTGTTCGAAGGCTGTGAGCCGGGTATCCCTGATAGGAGAGGGATCGGACAAAAGGTTTTTGGGAACGCGGTCGGTGTGCACGGAGGCCCCTGGTTGTAGTTGGACCTCGTGACGCTCGGTTCCCTGGATGAATCCTCCCCAACGGATAACTTCCTGGGAGACTATGGCAGCCACAATATCCTCTTCAACTCAGAGGAAAAAAATCTTTTCTTTAAAACCGGGGGTCTAAAACCTAGTATGTAAACAGTTCTCGACAGTCACAAGTAACTACTTCGAGTCCTCTGGGGGGTAACCACTATGCATGAGAGTGACCTGCGGTGGCTCGGAGCAGCCCCCTGCCGGCCAGCAAACCCAGCGTCCGGCCGGGAAAGCGCAGAGTGTCCGCCTGGGCAGCGGAGAAGAACTGGCGGCCTCGGGGGTGCTCAGCACTTCGCTAAGCTGAAAATCGCTCCATGGCCTCGGGCCGAGAACCAGCAATGAGCCGCTAAAAAGAAGCGGAGGTGTTTGCGGTTCTCTGCACTTCCCTAAGCCGAAAATCGTTCCATGGCCTTCGGCCCGAGAACGAGCGCTGAGCCGCTAAGAAGAACCGGAGATTGTCGGCGGTGCTAGCTACTTCGCTAAGCCGAAAATCGTTCCACAGCTGCAGCCCAGAAAACGATCCTTCTTCGCTGCCGCCTTAGCGCCGCCCGCTTAAAGGCACGCAAATGTTGAATTTTACAACCAGTAAAACACAATTCGCACATGGGAAAGAGCAAAAAAAAAAGGGAAAATAATTCCTTTGGTTACCCCCAATCAGGCTCGCCAGACAAAAACCTGTGCTTTTTCCTGTGGCGGAATTCTCAGCCAGGAGTGTCACTCTTTTTTAAAAAACAAAAAAGGTGACACCCCACAGCGCCCCAAGACCCTGGCGCTTACCTTACCAGGCAAAGTGGGTCCATTCAGATCAGAGGAGTATAAGGGCCCAGGAACAGTCAGGTTTCCAATACCCCCGCTTCCAAGGCATAATTCCTTTAAAAACAAAAAGTAAATGGGAGAGGAGTTCAGTTCCAACTGCAAGAAAGAAACTGGAGTGAAGGAAGTCAGCCAGGAGGATATAGGCCCGCGAGGTGGAGAAAACCCATTCGTTTCTAAATTCTTCTGATGGCCTGAAGTAAAATAGAAGAGAAATCCTGTTTAAAACAGAAGACGGCCTTGTCCTTATGGAACACCCTGACCCTTCCTAGAGAAGCCATGAGACTTTGGTAAAAACCCTTGGTGCTGACAACAGGCTGAAAGGCAGTGTATAGTAGAGGAAGTAGGCCTCCACTGCAAACCGCAGATATTTCTGATGACCTGGAAAAATCAGAATGTGTAGGTACGCATTCTTTATATCCACTGTGGTCATAAAATCTCCCAGCTAGAGTGACATCACTGCGAATCTTAGCGATCCCATGTGAAATTTCTTCAGAAGAACGAACTTGTTGCCCTTGAAATCTAATATCAGGCAAACCGAACCGTCCTTCTTGGGAATTATGAACAAATAGCAGTAAAACCCCTGATCTCTCTCTAAGAGAGGAACTGGACAATTTACTCTAATCTCTAAAAGGCAAGATCTCCTTGCTTCTGCTTTCTGTAGAATTCGGGACACCCCTGACCAAAAGAATCTCCAAAGAGGTCTGGACCCTAATTCGATCTTGTAACCTGAGGATACAACCTCCTGTATCCAAAGATCTGTTACATGAAGCTTCCAAAAGGTGAGCAAAATGCAGAAGCCACCACCTCCACTTTAAGGTTACCGAATTTTTCGCCCTATAAGACGCACTTATTTTTCCCCAAAAGTGGGGGAAAAATGTCCGTGCGCCTTATCGGGCGAATGTAAAAAAAAAAAAAATTATTAAAAAAAAAAAAATTATTAAAAAAAAAAAAACTCACCCGTTCCCGGCGCTCCCGCGTTGCCTGTCACACTGAGAAAGGCCAGAGGAGCGGCGGGCTGTGTCCCGGCCCCGCCGCTGCGGTCGCTGTCTTTTCAGGCAGCAATAGCAGCGGCGGGGCCTGGGCACAGCCCGCCCGCTCCTCCATCTGCTGCCTCTTCCTGTCAGGTCAGACGCGAGCACCCAGGTCAGCGCAGCAGGTGGGCGTGGCCTGCACTGACTCGGTGCAGGCCACGCCCACCCGCTGCTCTGACCTGGGTGCTCGCGTCTGACCTGACAGGAAGAGGCAGCAGATGGAGGAGCGGGCGGGCTGTGTCCCGGCACCCAGGTCAGCGCAGCAGGTGGGCGTGGCCTGCACCGAGTCAGTGCAGGCCACGCCCACCCGCTGCTCTGACCTGGGTGCTCGCGTGTGACCTGACAGGAAGAGGCAGCAGATGGAGGAGCGAGCGGGCGGGCTGTGTCCCGGCCCCGCCGCTGCTATTGCTGCCTGAAAAGACAGCGATCGCAGCGGCGGGGCCGGGACACAACCCGCCGCTGCTTCTTACGGCCGGCTCCGTAAATCGGGTGGGCGTGGCCACGCCGACCCGATTCACGGAGCCAGCCGCTTGTCAGCGGAGAGGTGAGTTATACTTTTTTTTATTCTACTGATGCCGACAGCCTATGGGGGGAGAGGGGGATGCCACGCTGCCAATGGGGGGAGAGGGGGATGCCACGCTGCCAATGGGGGGAGAGGGGGATGCCACGCTGCCAATGGGGGGAGAGGGGGATGCCACGCTGCCAATGGGGGGAGAGGGGGATGCCACGCTGCCAATGGGGGGAGAGGGGGATGCCACGCTGCCAATGGGGGGAGAGGGGGATGCCACGCTGCCAATGGGGGGAGAGGGGGATGCCACGCTGCCAATGGGGGGAGAGGGGGATGCCACACTGCCAATGGGGGGGAGAGGGGGATGCCACACTGCCAATGGGGGGGAGAGGGGGATGCCACACTGCCAATGGGGGGGAGAGGGGGATGCCACACTGCCAATGGGGGGGAGAGGGGGATGCCACACTGCCAATGGGGGGAGAGGGGGATGCCACACTGCCAATGGGGGGAGAGGGGGATGCCACACTGCCAATGGGGGGAGAGGGAGATGCCACACTGCCAATGGGGGGAAGGGGATTGCCACACTGCCAATGGGGGGAGGGGGATGCCACACTGCCAATGGGGGGAGAGGGGGATGCCACACTGCCAATGTGGGGAAGAGGGGGATGCCACACTGCCAATGTGGGGAAGAGGGGGATGCCACACTGCCAATGTGGGGAAGAGGGGGATGCCACACTGCCAATGGGGGGAGAGGGGGATGCCACACTGCCAATGGGGGGAGAGGGGGATGCCACACTGCCAATGGGGGGAGAGGGGGATGCCACACTGCCAATGTGGGGAAGAGGGGGATGCCACACTGCCAATGTGGGGAAGAGGGGGATGCCACACTGCCAATGTGGGGAAGAGGGGGATGCCACACTGCCAATGTGGGGAAGAGGGGGATGCCACACTGCCAATGGGGGGAGAGGGGGATGCCACACTGCCAATGGGGGGAGAGGGGGATGCCACACTGCCAATGGGGGGAGAGGGGGATGCCACACTGCCAATGGGGGGAGAGGGGGATGCCACACTGCCAATGGGGGGAGAGGGGATGCCACACTGCCAATGGGGGGAGAGGGGATGCCACACTGCCAATGGGGGGAGAGGGGATGCCACACTGCCAATGGGGGGAGAGGGGATGCCACACTGCCAATGGGGGGGAGAGGGGGATGCCACACAGCCTATACTAATGGGGGGAGAGGGGGATGCCACACAGCCTATACTAATAGGGGGATAATGGGGGGAGGGGGATGCCACACTGCCAATGGGAATGGGGGGAGAGGGATGCCACAAAGCCTATGGGAATGGGGGGAGGGGGATGCCACACTGCCAATGGGAATGGGGGGAGGGGGTGCCACACTGCCTATGGGAATGGGGGGGCACACTGCCTATATGGGGAATAGGAGGGGGCAATGTCACACTGCTTATGATAATGGGGTGCACACTGCCTATATGAGAATGGGAGGGGGGATGCCACACTGGGTATATGGGGAATGGGAGGGGGGGGGGAGAATGCTACACTGCCTATATGGAGAATGGAATGGGGGCATCCCACACGGCCTATGGGAATGGGAAGGGGATGCCACACTGTCTGTAATGGTGCGTTTTTGGTTTGAAATATTTTTTTTCTTATTCTACCCAAAATCCTAGGTGAGTCTTATATGCAGGTGAGTCTTATAGGGCGAAAAATACGGTATTTGCTGAAAAACTTTCTGGTATAGAATCCACTCGAAAGGAGAGACTTCTGTTCTGCTCAGGAAGTCTGAAACTATATCCAGGGACACTTTCAGGTAAAAATGACTTTATCTGATGTTAAAGGGGTAGTAGGAATGAGTAGGCCAAAGTCTGCAATGTTGCAGATCTGGTTCCCCCTTGCCGATTTAAGTAAGCTACTGTTATGGTATTGTCTGATCATATCTGAACCACTTTTCAGATCACTAGATGATGGAAGTAATACAGAGCCTGCTTTGCCTTCAGTTCCCTGAAGTTCAATGATCTGTTCTGAAATTTTGTTGACCAGGGACCCTGGACATGTCAGAGATCTAGATGTGCTCTCCAGCCCCAGGAACTGCCATTTGTTGTTGAGTTTGTCTCCAAGCTTTGCTCTCCTGCAGATTTCGAAGGTCCAGCCACCAAGCAAGGCTGTCTATAACTGCCTGAGGAAGACGCACTTGGGAGTGTAATGATTCTGGGTTGTGGTCCCAAACCTGCAGAAGGAAGGTCCCCTGTCAATAGATCGTCTAAGTAAGGAAAAATGGAGATTCCCTGGAGTCTCAGCACCCTCATAGTCTCCACCAAGATCTTTGTGAAGATCCTGGAAGGTGAGGGGATTTCAAAGGGCAAGGGCCCTGTACTGAAAGTGGAGACCTTCCAAATTTAGGATTGCAAATCCCTGCTAAAAGCAGGTTCGTTATATTGAAAATCAATTCCATCCTGAAACTTTTGTAGATAATGGATTGATTCAGGGTCTTTAAATTCATAATTAGTCTGAAGGCGTCTGATTTTTTTTGTACCAGGAATACATGGGAATAGAAACTTTTTCCCTTCCCTCCCTCGAGAAACCAGTTCGATTACTCTCTTGCTGACCTGTGCATAATGCGCGCAACTAGAAAACCGTGCAACAAAACTAAAACCATGTAGAAGGCATCAACCACCACAGACGCAGTCCTAACACAACAGAAGGGTGCGTGTGGTGCCACGGAATGGAAGGGGGCAAAAAAGGAAATTTACAGGCGAGTACACAAATTTCTATTTTTTCATCTCACCAACGCATTGTGTTGGAAAGCGGTACCTTCTTCTCTTTGCAAACATAGGCTTGTATGACCACCTGCCCGATCTATCTGCTAAGAGTGGACATGGCAGCCGCCAGGCGCCTCCTTGGGTCTTCTGGGATCATGAACAAGACATCTGTCTTACGTACCTCTCGAGTAGTGGCCAAGTAATACTTGGGGGTCACTCCTTATGGCGAGTGGGGAGTGCCACATCTCCTGATTAAGGTGAAATGGAAAGACCACCTTGGGCAAAAAATCCTGTTGCACATGAAACACTGCTTTGTCATGCAGCACCAAAAAGGGTGATCTGATCGAAAGACCAGATAGGACCAGACAGAGCCCAGGGCAGAACTTTTGCAGCGGAGGCCGGAATAAATGGAGAAGGCCAAGACCTGGCATCTGTGGTCAGGATGACCCACCGGATCGGCAGGAAAGACCGACCCACTGCTGGTCCAGCCACCAAATCAGGGATTGCTGGGCATTGTCAGTCAATATGACGTGACAGTCCAATATCTGTACATTTCTTGTGCCATTTCAATAGATGCAGCATTTGTAGAGACCTGAAGTGGAACGCCTCAATGATAGACACCATCAGGCAAAGGAGATGCATGCCCTGTCTGATCGTGGAAAGTTCGCCTGTCAGCAACGACCTCACTGCCTCCTGAAGAGCCGTGCACCTCTGCACTGGAAGAAGGACATGTGCCTGTCAAATATCCAATGTCATATCTTGATAGGTCGCCACCATGGAGGACATACAGATAAACATCCTTGGCCAGAAAATCCCCCTGTTGCATCGACATCATGACTGACCTTAGAGCTTCCATGCGGAACTGTTCAGGTTCTGGAGATCCAGGATCGGCCGAACTGACTAGTCCTCCTTGGGGATAACGAATAGTATTGAGTAGAAGCCACAGCCCCTCTCTGAGGGGGCACAGGTACTACAACTCTCCAGTCAAGCAAGAGCTCTATCACACACAGTGCAAACTGCAGCCCTTTTCACGGCAGGGGAAGGCTTAGATGCCTGGAAGCCTAGTTGACTTCCCAAACATGGCCATCAGGACCAGGTCATCCAGAGGCTCATCCAAAACCCGACCCCCCTTTTCGTGGCACTAGCTGGGCGCATGGCAGACCCCACCATAGAGACCACATGCCTGGCCAGCTGCTCCAATCTGCTGGGTTTCTCAGGGCCACACTATTTGAAGTAGGGATAATGGTGTGCTGAGCCAGACCTGACACCAGTTCATCTACCTCAGGTGGAAAAGACCAAATCCAGAAAGGAGTACTTGGGATCCAGGCCCTTAGGAGAGATGGAAGCTTACCCGGTTTCTCCCACTCCTTTGCCCCCAGCCTGGGCAAGGCAAGGGCAAGCCTGGGAAAAACCTGCCTGACCTTCTGACACTTGTAGGGTTCACCCTTCTTCATCTGCCACTTTGGTCAAGGAGTAGAGAGGCGCATAACCTCTAATATTGCCGCAATAAGCTCCTCAATCTGATCTGTCGGGTGATCTGGGAGGGTTCCCCTGCGTATGCGTGGCTTCTGGTTCCTTTCTTCTGCTGAGCCACACTTCCCCCTCAGACTGGGCGGAACTAGATCCTGAATGTAGGAGCTAGACTCTTCTGAGGATTCCTTCTGAATATGCCTACGTGTGGGCGGGCAGAGACAGACTCTGGATGCCTCGGCTGACAAAGGCCACTTACCATGCACTCCAACCGAGCCACCCTGATCGCCACGTCCAAAGGAGGAACCCCATCCATGGGCAAACCCTTGGACACAAAAGGACCTAGCAGCCCCCCCCCCCCCCAAGGGGGTATCCCGCTTCGACAGTGCACCGGGTTTCCTCGTGCTTGGCACATCAACCCACCGGCTAAGGATGTGGCAGCTTCCGAACCCCCACTCTGCAACAAGAACAATGTCAAATTCCTAAAGGAATCTGTACAGGTCAAAAGGCTTTGTCCCAAGAGGGAGCCCTACCAGACCAGGGAAAGCGATGGATCCAATACTCAGCCCTGCAGAACAGGGAGGCAGTGCAGAAGCTGCTAAGTGAGGATCCGGGGATGCAGAACCTCTGGGCACCACACAAGAGGGCGCTGCCTCGTGCTGTGAGGAGGAGGGCGGAGCCATGGACCTTGCAAGTGCGGCCATCCCGCCCCCTCCTCCGGTCCTCCACTGTAAGGCCCGAGGCACGGGTGGCCAGCCAGCCTGCCCCCTTTCTGAGTTAGATAACAGGTAGGTCGCATGGCCAGTGGCCACACCCTCTCACAACAAAGCCACCTCCCTCTCCAGACGCTAGCAGCCGAGCTCTGACGAGCAGTAGTAATCACAAACACACTGACACCAGGGAGCCAAGCCACCCAGCTCAGTCCCCAGACGGAGTCAAAGCCCCCACTCGGCACTGTAACTAAAAAAAAAAAAATCTAGACTTCTTCACGGTCCCTTGTCACTGCAAGAAATGAACTGAGGAGATTGTGCCACACAGCCTACCCTATAAAGGCCAGGAGAAGCTAGTTTTATTTTTCTATCTTGCAGTCCACGTCAACAGCTGAGATTAACCCACTACTGGTGGTGCCCCGGAATGGAAGAGAATGAGAAATGATTTTTCCTTGCGTGTCATAAATTTATGATAAACTGTGTCCTGAGATGACAGTGCCTGTTCATTATCAGCAATATTCATAGTGTCATAAATATCTAAGAGAAGTGCTGAAGTCTCTTTAAAAATGTTTTTTTGTAAACCTCTAGAGGTTTCTTCATACTCTGACCCCTCTCCTCCAAACCCCTCATTCAGAGAATTCTCCGCCAAGAAGACTAATCCTTCATTCTCATCCATCCCCTGACTCTATAAAAAAAAGAGTAGGAGGTGGCTGAGAAGATGCAGGCTGAGAGGGTACTGATGAATATAGGGGCATAGATGAAGATGTTTGGGGGTAACCCATAGGCAAATTCTGTGCAAGAGGAAACGTGACAACAGGAGGGGCTGCCCTTGCTAAAAGCAGCCTTGCAGATTTCCAGTTAAAGCCATATCTATTTTCATGGAACCTACCGTTTCCAACAAAAAAGAAACAGTTTTGCCTCCCAGCTTGCTGTCAACGCAGGCTTGACAAAAAGTCTGCTCCAAAACTCTAGTAGGATTGCCTGACAACCTAAACATAATTTTGTCACTCTGGGTTCCTGAGTCCTAACTCTGGCCTCCTTATCTTTCCCCCTTGCTTTCTCTTTTGGCTTAAGGGTAGAAGAGAAAGACAGAACAAAGCTGAGTTAGAGCCCTTCTTTTTTATAGGGTTAACTAGCGTAAATAGGTGACAATAATAGCGCAAACGGATCCCTTGGGCCACAGGAAGACTAACCTGCGGAAGTAAAGCCCGGGATCATTCCTCCTAATAAACAGTTATCGACTGCCCAAGTTATTTCTCATAAGTGTGATCTTATTCATTGAAAAGAAACGGAAGATTTTAGGACACATCCAATATAAAAACAGATACTCACTGTTCTGAATTCCAAACAGGAACATTCCAGTGGCTTGTGGAGAGGATGCTGACGCATTCTGCATCTGGGTCATGCCACCCCCTGCTGAACTGTGGAACATGGCGGCCTGCTGCTGAGGCGGTGGTGTTGTTCCCTGCATGGTCTGAGAGAATAAACCAGTCTGCTGCATCTCTTGTTGACTCATACCACTCTGTAAAGCAGACATGGAGGCTGGAGACATAAACAGCGTCACCTGCTGGTCTGGAGAGGTTGGTGAGGGTTGAACCAGTTGAAGCTGAGGGGAGTTGTGAAACATGGGTGACTGCTGTTGCTCATGCTGAGAGGTGACAGGGCTTTGAGATTGGAACTCCATGTTCTGTGCATGAAAAAGAGATTGGTTCTGCTGAGGTATGTCCTGGGTGGACATAGGCTGTTGGCTTTGACTGAACATCATGCTTTGCTGCTGCTCGGATGTAGCCATGTTGGCCATAGAATTTTGTGTGCTGAAGAGGAGGCTTTGACTCTGTTCATGGGGTGTAGGGCTATTCTGCATACCCACCATAGAGTGAGTGGTTTGGAAGAGAGTGCTCTGTTGATTTTGGGTTTGGAACATGTTCTGCTGTGATTGCTGTTGCTGTTCCTGGGTGATCATAGAGTTTTGCATGTGAGACAACTGTGTCTGCTGCTGGAATGCAGACTGCTGCTCAGAAAGTGTGTTCTGGCCAGAGAAGTAGGGCATTGGCTTTTCTTGAGGCACTTGGTTGCTCTGTAAAGAGCTCATAGAGAAAATGTTAGTTTGGGGCTGCTCTGGTGGAGCAGATATAGTACCTGGTGGATGAAAAAGTGTAGACTGGATTTGATCTTGTGAAGGCGGAGGACTCTGATGCTGCACCATAGAGGCCTGTGGGTGGAAGAGTGATCCTTGAGTATCTTGAGCCATGCTCTGGTTGTCAGATATTGTTGACTGGGAGTGATAGAGTTGAGCCGACTGCTGCAAGAAGTTGTTGGTCTGGAGTGCCATCATGTCTCCAGCTTGTTGAAAGAGGCTAGTTCCTTGCTGTTGACCTCCACTTGTCTGGACACCCAGCATGTCCTCTGCAGGTGGGAAAAGGTTCACTTGGCTTTGACCATCTCCACCGTGCTGCATCTGAACCATAGTTTGGAATACGCTGTTCTGCATCTGCTCCGACTGTGTAGATGCATTGTCACTCTTGCTTGTATTGGGGGATTGGAAAATACCTGAGCTTGCCGCAGACACTTGTGGCTGTCTCGTAGCTCCATCATTCCCAGGAACACCTTGAGAAGAGAAAATATCGCACTGCATTTGCATCTCCTCACTGGCCGACAATCTTCCAATTAAATGTGACGCCTGTTGGTGCTGGTACACTGGTGGTGGCTGGATCCCTCCTGAGCTGGGACTCTGAGTCTGGAAAATGTCAGACTGAACTGGTCCTTGAGCTTGGTGAATACTTTGCTGCATTTCCATGACAATGGCCGCGTTGGTCTCCATGGCTTGTTGCTGATTTGACAAAGAGGATTCAGCCTGTTGGAGAAGATTTTCTGATCTTCCAGAGAGCACATTCTCTGCTCTGCTATGGACTGGATCAGTGGAGAAGATTCCTTGACCAGATGAGTTTTGTATGGAACCAACAGGCTGAAAAATCCCAGCATTTATCTGTTCTTGGACCTGGTCCATTGCAGACTGCTTGTTTTCATTGCTTCCTTGGCCAGAAAACAAGATGCAGGACAGCTGCTGCTGAGCCTCAAAGACCTGCTGGACAATATCTACATCAGTGTTGTTACTGGAGACGCTGGACTGAAAACTGCCGGACTGAAGCTGGTGCATAGTGTTCTGCATCTGGCCGACATTGTTCGATGGTGAGAACAGGCTGCTAGATATCTGCTGCTGCAGAGTCTGGCCTTGTTCTTGTAACACTGGCTGCTGAGGCTGCTGCGTCACTTCTGCCATCTGAGAGAGCGTGATCATTGCCTCGGACTGCAGTGTCTCTCTTGGTTGGGCCTCCATGGACTGAAAGGCTGTGGTTTGCTGCATGATGGTGTCCTCGTTCTGGTTAGGCGATGCTTGAAAACCACTTGTCTGAGCAATGTCTTGAGTCTGGATGGTGGAAAGGGGCTCCTGGCTGAATCCTTGCACCTGAATCGAGGTTTGCTGTTCTTTCTCTGGTGGAAGGTGGGACACGGAGGGTGAAAATGAGCCATTGGTAGAGGAACCCTCAAGATTTTGCTGGCCAGACACAGCAATGCCGGATGGCTGTATATAGGGAGGATAAAAGGAAACCAGTTAGCACATGGAACCTATTTAGGACTATATGGATAAAGCCACCTTGTTTTAGGGGAATGATTACACAACCAAATTACCACAGGTATCAAAAGATCAAAAAGGGAGATCATCACAGATCTCTCAAATTGTGCTGGGGCACATATGCATTTTTTAATAAGATTTTTTGCTCTCTGGCAACCAAACTATTCTCCACCCTATCTAAAAAAAAATTATTCTGGTCACAATGTCAAACCGAGTGACTGCATTGCCTTCCTGTACTTTAAAGCTGTCCTAAAATGACACCAAAACCCAAACCAGCTAACCTCAATTACCATAAAGGAATACAAAATATATACTTATAAAATAAATGTAGGGACATCTGTTTGCTGCCAGAGCACTGCCCTGCAAGGACCTTCAGTAACACTTATATCACCCAGTCATAACAGCAACACAGAGCTCTGGGTAGCGGTGTCTACAAGAGGGCATGGGGAATAGTTTTTTTTATGCCAAGTGGAGCAACTTGATCTGTTACAGTGTAGGACTGCTTTTTAATTTTGGGATGCAACTGCCGAAATACACTAGGGGGCACTGCAGTACATGAAGTATTTGAAGTGGTATCCCAGGAAACTAAATATGAATCTGTGGCAACATAATTGTGGCCCATCCTTTGAGGCTACATAATTTGAGATGTTAACACAAAAGGACAATCTACAATGTGTATCCCAGGATTCACACATATCCATATGCCAAAAACAGGCATAACTAAATGTGACTGAGCCCCAGTACAGACATTAAATAGGGTATGTCATGGCTCATACAGTAATCTTTTTTCTAAATTGTAAATGTACATGATACGATTAAGCTATTAGAGATTAAAACAGATGAGTAGTGCTTCCTATCTGTAACGTATACCATATAAATTCAAATCATGAATAATGTGGCAAACCAATGATGGGGCCCACCAACCTCATGGGCTCTGATGCAGTTGCTTACCTCTGTACCCCTGTAGTCATTCCACTAGCCAAAAGCCTCTTTAGTATGAATACCTGATTAGGCTCTCTATAGAGAAACACACCAGGGCATTGTGGTGTTCCGTTGTGAAAGCAACTTGGAGCACTGGATGTAATATTATGGCCTTGATTCAGTAAGAGTTGAAAAAACATTTCATGGCAGTAAAAAAAAAAAAAAAAATACAATTCTGTGATTACTCACCTTGTAGAATTGGTATTATAAGTATGCAGCACGTCCTGCTCCAGATAATATTCATAACAGCTGGGATATAGTCCACAAGAGGGCGCTTTACTGCAGAGATGGCAAAAAAGAGGCCCCTCCCGGTCCATATATACCCGGGACCTCCCACTAATTCCCCAGTATAACAAAGCAGTAAGGGAACCAGAAGAAGCCAATAACAAATGTAACCATGTTAACAAGAACAAATCACCATAAAGAGGATCCAAGAATAAAGTAATCAGGGTGGGATGGAGCAGGACGTGCTGCATACTTATAATACCAATTCTACAAGGTGAGTAATCACAGAATTGTATTATTCTAAGTATGCAGCACGTCCTGCTCCAGATAATATTCATAACAGCTGGGACATCCAATAGCAGTGTCCATAAACGGGTGGGGATCCCAAAAAAGCAACAACGCGCAGTTCAAACCACTGCCGCCTGCAGAACCTTACGGCCAAAAACAGCATTTGCTGAGGCCCAAACATCAACCTTGTAAAACTTGGAAAAGGTATGAACAGAAGACCACGTAGCAGCCTTACAAACTTGTTCAACAGAAGCCTGGTGCTGGAAGACCCAGGAAGCCCCAACAGCACGGGTAGAATGAGCAGTAACACGGAAAGGAGAATCCTTCCCCCTAGTAGAATAGGCCCTAACAATGTCCTGACAGATCCATTTGCTAATAGTAGATTTAGCAGGAGCCAACCCCTTCTTGGGACCGGATGGCACCACAAACAAGGCGTCCGTCTTTCTGAAAGGAGCAGTAGCCACCAGGTAGTATTTCAAATTCCTGACAACATCCACAGAGTGCAAGGCCCTCTTCCTTGGGATTACCAGGATTAGGGCACAAAGAAGGAAGCACAATATCCTGATTGAGATGGAAGGCAGAGACAACCTTAGGCAAGAAGTCTGGTTTAAATCGAAAAACCACCTTGTCCTGGTGTCTCTCAAAGTAGGGGGCCTGAATCGACAGAGCCGCCAACTCAGAAACACGCTGGACAGAGGTAATAACCACCAAAAAGGCAACCTTCAGGGTAAGGAGAGACAAGGCAGCCACATGCACAGGTTCAAAAGGAAGACCCTGAAGGACGGACAAAACCAAATCCAAATCCCAGACCGGTACCATGGGTTTGCGGGGGGGGGTCACACATGAGTGACCCCCTGGAAGAAGGTCTTGACCAGAGGATGTAGAGCAAAGGACCTCTGGAAGAAACAGCCAAGGCAGACACATGACCCTTCAAGGTGCTGAGCTGAAAATCCATATCCAAACCATGTTGCAGGAACTCCAGGATCCTAGGAATGGAGAACACACGACAGGGAAAGGCCCTAGACTCACACCAGTCAATGTAGGTCTGCCAGGTCCTATAGTTTATAGCGGAGGAGGACTTCTTCCTAGCGCTGACAAGAATCCGAACCACCGAATCAGACAGACCTTCCTCCTTCAGGATGGCGGTTTCAGCAGCCAGGCCGTCAAAGCCAGCGTTTGTAAATTGGGATAACAGAGCCGTCATTGAGTGAGAAGGTCCGGAACCAAGGGTAGAGCGTACTGATCCACTGCCAGCCGCACAACGTCGGCGAACCACACCTGTCTTGGCCACCTGGGGGCCACCAGAATGGCTGGCACCCGCTCCTGAACCAACTTGCGCAGAACCTTGCTCAGAAGAGGAAACGGAGGGAAGAGGTACAGGAGACCTAGACCCTGCCAGGGCAGAGCATCCACCGCCAGAGCCAGGGGATCCTGGGACAGGGAAACAAATGCTGGCAGCTTGTGATTGTGGCGAGAAGCAAACAGATCCACGTCTGGCCTCCTCCACCGGTGACAAAGGGATAGGGAGACCTCGTTGTTGAGGGACTATTCCACCCAGCGAGCGGTCCCCCTGCTCAGGGAAACCGCCTCCAGATTCTCCACTCGACGAACATAAACTGCTGAGATGCACGGGACATTGTTCTCGGCCCAGGACAGAATCAAGGACACCTCCTGGAGGGCACTCTTGCTCCGAATCCCTCCCTGATTGATATAGGCGACCGCCGTCTGGTTGTCGGGGCGAACCTGTACCATCAGACCCTGAAGGTGAGGAGTCAACTGTGCCAGTACAAACTGAACCGTCCTCAGCTCCAGGACGTTGATCGGAGTGTGAGCCTCCTGAGGGCCCCACAGCCCCTGGAATTGGAGGGCTCTCCAGTAGCCCCCCCCAACCTAACAGACTGGCATCCGTACTGACCGTCTCCCAACATGGAGTCAGAAAGGATCTGCCCCCCCAGAAGATTCCTCGAGTCCAGCCACCACAGGAGGGACCGCCGGACCAGAGGAGAGAGAACAAAGGCCTGATCCAAAGACAGGGGACTCTTGTCCAAGACTGAAAGGAGATGGAGCCGAAGGGGTCTCATGTGAAATTGAGCGTAAGGGACTGCTTCGAAGCAGGCCACCATCAGTCCCACCAATTGACAAACAAAAATCGGTGGTACCAGTAAACCACCCAAAGGGAACAGTTACTTGAGGGCACCAGCTATCTGCTAACCATAAAAGACACTAATAATTCATCAAAAATAAATTATAAATTTATTGATCCAAAGCTGTAAAACACATCCACATACAACATACAAAGACAATCACCTACATTTAAAATCTACAAACATGTAACATCCAGCAGGAGTGACCCTATGAAAATACTACCTACCTAAACAATATATATGTATATACACATGATAAAAGGAAATCCCTAAAAAGTTTTTTCTAAACATGTCCTAAGACCAAAAAATGCAGTGCAAGGGAAAGGATAAAGTGCTGAGTGCTGGGTAAATATGTGCACAATAAGTGCAATTCTAATGCCAGGCCACCAAACCAACCTGCACCTCAATGTGATCAACCTGCTCACCCCTGCTGGACGGATTCTCACCCACGCGTTCCGTGCCCACCTGGCACTTTCTCAAGGTGCCCACCAATTGCATCCCTTGCCTGATGGAAAGACGAGGGCTGGACAGCATGGAATGAACCAAGAGAATCCACCTTCTGCTGAGGAAGAAAAATCCTGGCCTGAATGGTATCCAGATTCAAGCCCAGGAAGGGGGTCACCCGGGACGGGGAGAGGGAGGACTTGGGATAATTGATCACACATCCAAACGTTTCCAAGGCCGTCACCACCATCTGGGTATCCAACTCCTGCCTGCTGGAGAGAATGAGATGTAATGAGAATGTCGTCCAGATAAGGGAGGATGCGAATACCCCCGGCTCTGAGAATGGCCATCACTCCCGCCAGTACCTTGGTGAACACTCTGGGGGCTGAGGTGAGACCAAAGGGAAGTGCCACAAATTGGTAGTGCTGGTCCTCCAGGGGGAACCTGAGGAGCCGCTGATGCCCTGGGAAGACTGGAACATAAAGGTAAGCATCCTTGATGTCTATGGAGGTCATGAAGTCCCCCGGGCACAAGGAGCTGATCGCAGAGCGCAGGGTCTCCATGCGAAAGTGTCTGGTTCTGATGAACCTGCTGAGAACATTTAAGTCCAGGATGGGCGTGATGGAGCCATCCCTTTTGGGTACTGTGAAAGGATTGGAATAATAACCTTGACCTCTCTCCCCCGGAGGGACCGGACAGATGACCCCCATACCCAATAAGTTCTGTACAGCTTGAAAATACCATTTTGTGAGTACTCACCTGAAAAATGGATATTGTCAGTGTGCCACACACCCCGCTTCACCTTTAAATTCTTCACGATTGGGTTACTCACCGCCAGGTGACGCTGTCGCTCTTGTAACGAGCCCCCTTCCGGCCTATATATACCTGGTACCTCCCATTTATCACCAGTGATTTAAAAAGCAGAAAGACATAGTACCAGTAATCTACCGGTAACCTCAAAATAAATAAAAGCTTCACCATATGAAGGATTCGGGATACCGAAAAGGGCGGGAGTGAAGCGGGGTGTGTGGCACACTGACAATATCCATTTTTCAGGTGAGTACTCACAAAATGGTATTATTCTCAGTGTGCCAGACACCCCGCTTCACCTTTAAATTCTTCACGATTGGGACATCCAAAAGCAGTGTCCACAAGGGATGGGTATCCAAAGGCAAGGTGAAGCATAACTTAAATGACTGCAGTCTGCAGCACTTTGCGGCCAAAAACAGCATCCGCTGAGGCTCGCACATCAACTTTGTAAAACTTAGAAAAAGTATGAACAGAAGACCAAGTGGCGGCCTTACAAACTTGTTCAACAGAAGCTTGGTGCTGAAAAGCCCAAGACGCTCCAACGGCGCGAGTAGAATGAGCAGTGATACGAAAAGGGGGAACTTTCCCAGCAGCATAGGCCGCAATAACGGCCTGACATATCCATTTGCTAATGGAAGATTTGGCCGGTGCCAAACCCTTCTTAGGCCCACAGGGCACAACAAAAAAGGCATCCGTCTTACGAAAAGGAGACGTGATAATCAAGTAGTACTTAACACAGCGTACTACATCCAAACAATGCAAAACCCTCTCTTTGTCATTCCTAGGATTAGGATACAAGGAGGGAAGAACAATATCCTGATTCAAATGAAAAGCAGAAACAACCTTAGGAAGAAAGTCTGGTCTGAACCGAAAGACCACTTTATCCTGATGCCTCTCAAAGTAAGGCGCCTGGATAGACAAGGCCGCCAAGACAAAGCAATATCTTGCAAAGGCTCAAAAGGAGGAGCTTGAAGAGCAGAAAGAACCAAATTCAAATCCCAAACAGGGAGTAATGGTTTCCTGGGGGGCCGCACATGCGTAACCCCCTGGAAAAAAGTTTTAACTAAAGGATGAAGCGCAAAACGCTTCTGAAAAAAGATAGATAAGGCAGAAACTTGCCCTTTCAAAGTACTTAGCTGAAGACCAGAGTCTAGGCCAGATTGTAAAAACTCCAGAATCCTGGAGACTGAAAAGACCCTACAAGGAAAAGATCTAATCTCACACCAAGCGATATAGGCTTTCCAAGTCCTATAGTAGATGATAGAAGAAGACCTCTTCCGGGCACTGATCAGAGTCTTGACGACCGAGTCAGAAAGACCCTCCTCCTTCAAGATGGAGGTTTCAGCAGCCAGGCCGTCAAACCCAGCGCTGGTAAATTGGGGTAACACAACCGACCCTGAGTGAGCAGATCGGGCCGAAGAGGCAGAACGAACTGGTCCACTGCCAGCCGAACGATGTCTGCGAACCACACTCGCCTTAGCCACTTTGGGGCCACGAGAATGGCGGACACCCTTTCCAGAGCCAACTTCCGAACCACCCTGCCCAGCATGGGTATCGGAGGAAACAGGTATTGAAACCCCAGATCCCCCCAGCTCAGGGACATGGCGTCCACTGCCAGAGCCAGAGGATCCTGGGAGAGCGACACGAAGTTCGGGAGCCTGTGATTGTGACGAGAGGCAAACAGGTCTACCTCCGGTGTCCCCCATCGGAGACACAGTGAGCGAAAAACCTGAGGATGGAGAGCCCATTCTCCCAGACGGGGAGAGCCCCTGCTCAACCGGTCCGCTTCCTGGTTCTCCACTCCTGGAATGTACACCGCCGAGAGACAAGGAACATGGGCCTCCGCCCAGGACAGGATCAGAGACACCTCTCTGAGAGCACCCAGACTGCGAGTCCCTCCCTGATGATTGATGTAAGCAACCGCTGTTCGATTGTCTGAGCGCACTTGGACCGGAAGGCCCAGAACGTGTTGAGTCAGGAGAACAAGAACCCGACGGATGGCTCTTAGTTCCAGCACATTGATGGGTAAGTGGGCCTCTTGAGGTCCCCACTGCCCCTGGAACTGAAGCTCCTTCCAGAATCCGCCCCATACCGAAAGACTGGCGTCCGTGGTGACAATTTCCCAAAGAGGGGTCAGGAAAGACCTGCCCTTCACGAGATTGGCCGAGACCAACCACCACTGGAGGGACTGCCAGACCCGGGAGGACAACTGGAAGGGCTGATCCAACGACCGAGGCTGCCGGTCCCAAGACGCCAACAGATAAAGCTGAAGCGTCCTCGTGTGAAATTGAGAAAAGGAACTGCCTCGAAGGAGGCAACCATCAACCCTACCAGCCTCATCCCCAGACGGATGGACGGCCGAGGATTGGAAAGAAGGACCCGAGCCGACTCCTGAATCAGATGAATTTTGGACTGGGGAAGAAACACCCTGTGTTGACGAGAGTCCAACTGCATCCCCAGAAAGGACACCACCCTGGCCGGAGCGAGGGAGGACTTGGGGAAGTTGATCACCCAACCAAAGCTTTCCAGCGTGGAGACCACCAAACCTGGTGTCTGTCTCCGATTGATCGAGTGACGGAGCCATGATGAGAAGGTCGTCCAAATAAGGTACGACACGAATGCCCCGAGATCTGAAAATGGCCATCACCCCTGCCAGCACCTTGGTGAACACTCTTGGAGCCGAGGTAAGGCCAAACGGAGGTGCCACGAATTGAAAATGCTGATCTTTCATCACGAATCGAAGAAAACGTTGATGAGCCTGGCAGATGGGAACATGAAGATAAGCATCCTTGATGTCTATGGACGTCATGAAGTCCCCCTGCCGAAGGGAACCGACGGCCGTACGCAAAGTTTCCATGCGAAACTTCCAAATACGGATGAACCTGTTGAGAAATTTCAGGTCCAGGACGAACCGACCCATCCTTTTTGGGGACTGCAAAAAGACTGGAGTAGAAACCGAGGCCCATCTCTAAGCGTGGTACAGGCCGGATGACCGCCATTTCTAACAGATTCTTTACCGACGCCAGGAGCCCCTGTGCGGCCAAAGGATCAATGGGCACCCGAGACCGAAAGAACCGTGAAGGAGGGCGAGACCCGAATTCCAGTTTGTAACCGGACGACACCACCTCCCGGATCCATCTGTCTGAAACCTCCTGGTCCCAAACCTGGGAGAAGTGTCGCAATCATCCCCCCACCCGCACGGGTGAGGGCAGCCCCTCATTGCTGAGCGGGCTTACCAGCAGGCTTGGGCTTGGTGCCCCAGGACTGAGTGGGACGGCCACAGCCCCTCCCCCGGGTCCAACCTGCACCTCTGGTAGCGGGAAAGGAAGCCCCCCTACCCGCTGTGAACCCCCGAAAGGAAGGCCTAACAGTACTTGCCCCCCGAAAGGGACGACGAGGCCTCTTGCGTTGAGGCATTTTACCACCTTTTGCAACTGAATCAATTTTATCACCAAACAGTCGCAAGCCCAAAAAGGGAAGTGCTGTGAGCACCTTTTTAGAAACTGAGTCCGCCGACCACTGGCGCAGCCATACTGACCAACGAATAGCCACCAGCATTGCCGCTGTCCTGCTACTCATAGCCAGCGCATCGTCCTGAGCGGTCAGAACATAGGAAATAAAAGACTCACGCTGCTTAAGAGCAGTAAACTTATTACAAGCGGGATCAAGATCCACGCACAGATGCTGAATAACAGACCTAACCGCCAATAGAAGAAGCGCCGAAGCACACACCGGCCGCATCGTCGATCCGGCACTAATAAAACCATGGCGAGCATACTGGTCAATCCGACGATCCTCACCATCCTTAAGGGCAGTGGTCTCAGAAGACTGCACCATAGCCGTGCTAGAGAGCCCTAGCACAGGGGTATCGACGTCAGGGGGAACCGACCAAAGCTTCACCAATTCTGGCGGAAAAGGATAACGTTTATCCCAACTGGAAGGAATTCCAGTTAACCGAGTGGGATGTTCCCATTCCTTAAGCACAACCCTCTCAAAGTGTTGTTGTCTGGGAAATACCAAACACGGCTGAGGCACATTAAACAACTCACCCTTTGGCAGGGTGACAGCCTCAGGCGGATCTAAATTCAAAATTTCAAACATTTGAGCCAGAATGGAGGGGGTGTCAAGGGAAACCCCCGCAGCCAGATCGCCAATAGCATCAACCTCAAGCTGATCTGCAGGCTCATCTGACTCCACCAGGAATTCCCCCTCCTCGTCCAGGGAGTAATCGGACCAATCCACAGGCTCACATACCTCATCCTGTGAAGCCGGAGGTACAGGAAAAAGGTGTTTCCGTTTCGCAGTGGCCTTCAACCCTGCTTTAACGGAAACTATCTTCTCGAGGTTGGACAATCGTGCAGACACCTCGGATTGCGAATCCCCACCTTTGACAATGTCACACGGGGTCCGGAACAGGGAGGGAGGGGTAGGAGATGATGGAAGTTGCGAGGAGCCAGCAGCCAGAGCGACGGACTGACGCACAATATTCTGCTTTGCACAAGGAATGCATAATATAACATCATCGCCTGGGAGCGGAGTCCCGCAGCCCCCACACAGCCTGGATGGCCCAGAAGAACCATTTCCGGTATTATCGGAAGCCTCCATATGGTGATTTATGGTATTCGCACAACCATGGGTTTTAGGCATAAGCCAACCGGGATGCCCCTTTATATAAATGTCCCGGGAGGGAGGATTTAATTTATAATAATAATAATGATCCCCTTTTAAATTTTTTCTTTCAATATATATATATATATATATATATATATATATATATATATATATCCCAATTTAGATTTAGAGTAATAGGACTAGCCATGTATAATAGAACCGGGAAGCCACTGCATTGAGGGAATCCCAGGATCTGTGGGGAAAAAACCAACAGTAAGATCCCCAGAAAACAAGTGGCAGCATGCAGTACAACATTCATGCAACAATATAACACATAATAAAAAACGCACCAGAGTGCTTAAAAGAGGCCAAAGAATTTTAACCAGCAAAAACTATTGTCCTTTGTTTTTCCTTTTTTTTTTATAAAAATCAATAATAATAAAACAATAGACGGCCCCACACGAGGTGAGGCCGCTTACCTGCCCAAGCAAGGCTGAATAACCAAGGCACCCGAACAGCAGCAGTAGCCGCGGCAGCAGAGATGAAAAACTTGTGCGGCTGAGTGCCCCGCACCTGAACTCTAATGAGAGGAAGGAAGGAAGTGCGGCTGGGGCCGTTGTATGACGCCGCCGCTCCAGCCACGCCCCCCTCTGACGTCATCCGAGCCCCGCCCCCTCCAGATTCAAACAGTGCGGCCCGCCAGACGGCGGTGCCGCAAAACAAGAGGGCGCCCGACGCCCTCAGTAGACGGAGGGGGGGGGGGAAGGAAGCTTTGCTAGACAGCCATGCGCAAAACAGCGCTGACAGCGTGGCCCGCCGAACGGCGGTGCCAAACCAATTCAAAGAGGAAAAAGGGAGGGGGGGGGGGAGGGGGAGAGGAAAAGGACGCAGGCAGCATCAGGCATGCCTGCCACAGCGCGGCCCGCCCCGGCCGCCCTAAAGCTGAACCAAACTCTGGCCATTCAGGCCAGCAGCAGCTCGCCCAATGGCGGAACTGCCAGTAAGGAAAAAAAGAGGACAATCAGCGTGCCATCAGTCAGGCCATGTGCACCCTTGCTTGCGGTGCAGACCTGAACACAAACAAGGTTAAATAAGTAAAAACATACCAGTAAAAACACACATGCATACACACATCCCTCCACCCCCCCATAGTGAAGGGAGAAGGGACCGTAACGGGAGAGCAAGGGGCCAAGGGGAACCTCGGGACAGGGGCATCTCAAATCCGGATCACCATGCCGGATAGCCGCATTGCCCCCAAAACAGGTGGTCGAGCGGAGGAGATAAGCTCCTAGGCACCTATAGTGCCATCTACCAAATGCCCAGTGAGCAGCCTAGGCTGGGAGGCTCCCATTTAACCACAAAGGTAACAAACAATCAAAACCGGGCAGAAATAGACCAAAAGGGGGTGCCGGGGTAAGACCCCGGCTACCTGCAAGCAGGAGACTTCATTCTTCTGTCTTGTCGTCATGCAGAGAGAAAAACACTGGTGATAAATGGGAGGTACCAGGTATATATAGGCCGGAAGGGGGCTCGTTACAAGACTTCCTCTCTGCAACAGCGTCACCTGGCGGTGAGTAATCCAATCTTGAAGAATTTAAAGGTGAAGCGGGGTGTGTGGCACACTGAGAATATAGACCCAGGGGGTCTAGAGGAATCCGAGACCTGAGAAACTTGGAGGGGGCCGTGCCGCGAACTCTAGCTTGTAGCCGGAGGACACAACCTCCAGAATCCACCTGTCTGAGACCTGTTGTCCCCAGACATGAGCGAAGAGCCGCAGCCGTCCCCCCACCCATAAGGGTGAGGGCGCCCCTTCATGGCTGAGCGGGCTTAATGACAGATTTGGGCTTAGATCCCCAGGAGGATCCGGGACGGGCACGGCCTCTACCCTTGCCCCAGAAATCCCCCCTGTGCCCCGCAAAGGGTACCCCCCTCCCTGACCTGGATCCACGAAAGGAGGGGGTAAAGGACCCTGAACCCCGAAAGGGCCGCAGTTGTCTTTTGCGTTGGGGCAAAGGGTAGCCCTGTGAGAGCCTTCTTAGCAGCATTGCCAGCTGCCCACTGGCGCACCCAGACCGAGCGGCGAATAGAGACAACCAGAGCCGAGGTCCTGCTGCACATCCTAATGGTGTCATCTAAGGCAGAAAGAATATAAGCAATAAACATCTCACATTGTGATAAGGCTCTAAATTCGGCACTAGAAGAATCATCAGGATAGCCTTCTAAACAGGCCCTTGACCAGAGTCCTAATGGCCACAGCAGTAATAGCAGAAGCACAGACTGGGCGCAGGGCCAATCCCGCACAGGCAAAGGCATGGGAAGCCAGCTGGTCAATACGTCGGTCCTCACTATCCTTCAAGGTAGTGGAATCAGGGGAATGCACCACAGAAGTATTAGAGAACCCCAAAACCGGAGCATCCACCTCTGGAGGAGTTGACCAACATTTAACCACATCCGGGGGAGAGAAATGGAGAGTAATTCAAAGATTTGAGTCAAAAGTCTATGGGTGTCATCAGCATTCCAATGCTCTGAGGCGGCATCGGCTCCAGGGGAATGCTGATCATCGGAAAATTCTGAATCTGAGAATAATTCCCCCTTCTCAAGCAGGGTACAGTCAGACAAATCAAGGAATTCTTCCGTCTCCATAGGGAAGGCAGGTGCAGCAGGCGCCAAGTGCCATCTTTTAGCTGGGGCCTTACGGGCCACAGAGCTAGCAATCAACCTCTCAATGTTGGCCAGCCTGGAAGACACATCAGGCTGAGACTCCTCACTAGTGATAATCTCACTGGGGGTCACGATCAACCACAGGGGCGTGGGGGCGCAGGCCCAGACAAGTGCAGCCCAGAGTGCCGCGCAAGCGCCTGCTGGGCGCAGGGTACACAGACCCGCACATCATCGCTCACATGGGATGCCCCACACACCACACACAGCAGGGCATGCCCCGATGGGACCCCGAGCACTACATCCTGTGAAGCCTCCATATGGTGAATTTTGGTGTCACTATGACCAATGGGAATTACGCTGTGCAGCTACCCGGGATGCCCCTTAAATGTCCGCTAGTGGGAGGATTGAATAATTAGGCCTCTGATAATGTCAATAGGGCTAATAGAGGGCACAGGACCGGGAGAAACTTCTAATTAGTTTGTCCCGCCTGAAAGACACAAACACAATACACCCAATCAGACTAATATACACAATATAAGAAAACATTAAATTCAAATACAGGCCCGCTGAGGGCACTCACGGGCTAGCACTTCACCAGTCCGCATGGACAAGATGGCTGAGAGGCTCAGGAGGGTTGGGCAGCTTATGTAACGCGGCAGACGCTAGGCCACGCCCCCTCAAAGAACACGGGGACAGGCTGCCCCGCAGCCAATCAGCGTGCAGCCAGCCCCGGTGTGACGACACCGCCCCGCGGACGCCGCCGAGCGCGCGGGCGGGCCTTTCAAACGAGAAAGAACAGGAGGAGAGGAGGAACGCTGAGCACAATGCCAGTGCGATTTATACAGCGTCACAAAAGCATAACCTGTTCACAGTGCAAGCAATCAGTCACACACACACAGACACTGACCCCCCCCCCCCCGACGAACAGGGCAAACGGGAGAAGGGGGAAGTAGAAGCCCTTGATTACATTTGGGACATGTGCCGCCTACCCTTTGGTGGGGGATTTGCGGTGAAGCAATCTCCAGTAAAGCACCTCTAATAGGTGCTGCCTACCATCACCCGACCACGCAGCCAAGGCTGGGAAGCAAGTAAAGGTGGAACGGGTGGGAATAAGACACAGGGCCAGGGGCTGTGAAGCCCAGCTTACCTGCGAGGGGAGAAGCTATCATCTTGACCTTCGCAGCCCACTGCAGAGAAGGAACTGGGGAATTAGTGGGAGGTCCCGGGTATATATGGACCGGGAGGGGCCTCTTTTTTGCCATCTCTGCAGTAAAGCGCCCTCTTGTGGACTATATCCCAGCTGTTATGAATACTATCTGGAGCAGGACGTGCTGCATACTTAGAATAATTCACTTTATGAGGATAAAATGCATGTTAAAGGTTGCTGAATCACCAGCAAGGGAATCAGCGGTGACAGACTATCATCCCTGATACATTCTCAAACCTGTCACCCCTGGATTGTATTCCTATCAGAAGAAAACCACAAGCTTGGCGGGTGTTTAAGTTTGAGTGTATAAAGGACACCGGCCCTCACATTAGCTGATGGGTTTATATGAATTTTTTTATATTTCACAATTTTGCAATACACCTCATTTAATAAAAGCATCTCAGATTGCAGGTCAATGGTCAAAGGTTGGAGCGCTTTTCCTACCTTTTGCGAGGGATATAGCCATCAATTTTTTACATTTATTTTTGTGGAGTGAGCCGATATGTCATTGTTAATTTGCCTTGGACTAGTTTGCTTTAGTGATCATTTATACATTTCAATTTCTGCTAAAATTTCTGATATTTCTAATATTTGCTGGAGGAAGATGCCACGCACTTTGTACAGGGGCGAAGATCTCTGTTCTCCGGTTAGCTCCATGGGAGCCACATCTTCATTTTTGATGATGCCGCTGGATTTGTGTGGGGAACCTCTTGTGGGCGAAAGCAGGTTCACTTGGTCAATGTTGAAGACAGGTGAGGTCACAGCAGCTGAAAGGACAAATCAGGGCAGGAATGAGGCACCAAACATCTACATAACAGATAAAATGCTCTGAAAGGATCTACGGCTGCAAACACTATTCAGTATATTAGAAAAAAATCCTTGTATGTATGGAAATAATACCATTTTGTGATTACTCACCTGTAAAATGGGTATTATAAGTATGTCTCACACCCTGCTTCGGAATGATTAATCACTTCTGGGTTATGTCCAGTAGAGGGCGAACTTCTGCAGAGATGACTAGAAAAAAAGAAGCCCCTCCCGGTCCATAAATACCTGGGACCTCCCACACATTCCCCAGTATAGAAAAGCAGTAAGGGGGCCAGGAAGAGCAAATAAAAAATTTTACCGATAAAAGGTTCACCATATAGAGGATCCAAGATACAACTCAGGGTGGGACGAAGCAGGGTGTGAGAAAACTTGGAAAAGGTATGAACAGAAAACCAAGTAGCAGCCTTACAAACTTGTTCAACAGAAGCCTGGTGTTGGAAAGCCCAGGAAGCCCCAACAGCACGAGTAGAATGAGTAGTGATCTGGAAAGGGGGATCCCTCCCCTTTGCATCATAGGTCCTAACAATGGCCTAACGAACCCATATACTAATGGTAGACCTGACGGGCGCCAACCCTTTTTGAGTCCCGAAGGCAACACAAACAGTGCGTCCGTCCTACGGAAAGGTGAAGTAGCCATCAAATAGTACTTTACACAACGAACAACATCCATCTCTCCTGATTGAGATGAAAAGCAGAGACCACTTTAAGCAGGAAATCTGGCTTAAAGCGGAAGACCACCTTGTCCTGGTGTCTCTCAAAGTAAGGGACCTGAACAGACAGAGCCGCCAACTCAGACACGCCGAACGGAGGTAATAGCCACCAAAAAGGCAACCTTTAGAGTGAGAATGGAAAGTGCAGCATCCTACACTGGCTCAAAGGAGGACCCAGGAGGGCCGACAAAACCAAATTCAAATCCCAAACTGGTAACAAAGGCTTGCGCGGGGGCCGCACATGAGTGACCGCCTGGAAAAAAGTCTTAACCAAAGGATGAAGAGCGAAAGATCTCTGAAAGAAAAAAACGCCAGAGCGGAAACCATCGCTTTCAAGGTGCTAAGCTGAAAGCCCAAGTCCAGACCGTGTTGAAGAAACTCCAAAACTCCGGGAATGGAAAACACCCTACAAGGCAAGGCCCTAGCCTCACACCAATCAATATAGGACCGCCAGGTCCTGTAGAAGATGTTGGAGGAAGATTTCTTCCTAGCCCTATCAAGCGTCTGGACCACAGAATCAGACAAACCCTCTTCTTTTAGGATAGAGGTTTCAGCAGCCATGCCGTCAAAGCCAGCGTTTGTAAATGGGGTAACAAAGCTGACCTTGAGTGATCAGATCCGGAAACAGAGGCAACCTGTACTGATCGACCACCAGCCATACGACACCTGTCGTGGCCACCAGAATTGCTGGCACACCCTCATGAACCAGCTTGCGCACCACCTTGCCTACCATGGAGAAGGGGGGAAACAGAAACAGGAGACCCAGATCCCGCCAGGCCAGAGACATGACATCCACTGCCAGAGCCAGAGGATCCTGGAACAGAGACACAAAGGCAAGGAGCTTGTGGTTGTGATGGGAGGCAAAGAGATCCACTTCCGGAAACCCCCACCTGTGACAGATGGATAGCAATACCCTGTTGCTAAGGGACCACTACCCTCGGTGAGAGGCCCCCTGCTCAGAGAGTCCGCTTCCAGGTTTTCCACCCCTGGAATATACACCACCGAGATGCATGGAACATTGCTCTCGGGCCATGCAAGAATCAGAGACACTTCCCGGAGGGCGCTCCTGCTGCGAGTCCCTCCATGGTGATTGATGTAAGCGACTGCAGTCTGATTGTCTGATCGAACCTGAACCGGTAAGCCCTGGAGATGATGCGTCAGGAGCGACAGCACCAACCGAACCGCCCTCAGCTCCAGGATGTCGATGGGGATGTGAGCCTCCTGAGGAGCCCACAGCCCCTGGCCCTGTGAGACATCACAAAGGACTGATCCAAGGACAGGGGGCATCTGTCCCAGGCCGATAACAGATGAAGTTGAAGAGGCCTCAAGTGAAACTGAGCAAAAGGAACTGCCTCGAAACAAACCACCACCAATCCCACCAGTCTCATCCTTTACTGGATAGACGGGCGAGGGTGGTACAGAAGGAGACGTATCAGATCTTGAACCACCTCCACCTTCGACTGGGGTAGAAACACCCTGGTCTGAATGGTATCCAGATTCATGCACAGAAAGGAAGCCTCCCTTAACGGGGAGAGAGAAGACTTGGGGTAGTTGGTCACCCAACCGAACCTCTCCAGCGCTGTCACCACCGACCTGGAGTCCAGCTTTGCCTGGATGAGAGAGGATGCCGTGACGAGAATGTCGTCCAGATACGGCGCAATGCGAATGCCCTGGGCTCTGAAAAGGGCCATTACACCCGCCAACACCTTGGTGAACACCCGTGGTGCCGAGGTCAGTCCGAAGGGAAGAGCCACAAACTGGTAGTGCTGATCTCCTACCGCAAATCTGAGAAACCGTTGATGTCCCGGGAAGAGCGGCACATGAAGATAAGCGTCTTATGTCCATTGAAGTCATAAAGTCCCCTGGACGAAGGGAGTTGATGGCAGAGCGCAGAGTCTCCATGCTAAACTTCTTGGTTCTGATGAACCTGAGCGGCCCGGGAGTCCGTCGGAACCTGAGACCTTAGGAAACTGGGAGGAGGCCGGTACTCAAACTCCAGCTTGTACCAAGGAGACCACCCCCAGGATCCAGTTGTCTGTGACCTCCCGGGTCCAGACCTGGGCGAAGAGCCGCAGCCACCGCGCCACCCGCGAGGGTGAGGGCGCCCCCTCATTGCTGAGCGGGTTTATGCAGCGGCTTTGGGTTTAGAACCCCAGGCAGTCCCGGGTCGGGCACGTCCTCTGCCCCTACCCCAGGAATCGCCTCTAAACGCAGGCTAAGAGATTCCTCTGCTTGTCCGAGAGTCATGAAAGGAGGAATTAAAGGAGCCTGAACCTCGAAAGGGTCGGCGCTGCTTTTTAAGTCGCAGCAACTTACCTCCTTTTGCCACTGAGTCCAATTTATCACCAAAAAAGGCACATACCCACGAAAGGTAGCCCGGTAAGCACCTTCTTTGCAGCAGAATCAGCCGCCCATTGGCGGAACCAAACCAATCCGCGTATAGCCACTAGCAATGCCGAGGTTCTACTACACATACCTATTGTATCATCCAAAGCAGATAAGACAAAGGCAATGAACATTTCACAACGCGTCAGTGCTGCAAATTCCTCACTAGAAGGGCTCAGATGGGGACCCTCCAACAGGCCCCTGATTACAGATTTAATAGCTACAGCCGTGAGAGCTGCGGCACAAAACAAGGTGTAAAGCCGAACCCACACAGGCAAAGGCATGTGAAGCCATGTGGTCAAGACGTCGGTTCTTCACTATCCTTCAAGGTAGAGGAATCGGGGGAGTGCACAACAGATGTGTTGGACAATCCCAGAACCGGAGTGTCGACCTCTGGGGGTGACGACCAACGCTTAACCGCATCCACAGGAAAGGGATACTGCCTATCCCACCCCTGAGGGATACCAGGAAGCCGGCCGGGCCTTTCCCATTCCTTAAGAATCAAATTGTTGAAGCGCTTTTGATCCGGGAACTCCAAACGAAGCTTAGTGGTCCCCAAAAATTCCCCCCTTTGCGGAGGTGCTTCCGCAGGAAAGGAAATAGCAGGCACTTCAAAAATAAGGGCCAGAAGCCTGAGGGTATCCATGGTATCCCCACGCTCCTTACCGGCATCAGCATCCAGAAAACTGCTGATCAGAGCCTTCAGTTTCCGGAAACAATTCCCCTTCTGCAAGCAGGGAATAATCAGACCAATCAAAAGAATCATAATCATCAATCAAAGGCCGGCGCAACAGGCACCAAGTGCCGTCTCTTAGCCGGGGCAGACTTGGCCGCAGAGCTAGCAATCATCTTCTCAATGCTGGCCCATCTAGCACAGACATCGGATTGCGACTCCCCCTAATGACAACGTCACTTGGGGTCAAGACCAGGCGTGGGGGTGTAGGTGATGAGGCTGGCGGTGCTGATCCAGACGCCAGGGGCCCGGATTGCCGCGTAATGGCCTGCTGTGCACATGGTACGCAAATAAGCACATTGTCCCCTGCAAGGGATACCCCACAAACCACCCACTGCTGGGGTTGCCCTGAAGGGATCCCGAGCCCGGTATCCTGGAAAGCCTCCATATGGTGATTTTTTGTGGCAATCGCAATGACCAGTGGGAATTATGCTATTAAGCTACCCAGGATGCCCCTTAATGTCCGTTAGTGGGAGGATTTGTAAAGCCCCAATTTGAGTGAGGGACCTAAGGACCCGGAGAAACCCCCTTTTAACTATCAAGGAAGGAACCCCCCTGAAAGACATAATGAAAAGGGGGTACCATGAACCACAGCCATTACAGTAATCAAACTACAATAATAAGTACAGGCACACAATAACTGTAAGGCCACAATGTAATAACCAAATAATGCAGCATAAAACACACCTCCATACAAGCAACAATAGCGTGAACATGGTGAAAGAAAACAAGCCCCGCAGGGCACTCACCGCAGCCGCAAGATGGCGACCAGCGAGGGACGACAGCAAAGGCAGCAGCAGCCAGGAGAGACGGAGGAGGGGTGCGGATCATGTGCCGCGACGGCAGCAAAGGCAGCAGCAGCCAGAGAAAACAAGCCCCGCAGGGCACTCACAGCAGCCGCAAGATGCCGACCAGCGAGGGACGGCAGCAAAGGCAGCAGCAGCCAGGAGAGACGGAGGAGGGGTGCGGATCATGTGCCGCGACGGCAGCAAAGGCAGCAGCAGCCAGGAGAGACGGAGGAGGTGCGCGGATCATGCGCCGCGCGTGGCGCAGAGCGCCCGGCCCCTCCTCCAAGCTGAGGAGAAAGGGGAATAAAACCCCCTTTTCAATGGCCGCGCTCCCATTCAACAGCGGAGCCGGACTCCAGGCCGCCTGGCCAAGGTGAATCACATTCACACCGACACTCACACAATCCTGTAACTGACAGTGATCATCAGGACAATTAAAAAGGAGGGACAGCCCCCCCACCCCCCCATGATCCGAGGGACAAGGAGCAACGGAAGGGGGGAGGCACTCAAGCCACCAAATGCGGCGCGGGGAAGGCACGGACAAGGCATCCCAAACCAGGAACCTGGTAGCCATCTACCCCTTTGGTGGGGGTCTCACGGAGGAGCATAGCTCCTAATAGCACACCCCTAGGGTGTCACCTACCCTCGCTCGGACCTACAGCCAAGCCTGGGAGGCAAAGGAATTAATTAATAAAAGGTCCGGGCAGAAAGAGGGCAATAAAATGGCCGGGTGTAAACCCGGCTTACCTGCAAGGAAGGAGAAAGCCATCTTCTGACTTGCTCGCCGTCTGCAGAGACAATTACTGGGGAATGTGTGGGAGGTCCCAGGTATTTATGGACCGGGAGGGGCTTCTTTTTTTCTAGTCATCTCTGCAGAAGTTCGCCCTCTACTGGACATAACCCAGAAGTGATTAATCATTCCGAAGCAGGGTGTGAGACATACTTGGAATAACTATGTACTTGGTGACAAATACAATTGCTTCTGATTTTAACACCAACCTGACAGAAACAATTCCGCTGACTAGTCAACAGCTATGTAGTGTCTAGGCCAAGCATGAACTTGGGAATTCTCTTGTGGGACTCTGAACCCAGGCTCAAACTGGCACAAAGGAGAACAAGGGAATTCCCCAGTGGGCCCCTGAACTCAGGCCAGTCTCCGACTGGCTCAGGGAAGACCAGGTGGAATTCTCTGGTGGGCCCCTGAAATCTGCTCCCCTTCCATGCCCTAGTTCAGGTGGTAGTTGCAGCTATGTGTTGTTAGTAATACTACATTGTGCCAGTTGTTAAGTTTGGTGGAGTTGTGATAATAAAAAAAAAAAAGGGTTGGTAAATCAAAAAAGGGAAGATGTACCAGCATTCCCCAGCATGGTGTTCAGCTTTTAGAATGCACAATGACTACCTATTCAGATTTCAATGCATGGGCAGAATTAGACTTCAGATAAGAGGATGGGGCACTTTATGGGGACCGACTTCTCCATGATTAATAAAGAGTTGAGGTACCTTCCATCTACAATAAAGGAATTAAAATGAAAAAGTTAGTGTCCCCGCTTTCTGCCGCACATTAATCGGCCATCGAGAGGATCGCTGACAGGCATCTCACACAGTGAAATGTAACAACATTATTTGGCTTATTACCGTAAACTTAACTAATGCTTCATGAAAAGAAACTGTTTAGATATAGATATACAGCCTAAATAAATGATTTCATATTGAAAACAGATGAAAGCACATCAGATCGATTGATTTGCATTATCATCTGTTCTCAAACAATTTAGCGCTCCTGAAATTAGAGGGATAGTGTTCACGAGGTCTTGTCTTACCCTCCAACAAACCTATACCTACCATATACCACTTATATTTATGTGACAGGCTTTGGCCACCTGTACAGGAGGCAGCTAGAGAGAGAGATATACTAAGCACTGCTTAACATTACACATTTTCCACTGTATATGGTCTGTACAGCAAAGGATTTTTCAAACATAAGGTTTATATTGGCACCTGGTGTTGCTATAAGAGTCACCAAACTCAGCAACTGATATCTAAATCAGAAAGAGGAGTGGACAGGTTGGACAGCCTTTCAATTGCATTTAGTATTGCTTGCAGCACAAGATTTTTGTAGAATAGGAAATGTCAAAGCAAAATTTACCATCAATATATAAACAAGGTTTGCTTGACAACGTTTTTTTGCCCCGGTTTCCATTTTAAAGGAATAATCTGAGATGGTTGGGTGGTGGGGGAAATGTTTGTTTAAAATATCCTATTGTGGAATTTCCAGGCACTTCAGACCAAAGTCAACCATGACCTTTCAAAGTACGACAAAGGGCGCTACTCATGGTTTGGAAGGATAAACATCTTGAAGATGGATATACTCCCCCGGTTCCTATACCTCTTCCAAACGATACCGATCAAGCTACCCAGGCATTTTTTCAAGACTATTCAGACAACATTCTTGAAATTCATATGGGGTTCACGGAAACCACGTGTCAGGTTCAACATACTGGCTAGACCCAAAAACGCGAGTGGCACCGGCGCACCGGACTTAAAACTGTATCACGCTGCTGCCATCCTTACGAGGATGGCGGACTGGAGGTACAGAGTAGAGGACAAGCTCTGGGTTCAACTGGAGCAAGACCTTTTAGGGTTCAGCCCGCGCACTCTCCCATGAACGCACACCGCGGGGGAGGCAGGCAGGAGGGGGTTCCCCTTTTTGATCCGGCACTTTCTCACCATCTGGGACGGGCTGCAACGGCAGGGGGAACTGGTGAATAGGCCGGGACCCCTGACTCCAATATTCAATAACCCGGAGTGCACACCGACGCAGAACACCTCTCGGTTCCTGATCTGGAGAGAGGCAGAGGACGTCAGAGTGCGAGATGTGCTGGTGGGAGGAAGGTTGCCCTCCCTGGCGGAGCTGAGGGCTCGCAGCGGGGGAGGCCATTTGTCCTGGCTACACCATCGGCAACTGGAGGCGTTCCTCACCACAGGAGGGCGCCTCAGAAACGCATCCCTCCTCCTAACACCGTTGGAGGAGTGTCTCACACAACCACAGCCTTTGGAACATGTGGTATCAAGCTTTTACAGCCTGCTGGTGGCTGCCAGACATACTTCAGCGCTGGAATTCATGTCCAAATGGGAGAGGGACTTGGGGATCTCGATCACAGGTGAGGATGCCAAAAAGATTTTCACGCTAACCCACAGGCTTGTTGGTGCCAGTGAGGCACAGGAAAAAAATTACAAGGTCCTCACAAGGTGGTATAGGTGTCCGGCAGATATGGCCTCATCCTTCACATCTGGTGGGAGTGTCCCCCAGTCTAGAAGCTCTGGGACACTTTTTTCAAGATACATACGGAGGTGGAGGGCTCTGTCGTGCCTAACAGCCCGAAGGTTGCCTTGTTTACCCTGATCCCAGGCTCCTTAGCCAGAGCTAAGAAGGGAGTCCTCAGGTTCTTTCTGACGGCCGTAAGGTCAATTATTCCTAGGCGCTGGATGTCCTCGCAGCCACCAACGGTGGCGGAGTGGTTTGCTGAAATGGACCACATCCTGAGAATGGAGGAGTTGATAGCGGAAGATAGGGGAAACATGGAGGCGCACTTGGTGACCTGGACAAGCTGGATCATGTTCAGGGGGTCGGACTCGGCGAGGGCCTTCTTGGGGGTGGATCTCTGTCAGGGATGAGGGGCTACCCGCGGACCTGAGGGGCGTCTATCCAGAGCCCCGGGCGGTGGACTGGGGAGATGGGATACCTCCGGTGTCACCCTCCCCCCCCCCCCCTTTTCTTCGTCTTTTTCTTCTTCCTCCTACTCCCTCTCTTCTCTTTCTCTCTCCCTCTTTTGCATCTTCTTTCTGTCCGGCAGACTCACCCCCTCCCTCCAGCTTGCCCTCTTTGCTCCCCCGGCCTGTAGTTGGGTTGAGTTGTTTTTCCGGGAGACTACACACTTCATCCTGGACCGGTGTGCTTACTCTCCAGAGATTTGGAAGACCATTACTGGAGGTAGGGGATGCAACCACTGGTGCCGAATGGCACAGGAATGGCTCACCGTCCGGGGGTTGTGGGGGCGGGGAACGTCATAGCTATGTCTGGTGGTGGGAGTGGGTGGGGACCTGGAATGCCGGGCTTGATTTCACCCTATGTATGTGTACCCATTCTCAGTTGTTTGTTGCGTCCTCATCTGAAATCTTCAATAAAAAAGAGATTAAACAAAATATCCTATTGTGTTAAGAATTAGGAAGCAGCACACCAAGTCTCATGGCAACTGAATGGAGTGGACCCGGGCCAGCAGTATACATGGAATATTTGCTCAAAGTCCAAGAATATAATCTAAGACAATGCTTGGAGTGGTTTGTGACAACACCTCTTATGATGCCACCTGTTCTCTCATTCAGGCACTCAATTTCACATGCTATGTTCTTTCAAAACCCTAGACTGTCATCCAGTTTCATGTTCCTGATATCTGAGGAAGTCATTGATAAGACTCCAAAACTGGTCAGGAAAGAATTAAGGAAGCTGGGTAGGACACCATAGTGTATTGCTGCCTTCCTGACTGTCCGGGAATAGACTACTAATTTACCAGCTGCCATTAAATGGGCAATACTTCAGATCGTAACATCAAAGTAATCGCATTTGTTCCAAGAGAACAAAATCAAGCAACTGACCAATATCTTCACGTTCCTCTTACAAGAGAAAACATGCCATAGATCACGGAAGGCTTCTGTGCATAGAAACCATCTGCCCTTGATTTTCATTAGAATGCAACATATATCATTAGTAATGCCACCATCCCAAAATCTATTAGGCAGTATATACCTGCTCCCAAAAATGGCAGGGCCCAAATCAGTGGCAGTAGTAGAAAAACACAATTCTGTGAAACTCACCTGTAGAATTGGTTTTTCTGGGGATCCATTCCAGACCCTCCTTACACTTGAGATTACTTCCTTGCCCGAAGGGTGTGACTGCACGGCCCATAAGTTGCAGCTGCCTCCTAATCAAAATCAGTACTTAAAAGCAGTAAATCAAACCAGAGGCAGGCCGGGAGGCCCCCTTATAGGAGACAATGTTACCTCACACCAAACTCCGCTTGAATTCTCTCAATATATACTTTTTTTTTTAATGCCAATGAAATAATAAATGGACTAAACACCATCAAAAAAGCATCCAAAGATAGATCATGACCCAAAAAGGGTGGGCGGGAGGGTCTGGAATGGATCCCCAGAAAAAACAATTCTACAGGTGAGTTTCACAGAATTGTGTTTTTTCTTCCGATCCATTCCAGGCCCTCCTTACACTTGGGATCTCCAAAAGCAGTGCCATCTATGGGCGGGATCCCCAGCGCGGAACAGCAGGCTCCTTCCCCTCGGCAGAATAGACTCTTACCACTGTCTCTCTAATCCATCGACTGATGGCAGACTTAGCTGGTGGAAGACTTTTCCGTGGACCCTCAGGTATGACATAAGAAGTCCAAACTATGGAAAGATTGTGTAGTGAGATAATACCTTAGTACTCTCACATCCAAACAGTGAAGAACACCCCTTCCTTATTAGACACTGGAGCAGGACATAAGGAAGGCAAAAACCATCTCTTCATTAAATGAAAAGATACCTTTAGGAAGAAAATCCTAAAACACAAATAACGAGGCTTAGTGATAAGCTGTTAATCCAGAAACCAGCCTGCTGAGGTTATTGCCACTAAGAGATAACCAAAAGCTCTTAGACTTAATGACGCATCTACCATAGTTAAAAAAAAAAAGGGGGACCCTGAAAAAACAAGTTCAGGTCCCAAGCCGGCAGAAGTGGATTAAGAGGAGGCCACACATGAGCGACTCCTTGTAAAACAAGTTCTGATAAAATCATTCTCAGCTATGGGTTTCTGAAAGAAGACAGATAGATATTTGTCCTGGATTGAAGACCTTCATCAAGATACTCTACAAGCGAACCCCTGGATTCGCACCAAGCTATAAATGCTTGCCAGACTCTATAGTAGATCACTGAATCATAGATGATTCTGGCAGAAAATAACCCAATTCTTCCAAGATAAAGGATTCAATAGCCAGGCCTTCCAATCCAGAACCTGTGATTTGGGATGCCTTAGAGGCCCCTGTGTGAGAAGATCTGGATCGTCGCCTCCACAAGTTTCCCTGTGACATCCTTACTATGTCTGAGAACAAGCTTCTTCTTCTCACCGAGGAGCCACCAAAATGGTTGGGACTCCCTTGTGAGCTAAACCTTTTTTAGTACTTGACCCAGGAGTGAAATCGGAGGGAAATGCATAAAGAAGCTTGAATGCTGACCACTGAAGAGTCAGGACATCTGTTGCTATTGTTAGAGGATCCCTGGGCTGAGACAAACTTCGGACCTTCTGACTGAGCCGTGATGCAAGAGATCTACGCCTGGGATTCCCCAGCACATGCATACGGATTAAAAAAAACCCTGGCTAAGAGACCATTCCCTCTCATGCAGGACCATTCTGCTGAGATGATCGGCCTACAATTTGTCCACTCCAGGTATGTGTACCACCAAAAGACAAGTAAAAAACCCAGCTCACTTACATCAGGGCTTTACTGCTTCTGATGACCTCATGGTGGTTGATATATACCACCGCCGTCCAATTGTCTGTTTGAATCTGCATGGGATGCCCCATCAGATGGGATGTCTAATGTCTGAATACAATAGAATAGCTCTCAGTTTCAGGATCTCTATGGAGATTCTGCTCTCCTTCGGACTCCACTGTCCATGGATCCTTTGCGACTCCATGACACTCCCCCAACCAGATAGACTGGCATCCACGGTGATCTTCCCTGTACTGGAAGGAAGGATTTGCCAGTCTGAAGAGGCTGAGGACCAGGCTAGAGACTGCCTTGCTGACGGTGTCATGCAAAAAGAGTGAATCAGAGTGTGTGGGTCTCGATCCCAGATTGTGAGCAATTCCATCTGCAGGGGTCTTGTGTGAACAGTGCAAAAGGTACTGACTCAAGCAAGATACCATCAGAGTCACTTCTGTGTTGGAAAAAACACTTTTGCCTGACACGAGTCTAATGCCAGTCCCAGAAAGAATCTATGATATGATATTTGACTTAAGAATTCGACTGGATAGTCAATTATCCAATGTCGATCAGACAGTCTGTGTATTCTTCTGGGCCTCCTGACATGATGGGGCCCATATTAACAGATAGTCTAAGTAAGGGATTATATATATACCCTGACATCTTAGAGAAAACATGAGACCTGCCAATACCTTGGTAAACACCCTTGGTGCTTGTCAGGGAACCGCGGGTCACGTGATCCAACTAAAAACCAGGGACCTCCGTACACACCGACCGCGCTCCCAAGAAAACCTTTGTCCAAGTTCTCCTATCAGAAACACCAGGCCAAAAGCCTGCGGACACACAGATTCTTGGTTTAAGGCAATCAGATCACTCAAGTTAAAATGTAAGTTTTAATGCTATAAGCACACTAGGCAGTGATAACAAGCATTTGGCTATGATGTAATATGAAATGATACAGATGATATATGCTGAAATATGCTGTTCTGAGACGGTTACAGGATACAGTGAGTTACACAGAGACACAATAATCAGTTACCTTAGTATGCAGTTGCAGAGTAGTGGTTAGAGCTTCCACAAGAGGTAAGTGGCAAGCTGTGTGGGTGGGCACCTCCAGCACGTGTGACTCGTGACCTCTCCAGAGAATGACAAATTCCGGGCTCATGGTTACCCTATTTATGTGGCGAGACCCCTCCACCCCCTCCCCTTTGTGGGACGGGTTGTCACCTCCCACTGTTCTGGGGCTCGCTTCAGCCCCTAAAACGCTTTAGGGGTTATAACTTGGAGCAGGGGGGTCGTATGGCTTTGGAAGCAGTACCAAACGATTGGGCTGGACGCCGGGCATCCGGTGAAATGGGGTCCCTAAGCGGGTCAGAACCTTAGATCTAGTTTTCCGGGTTTTCCTTTATTGCTGAGCCCGCCGTTACCTATCCTCATGTGCGGTTTTGTGAGCCGGTTCTGATTCTGTACCTGGTTTGGTGCTGGAACGCATGGGAGCGCAGCTATGGTCCGATTTCTGTTGGTGCCGGATGTCTGCAGCTCCCCTTTTTCATATGACAAATTCACAGCCAGGGGTCCAGCGAGCTGCAGACCAAGTGGAGCCTTACCAGGCTAGAGGTGTGACAGTCAGCGGGGGGGTCTGTGATCTGCGCTGTCCAACACTTAAATGCTAAGAGATAAGGACCTGTGCATTTATAACAGGGGGAATAAAGGGGAACTCAAGACTTGGATATGTGAGGCTTCTGCACTTAAGCTGGATCTTTTCTTCACAGTGCTGAAGATAGACCGAAGGGTAACGCCACAAACTGAAGATGTAGGCCACATACAGCAATGTAGGTATGTATCCTTATATATAAACTTCCCAGCTGGAGTAACTTCACTGTGGACCAACAACTCCAATCTCCAAAAAGGCGAGATACGGCAGATCTCAATGCTTCTGCTTACTGCGGAATTTGGGATACCCCTGACCAAGAGAATCTCCAAGGGGGTCTGGCTCCTAATTTGATCTTGTAACCTGAGGATACAACTTCCTGTTAATGAAGCCTCCAAATATGAGCAAAATGCAGAAGTGGTCCCCCCCACACCTTCAAGTGTGGGGGCGTCCCTTCATGCCTGAACAGGCTTTGAAGGGGGTCTGGCTTTTGGAACTTTGTCTTATTCCAAAAATCTCTTCGGTATGTCTTATTCCAAAAATCTCTTCGGTATCCCGAAGAGGCTGAACCTCTAACCGGAACCCCGGAGTATTAGAGGCCCTGAAGAAGCAGTATTGGACTTCGGCTTCTGTGGCAGATTAAATGACTTACCACTAGTAGCATGCTTTACCAAGTCAACCAAGCACTCCCCAAACGGACGCCCCACCATAAAAGGGGAGTCCCATCATGTTCCTTTTAGAGGCTATGTCAGCTGGCCATTGCTTAAACCATAAAGCATGCCTTAAGGCAACCACTAGAGCTAGGTCTCTGGCCCACAACTAGATCAAACCTCCATAGACTGGATCACATACCTGTTAGAGCCAACTGGCTTTGATCAACTGGGAGCATGGCTTCCATGAATGAGCCATACAAGTCTTAGAGTCCAGTTGCTTTAACAACCTCCTGCTCACAAAAAATGCTATGGATGTAGCACAGGCCGGCCGCAAGGTCGACCCCATAAAAACATGACATGCCACCTGATCCAAGCGCTTATCCGCTGGATCCTTTGGAGAAGCACTATCAGAGGATGGCATAACCAAAATCTTAAAGAGACCTGGCCCTACAGCGTCCACCACAGGAGAGTGAGACCATAATTCAATCTGATCTGGAGAAAAAGGATACATAGTATCTAGTACTTAAGGACTGGTAAGAAAAATACCGTTTTGTGAGTACTCACCTTTAAAACGGGTATTATGAGTGTGCCATACACTCCACTTCGATCTTCATGACATATGGGTAATCCTCCAGTAGAGCGCGAACTTCTGCAGAGATGAATATGCAAAAAAAGAAAGCCCCTCCCGGTCCATATATACCTGGGACCTCCCACCAATTCCCCAGTGTATAAAAGCAGTAAAGGGACCAGGAAGAACCAATTATAACCTTAACAATCAAAACCAATGGTTCACCATATAAAAGCCCCAGAATACCTGAAAAAAGGGGTGGGGCGAAGTGGAGTGTATGGCACACTCATAATACCCGTTTTAAAGGTGAGTACTCACAAAACGGTATTATTCTAAGTGTGCCATACACTCCACTTCGATCATGACATATGGGATATCCAATAGCAGTGTCCGTCATGGGTGGGAACCAGAAACAGTAAAGAAGTACCAACTCAAACTACTGCAGCTTGCAGAACCTTGCGGCCAAAAACAGCATCCGCTGAAGCCTGCGCATCAACCTTGTAAAACTTGGAAAAAGTATGAACGGAAGAAAGTAGCGGCGTTACAAACCTGTTTAACAGAAGCCTGGTGCTGAAAAGCCCAGGATGCACCAACAGCACGAGTAGAGTGTGCAGTGACCCTAAAAGGGGGAGTCCTCCCCTTAGCAGAATAGGCCCCAACAATGGCCTGACGAATCCATTTGCTAATCGTAGACTTAGCAGGCACCAAGCCTTTCCTGGGCCCGCAGGGCACCACGAAAAAAGCGTCCGGCTTGCGGAAGGAAGAAGTAGTCACCAAATAGTACTTCACACAGCGAACAACATCCAAATTGTGCAGAACCCTCTCCTTGTCATTGTTAGACTTAGGACACAAGGAAGGGAGAACAATATCCTGATTGAGGTGGAAAGCAGACACCACCTTAGGAAGGAAATCTGGCTTAAAACGAAAAACCACCATATCCTGGTGTCTTTCAAAGTAAGGGGCCTGAATCGACAGAGCCGCCAACTCAGTGACACGCTGAACAGAGGTAATAGCCACCAAGAAAGCAACCTTCTGAGTGAGAACCGAAAGAGCAATATCCTGTAACAGCTCAAAAGGAGGATCCTGTAGAGCCGAAAGAACCAAATTCAATCCCAAACAGGAACCACAGCCTTCCGAAGGAGCCGCACATGCGCGACCCCTTGGAAAAAGGTCTTAACCAGCGGGTGTACAGCAAAAGACCTCTGGAAAAAAAACTGACAGAGCAGAAACCTGTCCTTTCAAAGTACTAAGCTGGAACCCAAGATCCAGATTATGCTGAAGAAACTCCAAAATCCTGGGTATTGAAAAAAACCCTGCAAGGCAAGGCCCTAGCCTCACACCAATCAATATAGGACCTCCAAGTCCTATAGAAAATGCCAGAAGAGGACCGCTTCCTAGCCCTAATCAAGGTCTGAACAACAGCCTCAGCCAAACCTTCCTCTTTCAAGATGAAGGCTTCAGCAGCCAAGCCGACAAAGCCAGCGTTTGTAAATTGGGGTAAAGTAGATGACCCTGAGATAGCAGATCCGGCAACAAGGGAAGCCGGTACTGATCTACGGCCATCCTTACGACGTCTGCGTACCAAACCCTTCTTGGCCACCTTGGAGCCACCAGAATCGCTGGTGCCCCTTCTAGAACCAGTTTGCAAACTACCTTGCCCAGCATGGAGACGGGTGGAAACAGGTACAGAAAACCCAACTCATTTCAAGCCAGTGACAAGGCATCCACTGCCAGAGACAGAGGATCCTGAGAAAGAGACACAAAGGCCGGAAGTTTGTGATTGTGCCTCGAGGCAAAGAGATCCACCTCCGGAGTCCCCCACTTGCGGCAAAGATCCAGAAAAACCTCGGGGTTGAGAGACCACTCTCCGTAGCGAGAGGATCCCCTGCTCGGGGAATCCGCCTCCGTGTTCTCCACTCCCAGAATGTAGACTGTCGAAAGGCAAGGAACATTGCTCTCCGCCCAGTGAAGGATCAGAGAGACTCCCCTGAGGGCACTCCAGCTGCGAGTCCCTCCTTGGTGATTTATGTAAGCCACTGCCGTTCGGTTGTCCGAACGAACCTGAACCGGTAGACCCCATAAATGTGAGGTCAGCCGAGCCAGAACCAGTCGGATGGCTCTGAGCTCCAAGACATTGATGGGGGTGTGAGCCTCCTGGGGACCCCACACCCCGCTGAACTGATGACTTTTCCAATAACCTCCCCAGCCCGACAGACTGGCATCCGTGGTAACAGTCTTCCAACAAGGGACCAGAAAGGATCTGCCCTTCACCAGATTGCTCGAGTACAGCCACCACCGAAATGACTGCCGAACCCTGGGAGACATCCTGAAAGGTTGATCCAATGACCGCGGGCACCTGTCCAAATGCGTCAATAGGTGAAGTTGAAGAGATCTCATGTGAAACTGTGCAAACGGTACCGCCTCAAAGGAGGATACAATCAACCCCACCAGTTTCATCCCCTGTCGGATAGAGGGACAAGGACTGGCCAGAAGAAGGCGAATCAGGCCCTGAATCCCCTGCACCTTGGTCTGGGGCAGAAACACTCTGGCCCGAATGGTATCCAGATTCATGCCCAGAAATGAAATCACACGAGATGGGGAGAGAGAAGACTTGGTGCGGTTGATCACCCACCCGGACCTCTCCAGGGTCGACACCACCTGGTGGGTGTCGAGCTCCGCCTGACGGAGGGAAGAAACTGAGATCAACAGGTCGTCCAGATAAGGCACAATGCGAATGCCCTAAGCTCTGAGCAGAGCCATTATGCCCGCCAAGACCTCGGTGAAGACCCTCGGCGCCGAGGTCAGACCGAAGGGAAGAGCTACAAACTGATAATGATGATCCTCCACCGCAAACCGGAGGAATCTCTGATGTGCCTGAAAAAATACCATTTTGTGAGTCCTCTGTTTTTAACCAAGTTTAGAGACAGATTATAGGCTGGCCTGCAAGCTAACAGGGTTGAGTGCTGTGGCTCCTTTAAGACTTGTGTGTACTAATTGCCCTGCTAATGTGCACCTCCCAGGTTAGTTATAAAATGGTCTGAGCGGCTGCCACCCCCCTTTGTTTCTTTTGAATTTGTGCAAGCACATGGTGTGTGGGGTCTAGGCTGTACTGCAAGGTCTTTGACCCTTCCACCCCATGGCTTGCACTTGAGAGGTTTAGGGCAACCTCAGGTAAGCCTGCTCCCAATTTATCTATTGCACTGTATGTCCCAGATGGGCTCTCAGAGATTAGAGTTAGGACTGCACCCCACAGAGGCACTTTGGCGTAGTGGTGCAGCTTAAGCATACTTCTGCAGATGTGTGTGACCGAGTCCTCTGTTTTTAACCAAGTTTAGAGACAGATTATAGGATGGCCTGCAAGCTAACAGGGTTGAGTGCTGTGGCTCCTTTAAGGCTAGAATAGACAAAGCCGCCAGTTCAGAAACTTGGCGGACAGAAGTAATAGCAACCAAAAAGGCAACCTTCTGAGTAAGAATAGGAAGAGGAATATCCTGCAAGGGCTCAAAGGGAGCGGCCTGCATAGCTGAAAGCACTAGGTTAAGGTCCCAAACAGGAAGTATAGGCTTTCTGGGAGGCTGCACATGCGCGGAAAAAAGTCTTAACCAAAGGATGAAGAGCAAACGACCTTTGAAAGAAAATAGCCAAGGCAGAGACTTGCCCTTTCAAAGTACTAATCTGGAATCCCATATCCAGACCTCGTTGCAGATATTCCAGAATTCTAGGAATAGAAAATACTCTACAGGGCAAAGCCCTGGATTCACACCAATCAATATAGGACCTCCAAGTCCTGTAATAAATGACAGAGGAAGACTTCGTCCTAGCTCTAATAAGAGTCTGAATAACCACATCAGAAAGACCTTCTTCTTTCAAGATGGAGACTTCAGCAGCCATGCCGTCAAAGCCAGCGTTTGTAAATTGGGGTAACAAAGTTGACCCTGAGTGATGAGATCTGGAAGAAGAGGCAGATGGAAACGATCCACTGCCAGCCTTACGACGTCTGTGTACCACAGACGTCTTGGCCACCTTGGCGCCACCAGAATTGCTGGCACCTCCTCCAGTGCTAACTTGCGCACCACCTTGCTGATCATGGAGAATGGGGGAAACAGATATAGGAACCCCAGATCCTTCCAAGCCAGAGACACGGCATCTGCTGCCACTGCCAGAGGATCCTGGGATAGAGACACAAAAGATGGAGCTTGTGATTGTGGCGAGAAGCAAACAGGTCCAACCGTGGAGTTCCCCACTTGTGACAGAGGAACTGAAAGACCCTTGGATTGAGAGACCATTCTCCCTGGCGAGAACATCCCCTGCTCAGGGAGTCTGCCTCCATATTCTCTATCCCCGGAATGTAAACTGCTGATATGCAGGGAACATTGATCTCTGCCCACTGAAGGATCAGAGACACTTCCCGGAGGGCACCCCAACTGCGAGTCCCTCCCTGGTGATTGATGTATGCAACAGCTGTTCGGTTGTCTGACCGAATCTGAACTGGCAGACCCTGTAAGAAATGGGTCAGTCGAAGTAGAACAAGCCGTATGGCCCGAAGCTCTAATACATTGATTGGAGAATGAGCCTCCTGAGGCCCCCACAATCCTTGGAACTGATACTTCTTCCAGAGTGCGACTCCCCGCTGGCACCAATGCCACTTGGGGTACGGATAAGGCGGGGAGGGGAAGGCGATGAAGCGGGAGGAGCTGACCCAGAAGGCTGGGTACCAGACTGCCGCGTTATGGCCTTTTGTGCGCATGGCATACAGATCAGCACATTCTCCCCCGTAAGGGATACCCCACACATGGCCCGGATTGTCCCAGAGGGAGCCCGAGCCCAGTATCCTGGGAAGCCTCCATAAGGTGATTTTAATGGTAGTCGCAATGACCAGAGGGAATTGTGCTGGTAAGCAACCCGGGATGCCCCTTGAAGTCCCGCGTGGGAGGATTTGAAGGATACCAAATTTGGACCCAAGGGATCCTAGGAACGGGAGAATCCCCCCTAATACCAGTGAAAGGGATCCTTCTGAAGGACACAACCAAGGGAGGCCATGAACACCATATAGTACATAAAAACATACATTCCAGGAGTCGTGTGATGAAAAACAACAAACAATCAATATGTTAATCAAGCGCCCAGCCAACTTAACAGACAGGGCGCACACAGTAGAATAATAATGAATGGCCCGCAGGGGCACTCACGGCACAGCAATGGCGTCCCCCTGACAAGCTGGAGAACAAGCCTGGGAAGAAGAGGGACGGGCCAGCGCAGAACGTGGGACGCGCCCGGCCCCGCCCTCCCATTACCATGGAAACGCGCTTCCTGGCCCGTGTCTGGGCTTCATTCAGGCGCCAGAAGGAGAGGGGCGGGCCCCGCGAGAATGCCGAGCGCCCGGCCCCGCAACCATGGAAACGCGCTCCCGGCCCGTGGCTGGGCTCCATTCAGATGCCAGAAGGAGAGGGCCCGGCCCGCCCCCCCATTCAGAAGAGAATCCATGCCTGAGGGGGAGAAGCTCCCCCGCAGAACCGAGTGTGCATCAAAATCATGAGGGATAACAGCCAGCATGCCCTCAACAGTGCGCACCAAGCACCACACTCTCACACACAACAATGAAAATAAAACAATAAAGGCAGAAGAGGTAGGGGCAGCGCCCAACCACCCCCCCCCCCCCCCAAGGGACCAGGGATCAGGAGGGGAATCCGCACCACCAAGTGGAGGGAATAATGGCCAGGGACAGGGCATCCCAAACCGGGATCACTAACCCGGAACCGCCTACCCCAAATGAGGTCTCACGGGGGAGCATGGCTCCCTAACACACCACGGAGGTGTATCCTACCTTTGCCCGGACCAGAGCAGCCAAGGCTGGGAGGCATGATATAGGTTAAGGTAAAGAGGTCCAGACAGTAATAGAAAAATATGCCGGGGTAACCCTTTCTCCAAGCAGACTGCAAGGAGGAGATATCCATCTTCTGACTTGCTCGCCGTCCTGCAGAGAAGGAACTGGAATTGGTGGAAGGTCCCAGGTATATATGGACCGGGAGGGGCTTTCTTTTTTTGCATATTCATCTCTGCAGAAGTTCGCCCTCTACTGGAGATTACCATATGTCATGAAGATCGAAGTGGAGTGTATGGCACACTTAGAATACAACCTGACTTCTGCCATTCCCTATTGATCAGATTATAATAAAGCGTATGGTCTGCAACATCCTCCAGAATGGAGGAAATCAACCATCCTTTTTTATTACCCTTTTAGTAGCCAATACATCATAATGACTCTATAGGTTAGGACCACTTGAGGGCTGCCGACAAAGTTTAAAGATTCAGAAGGAGACCATGGCAGCCACAATATCCTCTTCAAATTATTTTCTTTAAAACCTCTTTAGTAGCCAATACTCCATGATTACTCTATAGGTTTAGGACCACTTGAGGGCTGCCGACAGAGTTTAAAGACTCAGAATATGGAAGCCACAATATCCTCCTCAATACCCTCAGAGGAATCTTTTTTTTTTTACAAACCTTAGTAGTCACACTAAAGGATTAGGTCCGCATTAAGGCTGCAAAGGGTGTTTTTAAGTCTCAGGCTGCAAAGGGTGTTTTTAAGTCTCAGAGCCTCAGGGAAGAGACAACTGTCTCCCTATCCACTACAACCATAGCATAATCCCTGCGCACCGTGCTATCCTTGTCCAGTGCCACTGCATGCATACTGGACATGGGGTAAATCTGTTAAGACCAGATCTGCTACCCCAGATGCCTCCGACATGGTGAATTTAATAATACTAGTCTAAGACCCAGGGGTTCTGGCCAGTATAGATAGGTTCTTGACAGTCACAAGAGTACTGCGAGTCCTCTGGGGGGGGTACCATCATATATAAATTATATAGTAATATTATATTTGCACTTTTCCAATCTATAATAGTATCAAAAAACAATAAAAAACAGTATTAAAAAACAAACAAAATGACCTGCCAAAAGGTCCACTTGAGGGTGGCCGTGCAGTGGCTCAGAGCAGCCCCTTTTTGCTGGCCAACAACCTCAGCTTAAACACATGGGAAAGAGCAATAAGAAAGGGAAAATCCCTTGGTCCCCCCAAGCAGGCTCACCAGACAAAAACCTGCAGCTGACTTGCTTTTTAATGAAAGCCTGCAGCCCTGAGGGTTTAACCTCAGAAAGCACCCCAGACCCCAGCGCTTCACCTTACCTTCCAGGACCCCAATTTAAACAGCAAAAAGCTGGGGAGGCATAGAGTTGGGTCAGAGGAATCCCTGGGAATAAGGTCGTGCGGGAAGCCGACAGGGTGCATTCCCCCCGCATGCTGCCAATCCTTAAGAGAATCTTCAACAACCTTCACAGTCACTTCAACTGCAAGAATGAAACTGGTTTTGATTAGGAGGCAGCTGCTACTTATGGGCCGGGAGGGGCCACACCTTTTTTGTCTTGCAGTCACACCCTTAGGGCAAGGAAGTAATCCCAAGTGTAAGGAGGGCCTGGAATGGATCGGAAGAAAAAACAGAATTATTTTGTCATGTACATTTTTAGTTTGAACCGGACCAACAGACTGGCATATTTGGAAAAAAAAAAATGCCAAAATCCCCTTGCCCCATGTGCATGCATTTGCTCCTGCACCCCTCTTACATTTGCTCCTGTACCCATTCGAAGCTGAAACACCACCTCACAGATTTTTGGCTGGTAGTGGTAATTTTGGAGCTTCCTATCGCAGCAGTGCTGCTGCCTAAATTCAACTAGCATAACCCTGCAATGCACATCAGTAGGAAACTTTCTCATGAGACACCATTGTGTTTTTAAAAAGGATTAAAACAGGAGTTACAACTAGGAGTTAACTAGGAGGGGCCAGACTGTCCCGGAGATTATGCAAAGCTCAAAACCTCCCCCTACATATTAACAATGCATAACATCTAGATAAAATACACATAGGTCTAGAGAGACCAAAACCCAATAATGGTCTGAAACAATCAACCACTGAATACTGCAACCATGTGTGAACACAGCAGCATCACAAATGGTGGGGTACTGTGTGACTGAGAGAAGAGGAATTATGACAGAATTATTACAGTAAGTAAACATTCACTCAAATCTCCCAAAGTAGGGATGTCCAAAGCAGTGAAAAGCACGGGTGGTAAAAAATCGGAAGGTTCGACTGCATAACAGTTACACTGGAAAGTAACACAATATACCCATGGACATATGGAAAAAGCATGGACAAAATAAAACATTTTCAGCCAACACTTGGACTCTCTTCTATTACGTCTCGAAGACGCATGCAAAGACAACCTAAGGAATCAAGTGACATCCTTTTTGAAGTAACCTGAAGATTAACTAGAGGGGCCTTAACCCCTGTGTAGTCCCGAAACACCCCACTGGATGAAGTATATTGACAAGAAAACCAAACGGGTGCCCAATAGAGTGCCCAGATTACTTGGAAAAATGCCATCCTTGTAAGTGGAACCTAACTAGGTTTACTGTGGTAAACAGATAGATCACCATTCTCATGGTGAGAGGTAGAAAGGATTCCAAAAACAGGTGTTTACCTAAGTGAACTGACTTGCCCTGGACTGACTTGCACTGGACTTCCCTAGCAACTGAGCTCAAGGTCAGGCCAGAGCACAGATGCATTAACCAACACAACTATACTTGGTTAGGATAAAAAAAAATCCAACTTTTTAAACAGAACCTGCAAGATGCAGGTTTTTCACTTCAGCCTAATGAAACTGGCAATCCCTGCCCCACCTAAACTGATTTTCAATGTATATCACATTAATTCCTGCAACTCCTACAAGGGATAGTGGATCTCTTGTCCTACAGACACATGCTTTGTTAATAATTGGGTCAAAACATGTCTCACACTGGGGGATTCAATTCATCGAAACCTATTTTCCAAGGAGCTTCTTTTCCGGTTGGAAGCCATGACTTCTGAGGAAGCTTGCTCATCTGTTTTTACAGGTGAGATACATTGCTATCTAGAAGGCTGTAACATATCCTTTCTATGACTCTATTGCCTACTGCCTGTAAAGGCTGGACTTCACCGTGACTACATTCTCTAAATAGGAAAGGTTTTTGACGACATTTGGCGTTGAGAGCCACAAGCACAAGGTCGGACCTTCCTAGGGCTCTATGTGACAATTAAGTCCCCCAGGAATGTGTTCACTGCCAAATGGAGGGATTGGTCTGGAATGTGTAGGTGAGATAACCCCACTATACTACCAGAGTTTAGAACAATTAGGTGCTTAACATTTGGTAATGACGTGAAAAGCAGTGTAAATTAGATAGAGGTAGGATAAAAACCTGCAGCTGTGATGCATTTTGCCAGGCTCTGATTGTTCTCAGTTGAAGGGAGGAATATTTATACCCGACGGTGTGGCTTGCCAAGGAACCTCCCCCTATGCCCTACCTACCAAATGACGCCAGGGAGATTCCCAATTAAGTCACACACTGGGTTATAAATACCCCTCCCTTCAGCAGGGAGCGATCGGAGCCTGCAAGATGCAAACCTATAAAGGTAGGGGACTCATTCCTTTTTAATGCCAGCAGCGCTGTCATTTCAACTGCTTCTGCTGGCAGAAGAGGAGCCAACAAGGGACTCTAGAGACGACAGTGGGAGGACACCACCCAGCGCTGTATTTTTTAAAAATGTTTGTGTCTGGGGGGGGGGGCGCGCACATAACTACACCATGTTTGGTTGTTGTTGTAAAAGGCCTCCGAAAATTAGTGTCAGCGGACAGAGGAGGAACAGCCTTCGCATAAGGAGGGCAGAAGTCCAGGAATCTTTGCCAGCTCTCATTAGTGGTCGGATTTTGGGGGAGAGGACCAAAAGACAAGAGAAATCCATCACAATTAACTCTTCATGTTGCTGCACAGGGAGAAGTAAATGGAGGGAGCTTGTGCAGCGTACTGTAAGCTGAACCAACAAAGTCTTTGATTAACATGCTAATACTTCACAGGGGTTCCCAACCAGTACTTGACACAGTTTTAGCTGAAAAACCATGCGTACCACCCAGGTGGTACTCGAGACATTTAGAGAATGTAAAGTGCAATTTAATGAAAAAAAAAAAGTTGGGAACCCCAGCTTTAAACTGAACAGGAGTAACTATCAAGCCTTTTCTTTTCAAGATGGACGACTTATGTTTTCGTTCGTTCAGTGGATTCTAGACGTCTGGACCCTGTCTAATGTCAAAGCTTATTCTGAGCCCGATTTTGTACAATCCAAGGAAATTATGAGGCATCATATTGGCTAGACTGGGACAGGAAAAACAAATGGTTTCTAAGCAGCTCTGAGGTTTTCAAAAGTCATTTTTTACGAATTTTATTACAGAAGTTCCCTGGCACCAGCTCAGTGGTTGTCTCGCTATTCTAAGTGGGCAGAAAATACCAGCTTGTTTCATGAATGTCTGGCCTGGCAAAAAATACCTCGGCAGCAGGACACCATGCCCTGCAACAACACATTCCCTCTCGTCACCTGGCCTTTGTGTTGTCTACTAGGCTTTAAAATTCCAACCTGTCTTTGTGTGTTTAAGAAATTAGTGGAAGCCATTTGTCCCGGCCACACTTTGTCGCCTCTTTATTCAAAGTCACAAATCAAGGCCATTACATCCACCATTTACAAACCAGCATTCCTGAGCTTTATCCTGTGTGAATGGTGCTGCAAATCAGCCTACCAAAACATTGGTCACGTTGGAGCAGCCCAGAGGGGACTGGCTGTAAACATATTTGCTAACCCACTTAATGCTCAACGTTAATGGATTCAAGTTCTCAGATGACCCTGTGAAGTCAGCTGATTCTTGGTCACAAGTGTATTTCCCTACAGATTTTATGTTTGATTGCAAATTATGTTACATTTCCCTAAACCAAAGCAAGAATGACTCTCTGGCACACATAACACTCACAGCATAAAAGGTCTAAAGTAAGTCTGTGCTTGACCAGGCTCACGATAAGTTTCAGGATGCAGTGCCTAGGTCATTACTAAGTCAGTGTTTTGACTATAGCATATTTTTTATGAATATTTATTCAATTTGTGTAATGAGCTGGGAAATGGTCTAAGGAGATCCAGACCCTACACCACGGGGTCATAATCACAGAATCAAAGTGATCAGGAAGTTAACCAGAACTTCAACCTCCCTGCACTGTCCAGGCGTACAGCGTGATCAATGCTCAGAGATATGGCCAAGGTAAGGAAGCCTTAAAACGTACCATCATTGTGCAAGCTGGTAAAGGCCTTAAAGGGTAAGTCCATGTTTGTGCACTTAGTCCACAGACCTCAGATCATCTTTAGTGACTTTCATGGACTTGCCCCACAGACCTCAGATTCGGGGTACCCTCAGGCACAAGACAGTCTACTTACCCTCTACCTGCATTGTACATCTTTCACTCGCAGCACCGGTATGAAAAGTTGTTGTGGCAGGTGGACATGGCTTCAGTATGGTATGCGCCCGTTGAGATCAATGGGCACCTCTGTACACAAGGAACATCCATGTAAGTAGCGTGCCACACAGAGGCCACCCCCTCCTGTCACACTAGCTTTTCATAAGGTTACTGGGGGTGAGAGCTGTGTTGGCGCAGGTGCAAGGGAAGTAGGGTTTATTTACCCTGAGGGCACCCCTGATCTGAGAAGTGTGGGGTAAGTTAGCATGAGCAATATTGTGAAGCTGGCCTTGGTTTAGAGTATACCCCCAATCCAGTGATCCCATACACTGGGATTCCTAAATCGATTGGGGGGGGGGGGGGGGGGGGGGGGACGACAAGTTGTTAGTAACCCTGTTTTTGAAGCACCCCGAAAAAATCTCAGACTGACGCAAGTTCTGCCTGTGCTAAAATTTGACATTCCAATAAGGTTCACAGCACCAAAAAAGATAATTCTGTGAGTACTCACCTGTAGAATTGCTTTTATCATGCATGGCACGGCCTGCTTCACAAAGTCATTACATCTGGGGTTATCCCGCCACAAGGTGGCGCAGTGTATGCAGAAGAGTTGTGGCTCCTCCCGGTACCATATAAAAACGGAATTACCATAGACTTTTCCAGTGTTGACAAGCAGTTATTTCAAGAAACCGGGATATAATAAAGGTAAAACAGGTAATAGAACCACAACTAACTTGGAACAATCACCATAAAGAGGCAACCAAGAACAGCAATAACAAGGGTGGGGTGAAATAGGCTGTGCCATGCATGGTAAAAGCAATTCTACAGCTGAGTACTCACAGAATTGTCTTTTTCCCAATGCATGACACGGCCTGCTTCACGAAGTCATTACATCTGGGATTTCCAAAAGCAGTGTCCATAAAGTAGGATGGGATCCCCAAAGAGTAACAGGCAGTTTAAACCACCACTGCCTGAAGTACCTTGCGGCCAGAAGCAGCATCAGCTGAGGCCTTAACATCAACCTTGTAAGACTTGGAAAAAGTATGAACAGAAGACGAAGTTGCGGCCTTACAAACTTGTTCAACAGAAGCTTGGTGCTGAAAGGCCCAAGACGCACCAATAGAACGAGTGGAATGAGCAGTAACCCTAAAAGGAGGAACCTTCCCCCTGGCAGAGTAGGCCTGCTCCACCGCCTGACGGATCCACTTGCTGACAGTGAAGACTTGGGGTAGTTGATCACCCAGCCGAAGGACTCGAGAGTGGAGGTCACCACCCGAGTATCCCTCTCGGCCTGAAGAAGAGACTGAGCCGCAATCAGAATGCTGTCCAGGTAAGGAAGGATGCGAATGCCCTGATGCCGCAGCAGAGCCATCACGCCCGCCAGCACCTTGGTGAACACCTGAGGCGCGGAGGTGATACCCAACGGTAAGGCCACGAACTGGTAATGCTGATCCTCCAGAGCAAACCAGAGAAATCTCTGATGACCTGGGAAGATTGGCACGTGAAGATAAGCATGCTTGATGCCCACGGAGGTCATGAAGTCGCCCGGCGAAGGGTACTGGCAACCGAGCGAAGGGTCTCCATGCGAAAGTGCTTGAACCTGACAAACCTGTTGAGACCCTTCAGGTCCAGGATGGGCCTCAAGGACCCGTCCTTTTTGGGGACCATGAACAGGTTGGAGTAGAAACTCTGACCCTGTTCCTGGGGAGGCACCAGGCAAATGACTCCTGACTCCAACAGACGGTGAACCGCAAGGCGCAACCCCTGAGCTGACAGAGGGTTGTGAGAAATCCAGGATCTGATGAATCTGGGGGACGGCCAGGCTGCAAACTCTATCTTGTAACCGGAGGACACCCCCTCCTGAATCCACCGGTCTGAGATGTGGAGCCTCCAGACATGAGCAAAGAGCCAAAGCCGTCCCCCCACCCGGATGGGCGAGGGCGCCTCCTCATGCCTGAGGGGGCTTGGGAGAAAGTTTGGTCTTGGGGTCCCATGAGAGCCGGGACGACCACGGGATCTGCCACGGCCCCGAGAACCCCTGCGGATACCTGAAAAGAGGGGGCCTCGACCTCCTCTGGGGACACGAAAGGAGAAGAAAGCGGAGGGCCCCCGAAAAGGCAGAGGCTGCCTCCTACGCTGCCCATCCTTTGTTAAAACATCCAGACGCTCGCCAAAGAGCCGCAACCCCACAGTTGCCCAGTGAGAGCCTTCTTAGCAGCAGCGTCAGCTGCCCACTGACGCAACCAAACAGAGCGGCGCATAGCCACCAAAAGGGCAGAGGCCCTACTACTCAGCCGTACTACATCATCCATGGCAGTAAGGATAAAGGCAACAAATTCAGAGCAAAGCAAGAGTGCCCTATACTCCTCCCTACCAGCTGTAGTGCCATCAAGGAGACGATTGATCTGTCTCAATAGCTGTTATGGCAGTGGCACAGGCCGGACGCAGCCTAGCCCCCACAAATGTAAAAGCATGGCAGGCCAACTGATACATACGCCAGTCCTCGCTGTCACGCAGTGTAGTAGTGTCAGGTGAAGGCATGACTGAGGTGTTGGACAGACCTAGAATGGGAGGCATCCACCCCGGGGGGGGGGGGGGGGGGGGGGGCTTCCTGACCATCGCTTAACCAGGTCAGCAGGAAAGGGGTATTTCTTATCCAACCCCTTGGGCACGGCGGGCAATCTACTAGGATGTTCCCACTCCTTGAGCACCATATTAGTGAAATGACTCTGCTCAGGGAACTCCAGACGCTGCTTAACAGGACGAAAAAGCTCACCCTGTTTCCTCTTAGCCACCTCAAGGGGGACAATAGGCAAGATTTCAAAAATGTGAGACAACAGATTAGCAGTGTCCTCAGGGAACCAGGAATCCTCAGACCCAGACCCAGGATCACTGTCGCAGCCCACCTGCTGGTCCCCAGAGGAATCAGAGTCCGGGAAAAGCTCCCCTTCCTCTAGGGAGTAACGGTCATCAAAAAGATCAATTTCCTCAAGCTCCTCAGCAACCCATGCAGGCGTGGGAGCCAGGTGCCGCTTCTTGCTAGAGGCCTTACGTGGAACAGGCCTAGCAAGCTGCCTTTCAATGCTGGCCACACGAAATGCCAGATCAGACCATGACCCCCAGCCAGTATCCCCCTCACTGGGGGCTAAATGCAGGCACGGGGGGGGGGGGCAGGCGATGCAGAGGGGGGCGCAGAACTGGGAAGCGAAGCGGGCAGCCCAGACTAGAGCGCAAGGATACCTTGGGCGCACGGCACGCACACCGTGACATCGTTACTGATAGGGGATACCCCGCACATAGAACATAGCCGGGATTGTCCCGAAGGACCCCCGAGCAGAAGCCTCCATATGGTGATTAATACAGGCGCAATATGCCAGCACAGGGTAATGGCTAGCAGGACCGGGAGAAACCACAACCCACTTGACGTTTCAGAGTGCTGAGTTGAAGCCCCAGATCCAAACCATGTTGGAGAAATTCCAGAATCCTAGGAATAGAAAACACACGACAGGGAAGAGATTTAGCCTCACACCAGTCAATGTAGGTACGCCAAACCCTATAGTAGATGGAAGAAGAGGACTTTTTCCTAGTCCTGATCATGGTGTCAACAACAGAAGCAGGCAGCCCTTTTTCCATCAAGATGGAGGTTTCAGCAGCCAGGCCGTTTAAGCCAGCGTTTGTAAACTGGGGTAGCATAGCCACCCCTGAGTGAGCAGGTCTGGATCCTTCGGCAGGGCGTACTGATCTACTGCCAGCTGCACGATGTCTGCGAACCACACTCTTCTTGGCCAACGGGGGGCCACCAGGATTGCTGGCACCCCCTCCTGAGCCATCTTTCGCAGAACCCTGCCCAACAGGGGAAACGGGGGAAAGACATACAGTAGCTGAAAGCCCTGCCAGGGCATTGTCAGAGCATCCATGGCTAAGGTCCTGGGACAGAGACACAAAGACTGGAAGCTTGTGATTGACGGGACGCAAACAGATCCACATCTGGCTGACCCCACCGGTGACACAGAGAGCGAAACACCCTGTTGCTGAGGGACCATTCCCCCAGGCGAGAAGTCCCCCTGCTCAGAGAGTCTGCCTCCAGATTCTCCACCCCCGGAATGTACACAGCTGAGATGCAGGCAACATTGTCCTCTGCCCAGGACAGGATCAGAGACACTTCCTTGAGGGCCTCCTTGCTCTGGGTCCCTCCCTGATGATTGATGTAGGCAACCGCCGTCTGGTTGTCCGAGCGTACCTAAACAGCCCGACCCTGAAGGTGCAGGGTCAAGCAGGCTAGAACCAACCTGATCGCCCTCAGTTCCAGAATGTTGATAGGAGTTTGGGCCTCCTGAGGAGCCCACTGCCCCTGGAATGTTAAGGATCTCCAGACGGCCCCCCAACCTGTCAGACTGGCGTCCGTGGTGACTGTCTCCCAGCAAGGGGCCAGAAAGGATCTGCCCACCAACAGGTTCCTTGAGTCCAGCCACCACGAGAGGGACTGCCTGGCTAGGGGGGACAGAACCAAAAACTGATCCAGGGACACAGGGTCCCTGTCCCATACAGACAAGAGGTGGAGTTGAAGAGGCCTCATGTGAAACTGAGCATAAGAAACCGCCTCGAAGCAGGACACCATCAGGCCCACCAGCTGCATTCCCTGCCTGATGGATGGATAAGGACAAGACAGCAGGAGCTGAACTTTCTTCTCTTGAAGGACCTCCACCTTCTGCTGAGGAAGAAAGATCTTGACCTGAGCTGAATCCAGAATCATGCCCAGAAAAGACTTCACCATGGAAGGAGACAGGGAAGATTTGGGGTGATTGATCACCCAGCCGAATGATTCCAGTGTGGACACCACCCTCTGAGTGTTCCGCTCTGCCTGATGGAAGGACTGAAGCGATAAGCATGTCGTCCAGGTAGGGAAGAATGCGAATGCCCTGAAATCTCAGCAGGGCCATCACTCTTGCCAGCACCTTGGTGAATACCCTGGAGGCCGAAGGGCAAGCCCACAAATTGGTAGTGCTAATCCTCCAGAGCGAACCTGAGGAATCTCTGATGACCTGGAAAGATAGGTACGTGAAGGTAAGCATCCTTGATGTCTACAGAGGTCATGAAGTCCCCTGGGCGTAGGAAATTCACAGCTGAGCGCAGAGTCTTCATGCTAAAGTGTCTGAATCTGACAAACTTGTTGAGAAGCTTTAAAGTGGAACACCACCCAGGATTTTGACTATCCTGGGTTTTGGTCCACTTCGGTGGGGCACCCCGATCGGGGGTGCCCCGCTGTGTGAAACCCCCCAGAAAGCCCCAAAAACTCACCTCTCCCCGCTCCCACGTGACCGATGCAGCCAATCCCCGCCAGCGGAAAAGCGGGAGGCAGCGACGGGCAAGAGAGCGCGCCCGCCGCTGCCTCCCGCGCGTCACTCTTACAGGGCGCGTGCCCGCGCCGGCCATTCACAAATGGCGGGTGCGCGTCCTGCTAGAGGGACGCGTGGGAGGCGGCGGCGGGCGCCGCTGGATAGAGGAGCAGATAGGGATTTAGGGGTTTCTGGGGGGTTACACACAGCAGTCAGGGAGCTGATCGGTCCAGGAATCTTATAGATTCCCGGGCCGATCATGGGAGGGTGTTGGTCCACTTTAAATCCAGGATAGGTCTGATGGACCCATCCTTTTTGGGCACAATGAAAAGATTGGAATAATAGCCTTTGCCCCTTTCCTTCAAGGGCACCCAGGAGATGACACCTAGGTCTAGAAGGCCTTGGACAGCCAGGGAGAGACACTGAGCTGACAAGGGGTTTTGAGCTAACAGAGATTTGATGAATCTTGGGGGCGGCCAGGCTGCAAACTCTTGTAGCCGGAGGATACTACCTCCTGAATCCACCGGCCTGAGATATGATGCCTCCAGATGTGAGCCAAGAGCCGAAGCTGTCCCCCCACCCGGAATGGGTGAGGGCGCTCCTTCATGCCTGAGGGAGCTTGGGGTAGGACTTAGTCTTGGGACCCCAGGAGGAGCCAGGGCGGCCACGTCCTCTGCCCCTGCCCCAAAAATCTCCACGGGCTCCAGCAAAGGAAGCTCCCCGTCCAATTCTGGAGCCCCTGAAGGAAAGAGAAAAGGCACCTGAACCCCGAAAGGACCGGGGCTGCCTTCTACGCTGAGGTAACTTGCCTCCTTTAGCAAACAAGTCCAAACGTTCCCCAAAGAGGCACAGCCCCATGAAGGGAAACCCAGTGAGAGCATTCTTAGCAGCGTTGTCAGCTGCCCACTGGTGCAGCCAGACCGAGCGGCGTATCGCCACCAACAAGGCAGATGCCCTGCCACACATTCTAATGGTATCATCCAGGGCAGAGAGAACATATGCAACAAATTCCTCACAACGCAGAAGAGCTCTATACTCTTCACTACCAGCATCATCAGGGGCCCCATCTAAGAGACCCCTGAGCAGGCTTTTAATAGCAACAGCCGTGATAGAGGCACAGACCGGACGGAGCGCGGTCCCAACACAGGCAAAGGCATGGCAAGCCAGCTGATCCATGTGCCTGTCCTCCCCATCCCTCAGTGTAGTAGAGTCCGGGGAATGCATGACAGATGTGTTAGACAACCCCAGAACTGGTGCATCCACCTCTAGAGGACATGACCAACGTTTAACCATCTCAGCAGGAAAGGGATACCTCTTATCCCAACTCTTTGGTACCCCGGGAAGCTGGCTAGGCCGCTCCCACTCCTTGAGAGTCAGATTATTAAAGTGAGTTTGTTCAGGAAACTCCAAACGTGGCTTAACAGTATGAAACAGCTCCCCCTGCTGCTGCGGGGCCACGGCGATGTGAGCCAAAAGTCTGTCAGTATCATCTGAAGCCCATGTGTCAGACCCAGACTCAGCATAACTCCTAGGCTGATCCTCAGATGATTCTGGATCAAAGAATATTTCCCCTTCTTCCAGGGGGGTATATCCAGTAATATCAAAAACTCCTCAGCTTCCACAGGAAAAAGGGTAACACCGGGTGCCAGATGCTGCCGCTTAGCAGGAGCCTTACGCGGACCAGACCCGGCAATATGCCTTTTAATGCTGGCTACCCGGGCAGCCAAATCAGGTTGAGACTCCCCACTGGTATGCACTTCACTGGGAGTCAAATGTAAGCGTGGGGGGGGTAGGCGAAGCCAGAGGGGGTGCAGCACTAGGCCCAGCCGCAGGTATCCCAGACTGCAGCGCAAGCGTCTGCTGGGCGCAGGGTACACACACCCTGACAATCACTTATAGGGGATACCCCACACGCCACACACAGCCGGGCTTGTCCCGAAGGAACCCCGAGCACATTATCCTGAGAAGCCTTCATATGGTGATTATCACGGCACAACAGGCCAATAGGGATTGACGCTAATAATAGCAACCCGGGATGCCCCAATAACCCGCTAGGGAAGTGGGAGTAAGGGAATATAATAGCCCTCCCATAAGAGTTAACACTAAATAGAGGGGATAGGACCGGGAGAAACCACAAAGTTTGACCCGCCTGCAAGACATAAGCAAAAAGATCCCATAAGCAATATGCAATACAGAGAAATATAAAATAAATCAGCCGGCAGGGGCACTTACAGACCGCGATAGGGAGACGCCAGGCACACGCAGGAGAGAACTAAAATGGCGCCCGCATATACCTCGAGGGGCAGGCTGCAGAGACAGTGATGCAGAACGCGTCAGCCGCAAGGCCCGTGAAGAGCACGAAAACGCACCCACCCAACAAGGCCAGACAGTGATGGCGCAGCAGCGGCTGAGGCGATGTCGCCGCAGAGAGTAGTACAAGCGTGCATCGGCGGCAAAAGAAACCAGTGCAATCGATTCACCCCCCCCCCCCCGAGATCTACAAGGGAGAGCGAAGGGGAAGAGACGGCCAGCCTAAAGGAAGCCAACTGCGGGGACAGGGGGCGAGGGGCATAAAGTGCGGGAGGGGCATCCCATAAGGCTCACCATGGGCCTACACTGCCTACCCTTTGGTGGGAGACTGCGGTTGGAGTAGCGCTTCTTAGCACCTGACAGCGGTGCTGCCTACCTTCACCCGAACCATAGCAGCCTGAGCTGGGAGGCAGTAAAAGGAAATGGGTGGGAATAGTCCTACAGGGCCGCAGGCTAATAGCCTCGCTCACCTGCGAGTAGAGAGAGCCATCTTCTAGTCATCGCAGCCAGGACTGCAGAACTGGGGATTTTGTGAGAGGTCCCTGGTATATATGGGGCCAGGAGAAGCCACTTTGCTGTCTCTGCAGTCCAGCGCCATCTACTGGATGTATATCCCAAGTGTAAGGAATATCTTCTGGAACAGGACATGCTGTATACTTAGAATAACATCTTTATAAGTTTATTTTCCGCAATAGGTCTCGGTAAAAAAAAGGGGATAAAGCAGAAAAAGTTTTACACATGAAACCTCTAGATTTGCTTCAAGTGGTAAATACCTAACAGGGGGGCGATTAGGTCTGAAGAAATTATCTCCTGTATCCAAGCATCTGTTACATGGATCCTCCAAATGGAGGCAAAATGCGAAAGCCGTCCCCCCATCCTTTTTTCTTTTTTTTTTGATGCTGATAAACTATTTACAAGCATCTACTAGGATATAGGCATCCAAGGAATGGGTATAGTAACCTAGCAGACAGGGAGGGTCTGATGCCCTGAAGTAATAGTGAAGGAGAAATCAATTCTACAGGTGAGTATCACAGAATTATCTTTTCTCTTCCATTTTACTGCAGGCCATCAGAGAAATTTAGTAACAATTGGGACCTTTAAAAGCAGTGCCCTTAATTCAGGGCGGGATCTCGGGTATTAACCTATAACTTCAAATCAAGAATAATCTATACCAAACAAATATACCTTTTAGCTTACAGCAAAGTAAAATCGCTGAAAAAAATTCTACAAGCGAACTCTAATTTACACCAAACTATAATATTCGCCCAAAACTCTATAATAAATCATTGATGGAGCTGCCCCCCCCCAAAGGTGAGGGCGTCCCTTCATGCCTGAGAGGGCTTTGAAGGTGATTTTTCCTTGTTCTGCCAAAACCTCATACTTTATCCTGGGGCTTTGGTCTATTAAAAAATAATTTTCAGTATCCCGAAGTGGTGGAAACTCTACCGCCATGAAACGGCCAAGGATTATATTACCAGCAAAAATACAATTCTGTGATTACTCACCTGTAGAATTGGTATTATACAGTACGTCCTGCTCCAGATAGAATACTTACATTCGGGTACTACTCCGCCAGATGGCGCTGGACTGCAGAGACATCGAAAATAGGCTCCTCCTGGCCCCTCAAATACCCAGGGACCTCCCTCAATCCCCAGCATTGAAAAGCAGTTAACAAGAAGCTGGGAGAATTAAAACAACCCAAACTGGTAACTATAACAATGATAACAATCACCATACAGGGGATCCAAGATAATGCAAAAACCAAGGGTGGGGTGGAGCAGGACGTACTGTATACTCATAATACCATATCTACAGGTGAGTAATCACAGAATTGTATTATTCTTAGTATACAGTACGTCCTGCTCCAGATAGAATACTTACATTCGGGAAATCCAATAGCAGTGTCCATAAAGTAGGGTGGGATCCCCAAAGGTAACAGCAGACAGGTCATACCACTGCCGCCTGCAGAACCTTGCGGCCAAAAGCAGCATCAGCTGAGGCCCTAACATCAACCTTGTAAAACTTTGAAAAGGTATGAACAGAAGACCAAGTAGCGGCCTTGCAAACTTGTTCAACAGAAGCCTGGTGCTAAAAGCCCAGAGGCACCAATAGCACGAGTAGAATGAGCAGTAAGGCGGAAGGGAGGATTCTTCCCCTTAGCAGAGTAGGCCTGAATCACAGCCTGACGGATCCATTTGCTAATAGTAGACTTGGCAGGAGCCAAACCCTTCCTAGGACCAGAAGGGACCACAAAAAGAGCATCAGTTTTTCTGAAAGGTGCAGTAGCCACCAGATAGTACTTCAGACACCTAACCACATCCAAAGAATGCAAAACCCTCTCCTTAGCGTTGCTAGGATTAGGGCACAAAGAAGGAAGAACAATGTCCTGATTCAAATGAAAGGCAAACACTACCTTAGGCAGAAAATCTGGCTTGAAGCGGAACACCACCTTGTCCTGGTGTCTCTCGTAGTAGGGGGGCTGAATGGAAAGCGCCGCACTCAGACACACGCCTAACAAAGGTGATAGCCACCAAAAAGACAACTTTAAGAGTAAGAATGGCCAGGGCAGCATCCCGCACAGGTTCAAATGGAGCACCCTGCAAGGCTGACAAAACCAAGTTCAAATCCCAAACAGGCACCATAGGCATACGTGGGGGACGCACATGGGGAAACCTTCTGGAAAAAAGTCATGATCAGAGAATGCTGGGCAAATGACTTCTGGAAGAAAACAGCCAGGGCAGAAACCTGACCCTTCAGAGTACTGAGTTGGAGCCCCATCTCCAACCCATGCGGCAAGAACTCCAGAATCCTGGGAATAGAGAACACACAACAGGGAAGAGACTTAGACTCACACCAGTCAATGTAGGCACGCCAAACCCTGTAATAAATGGAAGAAGTCTTCTTCCTAGCCTTTATCATGGTATCAACAACCGAGGTAGACAGTCCCTTCTCCATCAAGATGGAGGTTTCAGCAGCCAGGCCATCAAAGCCAGAGTTTGTAAATTGGGATGGCGTAAGGGACCCCGAGAGAGCTGGTCTGGCACCCTGGGCAGAACGTACTGATCTACTGCCAGCTGCACCACGTCTGCGAACCACACTCTTCTTGGCCACCTGGGGGCCACCAGAATTGCTGGCACCCCCTCCAGAGCAATCTTGCGCAGAACCCTGCCCAGCAGGGGGAATGGAGGAAAGACATACAGGAACTGAAAGTCCTGCCATCACATTGCTAGAGCATCCGTGGTCAAGGCCAGAGGATCCTGGGACAGGGAAACAAAGGCCAGGAGCTTGTGATTGTGACGGGACGCAAACAAATCCACATCTGGTTGGCCCCAACGGTGACACAGAGATTGGAACACCCTGTTGCAGAGGGACCATTCTCCCTGGAGAGAGGTCCCCCTGCTCAGAGAGTCTGCCAGCAGATTTTCCACCCCCGGAATGTACACCGCTGATATGCAAGGAACATTGTCCTCCGCCCAGGTCAGGATCAGAGACACTTCCTGGAGGGCCCTCTTGCTCCGGGTCCCTCCCTGATGATTGATGTAGGCAACTGCCGTCTGGTTGTCCGAGCGCACCTGAACAGGCAGGCCCCGAAGGTGATGAGTCAACTGAACCAGAACTAACCTGATCGCCCGCAGCTCCAAGACGTTGATAGGTGTGTGGGCCTCCTGAGGGCCCCACCTCCCCTGGAACTTGCAGGGACTTCCAGAAACCCCCCCAACCTGACAGAATGGCATCCGTGGTGACCGTCTCCCAGGAGGGGGTCAGAAAGGATCTGCCCCCCAACAGGTTCCTGGAGTCCAGCCCCCACGAGAGGGACCGCCTGACCAGGGGGGAAAGCGCAAAGACCCGGTCCAGGGACGCAGGGTTCATGTCCCATACTGACAAGAGGTGGAGTTGCAGAGGCCTCAAGTGGAACTGAGCATAAGGGACCGCCTCGAAGCACGCCACCATCAGGCCCACCAGCTGCATTCCCTGCCTGATGGAGGGATGATGACAAGATAGCAGGAACTGGACCTGCGCTGTCCACCTTCCGCTGAGGAAGAAAAATCCTTGACTGAACTGTATCCAGATTCATTCCCAGGAATGAAGTCACCAAGGAGGGGGACAGAGAAGACTTGGGGTGGTTGATCACCCAGCCAAATGACTCCAGGGTGGACACCACCAGCTGAGTATCCAACTCTGCCTGATGTAGAGACTGGGAAGTGATGAGAATGTCGTCCAGATAGGGCAGCACGTGGATGCCCTGAAACCTGAGCAGAGACATCACATGGCAGCACCTTGGTGAACACCCTGGGAGCTGAAGTGAGACCAAACGGCAATGCCACAAATTGGTAGCGTTGATCCTCCAGAGCGAACCTGAGGAACCTTTGATGACCTGGAAATACAGGAATATGAAGGTAAGCATCTTTGATGTCCACAGACATCATGAAATCCCCTTGGCACAGGGAACTGATGGCAGAGCGCAGTTTTTCCATGCGAAAGCACCTGCACCTGACAAATTTTTTGAGGATCTTCAAGTCCGGGATGGGCCTGACTGACCCATCTTTTTTGGGCACTTTGAAGAGGTTGGAATAGAAGCCCTTGCCCCCAGCTCCAGAAGGCTTTGCACTGCCTGCACTAGATCCTAAGACACAGGGCCCTGAGGAATCCGGGGTCTGATGAACCTTGGGGGGGGGGGGGGGGGGGGGGGGCAGACAGCAAACTCTATCTTGTAACCAGAGGACACTACCTCCTGAATCCACCGGTCTGAGACATGAAGCCTCTAGACGTGAGCAAAGTGCTGAAGCCGTCCCCCCACCCGGATTGGTGAGGGCTCCCCATCATGCCTGAGGGGGCTTGGGAGAGGACTTAAGCTTGGAGCCCCAGGAGGAGCCAGGGCGTCCCCGTCCTCTGCCCCTACCCCAAAAGTCTCCTCGGGCCCCAGCAAAGGAAACCCCCCTCCCTTGTCTAGCACCATGGTAGGGGGAGGAAAAGGAGCCCTGACCCCGAAAGGGCCGAGACTGCCGCCTGCGCTGGGGTAACCTGCCTCCCTTAGCAAACAGGTCCAGGCGGTCCCCAAACAGGCGTAGTCCTTTGAAGGGAAAACCAGTAAGAGTTTTCTTGGCAGCGTTGTCAGCAGCCCACTGGCGCAGCCAAACCGAGCGGCGTATAGCCACCACAAGGGCAGAGGTTCTGCCACACATCCTAATGGTATCATCCAAGGAAGAGAGGACAGAAGTCACAAAAACCTCACAACGAGAGAGTGCATTAAACTCCTCACTAGACACATCATCAGGGGCACCATCTAGGATACTTCTAAGCAGGGTCCTAATAGCCACAGCCGTAATGGCAGAGGCACAGACCGGGCGCAGCGCCATCCCCACACATGCAAAGGCATGGGACGCCAGCTGGTCAATGCGCCGGTCCTCAGCATCCCGCAGGGTAGTAGAGTCAGGGGAGTGCATGACAGAGGTGTTAGACAACCCTAGGACGGGGCATCCACTTCGGGAGGGGATGACCAACACATCAGCAGGAAAGGGATACTCCCTATCCCAACTCTTAGGTACACCGGGAAGTCTACTGGGACGCTCCCATTCCTTAAGCACAAGGTTATTGAAATGTGCTTGCTCAGGAAATTCCAAGCATGACTTAACAGTATGAAAAAGTTCCCCCCTTTGCCTGGGGGCCGCAACAGGGGGAGAGATAGACAGAACCTCAAAAATCTGAGCCAACAGACTATCAGTATCATCCGGGGGCCCAGGGTTCAGAGCCAGAATCGTCATGACCCCTGGGCCTCTCATCAAATGACCCTGAGTTGGAGAATAGCTCCCCTTCCTCCAAGGGGGTATAGCCAGACAGTTGCAAAAACTCAGGCCTTACGCGCCAAGGTATTAGCAATTAACTTCTCAACACTAGCCAGTCTAGAAGACACATCAGGCTGAGAATCCCCACTTGTATGCAACTCAGAGGGAGTGAGATTTAAGCTAGGGGGAGTAGGTGAGGTGAAACAAATCGCAGACTCAGCCACTGGAAGGCCGGATTGCAGTGCAAGCACCTGTTTGGCACAGGGTACACAGACCCGCGCCTTGTCAGCGTCAACATGGGACTCCACACAAGCTACACACAGCCGGGCTTGTCCCGAAGGAACCCCGGTCACATTATCCTGAGACGCCTCCATATGGTGAATATAGCGGCATAATAGGCCGATAGGGATTAACGCTATACAGCAACCCGGGATGCCCCAATAACCCGCTAGGGAAGTGGGAGTAATTAACACTAGGCCTCACAAGTTAACCAACTAAATAGAGGGAGTAGGGCCGGGAGAAGCCAAAGGGGTTCGCCCGCCTGAAAGACATAATCAAAGGGGAGCCGTAAGTATACAATATTTAACAGTGGTAATAAAGCCGCCTGCGAGGGCACTCACGGACCGCAGTAGGTAGAAGCCTGTCACGCAGCAGCCGGAACTAAGCAAAAAATACCATTTTGTGAGTACTCACCTGTAAAATGGGTATTACGAGTATGTCACACACCCCGCTTCCAACATTCATGACACTTGGGAAACCGGCCTGTAGAGGGCGATCTTGCAGAGATGACAGGAAAAAAGGTAGCCTCTCCTGGTCCATAAGTACCTGGGACCTCCCACTATTCCCCAGCCCTTAAGAAAGCAGTAAGAACCAGGAAGAGACAATTATATAGCAAAATTGAAAATAACAAGAACACCATATAAAGGATCCCAGAACAAAAAGGGCGGGGGAAGCGGGGGGTGTGACATACGCGTAATACCCACTTTACAGGTGAGTACTCACAAAATGGTATTATTCCTAGTATGTCACACACCCAGCTTTCAACATTCATGACACTTGGGGCATCCAATAGCAGTGTCAATAAAGGGTGGGGATCCAACAAGGAAATAAGGCATAACTTAAATTACTGCAGCTTGCAGAACCTTGCGGCCAAAAGCAGCATCCGCTGAGGCCCGCACATCAACCTTGTAAAACTTAGAAAAAGTATGCACCGAAGACCAAGTAGCAGCCTTGCAAACTTGTTCAACAGAAGCCTGGTGCTGAAAAGCCCAAGATGCTCCAACAGCACGAGTAGAATGAGCAGTAACACGAAAAGGGGGTACTTTCCCCTTAGCAGAATAGGCCCCAATAATGGCCTGACGTATCCATTTACTAATAGAAGACTTGGCGTGCGCCAAACCCTATCTAGGCCCAGAAGGCACAACAAGAAAGGCATCCGTCCTACGGAATGCCGAAGTAGTAACCAAATAATATTTAACGCAACGAACTACATCCAAAGAATCTAAAACCCTTTCCTTGTCATTACTAGGATTAGGGCACAGTGAAGGAAGAACTATATCCTGATTTAGGTGGAAAGCAGACACCACCTTAGGAAGGAAATCCGGTTTAAAATGGAAAACCACCTTGTCCTGATGCCTCTCAAAGTAAGGAGCCTGGATTGACAGGGCCGTCATTTCTGAAACCCAACGGACAGAGGTAATAGCAACCAAAAAATCAACCTTCTGAGTAAGAATATGAAGAGGAACATCCTGTAATGGCTCAAAAGGAGCAGCCTGCATAACAGAAAGCACCAAGTTCAGATCCTAAACTGGAAGTAAGGACTTTCTAGGAGGCCGCACATGCGTGACCCCCTGAAAAAAAGTCTTAACCAAAGGATGAAGAGCAAAAGATCTTTGAAAGAAAATAGCCAAAGCAGAAACCTGCCCTTTCAAAGTACTAATCTGGAACCCCAAATCCAGACCACGTTGCAGAAACTCCAAGACCCTAGGGATGGAAAATACCCTGCAGGGCAAGGCCCTAGACTCACACCAATCAATATAGGACATCCAAGTCCTGTAGTAAATAACAGAGGAAGATTTCTTCCTAGCTCTAACAAGAGTCTGAATCACAGCGTCAGAAAGACCTTCCTCCTTTAAGATGGAGATTTCATCAACCACGCCGTCAAAGCCAGCGTTGGTAAATTGGGGTAACAGAGTTGACCCTGGGCGATGAGATCTGGAAGAAGAGGCAGATGGAAACGATCCACTGCCAGCCTTTTGACGTCTGCGAACCACAGGTGCCTGGGCCACCTTGGAGCCACCAGAATTGCTGGCGCCCCTTCCAGAACTAACTTGCGCACCGCCTTGCTTATCATGGCGAATGGGGGAAAAAGATACAGGAACCCCAGATCCTTCCAGGCCATGACATGGCATCCGCTGCCACTGCCAGAGGATCCTGGGATAGAGACACAAAGGCTGGAAGCTTGTGGTTGTGACGAGAAGCAAACAGGTCCAACCGCGGAGTCCCCCACTTGTGACAAAGGAACTGAAAGACCCTGGGATTGAGAGACCACTCCCCCTGGCGAGCGCATCCTCTGCTCAGGGAGTCTGCTTCCATGTTCTCTACCCCCGGAATGTAAACCGCCGATATGCAGGGAACATTGATCTCTGCCCAGTGGAGGATCAGAGACACTTCCCAGAGGGCACCCCAACTGCGAGTCCCTCGCTGGTGATTGATGTATGCAACCGCTGTTCGATTGTCTGACCGAATCTGAACCGGCAGACCCTTCAAGAAATGGGTCAGTCGAAGTAGAACTAAACGAATGGCCCGCAGCTCCAATAGATTGATTGGAGAGTGAGCCTCCTGAGGCCCCCACAACCCCTGGAACCGATGTTCCCTCCAGATGCCCCCCCAGCCCACCAGGCTGGCGTCCGTGGTGACTAATTCCCAACAGGGGGTCAGAAATGACTTGCCCTTTTTGAGATTGCTCGAAATCAGCCACCACTGAAGGGACCGCAGAACGTGGGGAGACAACAGACAAATCTGATACAAAGACAGTGGACACTTGTCCCACTTTGCCAAGAGGAAGAGTTGAAGCGTCCTCATGTGAAACTGAGCAAAAGGAACCGCTTTGAATGTGGCCACCATCAGCCCCACTAGTCTCATCCCCAGGCGGATAGACTGACGAGGGTTGGACAAGGACGAATCAGATCCTGAATCAGAACGATTTTGGACTGAGGAAATACCCTGGCCTGAAAGGTATCCAGTATCAGGCCCAAAAAGGGAATCTCCCTGGCTGGACAAAGAGAGGACTTGTAATGGTTTATCACCCAGCTGAACCTCTCTAGCGTAGCCACTACCGTCCTGGTGTCCAATTCCGCCTGATTGAAAGAAGAGGCTGTGATGAGAAGGTCGCCAGAAATGGCACAATGCGAATGCCCCTGGACCCTGAGAATAGCCATCACTCGAATGGAAGGGCCACAAACTGAAAATGCTGGTCCTCTACTGTGAACTTGAGAAATCTCTGGTGAGCAGAAAAAATAGGAAAGTGCAGATAAGCATCCTTGATGTCTATGGACGTCATAAAGTCCCCCTGACGGAGAGCGTCGACCGTTGACTGCAATGATTCCATGCGGAACCTTCTGAAGCGGATAAAATGATTGAGTCGCCTCAGGTCTAGAATAGGCCGAACAGAGCCGTCCTTCTTGGGTACCGTGAATAGGTTGGAGTAAAACCCCAAACCCCTTTCCGCTGGAGGCACTAGGCAGATGACAGCCATGTCTAATAGGTTAGCCACTGCCGCCCGGAGCCCCTGCGCGATCACCGGATCCGAGGGCATCCGGGACCTGAAAAATCTGTGAGGAGGCCGGAACTCGAATTCCAGTTTGTAACCGGAGGACACAACTTCCAGAATCCATCTGACTGATACCTCTTGGACCCAAGCCTGGAAGAAGAACCGCAGCCGTCCCCCCACCCGAAAGGGTAAGGGCGCCTCCTCATTGCTGGGCAGGCTTGGAAGCAGGCTTAGGCTTGGACCCCAACTCTGGCCTGGACGGCCACGTCCTCTTCCTCTGTTCCACGCAGTTCCCCTAGAGACTGAAAAGGCCGATCCTCTACCAGGTCTGGACCCAGGGAAGGAAGAGTTAAAGGAGGCCAGTCCCCGAAAGGAACAACGTAGTCTCTTACGCTGAGGAAATTTCCCTCCTTTAATGACAGAATCCAATTTTTCACCAAAGAGGTGCAAACCCAAAAAGGGAAGTGCTGTAAGCGCCTTTTTGGCCACAATATCAGCCACCCACTGGCGTAACCATATAGACCGTCGAATAGCAATTAACAAGGCGGAAATTCTGCTGCACATGGCCAAGGTATCATCCAAAGCAGAAAGTACAAAAGACACAAATAATTCACATCGCTTGAGGGCGACAAACTCATCAGAGGCTGGATCAAGCCCTGAGGTATTCAATAGGTCTCTAACAACAGACCTAATAGCAACTGCCATAAGTGCAGAAGCACCCACAGGCCGCAAGGCCGAACCAACACTAGCAAAAGCTTGGCACGCCATTTAATCAATACGCTTGTCCTCCCCATCCTTAAGGGTAGTGGATTCAGGAGAATGCAACACAGAGGGATTGGACAAATTGGGCACAGGGGCATCCACCTCAGGAGGGGATGACCAATGCTTAACTGTGTCTGCTGGAAAAGGATACTTTTTATCCCAGCCTAAAGGAATGCCAGGGAGCTGTGCAGGCTTCTCCCATTCCTTAAGAATGATATCCTCAAAATGTTGCTGGTTAGGAAACTCTAAACGAGGCTTGGAGGCTCCAAAGAACTCCCCTTTTTGAGGAGGGGCTGCTTCTGGAGGTGTGATAGCCAAAACCTCAAACAATTGACCAAGAGCTTTAGGGGTGTCAAAAACATCCCCCTCTCCTTGTTCAACGTCAGTACCCACAAATTGCTGAGCATCAGAAATATCAGATTCCTCACAAAATTCCCCTTCTTCCGACCAATCAAGAAACTCGCAACTGTCAAACTCACTTGCCGGAACGGCTGGAGCCAAATGCTTCCTTTTAGCTGAGGCCTTTTTGGCCACAGAGCTAGACATTAATTTTTCAATGTGAGACAACTTGGCACATACATCAGAAAGCGACTCTCCCCCCATGACAACATCACTGGGGGAACGGACAAGACAAGGTGGTGTAGGAGAAGAGACAGGAGCCGCAGACCCTGAGGCTTGGGCCCCTGACTGCTGCATTATAGTCAACTGTGCACAAGAAATGCAAAGAAATGCATTATCCCCAACAAGGGATGCCCCACATCCTAAACACTGCCGAGGCTGTCCCGAGGGAACTGAAAGCCCAATATCCTGAGATGCCTCCATATGGTGTCTGTTTAGATACTTAATTATTTATAGTCGCCAAGTATGTGGGATTTATGCAATAGCTACCCGGGATGCCCCTTTAAGAATCCCTAGTGGGAGGATTTGATTAAGGACCAGGAGAAACCCCTTAACTGAAGAGTTTCCACCTGGAATAAAAAATAAAAGTAAACCTATGCACCAATACAATAGAGCAAAATTGCAATAAAACATCCCTTTAGCCAAGCTAAAGGGTAATCACATGACCAGCGACAGGACTCAGCGCGCAGCGAGAGCAAATCGTGTGTGGAAGAGCGGAAATGCCCGATAAATGCGACGCCGACTAGCTCTGCCCACCACGTACACAATCTGAGCAGAGCTGAAGGAATCAGAGGGGCGAGCCAGACAGAGCCCGTACAGACTCTAAGCAAGACGCAATAGAGCGAAGCCCGACGCCGCACGCCAAACCACGCCCACATCCGGGATCCACACGCTGCTCCGAAAAAGGGAGGGAAATTCCAATCCCTCACCAAAAATGAAGACAACAAACAGGTATGCCAAACGCTGCAAACTCAAAAATAAAAGGAAAATCTTCCTTCATTTCCTTTTTTATATATATATATATATATATATATATATATATATATATATATATATATGCATAGGACATAATAGTAACACTCCCTTCCAATAGTAGCACCCCCCCTCCTTTTCACCCCTGCAAAACCAGGAGACAAAGGGGGGAGGTACAGGAAAACCATAAGGCACAGGGAGATTTAAAGGGACGGGCATCCCATGCCGGGGAACACCAACCCGGACACAGCCTACCACTTATTTGAGGTCTCACGGGGGGGAGCAAGGTCCCATGCACACCCGAAGGTGCATCTACCCTTGCCTGAACCATTCAGCCAAGGCTGGGAGGCATATAGTAAGCATTACAAATAAGGGAGTTCAGGCAGAAATAGAAAAAAAGGCCGGGAGTTATCCCGGCTACTTGCAGAAAAGAGAGTCATCTTCTGAATGCTTCGCCGACTGCAGAGACGAAAAGACTGGGGAATAGTGGGAGGTCCCAGGTACTTATGGACCAGGAGGGGCTACCTTTTTTTCATGTCATCTCTGCAAGATCGCCCTCTACAGGCCGGATTCCCAAGTGTCATGAATGTTGGAAGCGGGGTGTGTGACATACTAGGAATAAATGGCGTCGGTATACCTCGAGGGGCGGGTCCGCACAAGCAATGACGCGCCGAAGAGCGCAAAGCCAACAAGTGACAAGCAGCCAATGACGGTGCACCGGCGCCTGAGGTAACGCCGCCGCCAAGCGCGGAACACAGGAAAACGCGCGCGGCGGCAATTTCAAGCACAAAAAATGAAAACAAGTCAGCGCGGCGGCTGACACCAAGCATAATGTAGTGAAGCATAAAAGCCAATACACGTATATACATACACACACACACACCCCCCCTCTTTCCCCCGAAGGCTACAAGGAGAGTGAGGGAGGACAGCGGCCACTTAATATAGGGCCCACCGATAGACGGGGCAAGGGGCAAACGGGCGGGCATTCCATAGAGGCTCACCATATGCCTGTACCGCCTACCCTTTGGTGGGGGATAGCGGTGGAGCATCGCTCCTAAGCGCCTAACAGCAGTGCTGCCTACCATCACCCGACCAGTGCAGCCAAGGCTGGGAGGCAATTACTGATGGAATGGGTGGGAATAGTCCTACAGGGCCACAGGCTAATAGCCCCGCTCACCTGCGAGTAGAGAGAGACATCTTCTTGTCCTTCGCAGTCCAGACTGCAGAGAAGATCTGGGGATTGTGGTAGGTCCCTGGGTATTTGAGGGGTCGGGAGGAGCCTATTTTTGATGTCTCTGCAGTCCAGCGCCATCTGGCGGAGTAGTACCCGGATGTAAGTATTCTATCTGGAGCAGGACGTACTGTATACTAAGAATAAAAACCTTTCCCTGTGGAAGTTTAGTATACTTACCTAAAGTAGCTTCCTTTACCATGTCAACCAAGAGCTACCCAAACAGACGTCCCCCTTAAAAGGTAATCCCTTCAGATTCTTCGTTGAGGAGGCATCAGCCGACCATTCCCTTAATGAATAATGCCTTAAAGCTAATAACAAAGCTAAACCTCTGGCACTTAATCTAATCAATTCAGCCATAGCAGAGTTGACATACCTGTTAATATCTAAACTGGTCTTAATCAATTGGGAGCTTAGAGTCTTAGAATCCTTCTTTAAGTTTGTTTCTTTAACAACTTACTGCTCGCTAAGGATGCTATGGATGTGGCACAGGCTGGCCGTAAGATTGATCCTAGAATAGAAAAATAATGACGTGCCACCTGATCAGGATGGCAACACGGATGTCCAAGAAAAAACAGAAACTGAAGCATCTACCACAGGAGGGTGAGGCCATAAATCAATATGCTCTGAGGAAAAAGGATACCTAGTATTTAATATTTTAGGAATGGCCATTCCGTTTGGATGAGATTAAAATAATAAAATTCTGTGATTGCTCACCTGTAGAATTGATATTATGAGTATACAGTACGTCCTGCTCCAGAAAAGAATCATTACACATGGGGTATTACTCAGCCGGATGGCGCTGGACTGCAGAGACAGCGAAATTGGCTCCTCCCAGTCCCTCAAATACCCGGGACCTCCCACAAATCCCCAGCATTGAAAAGGAGTTAACGAGAAGCCGGGAGAATTAAAACAGAACCAACTAGTAACTATAACAATGATAACAATCACCATGCAGGGGATCCAGGATAATGCAAAACCAAGGGTGGGGTGGAGCAGGACGTACTGTATACTCATAATATCAATTCTACAGGTGAGTAATCACAGATTTGTATTATTCTTAGTATACAGTACGTCCTGCTCCAGAAAAGAATCATTACACATGGGAAATCCAATAGCAGTGTCCATAAAGTAGGGTGGGATCCCCAAAGGTAACAGCAGACAGGTCATACCACTGCCGCCTGCAGAACCTTGCGGCCAAAAGCAGCATCAGCTGAGGCCCTAACATCAACCTTGTAAAACTTCGAAAAGGTATGAACAGAAGACCAAGTAGCGGCCTTGCAAACTTGTTCAACAGAAGCCTGGTGCTGAAAAGCCCAAGAGGCACCTATAGCACGAGTAGAATGAGCAGTAAGGCAGAAGGGAGGATTCTTCCCCTTAGCAGAGTAGGCCTGAATCACAGCCTGACGGATCCATTTGCTGATAGTAGATTTAGCAGGAGCCAGACCCTTCCTAGGACCAGAAGGGACCACAAAAAGAGCATCAGTTTTTCTGAATGGAGTAGTAGCCACCAGATAGTACTTCAGACACCTAACCACATCCAAAGAGTGCAAAACTCTCTCCTTAGCATTGCTAGGATTAGGGCACAAAGAAGGAAAAACAATGTCCTGATTCAAATGAGGCAGACACAACCTTAGCCAGAAAATCAGGCTTGAAGCGAAACACCACCTTGTCCTGGCGTGTCTCAAAGTAGGGGGGCTGGATGGAAAGCGCCGCCAACTCAGACACGCGCCTAACAGAGGTAATAGCCACCAAAAAGACAACCTTGAGAGTAAGAATGGCCAGGGCAGCCTCCTGCACAGGTTCAAAGGGAGCACCCTGCAAGGCAGACAAGACCAAGTTCAAATCCCAAACAGGCAATATAGGCTTACGTGGGGGACACACATGAGAAACCCCCTGGAAAAAAGTCCTGATCAGAGAATGTTGGGCAAAGGACCTCTGGAAGAAAATAGCCAGGGCAGAGACATGACCCTTCAGAGTACTGAGTTGGAGCCCCAGCTCCAACCCATGCTGCAGGAACTCCAGGATCCTGGGAATAGAGAACACACGACAGGGAAGAAACTTAGACTCACACCAGTCAATGTAGGCACGCCAAACCCTATAGCATGTGGAAGAAGAAGACTTCTTCCTAGCCTTTATCATGGTATCAACAGCAGAGGCAGATAGCCCCTTCTCCATCAAAATGGAGGTTTCAACAGCCAGGCCATCAAAGCCAGAGTTTGTAAACTGGGATGGCGTAAGTGACCCTGAGTGAGCAGGTCTGGCACCCTGGGCAGAGCGTACTGATCTACTGCCAGCTGCACCACGTCTGCGAACCACACTCTTCTTGGCCACCTGGGGGCCACCGGTATTGCTGGCACCCCCTCCTGAGCTATCTTGCGCAGAACCCTGCTCAACAGGGGGAATGGAGGAAAGACATACAGGAGCTGAAAGTCCTGCCATGACATTGTGAGAGCATCCGTGGCCAAGGCCAAAGGATCCTGGGACAGGGAGACAAAGGCCGGGAGCTTGTGATTGTGACGGGGCGCAAACAGATCAACATCTGGTTGGCCCCAACGGTGACACAGAGATTGGTCCCTCTGCAACAGGGTGTTTCATTCTCCCAGGCGAGAGGTCCCCCTTCTCAGTGAGTCTGCCTGCAGATCCTCCACCCCGGGATGTACACAGCTGATATGCAGGGAACATTGTCCTCCGCCCAGGCCAGGATCAGAGACACTTCCTGGAGGGCCCTCTTGCTCCGGGTCCCTCCCTGATGATTGATGTAGGCAACCGCCGTCTGGTTGTCCGAGCGTACCTGAACAGGCAGGCCCCGAAGGTGATGAGTCAAATGAGTCCGAACCAACCTGATCGCCAGCAGTTCCAGAATGTTGATAGGTTGATAGGTGAGGGCCCCACCGCCTTTGGAACTGCAGGGACTTCAAGAAACCCCCCCAACCTGTCAGAATGGCATCCGTGGTGACCATCTCCCAGCAGGGGGCTAGAAAGGATCTGCCCACCAACAGGTTCCTGGAGTCCAGCCACCACGAGAGGGACCGCCTGACTAGGGGGGAAAGCACAAGGACCTGGTCCAGGGACGCAGGATCCTTGTCCCATACTGAAAATAGGTGGAGTTGCAAAGGCCTAATGTGGAACTGGGCATAAGGGACCACCTCAAAGCACGACACCATCAGGCCCACTAGCTGCATCCCCTGCCTAATGGAGGGATGAGGGCAAGATAGCAGGAACTGAACCTGCATTAGCAGACTGTCCATCTTCCGCTGAGGAAAAAAAATCCTTGCCTGAACTGTATCCAGATTCATTCCCAGGAAGGGTGTCACCAAGGAGGGAGACAGGGAAGACTTGGGATGGTTATCACCCAGCCAAATGACTCCAGAGTGGACACTACCAGCTGAGTATCCAACTCTGCCTGTTGGGAGCGACTGGGAAGTGATGAGAATGTCGTCCAGATAGGGCAGCACGTGAATGCCCTGAGACCTGAGCAGACATCACTCCTGCCAGCACCTTGGTGAACACTCTGGGAGCTGAAGTGAGACCGAAGGGCAATGCCACAAATTGGTAGTGCTGATCCTCCAGAGCGAACCTGAGGAACCTTTGATGACCTGGAAACACAGGAATATGAAGGTAAGCATCTTTGATGTCCACAGACGTCATGAAGTCTGGACGCAGGGAACTGATGGCAGAGCGCAGAATTTCCATGCGAAAGCGCCTGCACCTGACAAATTTGTTGAGGATCTTCAAGTCCAGGTCCTCTTTTGGGCACGGTGAAAAGGTTGGAATAGAACCCCTTGCCCCTTTCTTGAAAGGGGACCTAACAGATGACCCCCAGCTCCAGAAGGCTTCGCACCACCAGAACTAGAGCCTGAGCTGACACAGGGTCCTGAGAAATCCGGGATCTGAATCTTGGGGGCGGCCATGCAGCAAACTATCTTGTAACCACCGGTCTGAGACATGAAGCCTCCAGACATGAGCAAAGTGCTGAAGCCGTCCCCCCACCCGGATGGGTGATGGCGCCCCTTCATGCCGGAGGGGGCTTGGGAGAAGACTTAAGCTTGGAGCCCCAGGAGGAGCCAGGGCATCCATGTCCTCTGCCCCTACCCCAGAAATCTCCTCGGGCCCCGGTAAGGGAGACTCCCCTCCCTTGTCTGGCCCCATGGTAGGGGGAAGAAAAGGAGCCCTGTCCCCGAAAGGGCAGAGACTGCCGGCTGCGCTGGGGTAACCTGCCTCCCTTAGCAAACAGGTCCAGGCGGTCCCCAAACAGGCGTAGTCCTTTGAAGGGAAAACCAGTAAGAGTTTTCTTGGCAGCGTTGTCAGCAGCCCACTGGCGCAGCCAAACCGAGCGGCGTATAGCCACCACAAGGGCAGAGGTTCTGCCACACATCCTAATGGTATCATCCAAGGAAGAGAGGACAGAAGTCACAAAAACCTCACAACGAGAGAGTGCATTAAACTCCTCACTAGACACATCATCAGGGGCACCATCTAGGATACTTCTAAGCAGGGTCCTAATAGCCACAGCCGTAATAGCAGAGGCACAGACCGGGCGCAGCACGGACCCCACACATGCAAAGGCATGGGACGCCAGCTGATCAATACGCTGGTCCTCAGCATCCCGCAGCGTAGTAGAGTCAGGGGAATGCATGACAGAAGTGTTAGATAAACCTAGGACCGGGGCATCCACTTTAGGAGGGGATGACCAACGCTTTACCACATCAGCAGGAAAGGGATACCTCTTATCCCAGCTCTTAGGTACACCGGGAAGCCTGCTGGGGCGCTCCCATTCCCTGAGCATGAGATTATTAAAATGGGCTTGCTCAGGAAACTCTAAGCGTGGCTTAGCAGTATGAAACAATTCCCCCTGTTGCCTGGGGGCCGCAACCAGGGGAGAGATAGACAGTACCTCAAAAATCTGAGCCAACAGCCTATCAGTATCATCTGGGGCCCAGGGGTCAGAGCCAGAATCATCATGACCCCTGGGCCTCTCATCAGATGACTCTGAGTCAGAGAATAACTCCCCTTCTTCCAAAGGGGTATAGCCAGACAGTTCCAAAAACTCATCAGCTTCCATAGGGAAAAGAGTGAGGCCTTACGCGCCAAGGTTTTAGCAAGCAACTTCTCAACACTAGCCAGTCTGGAAGACACATCAGGCTGAGAATCCCCACTGGTATGCAACTCAACAGGAGTCAAATTTGAGCTTGGGGGAGTAGGTGAAGCCAGACGAGGCGCAGGCCCAGCTACTGGTAAACCAGGCTGCAGCGCAAGCACCTGCTGGGCACACGGTACACAGACCTGCACATTGTCAGCACTAGTAGGGGACACCCCACAAGCTACACACAGCCGGGCTTATCCCGAAGGAACCCCGAGCACATTATCCTGAGACGCCTCCATATGGTGATTATAGCGGCACAATAGGCCGATAGGGATTCACGCTATAAAAAGCAACCCGGGATGCCCCAATAGCCCGCTAGGGAAGTGGGAGTAATTTACACACTAGGCCTCAAAAGTTTAATAACTAAATAGAGGGAGTAGGGCCGGGAGAAACCAATAGAGGTCGGCCCGCCTGAAAGACATAAGCGAAGAGAAACCCGTGACATGTATAATGACATAGGGTAATAAAAAAAACGCCCGCGAGGGCACTCACGGACCACGGTAGGTAGACGCCAGTCACGCAGCAGTCGAATCCAGAGAAAATGGCGGAGGGTATACCTCAAGGGGCCCTTAGCTTCGCCCCCCCTGAAGAGCGCGAAGCTAAATCAGATCTTCCATCTGTACTCCCGATTCCAAATCACTACCTTCCCTGTTGGAAGAAACTTCCCTCTCTGATAACTTATCCCGGGAGACTACCGCAGCAAAAATATTCTCTTCCACATTAAATTAAATGCTTCCTTTTCTCTAATGTTTTTTTTGGAACTGGTAGATCCGAACAACTCTCTAGACCAGGCGTACTCAACTCGCGGACCGCGGTCCGGATCGCAACCGCCAGTTGTCCGGACCGGAAAGAAGACGTAGCAGGTGCAGCGCGGCTCAGCCTTTGGGTCCCCGCTAGCGCAGCAGAGCAGCGTGATCCTCTGTGCAGATTGGTATTGTAACCACTAGGGGCGTAATGACGGGGCGCGTAAGGGGAGGGTCCAGGGATGTGGAGGAGACACACGCTGCCTGTCTTCTGTCCAGCCAAGTCGCCGTCAGATGTCACCTGTAAATGGGGCTTATCACTGCCTTGCGATCTGTGCTTCCTGACTGGCCGTCTCACTTCCTCCCAGTGTGTATGTTTCACCGAACACTGCTCCGCTTCCGTCTCCCAGCTCCCACTGCCTTCCCCACTGTGGTCGCTGTTACAGCTGAAGCTCCTGCTGCCCTCTCCATGAACCCTCTGTGAGAAGTGTAGCTGACACCCTTTGTATACCTGAAATTCCCTCTTGCTCGGCTGTATGATGCCCTGTATTCCCGGTAAGCTTTGTCTACTCTCCCATTCACTACTTCCCTGCACTCTGTGTGTCTCTAAATCTGTAACTCACCTGTCTGTTTCTATTTCTTCTGTCTTTTTATCTCCATCTGGTTGCACACTTTCTCTGACTCGCTCTCTATCTGCCTCTGCCCTTCCTTCTTTCAGTACTTTCTTCTTTGCCTCACTACTAGTAATCCTCTTCCCTCTTTTTGTGTCACTTCGCAGAGAGCTTCATTTTTGTTCCTTTTAATATTACTTTTATTACTGTTCAGGATATTTAGCCAGCACTTACTGTTCATGATATTTAGCCAGCCCTGGCATCTAAAAGACACCAGGGCTGGCTGTTGCTCTTTGGCAGGTCATTTTGATTGCCCTGCTGTGTGAAACCCCTGGTTCGCCACTAATTCTTACCTGACTGGCTGTCCAATGATGCATGCACAGGCTCACCACCAAATAGCATGGCTGTATCTTCATTCATGTTTCCTAGCTGCATTTGCATAAGAACAGTTAGGAAACATAAATGAAGATACAGCTACGCTGATTGGCGGAGAACCATTGCTGAAATTACCAGCAAATCCAGGGGTTACACATGGCAGGGCATCCCAAATCATAACACTCAGCAGAAGAGGAATAGCCAGCCCTGTCATCTTTTAGACACCAACAAGCTCTGCCCCACCCACCCCTCTTGTTCCCAGCTCTGCCCCACCCACCCCTCTTATTCCCAACTCTGCCCCACCCATCCCTCAAAAACTGCTTTCCCTTTTCTCCCTCAATGGCCAATAGAGATAATGCTGGGGGGGGGGGGGTCTCCTAATAGAATATATAGCCCCCAGTTACAAATGCACAACCCCCCCCCCCCCCCGAACCTTCAACCTGCCGCAGGCCACAATAAATGGACCTCTACTAAAAGTTCTTGAGTACCCCTGCTCTAGGCTATCCAACCTTTCCGCAATCTCCCGAACACTATCGCCCTTGTTATCCTCACCAGGCTCAGCTACCTAAGGAGCCCTAGTGTCTGAGAGCCCAGCCACAGGGGTCTGAACCCTTGCAGGGGGAGACAGCCGTCTTCCATATTCAGCAACTACTACTGTTGCACAACCTCTATACACCGTTATCCTCGTCCCGTGCCACCTGCATACTGGACATGGGGTGAACCTGTCTGCCAAAGAACCAGATCCGATTACCCCAGATGCCTCAGTCATGGTGAATGTAATACAGTCTAACTCCCTGGGGAACCAAGTATATAACAGGCCACGATAGTCACAAGTGACTACTCCGAGGCCTTAGGGGTGAACCACACCAATTATAGCTTTTCCTTTCACACAATCTACAAAATAAAAAATGAATAATAACAACATCATTAATAATAACATCAATAACACTATTAATATTAATATCACTAATAAGAATAATGTTAATAAAATTAATAATAATAGCATTACACAATAATGACTATATCATCTAACCGTTAAGATCCGCTTGAAAGTGGCTGCAGCAGCGGCTCGGGATGCAACCTGCTGCTTGTCGGTCCGAGTCCGAAGAGGTGCAGTATGCCGGGCAGCTGACCCACCGATGGAGGGAGCTGTCTGAAACTGCAACGGACGCAGAAGAAGCAACCCCGCATGTGGGGAAAATGAGCGATGCCAGCCAGAGAGCATTGGCGGCGGTGCTAGGAACCCAGCCAAGCCAAAAAACAACCACAGGCGGCGAACAAGGCAGTGAACTTCCCTCTCTGCACCGGCGGAAGCACAATTCTATATCTTCCTGCTGCCTTAGCTCCGCCCCCTTAAAGATCGCGAATTTCAATTTTAAAAACACAACACAATACACAAGTAGTGGGAAAAGCAATAAAAGAGGAAAATTATTCCCCTGGTTCCCCCTACAGGCTCACCAGACAAAAACCTGTGGCTGACAGCGGAATTGCAGCCAGGAGTGCCAAAAAGCAACACCCTAAAAGCGCCCCAAGACCCTGGCGCTTACCCTTACCATTCTGATCGGCATACAGCATAGCTGAGGAGGCATTGTGGGTCCATCCAGATCAGAGGAGTATAAGGGCCAGGAAGAGAATTTGCCCCGTTTCCAAGGTATAAAAAAGTAAATGGGAGAGGAGTTCAGATATACCCTTGCAGTCCAGTTCAAACTGCACGAATAAAACTGGATTGTAGGAAGTCAGCTGGAAGTATATAGGCTGGGAGGAGCGACACCTTTGTTCTTGCAGTTCAAGCCTTTTGGCCAAGGAGTTAACCCAATCGATACTGAATTTCTCTGATGGCCTGAAGTAAAATAGAAGAGAAAGGGGAGCATTTCCCCATGGTCCCCCCTGCAGACTCACCAAACAAAAACTTGCAGCTGGCTGTCCCTTCAGGCGGGAACTCCAGGCCGTGAGAATCAGCTTTAAAAATATTGTGACACCCCACAGCGTCCACAGGACCCTGGTGGCAACTCTTAAATCAACCTGATCCGGCACCATCAGCTTAACTAAATCCAGGAAGAATAGGTGGGTCCACAGGATCAGCGGGACCGTAAGGGCCTGGAAGACAGACTGGGGTATATCCGCCCGATTCTTGAATAAAAACCTATATAAAAGAAAAGTGAATAAGAGGAAAAATTGAGGCAAAACCTTTGCAGTTCAGTCCGACAGCAAGAATAAAACTGGACTGCGGAGAGCAGCCGGAAGTATAGATAGGCCGGAAGGAACTACACCATTTTACTGCAGTCCCAGTTGAAAGTTAGCCCATTCGGATCTGATCGCTGACGTCCTGGATTGGAATATAAGAGAAAAACTTTCCTTTTCAGACCACCAGATATGGTAGCAGTCTCGTGCCCCCCTGGCACAGCTGATCAAAGGTCGAAAATGGAAAGTGGAGGGGATCTTGGGTTAATTTCTTATCTTATGTACAGCCATGTTTCAGATGAGTGTGTGTGGCTGTTCGAAAAGCAGCCTCAAATTGCTCCAAGTGTCTGAATAAAAGGAGTGTGCACTTCTGGCTTCCTGGCTGTATAGTAAACTACTGAGCAGCATCATATTTGCAGCATAAGAGAGAACATTTTTCCCTATCAAAAAGACCAACATGCAAAGGAAGGAACAGGAAAAGTGGTCCTGCATGAATAAAATCTAGGGAGTTGTGTTGCAGAAGTCTGGATTTCAGCAACAAATATGTTATCAGAAACAAACCTGGATAAAAGGCAGATGCAGGAACGCAGATGATGTGGCCGCCAGTGTGCTCTGACTGGATGAGAGGCCGCGCACGCGCCGTAGGGCCCAGGAAAGGTGAGTGAAATCTGGCGACCTGGGGGATTTCACATAGCAGGGCATCCCCGATCAAGGTGCCCAGAGGGCAAATACCAAAATTCAGAATCGTCAAAATCCTTTAAAGATATTGTCCAGGCAAAAAAAAACCTCTAATCTAATAGTGCCTCTAGGGCAAGTGTTTTCAAAAATACCTAGAACCGGAGAACGAGCACTGCGCCATCTTCAAACTCCACCTCTTCATCAAAATGGAGGAGCCATGCAGAGGAGACGCTGTGCCAGAATTGGCATGCTCCCTCCATTGCAATGAATGGAGTTGGTGTGCGGATGGGTGGAATTGATCTTGATGCAGGCCGTTAAGGTGCTCATTTTCAACATTTTAGATATCATACCTCTGGGATACCAAAATGTCAGAAGACACAAATGATTTTGCTTCACCCAAGATCTGTTCCCCACTGTGTGAAATCCCAAGTAATGTTCACGGTTGTTACCTCTCCAGCTATACCAAAGCGCATGCACGGCATAGAAAACAGAATAGAAGGGGAAAGGCAAGCATCTCCATGGCCACTTTCCTCTGGCTGCATTGACCCACGCCAGCCATTCTGACAGGCCTGGTGAAGGAGCGCGCAGCAGCCACAGAGAAGATGCCTGCTCTACACATGTACCAGGGTATCACTGGAAGGTTTTTTTTACGGCTACTGGTCCTAGAGTCTTATATACTCTAGGCTGGTGGCAGCACCACTTTAATAATTCCACTGGTTATGCAAATTTGGGATACCCCATATGGAAAACTCTAACATGTTTTCAGGCTGTCTACTTGCACCTTACTGCTGGCAGTTGCCCAAAGAACGGCATCCTTGGTTCCCTACACTCTGTGCGCCTGATTGGTTGCTGGCGGCAGCGCACAGCAGACAGAGGTGGTGATCCTTCCAGCTGCGCGGATTATGTAGCTCTAGCACTGGGGGAGCATGGAATTAAGGTAAGCAGATAGCCTGAAAATGTTTGTTATGCTTTATCATGCAGGGCATCTCAAACCCACATGCCTGCTGGCATACAATTAAAATCATTACAGTGACCTAAAAGTAATTTGTGACTTTTATATATTGTTTCATATCATTTTAAAGGAGCACTATTGCAAAAAAATGGTAGGTATAGGTTACAGCAGAACAAAAATGCCTTCTCCAATATTTCAGACTTCATCCTTTAGGAAAAGAAAGTGTCTGCTGTGAGGTTCTGAAAAGATGGAGAAATGCATTTTCCTGAGCCGCATTGGAATTGAGCAAAGCCACAATGAAATAAAATGGAGTGAACTTTTGAATCAATATGAAAGCTACGTAAAGAAGCAGATGGATACCTTTCATAGAGTCTTCAAAAGTACAGGCCTGTGCTGAGCTGGAAATCTCTTTCTTTATGAGAACATTTGGAATGGCTGTGAATGGAAGTGAAAAGGTTAATCACACAGCGAAAACCAAATACATACACAGGCCAAAACCTAGCTGCTTCAGACACTGGACTGTTGTGATATTTATGGAGCCTTTGGTGAGCGAGGCCTGGCATTAAATTATAACCTGCTACATGGGTCTGCTGGTATTAAAGCAAAATGGGATGGTTGGAACCACGCTCATCACAAAGGAACCAGAGGCACCATCAGAAATGTCAGGGCCCCATACAGCCAAATTGTAGGGGCCCCCTATACCATCCCTTCCTCTTCCTCTATTGCCCTGTTAGCAATAAAGTGTGCCATAGATCATGCAACATACCTTTACAATCCTGGGGCCATCTGTACTGTCTAAGGAGATAGCTAGAAATGTCCTCATCACCCAAGAGCATATTTTTTTAGCCTAGAGGCAAACCATAGTGCCAGTGTCCAGGGTTCTCGTTTAACATCATGGGGTCACATTTACTCTCCTTGCTGACACCATACCATTAAAGGGTACCACACAACATCCAAGGGCCCCATTGGCCATACTGAGGTCACCCACGGTGCTTAAGGGCCCCATGGCCCCCCTGGTCTCACCCACAGTACCCACCTACTTTTAAAAACCCCTTTTTACAAACAGAAATGTCTATCATCCAAGAAAAACCTCAGCCAACCTATGCTATGTAGCCATAAAATAAGCATGGCTGGAGGTGTGGAGCATAACGGTGGCACTGCCTGGGTACTATTTGCTGGATGTGGCATACTGACTCCAGTATGTAACATTGTAAAGTATTGCTGGTATATTCATTGCTCCCCCCACATTGCTGTCATGTAGGTTACAGAAAACAGCTGCAAGCAGTTGATGGCACACACCGTTTAAAGCACACCAAATCCCGGGTATGCAACAAGTGCCCATCCCCAAACCCGGAGCATACTTCAGCAGACGTTAACAGCGAATCTTCAGGGATCTCCTCATTACAATAACAGTGCACCTGTGCCACTTAGATAATTAGCATTACAATTAAGCCGATTGGAATGTTAATTTGCGTTATTTGCGGCAAGTGTGCTGTTGTACAATAATGAACAACCGGCATTCTGAAGTATGCTGCCGGGATGGGGGTAGAAAGTTTGTCCAAGTGTTTTGGTCTGCTTTAATAGGAGCAGCAAAGCAAAAGAGTATCTTAGCCAGTTACAATACTAATCTTAAGTGGCTTAGGGGTTTTCATTTGGGTTGCCGTCACCACAGTGAATGAACCTGCTCCCTCGTAATTGGGGATAGGCGGATGCATGTTGAATCCCATGGTGAGGAAACCTGGAGCCTGGCCAGAGATTAAAAAACAGCATGGCTTGAAGTGCATTGCGGTTTCATCTAGATAAAGGGAGCACTGCCTTTTTTTTTTTTAATTAAAGCCCAATGCGGACACCCATAAAACAAACTTAAGCCTACAGATGTGTCCTCTACAGTATTAATAGTAAATGCTTCTCTGAACAGCCAATTTGACAGCATCATTAATTATACAAGAGTTACAGGAGGTAATTGTTAGACTGTACTATTCAATAGCAATTTGTATCTGGTACTGTCTACCTTCGGTCTGGACCAGATCTTTAAGAAAAACTAATAATGCAATATATAATATATATATACACATATATATATGCCATTGTAATAATATGTACATATTATAAGAATATATATATTTCTCTGATAACTCACCTGTAGAATTGCTTTCTCTTCGATTATTACTTCAGGACATCAGGAGAATTCAGACACAAATGGGTTAACTCATCTGAAGGGAGTGAACTGAGGTTTGGCTCCTCCCGGTCTATATACCTCTAGCTGTATTCCCACAATCCAGTTTACTTGAAAAGCAGTAGAACCAGCCACCAGGGAGGCATTCCTATATTATTGCTGGGAGACAAAAGGGGAGACGAGAAACAAACTCCTCTCTCCGTTTAGCTTTCTTTGCTCTTTAATTTTTATGCTGATCAACTATTTACATATTTACAACTCCACTAAGACTAGGCATCAAAGGAATGGTTATAGTAACCTAGCAGACAGGGAGGGTCTGATGTCCTGAAGTAATAAGTAATAATGTAAGAGTAAGCAATTTTACAGGTGAGTTATCCCAGAATTGTATTTTCTCTTCCATTTTACTTCAGGCCATCAGGAGATTTCAGACATAAATGGGATCTCCAAAAGCAGTACCCTTACTCCAGGGTGGGATCCCAAACCTTAATCCTTTATATGAAGAGTAATCCATTCCAAAAACAAAACCTTTAGTTTACTACTGACTGTAATACCTTCCTACCAAAGGTGGCATCTACCAAAAGCTCTAATATCTACCTTATAAAATTTGTAAAATGTATGAACTAAAGACCAAGTAGTGACCTTGCATACTTGTTCTACTGAAGCTTAATGCTGAAAAACCCAAAAAGCTACAATAGCTCATGTAGAATGAGCAGTAATTCTAAAGGAAGGATCCTTCCCTTTGGAGACATAAGCTCCTATCACTGCTTGTCTAATCCATCGACTGATAGTAGACCTATCGTGGTCCCTCAGGCATGACAAAGAAGAAGTCAGACCTATGGAAAGCTTGAGTAGTAGTGATAAAATACTTCAATGCTCTCACTACAGCGAGTGAAGAACACTCTCCTTAACTGGAGCAGGACATAAGGAAGGCAAAACCACCAAATCACCACTCTAGGAAGAAAGTCCTGTTTATAACGGAAGACTGCCTTGTCCTAAATAACACTAAATAAGAAGACCTAAGCGATAAAGCTGCTAATTCAGAAACCCGCCTTACAGAGGTTATTGCCACTAAAAAGATAACCCTAAGAGTCATTAAACTTAATGACGTATCTGCCAGTGGCTCAAAGGGAGAGTCCTGAAGTGGTTTCTGGGGGTGGGGGGTGCACACATGAGTGACCCCCAGTAAAAAAAGTCCTAATAAATTTATTCTCAGCAATAGGTTTCTGAAAAAAGATAGATAATGCAGATATTTGTCCTTTTAAAGTACTCAACTGAAGACCTTCATCAAGACCTCTCTGCAAAAATTCCAATATTCTGGGAACAGAAAAAGTTCTGCAAGTGAACCCTCTGGATTTGCACCAATGCTCGCCAGACTCTATAGTAGATCATCGATGAAGTTTTATTCCTGGCCTGAATCTTAGTCTGGATAACGCCGGCAGAAAACACTCTTTCTGCCAAGATGGAGGTTTCAACAGCCAGGCTGTCAAAGCCAGAAATTGTGAATTGGTGTTGCCTTAGAGACCCATGTGTGAGAAGATCTGGATCAACAAGCAACCTCTATGGGTCACCTTCTGACATTCCTACTATGTCTGAGAACCAGCTTCTCCTTGGCCAATGAGGAGCCAGCAGAAAGATTGGGACTCCCTCACGAGCTATCTTTTTTAGTACTCGACCCAGGAGTGGAATCGGAGGAAACGCATAGAGAAGCTTGAATGCTGACCACTCAAGATTCGGGGCATCTGTTGCTATTGCTAGAGGATCCCTGGATCATGATGCAAAGAGATCTATGTCTGGAACCCACAGCGCATGACTGAGGGACCATTCCCCCTGATGCAGGAACGCTCTGCTGAGAGGCTCGCCTGCAAGTTGTACACTTCTGGTATGTGCACTGCCGAGATACATGGAACTTGTTTCTCGGCCCAAAGCAAGATCCATCTCACTTCTTTGAGAGCTTTACTGCTTCTGGTGCGACCCTGGTGGTTGATATATGCCACCACTGTCCGGTTGTCTGACTGTCTGGATGACCCTTTAGATGGGATGTCCATCGTTTGAGAGATAATAGAATCGCTCTCAGTTCCAGGATATTTATGTGGAGTCTGCTCTCCTCTGGACTCCACTGTCCCTGGGTCGTTCATGACCACATTACACCCCCCCAACCTGTTAGACTGGCATCCGTGGTGACGATCTTCCATTCTATTGGAAGAATCGTTTGAAACCTCCATCTTGTGCCTATCTGAAGAGGCTGAGGATTCGGCCACCAGGTTAGGGACTGCCTTGTTGAACGTGTCATGGAAAAAGAGTGATCCAGCGTTTCCGAGTTCCGATCAGAGATCGAAAGCAATTTCATCTGCAGGGGTCTTGTGTGAAACTGTGCAAAAGTCACCGCCTCAAAGCAAGACATCATCAGGCCCAACAGACGCATTCCTTGATGAATAGTCGGGTGAGGGCAAGACAAGAGCTCCTGTACCCTGGCCTGAAGTAAGAGTCTCTTCTGTTTCGGAAGAAACACTTTTTCCTGAGACGTGTCTAATGACATTCCAAGAAAATAAATAACTCTTGAAGGAATGACATTCAACTTTGGATAGCCGACTATCCAGCTGAACTCTTCTAACACGGATAAGACAATCTTATCTGTGCATCCTTCTGGGCCTCCTGAAATGATGGGGCCCATATCAACAGATCGTCTAAGTAAGGGATATGTATCTCCTGACTTCTTAGCCATGAGACCTGCCAGTACTTTGGTAAACACCCTTGGTGCTGATGACAGGCCAAAGGGCAAAGCCAGAAACTGAAGATGTAAGCCATCTACTGCAAACCACAAATATTTCTGATGTCTTTGAAAAGCCGGAATGTGTGGTTATGCATCCTTTATATCCACCAAGGTCATAAAGTCTTCTGGCTGGAGAGACATCACTGTGGATCTTAAAGATTCCATGTGAAACCTCTTGAGACAGATATACCTGTTGAGGCCCCTGAGATCTAATATTGGGCATACAGAATGTGCCTCTGGCACTTAACCTGATCAAATCATCCATAGCTGAGATAACATACCTGTTGATAGCCAAACTGGTCTTAATCAGCTGGGAGCATGACTTCCATGAGCGACCCGAATGAGTTCAGTTGTTTTAACAAAAAAAGCATGATGTGCCACCAGATCTATGTGTCTATCCGTTGGATCCTTTGGAGTAGCACTATAAGAGGATGGCATAATGGAAGTCTTAGAAAGACCTAATCTGGAGGAAAGGACTAAGTATCTGGAACTATAGGAATGGGTGGAAGACTATCCAGCTTCTGCATTCCCTTTCAATCAGATTGGAATAATGCGATTGCACTGGAAAAAACTGCCTCACTTTTCCAGATTAAATAAATACTCCTTTTTGGGGGCTCCTAGGACCAAAATATCCCAAATCTCCAGAATGGAAGCAATGAAACTAGCCATCTGTTCATTAAAATAAGCACCCCCTTGTGTAGAGGACTCTGAATACAAGTCCCCATTGGATGATCCTTCCCCTGCGGATAATTCTTCCTGGGAGACAACAGCAGCAAAAATATCTTCTTCGGAATCTTTTTCTGTAAAGCTACCCTAGGAGCCGGTAATTCTGAACTCTCTAGGTGGGCCAACCTATAAACAAACTGCTGTAGAACATTCTTGCCCAGATTGTCCTCATGAGGATTGGCTACTGAGGAAGCCCTAGGTTCCGAGGGCCAAGCAACAATGGTCAGATCCCTTCCAGGGGGAGACAACTGTTTCCATACTTAGCAATTACTACAGTAGCGCAATCCCTGGCCAGGAGTGACCAACTTTTCTGAAAAACAAAAGTGACACCCCCACAGCACCCCAAGACCCTGGCACTTAGCCTTACAATCCAGATCCACATACAGCATAGATGAGGAGGCATTGTGAGTCCATCCAAATTAGAGGAATATAAGAGCCAGGAAGACAGTCAGGGTTAAATTCCCCCGCTTCCAAAGTAAAATTCTAAAAACAAAAAATACTTGGAGAAAGGAGCTCACAAAACACCTTGCGGTCTGGGGGGGAGGCTGAATATTCACAGCGCCCTGCATGAAAGTGCTAATCTATGCTGCGCAATCGGCCGATGGACAAGGTCGAGATCTGGCCCTTAAGGGTGCAAGGGAGGTAGTGGCGGGAATGCATAGAGCAGGCTGTATCCTGACCAGGAAATAGCCAGCACGTTGACTGCCATAGCCAGGAGGTATTGCACCCTGGACACAACCCTCTAGACAAGGGGTACTCAACCACTTCTTCTAAAGGTCCATATACAGACATCTGGTGAGAGGTGAAGGTCCAGGCAGGGGGCTGTCTAGTTAGCAATCAGTGCACTGGGGGGGGGGGTATATATTCCACAGGCTAAACTAAAAAAGGCTGGGATGGCTGGAGCAGAGCTGAGGGGACAGGAATGGACAGTGATGGGATTGATGGGGCAGGAATGACTGGGGCAAACCTGGGGGGACAGGAATGGATAGGGCAGAGCTGGGGGGCAGGAATGGAAGAGGGTAGGATTGATGGGGGAAAGCTGGGGGTGCAGGAATGGATAGGGCAGAGATGGCGGGACAGGGATGGATGGGGCAGAGATGGTGGGACAGGGATGGATGGGGCTGAACTGGGGTAGCAGGACAGGATTGGATGGGGCAAAGAGACTGAGAAACGAAGTTTGTGTGTACCTTGCAATGCCACCTCCCGCCCATGCAGTACTTCATATTGCAAGCAGGTCCCTGACAGGAAGACTAAGCACTACATTTTCGATCAAGTAAAGGGGGAAGCTCTGAGCATGGCAACACAGAAGCAACTGAGTGCAGGGCTGTCATGGCAGGGGTCCAGAAATCTGGCACCGAGGTCCGCATTCGGACCCCGGTCCGCCAGTTAAGTACCGCTGCTCTAGACCTTACAATTGTGCCAAGATGCGAAGAGGTCCACCTCCGACTCTCCTCACCGGGCGCAGAGGTCTTGAAAAATGTCCTGGTGGAGGGACTGTAGCGATAACCCTTATCGCCGGAGGGCTTCACCGCCGAGACGTCCTTTTCCCAATCGTAAGAGGTGCTGCTGGAATTCCAGAGTCGTCCGTGAGGAAACAGGAACAGCCCTTACAAGGGCTAGTGAATTGTAATATAGCATTTCCCCCAATAAGAGACAGAACTTCAGTATTGAGGGTGAAGGTGAAGTGTACTTTATTAGTGCCACACTGGGCCTTATATGCAAGCCTCCATGCAAGGGGACCTCCCCCATGGACCTGATGGAGGACTGCATGACAAATACACAGACCAATGGGAGCAGGGCACACAATCCCTCAACTCTGCCGGTGACGCAATCAGCAACACAATAGACGTCTGTAACACAATCAGTCAGAACAATGGCATTGTCTGTGACGTAATCAATCAACACAATGGCAGTCTGTAATACACTCCAAAATACAATGACATTGCCTGTAACAGTATCAAAATACAATGACATTGTCTGGAACCTAATTAAGAAAAGGCCAGTGAATGACCCGGTGGGCAATCGAATAGTGATGACATCCAAAAGGCAGAGCGTCTGTCACAGGGACCATTCCCCCTAGTCCACCATCAACCTGCTCAAATAATCTGCCTGCAGATTCTCCAGCCCCGGAATGTGAACCACCGAGATGCACGAAACATGAAGTTCCGTCCACCTTATGATGCGACTCAATACCTGGAACCTAGGCCACAGACACGGAATTGTCCAACTGTACCCTGACCGGAAGGCCCTGGATCTGGAGGACCAATACCTGAGAACCAGCAGAATCGCCCCCAGTTCCAACACATAGATTGGAAGACTGAGCTCCCACTGGTTCCAGAGACCCTGAACCATCTGGTTGTCCAGAACAACACCCTAACCCGTCAGATTGGCATCAGACTGCCAGTGACTGCAGGTCCAGCCACCAATTCAGGGATTGACAGGATTCCATGCGGAAATTCAGCCCCCGAATGTAACTGTTCAGATTTGGGAGATGCAGGATCTGCTGAACAGACACGTCCTTCTTGGGGATGACGAATAGTATTGAGTAGAAGCCATAGCCCCACTCTGAGGGGGGTACAGGAACTACAACTCCCCAGTCCAGGAATAGCTCTATTGCCACGAGCCACCATCCATGGACGCCACAAACCTGTGTAGAGGCCTGGTCGATCTTGTATCCGGATAAAACAACCTCCTGGACCCAGGCGTTGGATATCCATTCCCTCCAAAGCAACTCGTAGTGCAAAATCTGTCCCCCCACCAGATTGGGTGAGGGTGCCCGTCAATCCAGAGAGGGCTTTGTTGAGGGCTTGGGCCAGCTGGCCCATTTAGGTCTAGGTTACCTCTGTGGCTTTCATTTTAAAATCCTCAAGGGTGTGTGAAATCTGTAGAATTTCCGAACTTCTGGAAGGGGGTAAAATTCAGCGACCTGCAAGATGAGGTCCTCCGTTTCAGTTTCTGTGGAAGCCTAGTGAACCTCCAACCTGTGGCCTTACACACTAAGTCACCCAGAGGCTCACCGAAAAGATGACCCCAGTAAGCGTCTTCATAGAATCAGTGTTAGCTGACATGGTTTCAGCCAGACCTTGCATCGCAAGGTGACCGGCAAGGAAAACCACTCTAGCCACCAGATGCACCAAGTCGTCCATAACTGGCACAAAGTATCTGAAGACCTCCCTAGTTTAAATTCAAGCGAACTGCTGAGGAGTGCGACTCCAATATTTACTCAAAAAACTCAAATCTGTTGGACGATCCAGGGGGTTCCCTGGAACATGCGGCACCCGGTTCTTCTCTGCTGCCAGACAACACCTCCCCTTCCGACTGTCCAGAACTAGATACTGAACCCTTGAATAGGTCCTTGGCGTAAGAGCCGGAATCCTCTGAGAACTCCGCCTGAATATGCCTACGGGCCGAAGCCACGTCCCAACCCGCCGGTTTCGCAGGCACGGCTAGCCCCCTTTCAGAATCAACCGATCAGCAGGCCGAATAACTGGCGGCCACACCCCCCGTGACAAGGGCCCCTCCAAACGCTGGCAGCCAAGCTCTGACCAGAATGACTGCCCAGCAGTAAGCATGAAGCACACTGACACCAGGAAGCCTGGACCCCTGGCTCAGGCACCCCCCCAGCAGCCCGGGAGAAGCACGTCTCTCACAGGGTGTCATGGAGCCATGGGGGTAGATGACCCAGGGGGTAAGGGATAGAGGGAACAGAGTTCTGTGGGAGGGCCACCATGCAAGGCCCAGGGATCAGGTGATCTGCACCCAGACGGACGAGCCCCAGCATGCTTACCTGGATCCATGAGCACCCCCCTCCCTCTGCATGATCCAATGTTATCGGCTTGGGAACAGACTTCAGATATCTAACTGGGGTTCCCCAGGAACGCTGAGGGGCTGAGAGAGTCTAAACCCCCTGTCAGCACTGTGCTCAAAAAAAAAAATTCCAGACACCTTCACAGCCCCTTGCAACTGTAAGAAAAGAACTGAGGAGATCATGCCACAGCATGCCCTATATAGGCCGGGAGGAGCTAGATTTTTTTTTTTATCTTGCCGTCCCGTCTATGGTTGAGATTAACCCATGCGTTGCTACTATTGGTGCCCTGGAATGGAAGAGATGAGAAAATGTAAATTTTACTTTATTTATGCACTTTTTCCACAAATTAGATGTTATCTCTGTCACTTAGAATAGATTATATATACCGGTATATATATATTCTATCTGTATAATATACATATTACTGCCATTGCACTTTATATGTATGGTTTGTAGGATCAGTATTAAATTAGGGATCTGCTCCGGTGCTCCGGACCAAAGGTAGACAGCACTGGATACTATTGGCATATTTGTTATTGACTTGTGTCTGCTTTGTTGTTTTTTTTTTTTTTTAATTCACAACATTGGTAAATGAAATTTGAATTTTTCTTATGCACTTTCATTAAATAATTGTATTACACTATATATATTTTCTTTATAATATACATATTGCACTGGCTCATGTATGATAAGTATTAAATTAGGGATCTGGTCCGGACCAAAGTTAGACAGTACTGGAAACTTTTGATATATTTGTTATTGTATTGCAGTTTTAAAGAGCCATGTTGCTCCCTGGTGTCTACTTTAGTATCTTTATGCGTTGAGGTGCTTTTTGAGTTTTTGTATATACTCTGTTAAACAAATTGTATTTTCATATAAACAGTAGTGCGGTCATGTGGGGTTTTCAGAGCAGAGGTTAGATACAGTATTACTATGTAATATTTCAGCCCCATCTTGAGCAGCAGGTGAGCTAGGGCTAGACCCATAGCAAAGACAGTTCAGAGTCATTAGTTGGGAGTATCAAGCCAACTGGACTGGATTTTTCTTGAAGACCTTTTGATATCCATCAATCTGACTTCTGACGGATCGGATTTCGTAATTCAATTGAGAAAATGTGTTGGACGTCTAGTGAATCGTTTGAAGAAAATATGGCAGATATGATCCGCTGGAGCCTAGGACTGAGGGCTGCAAATCAACTCCTTATTGAAAAAATTACAAAAAAATGCCCTCACCTTTTCAACACAGTAGCAGCTCTCAGCCCAGACTCAAACCTTTCACGGACACCAACTTCTAACCTCAGTAACCTCCCGCTGCCAGCACGCACATTGGAATTCTTTGGATGCCTGACCAATGTTTGCCGTCACAGTGTCTGTGGAAGCCCAACTACATTCTGCTCAACAGGGGGTGTGTGTCAAGGCGCTGCCTCTATATTGCAGTGAATAGAAAGGGCTGGCATGGTCACTGTGACAGACATAGCAGAGGTGGGAATGCGCAAGCATACTGAGAGACCTGAAACCAGGAGGTCTCCGAGCCAGGAGCTGCTGCAGGGAAGGAAAGGCGAGAGTGCCCTCTCATTTCTTTGGGTTAGGGATTACCCAAAGAGTCTCATTTTGTAGCAATCTTTATATCTTTGTAACAAGTTAATGCCAAATTATTATGCCAAATTAATATGCTTAGTGAGAGCTGTTGGTCGCAGCTTGGGCATCCAATTACCAATGGGGCCCACAAGCCGGATTTTATACCTTGCTTCCTCAGCAAAACCAGGCCCCACGATTGTTCTGCATGGTTTAGAGACCTCTTCCAGGGGAGCGAGGTGCAGGTTAAATAAAACCAGGCCTACAATGCCCATTATGCTCAACAACATTATTTTTTTAAGTGAATTGGGTGTTAAATTGATACAAAGAGGAACACCACTCAGGATGCCTCGCTGCTCGTACCTCCCCAGGGATTGCTACATTTACTCACCTTTCAGCTTCTGAAGTGTTTCTAGCAAGCTTCAAAGTGAGTGCGCCACTAGCCGTGCCTGAGGTCCTTGTATATCCACGACAGCCATTCAGAAATGCCTGCCGTAGGTACATGCCTCAGCTAAAGGTATAGCAGGGATGCTACTATTCTGCCTATACAGGGGAGAGCTGCTGAACTCTAATGGCCTGACTCCTATGGCAGGCTGTGATAAAATAAAATGTAATTGCTATGGTGATTATTCTTCTCATTACATCACTATATGACCCCTGTGATCACAGTCGTTATGCTCCTGGGTGATGCTGTTGTTTTCGACAGGCTTGCTCAGAGAACAGGCAGTTACATGTGAGCAGTTTTCACCAGTAAAAGTAAATTCAAAAACCTGTCATGCCAGATTCCTCTTCCTTCCAGTGAAGGAAAACACAATGTATAGCTCAAATCACTTTATCACAAGTTTATACAGAATATTTATATTAGAAAATTTCATCCTAGAGGTCATTTAACATAGGGTGTGATACAATGGAATACGATTGTAATGATCTGCACTCTCCATAAAACTTCACTTTTAATAGTAATCCAATAAAAGCATCTCCATAATATCAAAAAATTCCAACCTTAAAATCAGTAAAGATCAAGTCCTGGCACAAGATGAAAAGTATCCACTAACGTGTTTCGGCTCCAGGCCCTTAATCATAGGATGTGATACACCAGGGAACCCCAGGCCTTGCTGTTAAGTAGTGTTACACAAAATGTACAACAGGTGGAGAAGATTGATACCAGTACTTACATGGGTCTGGAGTGTAGGTGAATTGCTGAACTTCATGAGAGCGGCCGGCGTTTGTGACCACGTACATTACCACAGACACTGGGGAAGTGATAGTCTGGTCATGGTAAGGTGGAACCTTAACAATAAGGTGATTCTAAAAAATACAAGCAGCAAGATCAGAAGGACGAGAAGCAGTTAAGGCTGCCAACATGGGAGTATAAACAAGGTAATGCCAACGCTCTTACAAGGCCACAACTTGTTTTCGTCAGGAGCTCTAGTTGGTTGCTTTTCTCTGCATGTCTTTTTTTTTTTTTTTTTTTACACACACTGCTCAGTAAATCTGCACACTACCTCTCCCCTTAAAGTGGACCAAAACCCAGCTTGAACTTATAGATTCCTGGGCCAGTCATTCCCCCCTGGGGGCATCCAAAATCGGGATGCCCCACTGTGTGAAACCCCCCTAGGTCACCCCAATTACTTATCTCGTTTGCCAGTCCCACAGCGTGTTAGAGGGAAGTGGAAGATGCGGCCGTCGGGGCACTCAAAGCCGCTGCTCTTAGACGCGCAGTGGGACCAGGAAGAGGTGAACTGGTCTCGGTGTCCTGGGGGGGGGGGGGGGGGGGGGTTAACGCAGCGCAGAAAGGACCAAAACCCAGGATAATCCACTATAAATAACTCTATCCCACACCAGCCCCCTACTTATTCAGAAAGCAGGAAAATAGACAATGAGGAAGAGAATGGGAAGACAGCTTTAAAAAGGCCCCTGCTGCCAAGAAACCCAAAACCTGCTAACTGCAAATAGATGTCAAATAATAGAAATCCACGTAAATATGGCATAATATATCAGCAAGACAGCCCAGGTTACTTATGCACCTTGTATAAAAAATCCACCCAAGGTTGTTTCTTTAATTTAATAAAAGGAAGACGAAATAGAAGTGAAAAAGTTTGGAAGATGCCTTTTGCTTTTGCTTTGACAAGCCCTCCGAGCCATCCCGTGTTGGAATGAAAACCATTTTAATTCTTATGATGTATGAGATGCTTTTACCCATCGCACAATGCTTTGGGCAGATATTAGAATGGCTTATTGCTATTTCAGCAACAGGCTGGCTCAGGAGACAAGCACTGAAATTAAACAGGTTATCCAAGTGGAATGGTACGTTTGAGAACCCCTTGAATTGTTTTCTGATCAAGAGTAAAAAAAAAACCCAAGCTTAGAGAAGTTTGTTTTCCAGGGGTGTAAAAGTAAACCCTCGTCCCAATATCAACATTTATATAAATTTTTAAAAGGTGATTACGCTATAAAGCGCCTTTGAAAAAATACAATTCTGTTATACTCACCTATAGAATTACTTTCTCTTCTATATCCACTCCAGGGCGTCGGGCAATCAGCCACAATTGGGAATTTGGTTAACTTTCGTCCGAAGGGCGTGGACTGCAATACAAAGGTGTGGTTCCTCCCGGCTGCACCTCCACAATTCAGTAATTAAAAAGCAGTAGACACAGCAACTCAGGAGGATAAGGCATCCTAAGAAGCCCTATGTCTTTGTTGGAGACAAAAGGAGAGACCAAGTAAGTTCATCTCCACCTGTCTCCATTTATTTTCTTTTTTGATTTTTTTCTTTTTTGTTTTTGATGCTGAACTATTTACATATTTACAATCTCCACTAGGACTAGGCATCCTTAAGAATGGCTAGAGTAACCTATCAGATAGAGAGGGTCTGACACCCTGGAGCGGATTTAAAAGAGAAAGAAATTCTACAAGTGAGTGTCACAGAATTGTATTTTCTCTCCTATTCCACTACAGGCCATCAGGCAATCAGTCATGATAGGGACCTCCAAAAGCAGTACCCTACCCTACTTCAGGGTGGGATCCCAAATAATAAATCATATTCTTCTAACAAAGAGAAAGCTATTCCAAAATAAAGCCTCTAGCTTACTACTGTCTGTAATACCTTCCAACCTTCTTACTATGTCTGAGAACCAGCTTCTTCTTGGCCACCAAGGAGCCACCAGAATTGGTTGGAATTCCCTTGGAGCTATCTTTTTTTAGCACTTGACCCAGGAGTAGAATTGGAAGGAACACAAACAGAAGCTTGAATACTGACCAATGAAGAACCAGTGCATTTCTAAAGGATCCCTGGACCAGGAAAAAAAACTTTGAAACCTTCCGATTGTGGTGGGGCGCAAAGAGATCTACCTCTGAGAATCCCCAGTGAAGGCAGAGAGATTGAAAAACCCTCTGACTGAAGTACCAATTTCCCTGATGCAAGACCGTTCTGCTCAGATGATTGGCCTGCACGGAACATTCTTCTCGGCCCAGAGTAAGATCCTGCTCACCTCCTTGAGAGCTTTCCTGCTTCTGTTACCTCTCAGGTGGTTGATATATGCCACAGTCATCAGATAGTCTGTTTGAATCCTGATGGGATGACCCCTCAGATCGGGTGTCCAATGTCTGAGAGACAATAGAATCGCTCTCAGTTCCAGTATATTTATGGGAAGACTGCTTTCCCCTAGTCCCCATTGTCCCTGGATCTTCGTAATCCCATGCCGCCCCCCCCAATATGCTAGACTGGCATCCGTGGTAATAATCTTCCATTGTACTGGAAGAAAAGATTTGCACCTTTGAAGAGGCTGAGGATTCAGCCACCAGGTTAGAGACTGCCTTGTTGATTGTGTCATGTAAAAAAAGAGTGATCCAGAGTTTCTGGATTTCGAATTCAGATCAAGAGCAATTCCATCCGCAGGGGTCTTGTGTGAAACTGTTCAAAAGGTACTGCCTCGAAGCAAGACACCATCAGGCCCAGCAGACGCATCCTGTACCCTGGCGTGAAGTGATAGTCTTTTCTGTTCTGGAAGAAATACCTTGGGTTGTTTATAATGACATTCCCAGGAAAGATATAAATTATATAGATATAATATGCGACTTTGGATAGCCGATTATCCAGCCAAACCTTTCTAATGTCGATAAGACAGTCTGTGTATTCTTCTGGGCGTCCTGAAAAGATGGGGCCCTGATCAGCAGATTGTCCAAGTACGGGATTATGTGTATCTCCTGGTTTCTTAGAAAAGCCATAAGGCCTGCCAAAAACTTTGCCTTGGTAAACACGCTTGGGGCTAAAAGGCAGATGTAGGCTATCTACTGCAAAAGTGCAAATATTTTGGAGGATTTGTAGGTATGCATCCTTTATATCCACTGTGGTCATACATTTTCCGGCTGCAGAGACATAACTGTGGATCTTAAGGATTCCTTCAGATGGATGAATCTGTTGAGGTCCTTGAGATCTAATATTGGTTGCACAGAACAGTCTTTCTTGGGAATTATGAACAAACTGGAGTAAAACCCCTGACCCTTCTCTAAAAGGGGAACAAGACAAACTACTCCAATCTAATAGATGGTCTGCAGCGGATCTCAATGCTTCTGCTTTCACCGGGATACCCCTGACCAAAAGAACCTCAGAGGAGGAGTGGCCCCAAATTTGATCTTGTAACCTGAGGAAACAACCTTCTATATCCAAAGACTTGTTACATGGAGCGTCCAAATGGGAGCAAAAGGCAGAAGGTGTCCCCCCCCCCCCACCCCAAGGCTTTGAATGGGGCTTTGCCTTTTTTCGCCAGAAAGATCTTGGCCAATTTTGGGACTTTCCGGTATAAAGAAGAGGCAGAACCTCTACCCCCACGAAAGGGCTGGGGATTGGAGGACCTGCGATAAAAAAAAAACCTTCTCTGTGGAAGTCTAGTAGACCAGTCGCCTCCTTTATCATATCATCCAACTGCTCCCCAAACGTCCCTCCTTAAAATTGAGTCCTGTCAGATTCTTCTTGCTTTATCCATAATGAGCGCCTTATCCGCTGGTTCTTTGTGAAAACTCTAATCAGAGGATGGCATAACAGTAGTTTTATAGAGAGCTGAAACTGGAGCATCTACGCCAGGAGGGCGAGACCATAAATTAATCAAATCTAGGGAAAGGGAAAAGGATACTTAGTATCAAGCACTCTTCTACCATTTCTTTTGGATAAGACTGGAAAAATGTGTCTGCTGAGGAAACAATTGTCTGTTTTCCTGGCTTAAATAGAAGAGCGGCAGCATGGAGGGGGAAGCCAAATGAGCAAACCAGCCAGCGAAGACAGCAAACGACACTCTCTACCCAGCCACATTGCTCTAATGTGGTGAACCAGGCACCGATCCTTCCTCGCTGCATAGACGGGAGGAAGCGCCTGCCTTTTCCTGTCGCTTAGCTCCACCCCCTCACTCAGACAGCCCCCCCCTCCCAAAAAAGAACAAGGGTGCAAGATTCAAGGATTTAAAGTGCCATCATATGTATATCATACATAACACATCAACAAATAAACTGTGGGAAATAGCAAGAAAGAAAAAAATTATTCCCCCTGGTCCCCCCTGCATGCTCACCAGACAAAAACCTGCTGCTGACTAGTCCTTAAGACAGAACGGCAGCCCAAGAGTGACCACTTTGTAAAACAAAAGTGATACCCCATAATGCCCCAAAACCCTGGCGCTTACCCCTACCTCCCTAATCCGCATGAACAGCTTAGCTGAAGAGGCATATCGGGTGCATCAGATCAGTGGGATATATGGGCCTGGAAGACAGGCAGAGCTAAAAGCCCCAGCATCCTAAGTAAAAAAAAAAATGGAAAAAAAAAATGAATTAAAAGGAAAATAAATCCAGGCACAACCTTCACAGTCCAGTCCAACTGCAATAATAAAACTTGATTGTGGAGGTGAAGCTGGAACTTTATAGAGGCCGGGAGGAACTACGCCTTTGTTTTGCATTCCACACCCTTCGGTCGAGGGTTAATCAAATCATGACCAATTGCCCGATGGCCTGGAGTGGAATAGGAGAGAAAGAACCAAAGACAGATCTTTACCTAGGGGCCATTCTTCTTTGGGATGCCCAGCAGTGTGACCCCCCGCCCTCTCACCTAGTTTTAGGTTCCTGTGGCTGCTATTTGTGGCAGAGCCCTCTGCTCTTAAAGCTAAAAAATAGGCCAAATGTAAAGATGATGCATAAAAATATGCTGGTGAGAGGAGGGGTTACTTATACACAAGAGGCTTGATTTTCTTTTAATGGAAGGGAAAGGACATCAGGGGTGACAGGTTCTGTCACCTGTGATACACTTAAATCTGCATTTTATTCCTACCAGGAGAAGAAACCACAAGCTTGGCAGGAATTTTTAGTTTGGGTGTATAAATAAGCCCCTCCTACCAATACACCTTCCTACTGCACAACTGGCAGACCTAATGGTCTACTGCTGGTGGAGAGCAACTGTGGGGAACTACAGTTCATTGAGGGAACCATAAATGCCAACATGTACTGTGACATACTGATGCAGAGCATGATCCCTTCCCCTTGAAACCTTGGCCACAGGGCAGTACTGCATCATGATAACGACCTCCAAACACACCTCCAAGATGACCAAGCCTTCCTACAAAAGGAAAAAAAAAAAGCTAAAAAGGTGCTAGACTGGCATAAACTTCTCCAGACAAACCCTTTTAAGCATCTTTTGGGTATCCTCAAACAAAAAGTGGAGGAGCGCAAGGTCTTGAACATCCATCAGCTATGTTGTCATGGAGGAGGATTCCAGTGGCAACCTGTGAAGCTCTAGTGATCTCCATGCCTAAGAGAATTAAGGTAGTGCAGGAAAAAAAAATACAATTCTGTGATTACTCACCTGTAGAATTGGTATTATATATATACAGCACGTCCTGTTCCAGAAGATATTCCTTACACTTGGAATATACTCCAGTAGATGGCACTGGACTGCAAAGACAGAAAAGTGGCTCCTCCTGGCCCCATAAATACCCGGGACCTCCCACAAAATCCCCAGTATTGAAAAGCAGTTAGCAAGAGACCGGGAGAACTATAACCATTATATGAAAATATGAACATAAGAACAATCACCATAAAGAGGTAACAAAAGATAATGATAACAAGGGTGGGGTGGAACAGGACGTGCTGTATACATATAATACCAATTCTACAGGTGAGTAATCACAGAATTGTATTATTCTAAGTATACAGCACGTCCTGTTCCAGAAGATATTCCTTACACTTGGGACATCCAATAATAGTGTCCGTAAGGTAGGGTGGGATCCCCAAAATTAACAGCAGACAGTTTAAACCACTGCCACCTGCAGAACCTTGTGGCCAAAAGTAGCATCAGCTGAGGCTCTAACATCAACCTGGTAAAACTTTGAAAAAGTATGAACAGAAGACCAAGTAGCGGCCTTGCAAACTTGTTCAACAGAAGCTTGGTGCTGAAAAGCCCAAGAGGCACCAATAGCACGAGTAGAATGAGCAGTAAGGTGGAAGGGAGGCTCCTTCCCCTTAGCAGAGTAGGCTTGTATCACAGCCTGACGTATCTATCCACTTGCTGATAGTGGACTTAGCCGGAGCCAGACCTTTCTTAGGTCCAGAGGGAAGCACAAAAAGAGCATCAGTCTTCCTGAAGGATTCAGTAGCCACCAAATAGAATTTCAAAGTTCTGACTACGTCCAAAGAATGTAAAACCCTCTCCTTAGGGTTACTGGGATAGAGCACAGAGAAGGCAAAACAATGTCCTGATTGAGATGAAATGCAGAAACAACCTTAGGCAGAAAATCTGGCTTAAAACGAACCACCACCTTGTCCTGGTGTTTCTCAAAATAAGGAGGCTTGATGGAAAGCGCCACCAACTCAGAAACAAGCTTAACAGAAGTGATCAAAAAGACCACCTTAAGCGTGAGAATGGACAAAGGAGCCCCTTGCAAGGGCTCAAAGGGAGACCCCTGCAGGGCAGATAAGACGAAGTTCAAGTCCCAGACTGGTAACATAGGCTTACGTGGGGGACGCACGTGAGTAACCCCCTGGAAAAAGGTCTTGACCAGGGGATGCTGAGCAAAGGATCTTTGGAAAAAAATAGCCAAAGCAGAAACATGGTCTTTCAGAGTACTGAGCTGAAGACCCAGATCCAAACCATGTTGGAGAAACTCCAGAATCCTAGGAATAGAAAACACATGTCAGGGAAGCGAGTGAGACTCGCACCAGTCAATGTAAGTACGCCAAACCCTGTAATAGATGGAAGAAGAGGACCTCTTCCTAGCCCTGATCATGGTATTCACCACCGAGGCAGGCAGCCTCTTTTCCATCAAGATGGAGGTTTCAACAGCCAGGCCGTCAAAGCCAGCGTTTGTCAATTGGGGTGGCGTAGGTGTCCCTGAGTGAGCAGATCTGGAACCCGTGGCAGGGCGTACTGATCTACTGCCAACTGCACGATGTCTGCGAACCACTCTCTTCTTGGCCAACAGGGGGCCACCAGGATGGTTGGCACCCCTTCCTGAACTATCTTGCGCAGCACCCTGCCCAGCAGTGGAAACGGGGGAAACACATACAGGAGCTGGAACCTTGTCCAAGACATTGCCAGGGCATCCGTGGCCAAGGCCAGAGGATCCTGGGACAGAGAGACAAAGACTGGAAGCTTGTGATTGTGATGGGACACAAACAGATCCACATCCGGCTGACCCCAGCGGTGGCACAGGGAGCGAAACACCCTGCTGCTGAGGGACCATTCTCCCAGGCGAGAGGTCCCCCTGCTCAGAGAGTCTGCCTCCAGATTCTCCACCCTCGGGATGTACACAGCTGAGATGCAGGGAACATTTTCCTGCACCCAGGACAGTATCAGGGACACTTCCTTGAGGGCCCTCTTGGTCCAGGTCCCTCCCTGATGATTGATGTAGGCAACCGCCGTCTGGTTGTCCGAGCAGACCTGAACAGCCCGACCCCTCAGGTGTCGGTTTAATTGGGCGAGAACCAAACTGATCGCCTCAATTCCAGAATGTTTATAGGGGCATGGGCCTCCTGAGGGCCCCACTGACCCTGGAACTTCAGGGACTTCCAGAATCCCCCCAACCTGTCAGACTGGCATCCATGGTGACAGTCTCCCAGTAGGGGGTCAGAAAGGACCTGCCCCCCAGCAGGTTCCTTGAGTCCAGCCACCACACTAGAGACCGCCTGACCAGAGGGGACAAGACAAACACCTGATCCACGGACACAGGGTCCCGATCCCATACTGACAAGAGGTGAAGCTGAAGAGGCCTCATGTGGAACTGAGCATATGGAACCGCCTCAAAGCAGGACACCATCAGGCCCACCAGCTGCATTCCTTGCCTGATGGATGGATGAGGATAAGACAGCAGGAGCTGAGCTTTCACTTGAAGGACCTCCACCTTCTGCTGAGGACGAAAGATCTTGACCTGAGCTGAATCCAGAATCATGCCCAGAAAAGACTTCACCATGGATGGAAGGACTGAGAAGCGATAAGCAAGTCGTCCAGTTAGGGAAGAATGTGAATGCCCTGAGATCTCAGCAGGGCCATCACTCCTGCCAGCACCTTGGTGAAAACTCTGGGAGCCGAGGTGAGACCGAAGGGCAAGGCCACAAATTGGTAGTGCTGATCCTCCAGAGCGAACCTGAGGAATCCTGCAGGGCAGATAAGACGAAGTTCAAGTCCCAGACTGGTAACATAGGCTTACGTGGTTGGACGCACGTGAGTAACCCCCTGGAAAAAGGTCTTGGCCAGGGGATGCTGAGCAAAGGATCTTTGGGAACAAATAGCCAAAGCAGAAACATGGTCTTTCAGAGTACTGAGCTGAAGACCCAGATCCAAACCATGTTGGAGAAACTCCAGAATCCTAGGAATAGAAAACACACGACAGGGAAGTGAGTGAGACTCGCACCAGTAAATGCAAGTACGCCAAACCCTGTAATAGAAGGAAGAAGAGGACCTCTTCCTAGCTTGGAACTGAGCATATGGAACCGCCTCAAAGCAGGACACCATCAGGCCCACCAGCTGCATTCCTTGCCTGATGGATGGATGAGGATAAGACAGCAGGAGTTGAGCTTTTACTTGAAGGACCTCCACCTTCTGCTGAGGAAGAAAGATCTTGACCTGAGCTGAATCCAGAATCATACCCAGAAAAGACTTCACCATGGATGGAAGGACTGAGAAGCGATAAGCAAGTCGTCCAGTTAGGGAAGAATGCACCATGGATGGAAGGACTGACGCCTCCAGACGTGAGCCAAGAGCCGAAGCTGTCCCCCCACCCGGATGGGTGAGGGCGCTCCTTCATGCCTGAGGGGGCTTGGGGGAGGACTTAGTCTTGGGACCCCAGGGGGGGGCCCGGGCAGCCACATCCTCTGTCCCTGCACCTCCCCGTCCAATTCTGAAGCCCCTGAAGGAGGGAGAAAAGGCACCTGAACCCCGAAAGAACCAGGGCTGCCTTCTACGCTGAGGTAACTTGCCTCCTTTAGCAAACAAGTCCAAACATTCCCCAAAGAGGCGCAGCCCCTTGAAGGGTAACCCAGTGAGAGCCTTTTTGGCAGCGTTGTCAGCTGCCCACTGGCGCAGCCAGACCGAGCGGCGTATTGCCACCAATAAGGCAGATGCCCTGCCACACATTCTAATGGTATCATCCAGGGCAGAGAGAACATATGCAACAAATTCCTCACAATGCAGAAGAGCTCTATACTCTTCACTACCAGCATCTTCAGGGGCCCCATCTAAGAGACCCCTGAGCAGGCTTTTAATAGCAACAGCCGTAATAGCAGAGGCACAGACCGGACAGAGCGCGGTCCCCACACAGGCAAAGGCATGGAAAGCCAGCTGATCAATGAGCCTGTTCTCCCCATCCCTCAGTGTAGTAGAGTCAGGGGAATGTATGACAGATGTGTTAGACAACCCCAGAACTGGTGCATCCACCTCGGGAGGACATGACCAAAGTTTAACCATCTCAGCAGGAAAGGGATACCTCTTATCCCAACTCTTTGGTACCCCGGGAAGCCTGATTATTAAAGTGAGTTTGTTCAGGAAACTCCAAGCGTGGTTTAACAGTATGAAACAGCTCCCCCTGCTGCCGCGGGCCACGGCAGGAGGAGAGATACAGAGCACTTCAAAAATGTGAGCCAAAAGTCTGTCAGTATCATCTGAAGCCCATGGGTCAGACCCAGACTCAGCATAACCCCTAGGCTGATCCTCAGATGATTCTGAATCAGAGAATAATTCCCCTTCTTCCAGGGGGGTATATCCAGTAATATCAAAAAACTCCTCAGCTTCCACAGGAAAAAGAGTAACACCAGATGCCGCCGCTTGGCAGGAGCCTTACGCGGACCAGACCCAGCAATATGCCTTTCAATGCTGGCTACCCGGGCAGCCAAATCAGGTTGAGACCCCCCACTGGTATGCACTTCACTGGGAGTCAGATATAAGCGTGGGGGGGTAGGCGAAGCCAGAGGGGGCGCAGCACTAGGCCCAGCCGCAGGTAACCCAGACTGCAGCGCAAGCGTCTGCTGGGTGGAGGGTACACACACCCTGACATCATCACTTATAGGGGATACCCCACACGCCACACACAGCCGGGCTTGTCTCGAAGGAACCCCAAGCACATTATCCTGAGAAGCCTCCATATGGTGATTATCACGGCACAACAGGCCAATAGGGATTGACGTTAATAATAGCAACCCGGGGGGCGTGACCGGACATGAGAGGGTGAGGAAGCATTTGAGCGAGCTCCCTCCCGGTCGACCTAGTTTTTCACCTTTTTTGGGGCTACTACCCACCCAAAACATCCCCACAGACGATGGCCAAGAAGCAGAAGATGAAGAAGATCAACTCATACCTGGCCGTGGATCAGGCTGGAAGCGGTGGTGCGGCGTCTGACAAGATGGCGGCGGCGAGCGGAGAGAGTGGAACTCACGTTGGCATGGCGGCGGAGATGGAGGTGCCAAGAGATCGAGAGGCAGGTGGCCCCGAAGGAGCGGTGGTGGTGAGGGGGGCAGGAAGTGCGGCGCTGACAGGTCCCCTTCCGGCGGACCGAAGCGGTGGGGAGACGTCCGGAGCTGGGCGGCATGACAGCGTCCCCGGCCTTAAGATAGATGACGGCACGGCTGCGGCAGCCGGCGGGGCCGCCAAAGATAAAAAGTGCTCCCACGACTCTGTTCTAGCGGCTATAAAGGCAGAGCTTAAAGCCCTCCCCACCAAGGCCAACCTGGAATCCTTCATCTCACGAGTCGAGAACACATTTAAGAAGGACATTTCGGATCTGTAAAGTTCGGTAGAGGGCCTAGATTCCAAAGTCTCAGGCTTGGAGCAGTCACATCGTACGTCTGTACAAAGAATCGAGGCCTTGGAAAAAGGCTTGGCCTTGCAACGGTCCACATCTCAAGCAGCGATTCTGCACCTAGATGATCTCGAAAATAGGAGCCGTCGTAACAATATCCGATTGAGAGGCTTGCCGGAGGCGACGGGGCAAGATCAATTACTGAATACAGTGACGGGCATCTTCAATGAGCTCCTGGATCGCCCTCCCAAAACTGAAATAATCATGGATCGTCTCCACAGGTCCCTGGGCCTACAGACCCCAATCACCCATGGGACGTTATCTGCTGTTTACACTACTATTCAGTAAAGGAAGAGATCCTCCGGAAATCGTGGGAGAGGGGGCAGATCTGCTTCGATGGGGCGATGCTACAGATTTTTCCAGATGTGTCGAGGCGCTTGTTGCAAATGAGACGGCTCTTGAAACCCTTGCTAGGGAAAATCCAGGAGTGCGGAGCAACCTACAGATGGGGATATCCCTTTCATTTGCTTGTGCGCAAAAACCAAATGGTCTACACTCTACGGTCCCTGGCCGGCCTCCAGGAACTGTTCGCCTTCTTGGACTTGGCACCATTTGAAGCCCCAGAATGGCTCGACCCCGCCGCTTTCCCCCCACCAGTGGGGGTGCGGGAGGAACAACCTTGGATCGCGCGCCGGGCAAGAGGCGGGAGCCTTCCGCGAAGAAGAAACCCTAGAAGAATTCCTGGGCGCTCACAGCCCAGAGATAACGAGACCTAATGCGGGACTGGCTTCCGTCTTGATATCTTTTGATCTGCCGCGTTAACTGATTGTAGTGCCTTCGTCTGGGTTCAGTATCTTGTGGGAGTGGGGCGGATGTGGTGCGCCCGCCGGCCTTTCCGTGCGTGGCCCGGGCGGCCCGTGGTGCTGCCTATGGGTGGCCGCGGGCGGGCGGCGTCAGGGTTGGGGGGTTGTTTCACGTTTCATGTTTTGCCTTGTTCTATTTTTTTTTTTCAATGTTCATAACTTGGGTGGGTGGTGCCCCAATGTTACAATGCCCCGCGTAGGTTGACTCGGCCGGCGTGGGGCCAGACGTCTGCCTTGGTGGTCGGTGGGAGGGTTCTCTCGCGCCTCTCTGATTCGTCTCGACTCCACAGTAGGCCTGGTTCCCCATCGACCTGACTCGCTCGGGTAAGGTGGGGTTCAATGCATATTTAGTTTCCTGGGATACCACTTCAAATACTTCATGTACTGCAGTGCCCCCTAGTGTATTTCGGCAGTTGCATTCCAAAATTAAAAAGCAGTCCTACACTGTAACAGATCAAGTTGCTCCACTTGGCATAAAAAAAACTATTCCCCATGCCCTTTTGTAGACACCGCTACCCAGAGCTCTGTGTTGCTGTTATGACTGGGTGATATAAGTGTTACTGAAGGTCCTTGCAGGGCAGTGCTCTGGCAGCAAACAGATGTCCCTACATTTATTTTATAAGTATATATTTTGTATTCCTTTATGGTAATTGAGGTTAGCTGGTTTGGGGTTTGGTGTCATTGTAGGACAGCTTTAAAGTACAGGAAGGCAATGCAGTCACTCGGTTTGACATTGTGACCAGAATATTTTTTTTTTTTTTTTAGATAGGGTGGAGAATAGTTTGGTTGCCAGAGAACAAAAAATCTTATTAAAAAATGCATATGTGCCCCAGCACAATTTGAGAGATCTGTGATGATCTCCCTTTTTGATCTTTTGATACCTGTGGTAATTTGGTTGTGTAATCATTCCCCTAAAACAAGGTGGCTTTATCCATATAGTCCTAAATAGGTTCCATGTGCTAACTGGTTTCCTTTTATCCTCCCTATATACAGCCATCCAGCATTGCTGTGTCTGGCCAGCAAAATCTTGAGGGTTCCTCTACCAATGGCTCATTTTCACCCTCCGTGTCCCACCTTCCACCAGAGAAAGAACAGCAAACCTCGATTCCAAGTCCAGGGGAGTTGCGATCCTCCTGGCTGGGTCCTTACCCTGGAAGCACAGTGAGACCCTCCAAGACCTGGAGGGGAGGTTTCTCTTTGTTAGGGGTATCCTCTTCTCGCTTAAGATTACGTTGGCGACCTGTTATTGCCCTAATGTCAACCAGTATAAATTTCTATATTCTACCCTGGGCAAATTGTCCACGTTCTCTGAGGGGGTCCTCCTGCTGGGAGGCGATTTTAACCTGGCTCTTGACCCGGGCCTAGACACTTCCAAAGGGTCTTCTCATATACCCTTCTCCAACCTGAAGAAAATTAAAACCCTACTTCACAAAAACCAATTAATGGACGCATGGTGCACACTTAACCCAAGGGGGAGAGACTATACATTCTTTTCTGCCCCGCATAACTCATACGCGCATTGACTGGTTCCTGGTCCCGCACAGGTTTCTGCATCTTGTTGTTAGCATGGAAATTGGTCAGATAACTTTATCTGACCATGCCCCAGTCTCCCTGACCTTCTCTATCCCCTCTTCAGAGGACAGTGGAGGCTTAACAGCAGGACATCAAAAAAGCCATAGGTAAATTCTTTGTGCTTAATAATGAGGATATCTCGCGGATGTCTCTGTGGGAGGCACACAAATGCGTGATAAGAGGTCTCTTTATTAAACACGGATCTCGCATTAAAAAGGAAAGATGCTGTGAACTTGACCGTCTATCTCAGGAAATTTTCAAAATAGAAACTATGCATAAGCAATCGCATGATCAGGCATTGGGTGCTACGCTGGGGAGCCTGCGGGAATCCCTCAGAGACATCTGTTTCACTGAAGCTAAAAGCTGCCGGAGATTCTTCTATGAACACAGTAATAAGTGTGGCAAGGCCCTGGCCAGGGCCCTGAGAACACAGCGTAACAGGAACTATATTCCATGTATCCAGGACCCCAGGGGCAATAAGCTCCACTTGACAGCAGATATAGTAAATGCGTTCAGGTAATATTATGACAACCTTTATAACCTGCCTCAGGATAGCTCCACTGCACACCAGAACAGCATAGTCGCTTACATTCGGGAATCAGGCCTCCCTCAGCTCAATCAAGAGGCGATAAACGCCCTTGATGGGGAAATTATGATGGATGAGTTCCTGAGGGCCATAAAGAACACGAAACCTGGGAAGGCGACAGGACCTGACTATTTCGTTTTGGAATACTACAAGGAGTTCGCTGAGTCCTTGGGCCCTCAATTCATAACGTCCTTCAGCTCCCTAAAAAACGGTCAACCCCCACCCAAAGGTACAATTTACTACAGCCAATTTACTACAATTTACTACACCCAATTTACTACAGGTAAATTACAGTCATCCCAAAGCCAGGCAATGATCCATCGCAATGCGATCCAGTTACAGACCCATCTCCCTACTGAATTGTGATCTGAAGCTATTCAATAAAATTATTGTGGATAGAATCACTCCTTATATCCCCTCCCTTATCCACTGGGACCAAGTGGGCTTCATCGCTTCTAGAGAGGGGAGGGACAATACTACCAGAGTCATTAACCTGATCCACCGGGCTCATATGGGAGGGGTGGCCTCGGTGCTTCTCTCGACGGATGCCGAGAAGGCTTTTGATAGAGTTGGCTGGGACTTTTTGTTTGCAACCCTCAGACACATTGGCCTGGCCAGGAACCTGATCCATTGGATTATGGCCTCATACTCATGCCCCTCGGCGTTCGTCGTGGTGAATGGGCTCTCCTCAAAATCATTTACCCTAGCAAATGGCACACGGCAGGGCTGCCCGCTCTCTCCCCTGATTTTATACTTACGTTAGAGCCATTCTTGCGCACTGTGCGGAAGAATCCGGACATCGCGGGAATACAGTCGGGCCGACCTGAACATAAGGTCGCAGCCTACGCCGATGACCTGATATTTTTTTTTATCTCTAAGCCCGAAACGACCCTTCCCAATCTGATCGCTGAACTCCGAACCTTCCAATCAGTGTCAAATTATAAAGTAAATTACCAAAAATCTTCCGCCCTCAATATCAACATCTCCCTGAGGAGGGTAAATCAAATCTCGGATAATTTCCCATTTAAATGGGAACAGGAGGCGGTGACATATTTGGGAACCAGGATTCCGGCCCACCCCCAAAGAATTTATAGTCTGAATTTTCCCCCATTGTTGAGGAGTGTGGAGGAGGACCTGCTAAAATGGAACAAGAGTGCTTTTTCTTGGTTTGGCAGGGCGAACATTATTAAAATGAATATACTTCCCAGAGTGCTGTACCTCTTTGGCCCCGGTGCCGGGCCACCCTGACTTCCTGGCGAGCCGATCTGACGGCGTATTTCGTTCATTCGGGAAGCAAAACTGCTTCAGGATCATGCACATGCATGATGGGAGGGGGTGGCTCGGGGCCGAGGACCTGGCGGCTAGGTTGGCCCTACAGCCCCTGGCACACCAGGCACCAGCTGGCACACTACCGGAATGCTATTGCCCTCCCAGCGGATGCTGCTCGACCCTTGACCCCCTCCGAACGAACTTGTGCTGAGATGGGCCACTTTAGAGGAGCCCTCTCTTATATTTACTCTCTTCTGATTAGTCCTCCGGTTTCCTTTGTACACCCCTGTGTGGGGGGTTGGGAGAGGAAGCTAAACCGGAAATTCTCAGAGGAGCAAAAAAAAGCCATGTTCCAGCTTGCACATACCTCCTCAATCTGGAGTAGATTCCAAGAAACCTCATTTAAAATCCTCACTAGGTGGTACTTTGTGCCAACCAAATTGTCTAGGATGTTTCCCTCTTCCACCCCTCAATGCTGGAGGTGCGCACAAGCAAGAGGCACGATGCTCCACATCTTTTGGGAGTGTGGGGTCCTGGCTAGGTTCTGGGAAAACGTTAGGAAAATCGTGTTTAAAGTGGACCAACACCCAGGATTTTGACTATCCTGGGTTTTGGTCCACTTCGGTGGGGCACCCCGATCGGGGGTGCCCCGCTGTGTGAAACCCCCCAGAATGCCCGGAAACACTCACCACGCTCCTACGCGGGCGCTCGTCCAATCAGAGCGCTCAGAGCCGCTGTGGTATGCACGTACAAGTGGCGTCCAACCACAGCGGCTCTGAGCGCTGGAGGCCGCGTCTCGCGCTTCCCTCTAACAGGGAGCGTGCCCGCGCCGGCCATTCACAAATGGCTGGCGCGGGTGTGCACCCTGCTAGAGGGAAGCGCAAGACGCGGTCTGTGCATGCGCCGTTGGAACGGGGTTAAGGTAAGGTTTCTGGGCTTCCTGGGGGGTTAAACCCCGCGGGACATCGCGATTTCGGATGCCCTGCGGGGAGGGATCTGATCGGCCCGGGAATCTTATAGATTCCCGGGCCGATCCCCCCTGGGTGTTTGTCCACTTTAACCTGACAGATGTGGACTTGGGAGAGGACCCGGCAGCCTATCTTCTCAATCTTGCCCCCGCCTCAATCCGGAGGAGGGGTAAGTCCCTGTTGGCCCCGCTGCTGAATGCGGCTAAAACTTGTATACCAGCCTGCTGGAAATCGACAGACCCCCCCCGAAGACGGCAATGTGGTTATCTAGGGTTAGAGACATATGCAGGATGGAGGAATTAACGGCCTCGCTGCAGGGGAACTTTGAGAAATATAGAGAGACATGGAGCATGTGGGATCGGTTTACCCTGTCGGCAGAATACCTAAAGTTTTTGCAAAAATAGGTGGCCAGGGGCGATTGGGTGGGTCTGCTCCTTTATGTGTTTAGTTTTGTTTTGATTTGTTTGTGTGTGTGTGTTCTAGTTCTCCCTCCCCTTTGTGTAATTTATTTGTAGCCTTTCTTGTTAATGAAAAATTTGGAGGAGGCTTGAAGGGCGGACATAAGCATTTATTTACATTATTGGTTACAACATTTTTGGGTTGATTATAGTGTTTCGCTTCGGATACTACCACCTCGCAGTGAGGTGGATGGAGAGGCAATCAAAGATTTGAGACTTTGCGGGGTTGTTGTTGAATGCTTTTCAATTAGCTTTTCCTGAACTTGGGGAAAGCTCCCCGCCAATAGCTGCCTCTAGACTTGTTTGTTTTTCTTTGCCTCTCCGATTATGTTGTATCATGCTGAATGTTGCCTGTTTCAGTGCCTCTTCAATAAAAATTTACAATTCAAAAAAAATAATAGCAACCCGGGATGCCCCAATAACAGGCTAGGGAAGTGAGAGGTAAGGGAATATAATAGCCCTCCAATAAGAGTTAACAATAAATAGAGGGGATAGGACCAGAAGAAACCACAAAGTTTGACCCGCCTGCAAGACATAAGCAAAAAGATCCCATAAGCAATATGCAATACAGAGAAATGCAAAATAAATCAGCCCGCAGGGGCACTTACGGGCCGCGATAGGGAGACGCCAGGCACACGCAGCAGAGAACTAAAATCGCGCCCGCATATACCTCGAGGGGCGGGCCGCGGAGACAGTGAAGCAGAACGTGTCAGCCGCAAGGCCTGCCCCCCCCCCCCAAAGAGCGCGAAAACGCGCCCACCTGACAAGGCCAGCCAATGATGCCGCAGCAGCGCCTGAGGCGATGTTGCCGCCGACCGCAGAGCGTAGTACAAGCGTGCGGCAGCGGGAAAAGAAACCAGTGCAATCAAATCAAAAGAGATCTACCAGGGAGAGCGAAGGGGAAGCGGCGGCCAGCCTAAAGGGAGCCAACTGCGGGGATAGGGGGCGAGGGGCATAAAGTGCGGGAGGGGCATCCCATAAGGCTCACCATATGCCTATACCGCCTACCCTTTGGTGGGGGACTGCTGTTGGAGCAGCGCTCCTTAGCACCTGACAGCGGTGCTGCCTACCTTCACCCGAACCAAAGCGCCTGAGCTGGGAGGCAGTAAAAGGAAACGGGTGGGAATAGTCCTACAGGGCCGCAGGCTAATAGCCCCGCTCACCTGCGAGTAGAGAGCCATCTTCTAGTCATCGCAGCCAGGACAGCAGAGAAGAACTGGGGATTTTGTGGAAGGTCTCTGGTATATATAGGGCCGGGAGGAGCCACTTTTCTGTCTCTGCAGTCCAGCGCCATCTACTGGATGTATAACCCAAGTGTAAGGAATATCTTCTGGAACAGGACGTGCTGTATACTTAGAATAAGCCAGTCACGCAATATATTGAAACTTTATGCCATTTTTACTTAGGGGTGAACTCCCTTTTGATGCAAGGGGATTGAATAATAATGTCTGCGTGTATTGAAGGGACAGAGGATGCCATGGCCATTCTGGTTATTGCGGCATATGGCTGCCATAGGACCTAGCTGATGTCTTTTACAACCTTGCCCAGGATGCTCCCAAGGGAAGGGTTTTTCATAGTTGTAAAGGAATTTCGAATTTAGGCCCGGTTTAGTTCTTGTTTGATTATATATAGGGTGGCATCTGTTCATTGATTTTAGCAAAAGGATATCAAGATACCTGGTGAAAAAGCTCCATATCTATTTCAGCTTCAGCTTTCCAAGAACTGTCATCTAAGTTAAGAGAAACAAACATATACATGGTTAAATACTTTACAAGGTATTTTCCATAATGTATTCCTATGCAAATCAGAGTACACATGTAAACACATGATCCTCATTCATTTCTTCATTTATAATTTATTTTATCTGTGTAAAGTGTACGTTCCTACATTCCTGGTTAAAGACGATGTAAAGTTTGCAGATAACCCCTTCCTCACTCCCATTCCTGGCTCCCTTCCACCTTGCTCGGTCTGATTAGTATTTTAAGGAAAAAAAAATGCCTTTCTACCATTTTCCAGGGCAGGAACTCATTATCTATTTCAGTCGTATATGCTGGCCAAAATCTGGGTCCAGGTACATGTTTTGCCATATTATGCTAACAGACAAGGAGCACAAGGCAACTGATAGAAAGGGGGGGGGGGTCAGATCACAAAGTGACTTTAGGTCAATTAAGTTCACTCTATGCTGACAATGCTGGATAATAAATGAGTTGTCCCTCTTTAACAGACTTCATTAGGCACATCCTGAATTAGGATGCCTCACAGAGTATGGTTTTTGCATAAATTCATGTTGATCCCACTTCTGCAGAAACCCACATCATCCTCACTCCCTCTGACCAGCATGGCCCTGCTGACAGACATTCAAGTCTGCCAGGTACAGCAACAGAGCAGCAATGCCACCAGAGTCCAGTACATGTGCTGTGGGATTTAGGCAATTATAAATGTAAACCAGGGGGTTTCATACTGTGGGGCATGAATTGCCTTTAAGGGACGGATTTAACCTGGACTAGAATCTTTTAGACACCAGTTTGGGTTTTTCTGCAGTACTTTGATATTAACAGGCATGTTTCAGCACCATATAAAAGTGTCTTAAAAAAAAAGCCCACAAGACTCTAGGGCAGGACCATGGATCCGCTTAGCCTTACAGCTGCTCCCACACGCCGATTGGTCTGCCACAGCCCCTATCGGCAGTGCAGGAGCGGCGGTAATGTTAAAGTTAGAGTCCTAGGAAAGGTCTACGAAAATAGGCTTTTCCTTTAAAGATGAGGTAGACTTTGAAGTGATCCTAAAGTTTTTTTCAGAATGTTGGGTAACTTATTAGTTATTAGACATGCCAAAAAGCCAAAGAATGGACTTTTCAGGCTCCAGAAGTGGCTGTAAGCTGCATCAAACAGCAACACTTTTCAGAAAAGCTGCATCCCTACAAGTCACCTAGCAGCAAACAGTGTTAGATTATCTGTGAGGACCATCCCATACCCTAGGGAAAACATTAAGTGACCCAAAAATCTTTAGGATCACTTCAAAGTAAATCTGTAGAAAAAACACAATTCTGTGACACTCACCTGTAGAATTGTTTTTTCTGGGGATCCATTCCAGACCCTCCTTACACTTGGGATTACTTCCTTGCCCGAAGGGTGTGACTGCAAGACAAAAAAGGTGTGGCTCCTCCCGGCCCATAAGTAGCAGCTGCCTCCTAATCAAAACTAGTACTTAAAAAAGCAGTAAATCATAAAACCAGAGGCAAGCCGGGAGGCCCCTTATAGGAGACCATGTTACCTCACACCGTACTCCGCTTGAATTTTCTCAAAATATACTATTATTTCTTTTTTTTTTTCTTTATTAATACCAATGAAATAATACATGGACTAACCACCATCAAAAAAGCATCAAAAATACAATTTTGTGATTACTCACCTGTAGAATTGGTATTATATGTATACAGCACGTCCTGTTCCAGAAGATATTCCTTACACTTGGGATATACTCCAGTAGATGGCGCTGGACTGCAGAGACAGAAAAGTGGCTCCTTCCGGCCCCATATATACCCGGGACCTCCCACAAAATCCCCAGTATTGAAAAGCAGTTAGCAAGAGACCGGGAGAACTATAACCATTGTATGAAAATTTGAACATAAGAACAATCACCATAAAGAGGTAACAAAAGATAATGATAACAAGGGTGGGGTGGAACAGGACGTGCTGTATAAATATAATACCAATTCTACAGGTGAGTAATCACAGAATTGTATTATTCTAAGTATACAGCACGTCCTGTTCCAGAAGATATTCCTTACACTTGGGACATCCAATAGCAGTTTCCGTAAGGTAGGGTGGGATCCCCAAAAGTAACAGCAGACAGTTTAAACCACTGCCGCCTGCAGAACTTTGCGGCTAAAAGCAGCATCAGCTGAGGCCCTAACATCAACCTTGTAAAACGTTGAAAAAGTATGAACAGAAGACCAAGTAGCGGTCTTGCAAACTTGTTCAACAGAAGCTTGGTGCTGAAAAGCCCAACAGGCACCAAGAGCATGAGTAGAATGAGCAGTAAGGTGGAAGGGAGGCTCCTTCCCCTTAGCAGAGTAGGCCTGTATCACAGCCTGACGTATCCACTTGCCGATAGTGGACTTGGCCGGAGCCAGGCCTTTCTTAGTTCCAGACGGAAGCACAAAAAGAGCATCAGTCTTCCTGAAGGATTCAGTAGCCACCAAATAGAATTTCAAGGTTCTGACTACGTCCAAAGAATGAAAAACCCTTTCCTTAGGGTTACTAGGATTAGGACACAGAGAAGGCAAAACAATGTCCTGATTGAGATGAAAGGCAGAAACAACCTTAGGTAGAAAATCTGGCTTAAAACGAAACACCACCTTGTCCTGGTGTCTCTCAAAATAAGGAGGCTTAATGGAAAGCGCCGCCAACTCAGAAACACGCCTAACAGAAGTGATAGCCACCAAAAAGACCACCTTAAGCGTGAGAATGGACAAAGGGGCCCCTTGCAAGGGCTCAAGGGGAGACCCCTGCAGGGCAGACAAGACCAAGTTCAAATCCCAGACTGGTAACATAGGCTTACGTGGGGGACGCACGTGAGTAACCCCCTGGAAAAGGGTCTTGACCAGGGGATGCTGAGCAAAGGATCTTTGGAGGAAAATAGCCAAAGCAGACACATGGCCTTTCAGAGTACTGAGCTGAAGACCCAGATCCAAACCATGTTGGAGAAATTCCAGAATCCTAGGAATAGAAAACACACGACAGGGAAGCGAGTGGGACGCACACCAGTCAATGTAAGTATGCCAGAGCGAACCTGAGGAATCTCTGATGACCTGGAAAGATAGGGATGTGAAGGTAAGCTTCCTTGATGTCTACAGAGGTCATGAAGTCCCCTGGGCATAGGAAAGTCACAGCTGAGCTCAGTCTCCATGCGAAAGTGTCTGAATCTGACAAATTTGTTGAGAAGCTTTAAATCCAGGATAGGTCTGATGGACCCATCCTTTTTGGGCACAATGAAAAGATTGGAATAGCAGCCTTTGCCCTTTTCCTTCAAGGGCACCCGGCAGATGACACCTAGGTCTAGAAGGCCTTGGACAGCCAGGGAGAGACACTGAGCTGACAAGGGGTTTTGAGCTACACGAGATTTGGTGAATCTTGGAGGTGGCCAGGCTGAAAACTCTATCTTGTAACCAGAGGAAACTACCTCCTGAATCCACTGGTCTGAGACATGACGCCTCCAGACGTGAGCCAAGAGCCGAAGCCGTCCCCCCACCTGGATGGGTGAGGGCCCCCCCTTTCATGCCTGAGGGGGCTTGGGGGAGGACTTAGTCTTGGGACCCCAGGGGGGGTCTCAGCAGGAAAGGGATACCTCTAATCCAAACTCTTTGGTACCCCGGGAAGCCAGCTAGGCAGTTCCCACTCCTTGAGAATCAGATTATTAAAGTGAGTTTGTTCAGGAAACTCCAAACATGGTTTAACAGTATGAAACAGCTCCCCCTGCTGCCGCGGGGGCCACGGCAGGAGGAGAAATACAGAGTACTTCAAAAATGTGAGCTAAAAGCCTGTCAGTATCATCTGAAGCCCATGGGTTAGATCCAGACTCAGGATAACCCCTAGGCTGATCCTCAGATGATTCTGAATCAGAGAATAATTCCCTTTCTTTCAGGGGGGTATAACCAGTAACGTCAAAAAACTCCTCAGCTTCCATAGGAAAAAGAGTAACACCAGGTGCCAGATGCCGCCACTTAGCAGGAGCCTTACGCGGACCAGAACCAGCAATCTGCCTTTCAATGCTGGCTACCCGGGTAGGCAAATCAGGTTCAGACTCCCCACTGGTATTCACCTCACTGGGAGTCAGGTGTAAGCGTGGGGGGTAGGCGAAGCACTTGGCCCAGCCGCAGGTAAACCAGACTGCAGGGCCAGTACCTGCTGGGTGCAGGGTACACACACCCTGACATCATCACTTATAGGGGATACCCCACATGCCACACACAGCCGGGCTTGTCCCGAAGGAACCCTGAGCACATTATCCTGAGAAGCCTCCATATGGCGATTATCACGGCACAACAGGCCAATAGGGATTGACGCTAATAAAAGCAACCCGGGATGCACCAATAACCCGCTAGGGAAGTGGGAGTAATGGTATGTAATAGCCCTCCAATAAGAGGGAACACTAAATAGAGGGGATAGGACCGGGAGAAACCACAAAGTTTGACCTGCCTGCAAGACATAAGCAAAAGATCCCATAAGCGATATGCAATACATATATATACATAAATAAATCAGCCCGCAGGGGGACTTACGGACCCTGATAGTGAGACGCCAGGCACACGCAGCAGAGAATTAAATGGCACCTGAGGGGCGGGCCGCAGAGACAGTGATGCAAAACGCGTCATCCGCAAGCCACCCACCCACCTGACAAGACCAGTCAATGATGGCGCAGCCGCCGGCGACCACGGAGCACAGTACAAACGTGCGGCGGCAAAAGAAACCAGTGCAATCAATTCAACAGGGATCAAACACAACACACAATGTATATGCAAAGACATGCACCCCCCCCCCCCCCGAGAACTACAAGGGAGAGCGAGGGGGAAGCAACGGCCAGCCTAAAGGGAGCGAGGGGCATAAAGTGCGGGAGGGGCATCCCATAAGGCTCACCATGGGCCTATACCGCCTACCCTTTGGTGGGGGACTGCGGTTGGAGCAGCGCTCCTTAGCACCTGACAGCGGTGCTGCCTACCTTTTCCCAAGCCAGAGCAGCCTGAGCTGGGAGGCAGTAGAAGGAAACGGGTGGGGATAGTCCTACAGGGCCGCAGGCTAATAGCCCCGCTCACCTGCGAGTAGAGAGAGACATCTTCTAGTCATCGCAGCCAGGACTGCAGAGAAGTACTGGGGATTTTGTGGGAGGTCCCGGGTATTTATGGGGCCGGGAGGAGCCACTTTTCTGTCTCTGCAGTCCAGCGCCATCTACTGGAGTATATCCCAAGTGTAAGGAATATCTTCTGGAACAGGACGTGCTGTATACTTAGAATAGATCATGACCCAAAAAGTGTGGGTCGGAGGGTCTGGAATGGATCCCCAGAAAAACCAATTCTACAGGTGAGTTTCACAGAATTGTGTTTTTTCTTCTGATCCATTCCAGACCCTCCTTACACTTGGGATCTCAAAAAAGGGGTGCCATCTATGGGCGGGATCCCCAGCGCAGAACAGCTGGTAGTTTATTTCACTACCGCCTGGAGAATCTTTCGACCAACCACAGCGTCAGCTGAGGCCCTAACATCTACCTTGTAGAATTTGGTAAATGTATGAACCGAAGACCAGGTAGCAGCTTTACAAACCTGTTCCACCGAGGCATGATGCTGAAAAGCCCAAGAAGCACCAATGGCCCTAGTGGAATGGGCCGTGATCTGAAAAAGGGGTTTCCTTCCCCTTGGCCGAGCAGGCTCTTACCACTGCCTGTCTAATCCACTTACTGACAGTGGATTTAGCAAGTGGAAGCCCCTTTCTAGCGCCTTCTGATATAACAAAAAGAAAATCTGACTTTCGGAAGGATTCTGTAGCCGCCATGTAATATCTTATGGCTCTGACTACATCCAAAGAATGAAGAGCCCTTTCCTTAGCATTAGCAGGAACTGGGCATAAAGAAGGTAGAATTACCTCCCCATTAAGGTGAAAAAGAGAAACAACCTTAGGCAGAAAATCAGGCTTAAACCGAAAAACGACCTTGTCTCTGTGTAACTCAAAATAAGGAGACTTCATACATAAAGCGGCTAATTCGGAAACTCGCCGCACAGAGGTGATTGCCATCAAGAAAATCACCTTGAGTGTCAAAATGCTCAATGGGGCGTCAATCAAAGGTTCAAAGGGAGCACCCTGGAGAGCAGATAGCACCAGATTTAAGTCCCACACCGGTAAAATGCAATTCTGTGATTACTCACCTTGTAGAATTGGTATTATAAGTATGCCGCACGTCCTGCTCCAGATAATGATTCATAACATCTGGGATATAGTCCACAAGAGGGCGCTTTACTGCAGAGATGGCAAAAAGAGGCCCCTCCCGGGCCATATATACCCGGAACCTCCCACTAATTCCCCAGTATAACAAAGCAGTAAGGGAACCAGGCGAAGCCAATAACAAATTTAACCATGTTAACAAGTAACAAATCACCATAAAGAGGATCCAAGAATAAGTAATCAGGGTGGGATGGAGCAGCACGTATAATACCAATTCTACAGGGTGAGTAATCACAGAATTGCATTATTCTAAGTATGCAGCACGTCCTGCTCCAGATAATGATTCATAACATCTGAGACATCCAATAGCAGTGTCCACAAAATAGGGTGGGGATCCCAAAAAAAGGCAACAACGCGAAGATTAAACCACTGCCGCCTGCAGAACCCTACGGCCAAAAACAGCATCCGCTGAGGCCCGAACATCAACCTTGTAAAACTTGGAAAAGGTATGAACAGAAGACCACGTAGCAGCCTTACAAACTTGTTCAACAGAAGCCTGGTGCTGGAAGACCCAGGAAGCCCCAACAGCACGGGTAGAATGAGCAGTAACACGGAAAGGAGGATCCTTCCCCCTAGTAGAATAGGCCCTAACAATGGCCTGACGGATCCATTTGCTAATAGTAGACTTAGCAGGAGCCAACCCATTCTTGGGACCCAACGGAACCACAAACAAGGCGTCCATCTTTCTGAAAGGAGCAGTAGCCACCAGGTATTTCAAATTCCTGACAACATCCAGAGTGCAAGTGCAAGGCCCTCTCCTTGGGATTACCAGGATTAGGGCACAAAGAAGGAAGCACAATACCCTGATTAAGATGGAAGGCAGAGACAACCTTAGGCAAGAAGTCTGGTTTAAATCGGAAAACCACCTTGTCCTGGTGTCTCTCAAAGTAGGGGGCCTGAATCGACAGAGCCGCCAACTCAGAAACACGCCGGACAGAGGTAATATCCACCAAATAAACAACCTTCAGGGTAAGGAGAGACCAGGCAGCCTCATGCATAGGTTCAAAAGGAGGACCCTGAAGGGCGGACAAAACCAAATTCAAATCCCAGACAGGTACCATGGGTATGCGGGGGGGGCGCACATGAGTGACCCTCTGGAAGAAGGTCTTGACCAGAGGATGTAGAGCAAAGGACCTCTGGAAGAAATAGCCAAGGCGGACACATGACCCTTCAATGTGCTGAGCTGAAAGCCCATATCCAAACCATGTTGCAGGAACTCCAGGATCCTAGGAATGGAGAACACACGACAGGGAAAGGCCCTAGACTCACACCAGTCAATGTAGGTCCGCCAGGTCCTATAGTAAATAGCGGAGGAGGACTTCTTCCTAGCACTGACAAGAATCCGAACCACCAAATCAGACAACCCTTCCTCCTTCAACCTCGGCGGTTTCAGCCAGGCCGTCAAAGCCAGCGTTTGTAAATTGGGATAACAGAGCCATCCTTGAGTGAGAAGGTCCGGAACCAAGGGTAGAGAGTGCCGAGTAGGCCTCTCCCATTCCTTAAGAATAATGTCATCAAAATGCTTTTGATTTGGGAATTCCAGGTGCGGTTTAGAAGTCCCAAAGAACTCCCCCTTCTGCAGAGGAGCCTCCTCTGGGGGAGAGATCGCCAGAACCTCAAAAAGGTGAGCCAGGACCTTCGGGGTATCCACAGCATCAGTATCAGCACCAACAAATTGCTGATCGTCAGAACCATCAGATTCAAATAATTCTGCCTCTTCCAGCGGGGAATAATCAGACCAGTCAAGTAATCATAATCATCAAACTCAAAAGCCGGCACGGCTGGAGACAAATGTTTTGTCTTAGCCGAGGCCTTTTCTGGCCACAGAGCTAGAAATACATTTCTCAATATTAGCCAATCTGGCACACACATCAGATTGCGACTCCCCGCCTGTTACAACATCACTAGGGGTACGGATAAGGCAGGGTGGGGTAGGGGAAGAGGCCGGGGCCACGGAACCAGACGCCTGGGCCCCCGACTGCTGCGTTATGGCCTGCTGAGCACAAGGTATGCAAACAAGTACATTATCCCCCGCAAGGGATACCCCACAACCCACACACTGCCGGGATTGCCCCGAGGGGAGCCCAAGCCGTTATCCTGAGAAGCTTCCATATGGTGATTTTTAAGGTAGTCGCAATGACCAGATGGAATTTTGCTGATAAGCAACCCGGGATGCCCCTTTAAGTCCCAAGTGGGAGGATTTTATATATTTTTTTTATATACATTTTAGGAACACCAATTTAAAATTTCAAGGGACCCTAGGACCGGGACAACCTCCTTCTTAACAAAACAAAGGGATTCCACCTGGAAGACCTAAGAACAGGGGTACATAAGTACCAAACATACACACCCCAACATCTAGCAATATGTAAAAAATAACACACATCTTAAATGCAACAGAGGAAAGACTTAGCCAGGCCTAATAACGCAGACTAGTAGGGCCGCACAGCGCAAGGATCTAAGTTACTCACGACCATAAATGGTAAATGGCGAGCCCTCGCAGTAGCGAGGGAAGTGAAAAAGAGACAAGGAAACAAGAGGGGTGGGCCAGCGCGAGTACGTGCTGCGCCTGGCCCCGCCCCCTCATGAAGGACTCTGCCCCAGCCAGAATCCAAGCTCCACAGTGGAGCCAATCATTGAGGGAGGCGGACCGCGCCACCGCGCCGCCCAAAAATCAAGACAATGTGCCAACAAACACACACACTTTTTCCCCCAACTAAAAATCCATGTGAGAAAAGCCCCCTCCCCCCTCCAAGGGGCACAGAGGGATACGGAAGGGGGGAGAAACCACACCAATAGGTGCAAGGGAAAGAGGGATGGGGCATCCCAAGCCGGGAACCCCCACCCGGACACCACCTACCCCTTTGTATGGGGTCTCACGGGGGAGCTAGCTCCCATATACACCACAAGGTGCAGCCTACCATTGCCTGGATCTTCAGCCTAGGCTGGGAGGCATACTGCTATAGCTTAAATTAAAAAAGGTCCTGGCAGCAACAGAAACAAAAGGCCGGGGGGTTACCCCGGCTACCTGCAAGGAGGAGATAGCCATCTTCTGACTTGCTCGCCGACTGCAGAGACGAAAGACTAGGGAATGGTGGGAGGTCACAGGTATTTATGGGCCGGGAGGGGCTCCTTTTTTTCATGTCATCTCTGCAAGATCGCCCTCTACAGGTCAGTTTCCCAAGTGTCATGAATATTCGGAAGCGGGTTGTGTGACATACTGGGAATAAGAACCTACCATAGCAAAGGCATGGTGAGCCAACTGATCCATTCGTCTTTCTGTGGGATCTCTTAAGGAAGCGTTAGTAGCAGACGGCAGGATAGTAGTATTGGACAGGCCTGACACAGGTGAGTCCACTTCTGGTGGAAATGACCATAACTTTATCATAGCAGCCGGAAAAGGATACCTTGAGTCTAGGATCCTAGGGACAGCAGGCAACTTGTTAGGACTTTCCCACTCCTTTAACACCATCCTGGAGAAATGCGACTGCTCCGGAAACACCTGCCTCTGTCTCACAGGCCTAAACAGGTCCCCCTTCCCCTCTACGCCACCTTAGGAGGGGTAATGTTTAAAGTTTCGAACACAGAAGAAAGTAAACACTCTGTTTCGTCTGAGAGTAAGGGATCTTCATCAGAAGAAAATAAAATAGAATTACTGTCCTCCTCACTGGAGCGTAACTCGCCCTCAGAGCGGTTCATCAATAATTTCTTCCTCCTCCTCAGAACCAAAAGAGGCAAATAAATCCTCTTCCTCATAAGCAGGCTCCACATGCCTCCTTTTAATGGTGGCTTTTTTAGGGACGACCAAAGATAGTTGTCTCTCCAAGTTATCCAACCTGTGTGCCATATCCGCCTGCGCTCCACTGCCTTCTCCTTCTCCAGGGGTAATTTGAGGAGGCTGAGCGACAGAAGAACCCAAAATTATTGCTGGACTGGATACAGGAGCAACTGCCCTATTATGGTCTGAACCAATTCTCCTGGTGCAAGTGGAACAAACCGTGCTGAAAACACCCAGGGGATCCTGCTTACATAAAGAGCAGAGCCTGCCCTGCTCAAGTGGGATGCCCGATTCACTATCTCCCGATGCCCCCGTCATGGTGTTTTTTTGGTTTTTTTTGCAAAATAAAGACCTAAGGTCCTAAGCCTATACCAATCCCCAGAGGACTGGGAGGAACCACAACCCCTTTATTCTTCTTCCCAATCTAAAAATAATCAGGAGAAAAAGACCTATTAAAAAATGTCATTTTCTCTCTTTTTTTTTAAATAGCATAATACCAGCCATACTTAAAATTCAATAAGACATTAAAATAGTACAATCGACGTCCACTTACCCCTGCAGCAGCCGAAAACACTCAGAACTGCGACTACACAAGCACCATGCCTCTACTTCTCACACAATGGCCCCTAGACCCAGAGTGAAAACACATGGTTGTAGCAGGGTTAATATTTAGGGTAACCTCGGGTGCACCTGTCCGCCGCGATGCTAGAGCGGTCTACACCGGAGCCCCATGGCTAGGACTAATCCGCTGCTGCTGTATCCGCACCCCATGCATACGGGGGTCCGCTGCACCTACCTCCTGTCCCAGCAGAGGTATGCAGCGAAGGTCTCAGTAGCGGAGGGCGTGGTCTCTCAACCTCCCTCCATGCCGGCGAGAGCACAACTGAAGGTCCTGAAAGCGCAAACGCGCTTCCACACATGGCTCTGCCCCCGGAGTGACGTCACAAACCAAAAAACACGCCCCTTAAAGCTGCAGGCGCGAAATTTGGAAAATAAAAATTTTTTAAACCTAAACTATGGGAAGAAGGATGGGTTGACTTTAAGAATAACACACAGTTCCTCAGCAGGTACACCAGAGAAAAACCTGCAACTGGCGTCCTTTTCAAAGAAAGCCCGCAGCCCAGAGCGTATACACTCTGTAAGCGCCCCAAGACCCCGGCGTTTCACGTTACCTTCACGGACCCCTGAACAGCAGAACTGTGGGAGGCAAATTGGGTCTGGGGGATCCGTGGGAATAAGGCAGTGCAGGAAGCTGACAGGGTGCATTCCCCCGCTTGCTGCCAATCCTTAAGAGAGAATCTTCAACAACCTTCACAGTCACTTCAACTGCAAGAATGAAACTGGTTTTGATTAGGAGGCAGCTGCTACTTATGGGCCGGGGGGCCACACCTTTTTTGTCTTGGCAGTCACACCCTTCGGGCAAGGAAGTAATCCGAAGTGTAAGGAGGGTCTGGAATGGATCAGAAGAAAAATAATAACCTTGCTCAACCACTTACCTTAATTAAAAAAGCTGCTCCTTTATGTAAGCTGCAGATTTGCCCCCCTCCCTCCCTTCTGCTGGCAACATGGTCAATCATATAAGCACTGTGGCAGGTGAAAGTGTAAAAGTAAAAGTGCATAATTCCCCTGCCTCCTCAATCTTGCGCAAGCCTGCCAGTTGCACTAATTTCTTTACAGAACCATTCAGCTCAGCAGGGAGCGTGGACATCAACAAGATCCCAAGGGATGCAAGATTTGTAGCCAGAGGGAGCTGTGTCTCCTCACATTGTGAATGCGGTTCCAGGCTGAAGGGTTTGGAGCTAAAGGTTACACAGAGAATTTGTGGGGGGGGATTTGTGTGGGAGGGTAAGGAAACAAGAAAATAATATTTGGCAAAAATCATCAATCCAGTGTATTCAGTCAAAACTTTAAAAGGCATAAATTATGCTACTACACTTGAGGACTAAATGATTAGCCCCCAAAAATACAATTCTGTGAAATACTCACCTGTAGAATTGGTATTATAAGTATACAGTATGTCCTGCTTCAGATAGATTACTTACACTTGGGTTATCCTCCGCCAGATGGCGCTGCACTGCAGAGACATGCAATACAGGCTCCTCCCGGCCCCTCAAATACCCGGGGACCTCCCACAAATCCCCAACATTGAAAAGCAGTGAAAAAGAAGCCGGGAGAATTTAACAACCAAAAACTGGTAACTATAACAATGAAGAAAATCACCATACAGGGGATCCAGAATAATGCAACAACAGGGTGGGGTGGAGCAGGACGTACTGTATACTTATAATACCAATTCTACAGGTGAGTATTTCACAGAATTGTATCATTCTTAGTATACAGTACGTCCTGCTCTAGATAGATTACTTACACTAGGGACATCCAATATCAGTGTCTGTAAGGTAGGTGGGATCTCCCAATAAAAGGTAACAGCAGACAGTTTAAACCACTGCCGCCTGCAAAACCTTGTGGCCAAAAAACAGCAACAGCTGAGGCCTTAACATCAACCTTGTAAAACTGAAAAGGTATGAACAAAAGACCAATTAGCGGCCTCGCACACTGGTGCAATAGAAGCCTGGTGCTGCAAGGCCCAAGGGGCCACCAATAGCACGAAAGCAAGAGCAATAAAGCGAAGGGAGGATTCTTCCCCTTAGCAGCGCAGGCCTGAATCACAGCCTGACGAATCCACATGCTGATAGTAGACTTGGCAGAAGCCAAAAAACCCTTCCTAGGACCAGAAGGGACAAGCAGAGCATCAGTGTTCTTGAAATGTGCAGTAGCCACCAGATAGTACTTCAGACACCTAACCACAACCAAAGAGTGCAAAACTCTCTCCTTAACATTGCTAGGGTTAGGGCACAAGGAAGGAAGAACAATATCCTGAATCAAATGAAAGGCAGACACTACCCTTAGGTAGAAATTCTGGATTGAACGAAACAACACCTTGTCCTGGTGCCTCGCAAAGTAGGGGGGCTGAATGGACAGCACCGCCAACTCAGACACACGCCTGACAGAAGTGATAGCTACCAGAAAACACGACCTGAAGTGTAAGAATAGCCAAGGCAGCAACCTGCACAGGTTCAAAGGGAGCACCCTGCAAGGCAGGCAAGACCACTTCCAAATCCCAGTAAACAGGGACCATAGGTTGTCGTGGGGAACACACATGAGCAACCCCCTAAAAGCATCTTAGTCTTAATCAAGGAATGCTGAACAAAAAACTTCTGAAAGAAGACAGACAGGGTAAAAACCTGACCCTTCAAAGTACGGAGTTAGAGACCGACTCCAACCCATGCAATAAAACTCCAGATCCCTGGGAACTGAGAACACCCAACAGGGAAGAGACCAAGACTCAACCAGTCAATGTACCCCCGCCAGCACCTTGGTGAGTACTCTGTGAGCTGAAGAGAGGCCAGATGTCAAGGCCACAAATTGGCAGTGTTGATCCTCCAACGTGGATCTAAAGAATCTTGGTGTCCTGAAAACACAAGGATGTGAAAGTAAGCATCTTTAATATCCCCAAGCGGCATGAAGCCCACAGTTCGCAAGGAGCAAATGGCCGAGAGCAGAGTTTCCAAGAGGAAGGCGCCTGTACTTGACAAATTGCTGAAGATCTGTGCAACCAGAATGGGCCAGATTGACCCATCTTGCTGGGAACTGTGATAAGGTAGGAGTAGGGTCCCTTGCCTCTGTCCGTTAAGGGAAATCTGCAAATGACCCCCATACGCAGCAGACCTTGCACGGCCTGCGCCAGCATCTGAGCAGAAGCAGGGACCAGGAGTACCCGGGACCCGGTAATCATAGGGGGAGGGCGCACAGCAAACACCATCTTGCAGCTGGAGGCCACTACCTCCTAAAGCCAGCGGTCTGAGGCGTGGTGCCTCCAGACTTAAGCAAGGTGCCGCAGCCTTCCCCTCACCCAGGCGGGTGAGGGCACCCCATCACGCTTGAGGGGACTTGGGAGAGGATTTGAGCATAGCCCCCCCAGAGGAGCTGGGGTGTTGTCTTCTGCTCCTGGGACAGGGAGTTGCAGGAACCCCCACAAAGGACGCCCCTGGTTCCTGTTTAACACCATGGTGGGGGGTGGAAGGGGGGCCCTGGCCCCGAAGGGCCCGAAACAGCCGTCTACGCTGGGGTAAATTACCTCTCCTACCAAACAGGTCTAGGCAGGCCCCAAACAGACGCAGCCCTTTAAAAGGGAGCCTGGTAAGGGTCTTCTTCTCAGCATTGTCAGCACCCCACTGTCGCAGCCATAGTAAGCGACGTATAGCCACCACAAGGGCAGAAGTTTTTGCACACATCCTAATGGTGTCATCCAATGCTAATAGGATACATTTTACAAACAATTGGAGAGTGCATTAAACACGTCCCAAGGGAGATCATCAGGGGCACGATCGAGCATTTTCCTGATGAGGGTTCTAGTGGCAACAGCAGTAATGGCAGAGGCACAGACCGGGCGTAGCGCCATCCCCGCACATGCAAAGGCATGGGAGGCCAGCAGGTCAATGCGCCGGTCCACAGCATCCCGAAGGGTAGTATAGTAGGGGGGATGCAAGAAAGGGGTGTTAGATGGCCCTATGATCGGGACATCCACCTCAGGGGGGAACGACCAACATTTAACCACGTCAGGGGGAAAAGGGTACTTACTATCCCAATCTCCTGGAACCCCTGGAAGTTTACCGGGGCACTCCCATTCCTTGAGCACAAGGGTATGGAAATGTACCTGCTCTAGAAATTCCAAGTGTGGTGATGCTGTATGGAAACGCTCCCCTCTTTGTCTGGGAGCCTCACCAGGGGGAGAGATAGACAGAACCTCAAAGATCTTGAGCAATAAACTGTCAGTGTCATCCTGAACCCAGGGGTCAGGGTCAGAGTCTTCATGAGCCTCAGGTCTCTCATCAGATGAGCCTGAGTCAGAAAAGAGCTCTCCCTCATCAGAAGGGGTATAGCCACACAGAGTCAAACTCCTCAGTTCCCGTAGGGAAAACAGTAACATTAGGCGTCAAGAGCCGCTTCTTACCAGGGCCCTTACGCGCTAGGGACCTCGCAAAAATCTGTACAGCCGTAGGCAGTCTAGACGCCAATTCAGGCTGAGAATCCCCTACTTGTGTGTGACTCAGCAGGAGTGAGATTTAAGCCAAGGGGATTAGGTGAAGCGAGGCGAGGTACAGCCACTGGCAGGCCTGATTGCAAAACCAGTGCTTGCTCAGCACAAGGTACGCAGACCCGTGTCTTGTCAGCATCAGCATGGGGTTGTCCACAAGCTATACACCGCCGGTCATGTCCCAGAAGGACCCCGGTCACATTATCCTTAGATGCCTACATATGGTGATTATTAGGCACAATGTGCCAGTAGGGATTGACGCTATAAAGCAACCCTGGATGCCCCAATGACCCGCTAAGGAGTGGGAGTAAATTTGCAAGGCCCATTATCAATTAAACCGGGCCGGGAGAAGCCAATGGATTCACCCTCTGAAAGACACAATGAGAAAAAGGGTGTCAGCACCGAAACACACTACGGTGAATTATAAAGCCGCCCGCGAGGGCACTTACGGACCACGTTGTAAGTAAGAACGTCACAGACACACACACGTGCTACCAGACAATATGGCGCAGAGAACCTCGAAGGGCGGGCCAGCGCGAGCCGTGACACGAGGCGCGCCATGCCAGGCCCCGCCTTCCTGAAGAGCGCGAAGTCCACAGACAAGCAGGCAATGAGGACGCAGAAGCGTCTGAGGTGACGCCGCCGCCCGGCGCGGAACATCCAAATGAAGGAAAAGGCGCGCGCGACGGCGGCCTTAACCGTGTAAAAGGACAAGTCAGCGCAGCGGTTGACACCACATACACCAGTCCAAGCAGACATTACAAGAGGACCATAAGCGTGAAATCACAGAACACGGACATCCACATGCAAACACACACACCCCCCCCTTCTCTTCCTCCCGAGGGTCTACTGGGAGAATGAGGGAGGATGGCGGCCCTTTGCACAGGGCCCACCGCTACCGGGGCATGGGACAATAATGCGGGAGGGGCATCCCATAAGGCTCACCATCAGCCTATACCGCCTACCCTTTGGTGGGGGACTGCGGTGGAGCAACGCTCCTTAAGCACACATGGTACTGCCTACCTTCACCCGACCAGCGCAGCCCAGGCTGGGAGGCACATCACATCAAGGACGGGTGGGAATAGTCCGACAGGGCCGCAGGCTGTAATAGCCCCGCTCACCTGCGACAGAGTGATAATTTCATGTCTTCGCAGTCAGCACTGCAGAGAAATCTGGGGATTTGTGGGAGGTCCCCGGGTATTTAAGGGGCCGGGAGGAGCCTGTTTTGCATGTCTCTGCTGCGCAGCGCCATCTGGCGGAGGATAACCCAAGTGTAAGTAATCTATCTGGAGCAGGACGTACTGTATACTAAGAATATTTTATTTTATAACAGAGCAAAAATTTTTCAATATAAAGCTTAAATCATTTTTATTTGCACGCCATAACAGAACTGTTTTAACCCTTTTGTTGCCAAGCACGTAACACCTACGTGCTGGCTTGGCTGGACCTTAAACCGGACCTTCACCATCTTCCATAAGCCGCCATCTTGGATGTTTAAAGGCTCATAACATGCAGTAGATGCAGGTAGGATGATTTTTAATGTGAGCAATCTGTATGTACAAGGTGTGGGAAACATATAAGATAGACTCTTATTCAGAGTGAAGGTCCGCTTTAAGTGCCAAGCCCGTAGGTGTTATGTGCTCGAATTTCCCCGCTGCTAGTTTAAAAAATAAAAATGAAAAATACTCACCTGACCCCTCGTTGGATCCGGCAGGGTCTCCTCTTTAATTTGCTGCCATCCGGTCCCCCGGGGGGGGGGGGGGGGGTCGGATGTCTCCAGGAGAGCCCCCGGAATAGGCCGCCCCCCCCCCCCGCTTCGGCATCAGCAGCTGCTAAAAAAAAAAGAAGAAAAAAAAGACTTTTGCTTACCTGTGGCTGCGCTGCCTCCCGCCGGGTCTTCTCTTCACTGGGGGGGGGGGGGGGGGGGGGGCCTCCGATCGCGCCCCCCCCCAGCCTCTTCGGTGGCGAGGAGAGGGCAGAAAATGCCCTCTCCCCCCACTTCCTGGATCGCGACTGCTAGCCCCGATGTCACCAGCAGCCGGCATCTTAACTCCAGCACCTGAGACTATGAATCAGTCTGCTCGGTGCTTGGAGCAGAGAGCAGAGGAGGAGGAGAGGGCTGCGATCGCCCCCCCCCCCCTCCCCAGGCTCTCTCTTCCAAACAGCGAGCAGACTGTCAGCGGAGATTGCCGGGGGACACAGGATCGGAGGTGAGTAAAGTTAAAAAAAAAAAAATAATAAAGATCATTTTTTTTTATTTGTCTTTTTTTTTCAACATTTAACCCCTTGTGAACTGGTAAGGGGTCCATGAGCCCCATTATACCAGTTCACAAGGCTGGCACCCCCATTACCTGCCTCCCCAAAGATCGGGGGGGGGCAGAAGAGCCCAGGCCCACATAAGCTATGTGGGCTCGTAGGCTGCAGGGTGGGGGGGCCACAAAAGCTGCCCCCCCCACTCTGTGCCTACAAGCCCCCATAGCTGGTCCCGGGCTGGTTACTTTGGGTAAGGGTGACCCCACGTCATTTTTTTTTTGGATTTTTAAAGGGTTTTTAACCCTTAAAAATCCAAAAACAATGGGTCCCCCTTTTAACCCTTTGTGTTCCGTCATCCAGCAGCTATAAAAGGCTTCCAGCAGGTGAGCAGAAGCCAGTGATCGCCGAGGGACACAGTGATCCAGGATGGATGGGAGGTAAGTATTAAAAAAAAAATAAATAAATAAAAAAAAATAATAAAATAATTTTTTCTCTTTGTGTGTGTCTGTGTTTTTAGGCTGGGGGAGGTGGCAAGTCACCTGTGACTAGCGGGTGACTTGCCATTAACCCCTGGCACCCCCATTACCTGCCTCCCCAAAGCCCGGGGGGGGCAGAAGAGCCCGGGCCCACGGGCTATGCGGGCTTGTAGCCTGCAGGGCCAGGGACCACAAAAGCTGGCCCCTGTGCCCTGTTTCTACAAGCCCTGCATAGCTGGTCCCGGGCTGGTTACTTTGGGTAAGGGGGACCCCATGTCAATTTTTTTGGGGGATTTTTAAGGGTTTTTAACCCTTAAAAATCCCCCCCAAAAAATGGGGTCCCCCCCCCCCAGGAGGGGGGACCCTATGTCATTTTTTTTTCTCGATTTAACCCTTTGTAGTGTGGATGGTAGTTGTATTTTATTTGTAAATGTTATCAAATGTTATAAAGTACTTGTTTCAGTTAGGGGGGTCTCCTGGGCAGGAACGGGGGGCTACCGATAAATATGTGGTACCGTTCTAATCAGTAGAAATGGGGCTTTCACATGCAATATGCTTTTCCTTAATAAAATACATTTTTTATTTAAAATAAAGGAGTCAATTTTCTAAAAATGTTTTTTATTTATTTATTTATTTTTACTTAATAATATTGTAAAAAACAAAATAAAATTTACAAACAAGACATTTCATGTTAAAGCCTAAACTCTGCTGCAAAAAAAATATAAATATAATTTTCCTGAAAATTACAGCAAAAATGGCGCAAAACATGGCGCAAAATGGGGAAAAATGACCTGTCAACAGAGGGTGACAAAATCTCAAGTAGGCTGGCAATTAAAAGGGTTAATAGTACCTCTGCATGTTGGGTATTGTTCTGTTCGGCGGACCTTGCGCTTTCAGACTTAGCTTGTTTTTTCTGGTTTGCATATTTATATTTTAGGAAAAGGTGTTTTTTATTCAGCTTTTTTATACATTTTTTAGGGAAACCCTGTGCAACCAAAGAATTCTTTGAGGGATTAATTCCAGAAAGATGAGCCCACTACAACAAGCTGGGTACACTTAGAAAGCTGAAAAAATTCAGGGAATATATGATTTATGGGGGATATTTCAAATGTAAAGGGTTGTTTTGGTTGAAAAATCGCAAGGTGCGCACTTTGTCTGCAGAGCTGAAATTTTCAAGTAAAATTACCGTTACGCACATGCTTTACTTTGGGGTGTTTGGCAACTCTTCCCTTGACAGAACCTATGCATGTTGGGTGTTGTTCTGTTCGGGGAATGTTGCTTTTTCAGATTAAACTTGTTTTTTCTTGTTTGTATAGTTTTTTTTAGGAAAATGTGGCTTTGATTCTGCTTTTTTATCCTTTTTTTTGGGAAACTCTTTGCAACCAAAGAATACATTGAGGAATTACTTCCAGAAAACTATGGGCACATCAACATGCCTGGTACACCTAGAAAGCTTGAGGTGTGTACTTCCAAAGAATATATATTTTGTTGGGGGTATTTCAAATGTAAAGGGTTGTTTTTCTGGTAAAACTGCAAGGTGCGCATATTGCATTGCATAGTTGTATTTTATCTGAAAATCCCCTAAAGCGCTATTTCAGTTTGGGGGAGTCTCCTGGGCAGGTAAGGGTGTCTACCTATACATATGTGGTATCGCTGTAACCGGGAGAAATTGGGATTTCACACGCAATAAGATTTTATTGACAAACTTACATTTTTTATTACAAAAAAAACACTACAAATTGTAAAAAAAAAAATTTTTTTTAATTTTTTTTTCACATATTTCACCCAAAAATATTGAGAATACACCTAAAAATTACAAACAAGACATTTCATGTTAAAGCCCAGACTCTGCTGAAAAAAACAATATATAATTTTCCTGGGAAATCCCTGGAAATCCTTTCAAAAATGACAGTTGAACATGTGTAGCGCAAAATAGTGAAACATGGTCTGGCAACAGAGAGTGACAAATGCTGCAGGTAGGCTGGCACTTAAAGGGTTAAAAGAAACAAAAATCACTGAGGTAGCTATTATTAGCCCAGACCCTTATAAAACGATTCCCCAGCATCTAAAATTAATATATTTTAAGTTTTTAGTCACTTATTATTCTTTCCCCCACTGGGCCGCAACTCTGGTTAGTACTTTAGGATACGTGCGACGCCATCTTGACTCAGAAGGATCACACTTACTGAGGAGAGGAGAGTGGAATAAAGTACAGGAAGGCAGGTTATAGCTGTGCTTTGCTCAGACAGAGCAGAGCTGGGGTCAGGAAAAGGTCAGCAATCCCAGAATGCAGAGCAGCACAGTCAGAAGTCCCTTCCTGTTTACAGGCTGCCTGATGTCCCATGAGCCGCCATCTTAGATGTTTAACTCATAACATGCAGTAGATGCAGGTAGGACAATTTTTAATGTGAGCAATCTGTATGTACAGGGTGTGGGAAACATATAAGATAGGCTCTTATTCAGAGTGAAGAACCGCTTTAAGAAGTTTGTTTTTATAGAGCCATAGCAGGAAACCACTGCCGCGCAATGGTGTGCTTTAACTTTGTAATATGGAAAGCTTGTTAAATCAAGTCACTGCCGAGGGCTATTCCCCAATTTACTGTATAAACGCTTTAGTAGTGTCTGAACTATGACTTGGGAAAGCACCATGGCTTTAGATGGATTAGGAAAAAAGACTTGAGAAGTAGAATCATTGATGCTTAAAAAGCAGGAGAGGATGTACAAAGTTATCACAGCGTTTCCAAGGGTCAAGTACAGGAGAGAGAGACACAACACAGAACAAGCTTGACAGAGACAGGAAAAGCAAGATTTCAAAAGACCATTGAAAGAAAACTAGTAAGAGATGCAAAAAACATAACTACCAAGATATTACAGAATGACTCATGAATTCTCTTAAAAGATATGCTGGCACTGGTACTTGCTAGAGCACTGCACATGAATAAAATGTGTGGTGCAGCCCAATACCATACCTTCCAACATCTCATGGTGAGAAAGAGGGACAAATGTTTAATTAAATTAATCCAAATTAAATAAATTAAGCCACAGTCCCTCACTGAGGGATGCATGGGAAAACAGCAAAGGACAGGGCAACATGGACTCAAAAAAGGGACAATCCCTCCAAATGAGGGACATTTGGGAATGATATAATGCGTTTTAGGCGAGGGAGTTTTGGACCTTCTCCCTGGCCAGGTAGGATTGCAACGGGGCTCACCAATGTAGACCAACCTCGCCTTTTTGCGAATCATGCAACGTAAATAAAAAATATCAACATTTTATTTGGACTTCTATCATTAAAATACATATTAACATCGTGACTAGGAAAGTTTAAAATATTCCAGTAGCTCCCAGAGTTGTTTGGAGAGACAGAACAATGGTTTCAATATCCTGCAGCACAGACTAGTTTCGAGCCAGGGCAGATCAAGCTTCCTCAGTGCCCGGTGGGATTAAAAAAATCTACTATGTACAATACAAAAGAATATAGTGTCACTATTCAAAAACATTTGTACAGATCTTAAACAGTAATTGGATATTACAAAGATTACCTGTATATGACAGAAAGAGATTACCTGTAAATGACAGACAGAGTTAAATAAACTATGTTGCACGAAGTTGGATCAGACAAGAATGAAATCTATCAATGTGAGTGAGCCATTGTAACCTGATTGAACCCAATTCATTCCAATAAGATTTGATCCAACTATTGCTAACGCACATTGATAGATTTCATTCTTGTCTGATCCAACTTGGTGCAACATGGTTTATTCAACTCTGTCTGACCTAAGCTGACTGAGCGTATCAAACGCAACTTAATTTGGTCTACTGTACCTTATTATATTTCTGTTAGTCTTTTATCCATTGCATAATATGATTGGCACTTGCCCCCGTTGGACATCCTATAAAAATAATCCTTACCACTATTGGCCAATATAGGAGTTATCAATTTCCTAGACATTAGTAACACAGACCATAGGGTATCCCCATTTGAGGCAAAAACAACCCATCAATTTAGTATTATATTTGCAGGCGCAGTTCTGACTCTAAACATGTCTGTACCTTTATTTGAGGTTTGGTTGCCGCTCTCTCAATCGGATTCTACGTGGTCCCTATATTCTGTAAACAATGTAGGTCCCCCATTTTTTCTGCCACATCTCAAGGCTCCTTAATATCCCCTTTTATTACGCAATCTAAGTTCTCCCTTAACGAGGGACACCAGCGAGGTGGACCAAGCCACCATTGATAAGCATAAATGTGTATGGAATATTATTATCTTATATATCTTTTTTATATAACTTTATCTAGATTCTGGATTGCATCTTCTAGCCCTATTTTTTATTAATTTTATTTTTAAGACCCCGTTATATTGTCCTCCTTGTCGCAGATGCGCTCCAGCCGCCCTTGCGGAAGTGACGAAGCACCTCCGTTCCCCATCCACAGCACATGACCGCACGCATAGAGCGGTTGCTAATAGGGGCGGGGTGACGGAGGCGCGCTGACGGAACACGGCGCACTACCAGCTTAAAGGGCCGGCCAGCACAGCCGGCGGACATCTCTGGCCGGACATATCCGGCCCACGTGCGCTAGGCGCTCCCGAACGGCACCCAAAACCAGAGAGCTGGGGACAATACAATGACCGTAATCATTCCCTCTTTGAACCCTTTAAGTCCCTACCTGTAGCTTTTGTCACCCTCTGTTTCACTATTTTGCGCTACACATGTTCAACAGTGATTTTTGGAAAGATTTCCAGGAATCTCCCAGGAAAATTATATATTGTTTTTTTCAGCAGAGTCTGGGCTTCAACATGAAATGTCATTTGGGCTTTTTTTAGTGTATTCTCAATACTTTTCGGTGAAATATGTACAAAAACAAAATTAAAAAAAATCTATTTTTTGCAATTTGTAGTGTTTTTTTTGTCTCCCGGTTACAGCGGTACCACATATGTATTGGTAGACACCCTTTCCTGCCCAGAAGACTCCCCCAAACTGAAACAGAGCTTTAGGAGATTTTCAGATAAAATACAACTGTGATATGCGCTATGCGCACCTTGCAGTTTTTCCAAAAAAACAACCCTTTACATTTGAAATACCCCCCACAAACTATATATTCTGGAATATACGCCTCAAGCTTTCTAGGCGTACTAACCTTGTTTATGTGGGCTTAGTTTTCTGGAAGTAATACCTCAATGTATTCTTTGGTTGCACAAAGTTTCACTAAATAAGAATTAAAAGGAAGAATCAAGCCACATTTTCCTAAAAAAAAACTATATGCAAACAAGAAAAAACAATTAAAATCTCAAAAAGCAACATGCCCCGAAACAGAACGGTACCCAACATGCATAGCTACTATCAAGGGAAGAGTTGGCAAACACAACAAAGTAAAGCGTGCGCATAACGGTAATTTTACTTGAAAATTTCAGCTCTGCAGACAAAGTGCGCACCTTGCAATTTTTCAACCAAAACAACCCTTTACATTTGGAATATCCCCGAAAAACCATATATTCCCTCAAAGTACACATGTTAAGCTTTCTAAGAGTACCCAGCTTGTTGTAGTGGGCTCACCTTTCTGAAAGTAATCCCTCAAAAATTCTTAAGTTGCACAGGGTTTCCCTAAAAAAAAATGAATAAAATTACTGAATAAATAACATGTTTTCCTAAAATATCAATAAGCAAACAAGAAAAAAATACAATTCTGTGATTACTCACCTGTAGAATTGGTATTATGAGTATACAGGACATCCTGCTGCAGATAGATTACTTACACTTGGGTTTTACTCCGCCAGATGGCGCTGGACTGCAGAGACATCGAAAACAGGCTCCTCCCGGCCCCTAAAATACCCAGGGACCTCCCACAAGCCCCAGCATTGAAAAGCAGTTAACAAGAAGCATGGAGAATGAAAACAAACCCAAACTGGTAACTATAACAATGATAACAAATCACCATACAGGGGATCCAAGATGATGAAAAACCAAGGGTGGGGTGGAGCAGGACGTACTGTATACTAATAATACCAATTCTACAGGTGAGTAATCACAGAATTGTGTTATTCTTAGTATACAGTACGTCCTGCTCCAGATAGATTACTTACACTTGGGACATCCAATAGCAGTGTCCATAAAGTAGGGTGGGATCCCCAAAAAGGTAACAGCAGACAGGTCAGACCACTGCCGCCTGCAGAACCTTACGGCCAAAAGCAGCATCAGCTGAGGCCCTAACATCAACCTTGTAAAACTTTGAAAAGGTATGAACAGAAGACCAAGTAGCGGCCTTGCAAACTTGTTCAACAGAAGCCTGGTGCTGAAAAGCCCAAGAGGCACCAATAGCCCGAGTAGAATGAGCAGTAAGGCGGAAAGGAGGATTCTTCCCCTTAGCAGAGTAGGCCTGAATCACAGCCTGACGGATCCATTTGCTGATAGTAGACTTGGCAGGAGCCAAACCCTTCCTAGGACCACAAAAAGAGCATCCGTTTTTCTGAAAGGTGCAGTAGCCACCAGAAAGTACTTCAGACACCTAACCACATCCAAAGAATGTAAGACCCTCTCCTTAGCATTACTAGGATTAGGGCACAGTGACTGAAGAACAATGTCCTGATTCAAATGAAAGGCAGACACAACCTTAGGCAGAAAGTCTGGCCTGAAGCGGAACACCACCTTGTCCTGGTGTCTCTCATAGTAGAGGGGCTGGATGGAGAGCGCCGCCAACTCAGACACACGTCTGACAGAGGTGATAGCCACCAAAAAGACAACTTTGAGAGTAAGAATGGCCAGGGCAGCATTCTGCACAGCTTCAAAGGGAGCACCCTGCAAGGCTGACAAAACCAAGTTCAAATCCCAAACGGGCAACATAGGCTTACGTGGGGGACGCACATGGGTAACCCCCTGGAAAAAAGTCCTGATCAGAGAATGCTAAGCAAAGAACTTCTGGAAGAAAACAGCCAGGGCAGAAACCTGACCCTTCAGAGTACTGAGTTGGAGCCCCATCTCCAACCCATGCTGCAGGAATTCCAGGATCCTGGGAATAGAGAACACACGACAGGGAAGAGACTTAGACTCACATCACACCATGTAGGCACGCCAAACCCTGTAATAAATGGAAGAAGACTTCTTCCTAGCCTTTATCATGGTATCAACAACCGAGGTAGACAGCCCCATCTCCATCAAGATGGAGGTTTCAGCAGCAAGGCCGTCAAAGCCAGAGTTTGTAAATTGGGATGGCGTAAGGGACCCTAAATGAGCAGGTCTGGCACCCTGGGCAGAACGTACTGATCTACTGCCAGCTGCACCACGTCTGCGAACCACACTCTTCTTGGCCACCTGGGGGCCACCATAATTGCTGGCACCCCTTCCAGAGCAATCTTGCACAGAACCCTGCCCCGCAGGGGGAATGGAGGAAAGACATACAGGAGCTGAGAGTCCTGCCATGACATTGCTAGGGCATCCGTGGCCAAGGCCAGAGGATCCTGGGACAGGGAGACAAAGGCCGGGAGCTTGTGACTGTGACGGGACGCAGACAGATCCACATCTGGTTGGCCCCAACGGTGACACAGAGCAACACCCTGTTGCAGAGGGACCAGTCTCCCTGGCGAGAGGTCCCACAGCTCAGAGAGTCTGCTAGCAGATTTTCCACCCCCGGGATGTACACCGCAGATATGCAGGGAACATTGGCCCTCGCCCAGGTCAGGATCAGAGACACTTCCTGGAGGGCCCTCTTGCTCCGGGTCCCTCCCTGATGATTGATGTAGGCAACTGCCGTCTGGTTGTCCAAAGCGCACCTGAACAGGCAGGACTAGAAAGTGATGAGTCTACTGAGCCAGAACCAACCTGATCGCCCGCAGCTCCAAGACGTTGATAGGTGTGTGGGCCTCCTGAGGGCCCCACCTCCCCTGGAACTGCAGAAACCCCCCCAACCTGACAGACTGGCATCCGTGGTGACCGTCTCCCAGGAGGGGATCAGAAAGGATCTGCCCCCCAACAGGTTCCTGGAGTCCAGCCACCACGAGAGGGACCACCTGACCAGGGGGGAAAGCGCAAAGACCCGGTCCAGGGAAGCAGGGTCCTTGTCCCATACTGACAAGAGGTGGAGTTGCAGAGGCCTCAAGTGGAACTGAGCATAAGGGACCGCCTCGAAACACGCCACCATCAGGCCCAACAGCTGCATTCCCTGCCTGATGGAGGGATGATGATAAGATAGTAGGAACTGGACCTGGGCAATCAGACTGTCCACCTTCTGCTGAGGAAGAAAAATCCTTGCCTGAACTGTATCCAGATTCATTCCCAGGAATGAAGTCACCAAGGAGGGAGACAGAGAAGACTTGGGGTGGTTGATCACCCAGCCAAATGACTCCAGGGTGGACACCACCAGCTGAGTATCCAACTCTGCCTGATGTAGAGACTGGGAAGTGATGAGAATGTCATCCAGGTAGGGCAGCACGCGGATGCCCTGAAACCTGAGCAGAGACATTACTCCTGCCAGCACCTTGGTGAACACCCTGGGAGCTGAAGTGAGACCAAAGGGCAATGCCACAAATTGGTAGTGTTGATCCTCCAGTGCGAACCTGAGGAACCTTTGATGACCTGGAAATACAGGAATACGAAGGTAAGCATCTTAAGCAGAGCGCAGAGTTTCCATGCAAAAGCGCCTGCGCCTGACAAATTTGTTGAGGATCTTCAAGTCCAGGATGGGCCTGAGTGACCCATCTTTTTTTGGCACTGTGAAGAGGTTGGAATAGAAGCCCTTGCCCTTTTCTCTTAAAGAGACCTTGCAGATGACCCCCAGCTCCAGAAGGCTTTGCACCGCCTGCACTAGATCCTGAGCTGACACAGGGTTCTGAGGAATCCGGGATCTGACGAACCTTGGGGGGGGGGGGAGGGGGGGGCAGACAGAAAACTCTATCTTGTAACAGGAGGACACTACATCCTGAATCCACCGGTCTGAGACATGAAGCCTCTAGACGTGAGCAAAGTGCTGAAGCCGTCCCCCCATCATGCCTGAGGGGGCTTGGGAGAGGACTTGGAGCCCCAGGCGGAGGTAAGGGGAGGAAAAGGAGCCCTGACCCCGAAAGGGCCGAGACTGCCGCCTGCGCTGGGGTAACCTGCCTCCCTTAGCAAACAGGTCCAGGCGGTCCCCAAACAGGCGTAGTCCTTTGAAGGGAAAACCAGTGAGGGCTTTCTCGGCAGCGTTGTAAGCAGCCCACTGGCGCAGCCAAACCGAGCGGCGTATTGCCACCACCAGGGCAGAGGTTCTGCCACACATTCTAATGGTTTCATCCAAGGAAGAGAAGACATAGGTCACAAAAACATCACAACTAGATAGTGCATTAAACTCCTCCCTAGACACATCATCAGGGGCACCATCAAGGATACTTCTGAGCAGGGTCCTAATAGCCACAGCCGTAATGGCAGAGGCACAGACCGGGCGCAACGCCGTCCCCACACACGCAAAGGCATGGGACGCCAGCTGATCAATGCGCCGGTCCTCAGCATCCCGCAGAGTAGTAGAGTCAGGGGACGGCATGACAGAGGTGTTAGATAACCCTAGGACCGGGGCATCCACCTCAGGAGGGGATGACCAACACTTCACCACATCAAGAAAGGGATACTTCCTATCCCAACTCTTACACCGGGAAGCCTGCTGGGGCGTTCCCATTCCTTGAGCACAAGGTTATTAAAATGAACTTGCTCAGGAAATTCCAAGAATGACAGAGGTATGAAAAAGTTCCCCCTGTTGCCTGAGGGCCGCAACAGGGGGAGAAATAGACAGAACCTCAAAAAATACCATTTTGTGAGATACTCACCTGTAAAATGGTTATTACGAGTATGTCACACCCCCCCACTTCCCAATATTCATGACACTTGGGAACCCGGCCTGTAGAGGGCGATCTTGCAGAGATGACATGGAAAAAAGGAGCCCCTCCTGGTCCATAAGTACTGGGTTCCTCCCACTATTCCTCAGTCTTTTTAAACAGCAGTGAAGAACCAGGAAGAGCCAATTATATTCAATAATTGTAAAATTATATGAGAATAATAATACCAAATAAAGGATCCCTTAGAACAAAAAGAGCCAATCATATTCAATAATTGTAAAATTATTTGAAACAATAATACCAAATAAAGGATCCCTTAGAGCAAAAAGATCCAATTATATTCAATAATTGTAAAATTATTTGAAATAATAATAATCACCATATAAAGGATCCCTCGAACAAAAAAGGGCGGGGGAAGTGGGGGGTGTGACATACTCGTAATAACCATTTTACAGGTGAGTATCTCACAAAATGGTATTATTCCTAGTATGTCACACCCCCCACTTCCCGATATTCATGACACTTGGGACACCCAATAGCAGTGTCTATAATGGGTGGGGATCCCAAAGGAATAATGCATAACTTAAATTACTGCAGCTTGCAGAACTTTGCGGCCAAAAACAGCATCTGCTGAGGCCCGCACATCAACCTTGTAAAACTTAAAAAGTATGCACAGAAGACCAAGTCGAAGCCTTGCAGACTTGTTCAACAGAAGCTTGGTGCTGAAAAGCCCAAGAGGCTCCAATAGCATGAGTAGAATGAGCGGTGACATGAAAAGGGGGAACCTTCTCCTTCTCCATATAGGCCCCAATGATAGCCTGACGTATCCACTTACTAAGGGAAGATTTGGCAGGAGCAAAACCCTTCTTGGGCCCAGAAGGCACAACAAAAAAGGCATCCGTCTTGCGGAAGGCCGAGGTAGTAACTAAATAATACTTAACACAACGAACTACATCCAAAGAATGTAAGACCCTTTCCTTGTCGTTACTAGGTTTAGGACACAAGGAAGGAAGAACTATATCCTGATTTAGGTGGAAAGCAGACACCACCTTAGGAAGGAAATCCGGTTTAAAACGGAAAACAACCTTATCTTGATGCCTCAAAATAAGGGGCTTGAATAGACAAAGCCGCCAGTTCAGAAACTCGGCGGACAGAAGTAATAGCAACCAAAAACGCAACCTTCCGAGTAAGAATAGGAAGAGGAATATCCTGCAATGGCTCAAAGGGAGCAGCTTGCATAGCCGAAAGCACTAGGTTAAGATCCCAAACAGGAAGTAAAGGCTTTCTGGGAGGCCGCACATGCGCGACTCCTTGGAAAAAGGTCTTAACCAAAGGATGAAGAGCAAACGTTCTTTGAAAGAAAATTGCCAAGGCAGAGATTTGCCCTTTCAAAGTACTAATCTGTAATCCCATATCCAGACCTCGTTGCAGATATTCCAGAATTCTAGGAATAGAAAATACTCTACAGGGCAAAGACCTGGATTCACACCAATCAATATAGGACCTCCAAGTCCTGCAATAAATGACAGAGGAAGACTTCTGCGTACCACAGACGCCTTGGCCACCTTGGCGCCACCAAAATTGCTGGCACCTCCTCCAGTGCTAGCTTGCGCACCACCTTGCTGATCATGGAGAATGGGGGAAACAGATATAGGAACCCCAGATCCTTCCAGGCCAGAGACATGGCATCCGCTGCCACTGCCAGAGGATCCTGGGAGAGAGACACAAAAGCTGGCAGCTTGTGATTGTGACGAGAAGCAAACAGGTCAACCGTGGAGTCCCCCACTTGTGACAGAGGAACTAAAAGACCCTTGGATTGAGAGACCATTCTCCCTGGCGAGAACATCCCCTGCTCAGGGAGTCTGCCTCCACATTCTCTATCCCCGGAATGTAAACTGCTGATATGCAGGGAACATTGATCTCTGCCCACTGAAGGATCAGAGACACTTCCCGGAGGGCACCCCAACTGCGAGTCCCTCCCTGGTGATTGATGTATGCAACAGCTGTTTGGTTGTCTGACCGAATCTGAACTGGCAGACCCTGTAAGAAATGGGTCAGTCGAAGTAGAACAAGCCGTATGGCCCGAAGCTCTAATACATTGATTGGAGAATGAGCCTCCTGAGGCCCCCACAATCCTTGGAACTGATGCTTCTTCCAGAAGCCCCCCCAGCCCACCAGGCTGGCATCCGTGGTAACCAGTTCCCAACGCGGAGTCAGAAATGACTTGCCCTTCTGGAGGTTGAGCGATATTAACCACCACTGAAGGGACTGCAAAACGTGGGGAGACAATAGACAAGTCTGATTCAATGATAGTGGGCACCTGTCCCACTTTGCCAAGAGGAAGAGCTGAAGCGCCCTTATGTGAAACTGGGCAAACGGGACTGCCTCAAATGCAGCTACCATCAATCCCACTAGTCTCATCCCTAGATGGATAGACTGACGAGAGTTGGACAAGAATAGACGAATCAAGTCCTGAATCAGAACCATTTTGGACTGAGGAAGAAAAACCCCTGTCCTGAAATGTGTCCAGAATCAGGTCCAGGAAGGGAATCTCCCTGGACGGACAGAGAGAGGATTTGGGGTAACTTATTACCCATCCGAACCTCTCTAGCGTAGAGACAACCATCCTGGTGTCCAACACTGATTGTTCGAGGGAGGAGGCCGCAATAAGCAGATCGTCCAGAAAAGGCACAATGCGGATGCCCTGGACCCTGAATATAGCCATCACTCCTGCCAGCATCTTGGTAAAGACTCTTGGGGCCGAGGTAAGGCCGAATGGCAGGGCCACAAATTGATAATTCTAGTCTTCTATCGAGAACCTGAGAAATCACTGGTGACCCGGAAAATAGGAATGTGCAAATAAGCATCCTTGATGTCTATGGATGTCATAAAGTCCCCCTAACGGAGAGCATCGATCGTTGATCGCAGAGACTCCATGCGGAATTTTCCGAAACGGATAAATTGATTGAGTCTGCTTAGGTCTAGGATAGGCCGAACAGAGTCGTCCTTTTTGGGTACCGTGAATAAGTTGGAGTAAAACCCCAAACCCCTTTCCGCTGGAGGCACTAGGCCGATAACAGCCATGTTTAACAGATTCGCTACTGCTGCCCGCAGTCTGTGCGCAATTGCCGGATCTGACGGCATCCGGGACATTAAAAATCTGGGAGGAGGCCGGGACTCGAATTCCAGTTAGTAACCGGAAGAGACTACTTCCAGAGCCCAATTGTCTGATACCTCCTGAACCCAGACCTGATAGAAGGACCGCAACTGTCCCTCCACCCGTTGAGCAGGCTTAGTGGCAGATTTGGTTTTGGACCCCCAATTCTGACTTGGACGGCCACATCCCTTTCCTCTATTCCACGAAAGGAACGACATTGTTTCTTACGCTGAGGTAATTTACCTCCTTTAGTGACAGAATCCAATTTTTCTCCAAAGAGACGCATTCCCACAAAAGGGAGCGCTGTAAGCGATTTCTTGGCTACAATATCAGCTGCCCACTGCCACAACCATAGTGACCGCCGGATGGCGACTAACAAGGCAGAGGTTCTGCTGCACATGAGCAGAGTATCATCTAAGGCAGAAAGTACAAAAGATGCAAACATCTCACATCGCTTAAGAGCGGCGTACTCATCAGAGGCCGGATCAAGCCCTGAGTAATTCATTAGGTCTCTCACAACAGACCTAATAGCCACTGTCATGAGTGCCGAAGCACCAACAGGCAGCAAGGCCGAGCCCACACTGGAAAAAGCGTGGCATGCCATTTGATCAATACGCTTATCCTCGCCATCTTTAAGTGTAGTGTAGTCAGGAGAATGCAACACAGAAGAATTGGATAAATTAAGCACAGGGGCATCCACCCATGAGCAGAGTATCTTTTAAAAATCCAGTCTCTCTATAAATGAATTAAATATTAATGCATAGATGGCCATTGTATGCTTGCGCACACATAGGAACTTGTCCTCCGCATTTAACCCATCCGTGCAGTGAGTGTACACATGCCCAGAGCGGTGGGCACAGGTGGTGATGACCAACGCTTAACAGTATCAGCTGGGAAGAGATATTTCTTGTCCCAGCCCAAGGGAATGGCAGGAAGCCGCGCAGGCTTCTCCCATTCTTTAAGAATAATTTCATCAAAATGCTTTTGATTTGGAAATTCTAAACGAGGTTTAGAGACTCCAAAGAACTCCCCTTTTTGAGGAGGGACTACTTCAGGAGGAGTAATAACCAAAACCTCAAATAACTGAGCAAGAGCTTTTGGGGTATCCACAACACTTGCTTCACCCTGCTCAATCTCAGTACCAACAAATTGCTGTTCATCAGAAACATCTGATTCCTCATAATAATTCTCCTTCTTCTAACTGAGAAGGATCAGACCAATCAAGCAATTCACAATTGTCTGACTCCCTTGCCGGAGTCAAGTGCTTGCTTTTAGCTGAGGCCTTCTTAGGCACAGAGGTAGACATTAATCTTTCAAGATGAGCCAATCTGGCACATAAATCAGCATGCGACTCACCACCCATGACAATATCATTAGGGGTACGGACAAGACATGGCGGAGTAGGAGATGAGGCATTAGCCACAGGCCCTGAAGCCTGGGCCTCAGTTTGCTGCATAATAGTTAATTGTGCACAAGGGACACAAAGAATTGCGTTATCCCCAACAAGGGATGCCCCACATCCAAAACATTGCCGAGTCTGTGCAGAGGGAATTGCATGTCCGTTATCCTGGGATGCCTCCATATGGTGTTTAGTATTATACTATAATTGATTATAGTCGCCAAGTATATATGGGATTTACGCAATTGCTACCCGGGATGCCCCTTTAAATAGTCCCAAGTGGGAGGATTGAAACACAAATGGACCCCCAAATAAGGCTTAAGGGCTTTTTTTTATATAAGGACCAGGAGAAACCCCTTTTTAAATAAGGAGTTTCTACCTACAGAGAAAACAAAAAAACAGTCACCAAATGCACACAATATAAATAAATGACAGAAAAAAAACTCCCTTCAGCCAAGCTGAAGGGTACTCACAGCCCATGCAATAAGCTCACATCATGAGGTAAGGCCACATGGAAGCAGGAAACAGGAAGTCAAACAGAGCATCCAGGTGCTCTCTGAATAAAAGCATGCATAAGCCCCGCCCACTTCCAGGATCACATGGCCAAAAATGGAGGGAAAATTCAAATCTGAACACAGCCAGAAAACAAAGAGCTTTAATAGGCAAGCGAAAAATGCTGCCTAGACAGAGATAGGAAAATCTAAATAAAACATTTCCTATTAAATAGTATAGTAAAACACATAATAAAAATAAGAAATAAAGACTTATTTTATATATCTCTTTTTTTTTTTTGTGTGCATGGTGACAAATAAGCCCAGATAACGCCCCCCTTCCCCCCTCCTTTTTACCCAGTAGGGTTAAAGGAGAACTAAGGGGAGAGGATAGAAATTCACCCATAAGGCACAAGGGGATTATAAAGGGACAGGGGCATCCCATGCCGGGATCACCAACCCGGAAGCCGCTCACCCACATTTGGGTCTCACGGGGGAGTAATACTCCTGTATACACCAGAAGGAGTATGTATCTACCATTGCCTGAACCACGCAGCCAGGGCTGGGAGGCATACAATATAACCAAACAGGTTTAAAGAGTTTCAGACAGAAATAGAGAAAAAAAGGGGGCCGGGAGCAAGCCTGGCTACCTGCAGCTTGAAGGAGAGTCATCTTCTGAATGCTTCGCCGACTGCAGAGACGAAAAGACTGAGGAATAGTGGGAGGAACCCAGTACTTATAGACCAGGAGGGGCTCCTTTTTTCTATGACATCTCTGCAAGATCGCCCTCTACAGGCCGGGTTCCCAAGTGTCATGAATATCGGGAAGTGGGGGGTGTGACATACTAGGAATATCTGAGCCAACAGTCTATCAGTATCATCAGAGCCAGAATCGTCATGACCCCTGGGCCTCTCATCAGATGACCCTGAGTCGGAGAATAGCTCCCCTTCCTCCAAAGGGGTATAGCCAGACAGTTCCAAAAACTCATCAGCTTCCATAGGGAAAAGAGTGACATCAGGCGTTAAGTGCCGCTTTTTTGCAGAGGCCTTACGCGCCAAGGTATTAGCAATTAACTTCTCAACACTAGCCAGTCTGGAAGACACATCAGGCTAAGAATCCCCACTTGTATGCAATTCAATGGGAGTGAGATTTAAGCTAGGGGGAGTAGGTGAAGTGAAATGGGGCCCAGCCACTGGAAGGCCAGATTGCAGCGCAAGCACCTGCTCGGCACAAGGTACACATTGTCAGCGCTAATAGGGGACACCCCACAAGCTACACACAGCCGGGCTTGTCCCGAAAGAACCCCGAGCACATTATCCTGAGACGCCTCCATATGGTTATTATAGCGGCACAATAAGCCGATAGGGATTGAAGCTATAAAGCAACCTGGGATGCCCCAATAACCCGCTAGGGAAGTGGGAGTAATTAGCGCTAGGCCTCACAAGTTAATTAACTAAATAGAGGTAGTAGGGCCGGGAGAAGCCAAGAGGGTTCGGCCCGTCTGAAAGACATAAACAAAGGGGAACCGTAAGTGACATGTGAAAGACCATGGTAAATGAAGCCACCCGCGAGGGCACTCACGGACCACGGTAGGTAGAAGCCCGTCAGGCAGCAGCCTGAACCAAGAAAAAAATGGTGTCGGTATACCTCGAGGGGTCCCCCCGAAGAGCGCGAAGCCATACACGTGACAAGCAGTCAATGACAGCACACCAGCGCCTGAGGTAACGCGTCCGCCAAGCGCGGAACACAGTGTAAGCGTGCGTGGCGGCGGCAATTTTAAAACACAATAGGTGCAAACAAGTCAGCGCGGCTAAGCATATAAAATAATGTAGTGACGCACAAAGGCCAATACACATACCCCCCCTCCCTCCCCCGAGGGCTACAAGGAGAGTGAGGGAGGACAGCGGCCACTTAATATAGGGCCCACCGATAGACAGGGGCAAGGGTCAATAGGGCGGGAGGGGCATCCCATAGAGGCTCACCATATGCCTATACCGCCTACCCTTTGGTGGGGGATTGCGGTGGAGCAGCGCTCCTAAGCACCGACAGCGGTGCTGCCTACCATCACCCGACCAGCGCAGCCAAGGCTAGGAGGCAAATTACTAATGGAATGGGTGGGAATAGTCCTACAGGGCCGCAGGCTGATAGCCCCGCTCACCTGCGAGAATTGAGAGCCATCTTCTTGTCCTTCGCAGTCCAGACTGCAGAGAAGATCTGGGGATTGTGGGAGGTCCCTGGGTATTTGAGGGGGCCGGGAGGAGCCTGTTTTCGATGTCTCTGCAGTCCAGTGCCATCTGGCGGAGTAATACCCAAGTGTAAGTAATCTATCTGGAGCAGGATGTACTGTATACTAAGAATACAAGCTAAATCTGAAAGAGCAAGGTCCCCCAAGAAGAACAATACTCAACATGCATAGGTACTATTAAACCTTTAAATTGCCAGCCTACTTAAATTTTTGTCACCCTCTGTTGACAGGTCATTTTTCCCCATTCTCTGCCATGTTTAACCGTGATTTTTGGCCGGAATTACCAGGAAAATTATAGATATATATTTATCAGAAGAGTTTAGGCTTTAACATGAAATGTCTTGTTTGTAATTTTTCTACTTTTTTAAAAATATTTTTGTGTAAAAAAAAAAATATATTTTTTAGACAAAGGTCTCCTTTATTTTAAATAAAACATTTCCTTTATTAGAGAAAACCATATTGCATGTGAAAGCCCCATTTCTCCCGATTACAACGGTACCACATATGTATCGGTAGCCCCCCGTTCCTGCCCAGGGGACCCCCCAAACTGAAAATAGCACTTCATAACATTTACAAATAAAATACAACTACTATCCACACTATAAACATAAGGGGTCAATTTAAAAAAAATTACATAGGGGGGGGGCCCAGTTTTTGGGGAATTTTAAGGGTTAAAAACCCTTGAACTCCCCAAAAAATTATATGGGGTCCCCCTTACCCATCATAACCTGCCCTGGATAAGCTATGGGGGCTTGTAGAACAGGGTGCAGGGGCCAGCTTTGGTGGCCCCCCCACCCTGCAGGCTACAAGTCCACATAGCCACGGCCGGGCTCTTCTGCCCCCCCCCCGGGCTTTGGGGAGGCAGGTAATTGGGGATGCTGAGGGTTAATGGGAAGTCACCCGCTAGCCGCAGGTGACTTGCTAGCCCCCAGCCTTGTGAACTGGTATAGGGATCTCATGGATCCCTTACCAGTTCACAAGCGGTTAAGTGTAAAAAAAAAAAAAAAAAAAAAAAAAAAACCAGAGACAAGCAGAAAAAATATTTTATTTTATTTTTTTTTTTTAATATTTTTTAATACTTGCCTCCCATCCATCCCTGTGTCCCACGCTGATCAATCTGGCTTCTGCTCTCCTGCTGCTGCTGGAAGCCTTTTAAAGCTGCTGGGCGACAGAACATAAGGGGTTAATTTAAAAAAAGAAAATGACATAGGGTCCTCCCCAGGGTGGGAAACCCCATTTTTTTCAATTTTAAGGGTTAAAAACCCTTAAAAATCCGCCCAAAAAATGACATGGGGTCCCCCTTACCCAGCATTATCAGCCCGGGACCAGCTATGGGGGCTTATAGGAACAGAGTGGAGGGGCCAGCTTTTGTGGCTCTTCTGCCCCCCCCCCCCTTGGCTTTGGGGAGGCAGGTAATAGGGGTGTCAGGGGTTAATGGCAAGTCACCCACTAGCCGCAGGTGACTTGCCAGCCCCCAGCCTTGTGAACTGGTATAGGGGTCTCATGGACCCCTTAGAAGTTCACAAGGGGTTAACAGAATAAATAAAAACACACAGACACAATAAAAAAAATTTATTTCCTTTTTTTTTTTTTTTTTTTACTTTACTCACCTCCGATCCTCTGTCCCCCGGCGATCCCCGATGACAGCTGCGGGTGCTTGGTGGAGGGAGCCTGGGGGGGGGGGGGGGGCGATCACAGCCCTCTCCCCCTCCCCACCTCTCTCCTCCAAGCACCCGGCAAGACTGATTCCGAGTCTCGGGTGCGGGTATTAAGAAGCCGGCTGCTGGTGACATCACAATGATGTCACCCGGCCCAGCCCCTTAGCAGTCGAGATCCAGGAAGGGGGGGGGCATTTCTCGCCCTCTCCTCACCGCAGAAGAGCCTGCGGGGGGGGGGGGGGGCGTGATCAGAGCCCCCCCACCCAGTGAAGAGGATACCCGTCGGGAGACAGCACGGCCACAGGTGAGTAAATGTCATCTTTAGTTTTTTGTTTTTTTTTTATACAGTTAGCAGCAGGGCCGCAGCCGAAGCGAGGGGGAGGGGTCGCTATTCCGGGGGCTCTCCTGGAGCCATCTGAGCCCACACGGGGGATCGGATGGCACCAAATGAAAGAGGAGACCCGGACGGATCGATAGAGGGGTCAAGTGAGTTTTTTTTTTTTTTTTTAACTAGCGGGAGGGGGGGGGAAGTCAAGCACATAACACCTACGTGCTTGGCACTTAACGCCTGTACATGCGAGCACGTAGGAGTTACGTGCTTGCCACTTAAAGGGTTATGGTAAGGCTTCATTGAAACTTTATATGGATATATTTGCCAATGCCCAGACTATATTATACAGTATTAGTAAGCAGCCCAGTATATTGCCATATGGCGGTGTCTAACTGCAAGAGCAGACTGCTAGCCATTGGGTTTCACTATTTAAAACAGCTAGCCACTTTACCTATTTGCATGGGAACTACTTGAATTTCCTCACCTCACTGGTACCATCCCTCACCTTCAGGCATGTTTATGAGCACTCTCATTTGAGCTGAGCCTTCTCTTTTCCTTGCCATGGTACAGTTTATCATAATAATATGAGAGAATTTTTTTCTCAATAAAAAAATTCTTCTCTTAGAATAAATGGGAAAATGAATAAATGCCAACTACATTGTATTCAATGACAACCTGAGCTACTGTGCCAGTTCATTTATCGGGAGTATTTTTGGATCCCCTATACGGGGAGCAGCTGCCTTTCATATACATGTAATCTTTGTAATATCTACTGTTTAAGATCTGCACAAATGTTTTTGAGTAGTGACACTATATTCTTTTGTATTATACATAGTATATTTTCTTAATCCAAGCGGGCACCGAGGAAGCTTGATAAGGCGAAACTAGTCTGCCCTGCAGGATATTGAAACCGCTGTTCTGTCTCTCCAAACAACTCTGGGAGCTACTGGAATATTTTAAACTTTCCTAGTCACGATGTTAATATGTATTTTAATGATATAAGTCCAAATAAAATGTTGATATTTTTTATTTACGTTGCATGATTCGCAATAAGGAGAGGTTGGTCTACATTGGTGAGCCCCATTTCAATACTATCCGGCCAGGAAGAAGGTCCAAAACTCCCTCGCTTAAAACACATATCTACTTAGGGGACACTTGTCTAACCAGCCTGATTCCCTTTTTAGGGTTTAACTTTCAAACACCACCACAATAGAATCTCTCCTGAGTAATTGGTGGGTCGGGCAAATTTTGGATTTAACCCCACTTTGGGGTAATCCTTTTGAGCACATTTGGGAATGCCCAAGACAAACTCCAGTCTGACTTGAAGGCATCTTTTCAGCAGAAGCGAAGTATGCAGAGGACAAACTGGAGAAAGATTATGCATATTGCAAGCATGTCCTTCAGACAACTACCGCTCCTCTTTGGCCATACAAACATTGCTTGTGTTTGGAGGAAGACGACAGAAGCTTATAACCCAAAGAACACCTTTCCCATAGTGAAACACAGGAAATATTAATGCTGTGAGAAGAAATCATACAGAAGGAAATCATACAGAAGGAAGAATCATACAGAAGGAAGAATCATACAGAAGGAAGTTTATGTGAAGATTTTGCAAGAAAATCTTAAACACATTCTGATCCACAGTGTTAAATTACAAGGGTGTGCACGAGACTTTACAAGAGGTGCTAACAGCTGGGTTTAACGTTATTTTTTCGTCTTTAACTTTCATTTTTTTCCGTTACCCATGCTTCCCCCCCCCACCAAGGTCTACGCAGGCTGTGCCTCGCTGTGTAGCTTGGACCGCCCACACAATTTCCATAAGCAGTTTAGAGCCCCTCTCCATGCCTCAGACACGCCCCCACTCCTGCCCTCCTATGCCGGAACCTTGCACTAACCTTTTTCATGCTTGTTCTATTCTTTTTTGGGACTTGCTAAAGTTTTATATAAATCTCTAAAACAGAAATATAGTGATATATAAATATATGAAGATGTGTCATTCTTATAAAGTGGAGGGGTATGTAAATTTCCAAATGTAAAACTTTGCAATGCACAAAAGAGCACAACAAAAACAGACGAGTAAAGCAAAGAGAAGTCATCCTCCCAGCAGACACAACAGATGTATGCTCCATGTAGTCTGATCCACAGGATGGAGATAAGTCTACTTAGCAGGATGAAAAAAAGGTGGTCATAGATGAATAAAATCCAGGAGCTGAAACTTGGCTTCAACAACACAACAGGACAAATTCTCTGCATCACAGATATATATATATAAATATATATATATATATATTTTTTAGTTTAACTTTGCAAATATGTTTGGACATTCATAATTATCAAGGCAAAGATTTGGCAGGCAAAACACTTAACATATTAGTAAATGTACGTTCTAATTAGTAAGAAAAAAGTCCTAAAAAAGAAATGAAGTAGCGATAAATGTAAACAAACCTGCAATGTTTTCTTGAAACACAACTTTGGCTCCTTTCAGGAAGTTCTTGCCAATCAGGAATACCTCTTCATCTCCCTTTACCGAGCAGCTGTGCAGACTCTTCTTCAGGATCTCAGGAACTCCAGCAGGTTGGGCTATAACAGCAAAACAAATATCAGTATGGCCTTTTGCTGTTGCCTACCCTACAATAATGCCTTCTGAATTAGGTTCTACAATTCATACTATGTTACCATTTGTGATGTGATGCCCCACATTGTGATACCCCTCAGGGTCCCAGAAAAGTCATCTTGATCCTTGCTCCCACTGCACATGCATGACAATTTCCACAAGGAAACACTGAGTAATACATTAAGAGCAGAAAGTTGCCATCCAGCAGGAATTTTAAACCCCCCCACAAACTCTGACTACTAGAGGAGTGACCCTGGTAACTACATAAAACTCAGAATACATTAAGAGCAGAACCTCGGATCCAGGACCTCGGAGGAGAGAGATTTAGGGGTACTGATTACTGATAGCTGCAAGATGAGTGGACAGTGTAGCCAGGCAGTGGGAAAAGCAAGCAGGATGCTCGGCCGCATAGCTCGAGGCATCACCAGTAGGAAGAGGGAGGTTGTGATGCCGCTGTATAGAGCTCTGGTAAGGCCACAGCTAGAATACTGTGTGCAGTTCTGGAGACCTTACCTGCAAGAAGACATTATTCAAATAGAACGTGTCCAAAGGCGGGCAACGAAAATGGTGGAAGGACTTAAACTTAAAACTTATCAGGAGAGACTTAAAGAACTTAATTTGTACAGTCTGGAGGAAAGAAGGGAGAGGAGGGACATGATGGAGACCTGTAAATATGTGAAAGGATTGAATCAGGTTCAGGAGGGAAGTGTTTTTAAGAAGAAACTTAATGATAGAACAAGGGGGCACAACCTGAAGCTAGTCGGGGGGAAGATCAGGAGCAATGTTAGAAAATATTATTTTACAAAAAGAGTAGTAGATGCTTGGAACAAACTTCCAGCAGAGGTAGTTGAAAAATCAACAGTCACTGAATTTAAACATGCCTGGGATAAGCACACATCTATCCTAAGATAAAGAGTACATACAGTATACACATAAGGGCAGACTAGATGGACCGTATGGTCTCCTTCTGCCGTCAACCTTCTATGTTTCTATGTTTCAGAATCCTGTGGGACTCCCAAAAGATAAAGGATAGTCAATTGTATTAATTTCAACACTAGTTATGTTTATCTGATTTTGTGTGGATATTGCCAATCTCAGTATGCTGGATGCATAATATGAAAGATATGAAAAGACAGTTAGGAGAGCATGTCACAGATTTCAAAAGGCCAAAGATTAGGTTCTATTTCCAATGTGTCTGTGTTGCTATAGCTACGTGGACGGCGTCTGTCTTTCTCTCTCTCCCTCCCTTCTTGGGGGGGGGGGGGGGGGGGGTGGAGCACGCATCACAATGTCTCTTGTATCCCATTGCTTTGCTGCACCTCCTATGATTCAGGGGTTGGTGTTGTCAGCGCCTTGACGTGCCTGGTGGGTGGACATAAAGGCATCACAGTGCAGACGTTGCCGTTCTCGTCCAATTCAGCATGTGCGCAGTTGATACCTTGCACACAGCACCTCCATGGGTGCCCTGCCAGTTTCCATATCCAGAGTGTCCGCAATCTATATCTTTAGCAGCGCCTCCGAGGGTGTGCCTGCGCCACTGGGCCATACAACTCCTGGTAAGCACTGTCAGTTTCCCTGTCCCATGTCTAATTAATTATACTGCAGATGTATGTGATGTAATAGGAAAAATTTGTATGATGTCTATACTATTTAAACAGGTATAATTGTGCATTTATCATTCATCATGAGTAAGGACCCGCAGGTCCGAAACCTGTAGAGCTATTTTTTCTCATGAGATTTACCTGCTGATTCACCTTTTCCAGCTTTTTATGGATGTTATCAAATAAAGATTTTATATGTATTTTTAAGAGTTTTTTTATTCCTTGACCCTTCCGCCTCCTCCTCATGCCCCACTAAAGGTTCCCGATAACAATTTATAGTTAAAAAGTGATAAGTGGCAGGAAACTATGACAACTGAAGTATTACTTTAGACAGCTTACAGCCAACACCTCAAAAAATACTGCCTCAGGGGATACTTTAATGTTTTAAAACAATCTCCAATTGTATGTGTCAGACGAAGCGGCATCTCATTACATTTAAGTCACCAGTAACCAGCGGTGCAACTTACTACACAGGATTGGTGATGAAGGGGTTTGTAGTATTAGAACAGAACCGTCTTTCCGAGGAATGTTGACTCTGAAGACGAGCCTGGCCCGTGTGCTCTTTTTTTTGGAACCAGCAATCCCAATCCGAGCCTCGACATCAGCATTCCGTAGCTTCAGAATCCCAACACAGTCCACACTGTGAAAAAAAGACAGCACGGTGAGGATTATTATTGCAAATGGCAGCTTTTGGAAATGTATGACTAATCACTGCTCAAATATGGCTCACCATAAAGGAAAAACTACCTCTTGTCTACAGGCAAACCAGTTTATTCACTACCATTTAGTGATATATGCCAGACATGGAAATAAAGTTGTGAGCTGATCATCAAATCTCCTCTATTCCAGCCTATTGTGAAGCTCCTGCAGTTATACAATATAAAGGGACGCTTTCGCAAGGTGAACTTTTCCAACAGGTGCCAGATCAAAATGACCGAGGTGGCATGAGGATTAAAAAGAAAAAGAACAAAAGGTAGAGAACTTCCTTCAAATCCTGCCATAAATCTTATGGGTAACTTCCTTTCTGCTCTGAAGTAAGGTCTTAATAACTCGACTGGACAGCCCTTTATTCCTTAACAGCTCCAATCAGGATCCAAGCTGTCAAGTTAAAGCTGCGAACCTGAGCATAAGATACCGGACCCTAATGCAACAAGCTGGGGATCAGAGGCAGCTTTATCAAAGTTTTCACTGACATCTGTTGGAATAGGCAGAACCATAAACTCTTAAGCCTCCAAGGAGCAATGAGAATTACACAAGCGTGCTCCAACAACATCTTCCTTATAACCAAGGGGAGGATCGGAAAGGGGGGGGGGATGCGGATCAAAGCCTGAAACCTCCCCAAATCTGGCACAGGGAATCCTTCCCCAGAGCCCCCGATTCTTGAACTGAGAAAAGAAGACTCTGTGCTACCCCAGAGACTGACCAGGATGTTGAAGACCCCCCCTCCCCCAAGGTAATCTGCTACAATGTTTAGCTCTCTCCTGATGTGTATTGCTTTAAAGGATACTGGAATCTCCTCGATCTTGGAACAAATCGCCACTGTCAGAGACCTTAGGTTGATGGATTTTGTGCCTCACTCATGATTCAGATAAGCCATGACTGTGGCATCAACCAAAATGACCAGAACCTCTCAAAACCCTATTTCCTATCCAGGTGGTTCAGGTGGAACTGCCTTCAATTCTCTGAAATTTGACGACCTTCTGATCATGGGTCCGGACCAGTCCCCCTGAATGTGACTGCGAGGAGTGTACGCTCCCCAACCATGGACAGTTGCGTCTGTTGTGATCCCGACTGGATCCATCTAGTGCCAGGGCCTTCCCTGAGAAAATACCATTTTGTGATTACTCACCTGTAAAATGGGTATTATAAGTATGTCACACACCCCGCTTCAGAATAGTCATTACACTTGGGTTATGGCCAGTAGAGGGCGAACTTTGCAGAGATGACAGGAAAAAAAGAAGCCCCTCCCGGTTCATAAATACCTGGGACCTCCCACACATTCCCCAGTATAGGACAGCAGTAAGGGGACCAATCATAAACAATCATAACACTAAAAGGTTCACCATATAAAAGATCCAAACTTCCAATAAGGGCGGGATGAAGCGGGGTGTGTGACATACTTATAATACCCATTTTACAGGTGAGTAATCACAAAATGGTATTATTCTAAGTATGTCACACACCCCGCTTCAGAATAGTCATTACGCTTGGGACATCCAATAGCAGTGTCCATAAAGGGCGGGGATCCAAAACAAGGCAATAATGCACAAGGAAACCACTGCAGCTTGCAGAACTTAGCGGCCAAATAACAGCATCCGCTGAGGCCCGCACATCAACCTTATAAAACGTGGAAAAAGTATGAACAGAAAACCAAGCAGCAGCCTCACAAACTTGTTCAACAGAGGCCCGGTGCTGAAAGGCCCAGGAAGCCCCAACAGCACGAGTAGAATGAGCAGCGATCTGGAAAGGGGGATCCCTCCCCTTGGCAGAATAGGCCCTAATAATGGCCCAATGAATTAATATACTAATGGTAGACTAGACGGGTGCCAAACCTTGATCGGCCCCAGATGGCACCACAAAAAAAAAGGCATCCGTCTTCCGTAATGGTGAAGTAGCCACCAGAAAGTACTTAACACATCTAACGACGTCCAGGGAGTGCAAAGCCCTATCCTTGTCATAGCCAAGACACGAAGAAGGAAGCACAACGTCCTGAATGAGGTGAAAGGCGGAGACCACCTTTGGCAGGAAGTCAGGTGTAAAATGGAAAACCACCTTGTCCTGAAGTCTCTCAAAGTAGGGGGCCTGAATAGACAGAGCCACCAACTCAGAAACACATCGAACAGAGGCGATAGCCACCAAAAAGGCAACCTTTAGGGTGAAGATGGATAGTGCAACACCCTGCACTGGTTCAAAAGGAGGACCCTGAAAGGCAGACAACACCAAAACTAAATCCCAAACAGGTAACATGGGTTTGTGAAGAGGGCGCACAAGAGTGACCCCCTGGAACAAAGGTCCTAACCAAAGGAAGAAGAGCAAAAGACCTTTGAAAGAAAACCGCCAGAGCGGAAACATGCCCTTTCAGAGTGCTAAGTTGAAAACCCATGTCCAAAACTATGCTGAGGAAACTCCAAAATCCGAGGGATGGAAAACACCCGACAAGGAAAGGCCCTAGCCTCACTCTAATAAATGTAGGTCCGCCAGGTCCTGTGGTAGATGGTAGAAGAAGAATTCTTCCTAGCCCTGACAAGAGTCCGGACAACAACTTCAGACAACCCTTTTCTTCTAAGACGAAGGTGTCAGCAGCCACGCCGGCAAAACCAGCGTTTATAAATTGAGGTAACAAGGCTGACCTTGTGTAATCAGAACCGGAACCGAAGGCAGCCCCCATTGAACGACCACCAGCCGCACGACGTCTGCGAACCACACCTGTCTTGGCCACCTTGGGGCCACCAGGATTGCTGGCACACCCTCTTGAGCCAGCTTGCGTACCACCCAGGCCACCATGGGAAAGGGAGGAAACAGAAACAGGAGACTGAGCTCCCGTCAGTACAGAGACATGGCATCCACCGCCAGAGCCAGAGGGTCCTGGGACATTGACACAAGTGCCGGAAACTTGTGATTGTGACGAGAGGCAAACAGATCCACCTCCGGCCTCCCCCACCTGCGGCAGAGGGATAGACATACCATGTTGCTGAGGGACCATTCCCCCCGGCGAAAGGTCCCCCTGCTCAGAAAGTCCACTTCCAGGTTCTCCACACCTGGGATGTAAACTGCCGAGATGCACAGTACATAGCTCTCGGCCCATGAAAGAATCAGAGACACCTCCCAGAGGGCACTCTTTTTTTATATATTCTTTATCATTTTCAAGATATTCAACATACATAGAAGAGAATACAGGTAATCCACAGACAGCGGATGCGCAGCATCGTCAAACACATAAAAATTTCGACAATCACAGTAGTTAGGAAGACATTGCCACAGCCGGGGCTGTACTCCCCAAAAAACTGTTCCATTCCGCAAGTCTGAATTCCTTGAACAAGGAGGACCAGATGTCCAAACACCTGACACCTCTAAATGGGGGTCGTCAACAGCTCCTCTACTGCGAAACTGGAAGTCGTGGAAACTAGGGTGGGGGAGTGAAGGGTAACACAGAAACGAGAGGAAGAGAGGGGGGTAGATAGGGACGGGGGGGAAATGAGAACAGGGAAAACTGTGGGTTGACAACCACTATTGACTCTCCGCCAGCAACCTCTCATAATCCTGTGAGGCCATGAAAATATCCCAATTAGTCCACTTAAGGCGGTGATCTTCCAAGGCTTCATTTTGCGCTGCAATTAGGCCTTCAAACCTCTCGATCTCTGCCACCTTATGCAGCCACATGGAGATGCTGGGGGGGGGGGGGTTGGGCTCCTCCAGAGCGAAGGAATACAAGCCCTTGCGGTGTTCACCATCTGGCTAAGGACGGATCTCTGGTACCTTTTGGTGGGCAGCTCCGAGTGGTGGAGAAGGAAGAAGGCCGGATCCCTCGGGGACCTCCCAATCCGTCATGTGTCGCATTGTATTTCTAACCGTACCCCAAAAATTAGTCAATCTAGGGCATGACCAGAAGATATGGAGGAGACCACCTTCATCCCCGCCACACCGCCAGCACAAGGGGGAGGTATCGGGGAACAACCTGTGCAGTAGCGTGGGAACCCTGTACCACCTCGTGAGAGCTTTGTAATTACACTCCTTGTACCTAGTACAAGTAGCTGTTTTTTGCGCCAGGTGGACAATACGCTTCCTGTTCTCAACCGAGAAGGTAGTCCCCAGATCCCAGAGGGCACTCTTGCTGCGAGTCCCTCCTTAGTGATTCGGGTCCAGCCACCACTGAAGGACCGCCGGACCAGAGGAGACAGAACACAAGTCTGAACCAGGGATAAAGGACATTAGTCCCAAAACGATAAAAGATGGAACTGAAGAGGTCTCATGTGAAACTGAGCAAAGTGCACTGCCCCGAAGCAAGACACCCTCAGACCTACCAGCCTCATCCCCTGTCTGACGGACCGACGAGGGCTGGACAGAAGAAAACGAAGTAGTGCTTGAAGAACATCCACCTTCGGCTGGGGCCGGGACACCCTGATCTGAATGGTATCCAGAGTCATGCCCAAGAACGAAGCCACCCTTGACGGAGATAGAAAGGATTCGGGATAATTGATTACCCACCCGAACCTCTCCAGCGTTGTCACCACCGTCCGGGTGTCCAACTGGTGGAGAGAGGATGACGTAAAGAGAAGGTCATCCAGATAAGGCAAAATGCGAATGCCCTGGACTCTGAGAAGGGCCATCACACCTGCCAATACCTTGGTGAACACCCTGGGCGCCAAAGTCAGCCCAAAGGGAAGAGCCACAAACTGATAGTGCTGATGGCCTACCACGAACCTGAGAAACCACTGATGTCCCGGGAAT